>JAREIK010000055.1:0-717902 GCA_029783825.1 Sapria himalayana
CTCCTCCTCCCCCCTCCCCTCCTCCCCCTCCTCCTCCTCCTCCTCCTTCTTCTTGTCCTCCTCCTCCTACTCATTCTTATTATTATGCTCCTCCTACCCCTCTTACTTATTCTTCTTCTTCTTTTTCTCCTCCTCCTCCTCCTCCTTCTTCTCCTGCTTCTTCCCCTTCTCCTTCTTCTTCTTCTTCTTCTTCTTCTCCTTCTCATTCTCCTTCTCCTTCTCCTTCTCCTTCTCCTTCTCCTTCATCATCTTCTTCTACTACTTTGTCTTTATTCTTTTACTACTACTTCTTCTTCTTCTTCTTTTTGTCATATCCTTTTTCTTCTTCATCATCTTCTTCTTATTCTTCCTCATCATCATCATCATCATCTTCTTCTTTTTCTTGTTGTTCTTCTACTTATTCTTTTTTTTCTACTACAACTACTACTAATTCTTTTTCTTCTTCATCTTTTTGTTCTTCTTATTTTGTATTCTTCTTTTTCATCATCTTTTTCTTCTTCTTCATTATCTATTCTTCATCATCATCATCATCATATACATCTTCTTCTTCATCATTATCATTATCTTTTTTCTTCTACTACTGCTACTTCTTCTTATTCTTCTTTTTTTTTCTTCTTCTACTTCTTTTTCTTTTTATCCTTTCTTCTTCTTATTTTTTTTTCTTCTCCTACTTCTTATTCTTCTTCACCTTCTTCTTCTTTTTCTTCTTCTTTTTCTTCTTCTTCTTAATCTTCTCCTTCTTCTTCTTCTACTTCTTTTTCCCTTTCTCCTTCATCATCATCATCATCTTCTTCTTCTTATATTTCTTCTTCTTGTTCTTCTCCTACTTCTTCTTCTTCTTTTTCTTCTCCTCCTTCTTCTTTTTCTCTTCTTCATAATCTTTTTCTTATTCTTCATATTCTCCATCTTCTTCTTCTTGTTCATCATCATCATCATCTTCTTCTTCTTCATAATCTTTTTCTTTTTCTTCTTTCTTCTTCTATTTGATTCTCTTCTTCTTTCTTCTTCTATTTCATTCTCTTCTTCTTCTTTCTTCTTCTATTTCATTTTCTTCTTCTTCTTTCTTCTTCTCATTCTTCTTCTTATTCTTCTCCTATTTCTTCTTCTTCTTCTCCTTCTTCTTCTTCATGATCATCATCATCTTCTTCTTATTCATCTCCTTCTTCTTCTTCTTCAACAACAACATCATCATCATCATCTTCTCTTTCTTTATCTTCTACTACTACTACTTCTTTTTCTTCTTCTTTTTCTTTTTTTACCTCCTCCTCCTCATCATCATCATCATCATCATATTCTTCTTCTTCTTCTTCTTCTTCTTCTTCTTGTCTTCTACCCTTTTTTTTTCTTCTTCTTTTTCATCTTTGTTTTCTTGTTCTTCTTGTTTATTTTTTTTATTCTTCCTCTTCTTTTTCCTTTTCTTCTTCTTCTTCTTATTCTTCTTGTTCTTCTTTTTCTTCATCACTATCATTATCATCATCATCTTATTATTATTATTCTTCTTCTTCTTCTCCTCCTCCTTATTTTTATTCTTATTCTTTTCATTATTTTTCTTATTCTTCTTGTTCTTCATATTCGTTCTCTTCTCATTCTTTTTCTTGTTCTTCTTTTTCTACTACTACTACTTCTTCTTCTCATTCTCCTTCTTTTTATTCTTATTTTTTTCCTACTTATTCTTTTTATTATATAACAAATTTTTATAACTAATTTTTTTACTAATTTTTATATTTAATTTGTCATAATTTTCTCATCAAATTTTTAAAAATTTCATTCTTATCATTAAATTTTACTAAATTATCAAAAATTATTATTAACTACCATTAGATAATAACTTTTCTCATTATTAGAAAAATTAATTATTGAATATCATCACATATTTATCATGACATAAATAACAAATTTTATTGAGTATTATAAAACTAAGTAAAAATTTTAGCTACAATAAACCAATGAATTCCAATTATGTTTAATCGAACACAATTGATGTCATAGTATTGATAAGGATCATATTATTATTATTACAACAAATATATATACACTATTATTTAAACAAAATTGATGTATTGTCAAAAAATATTAAATCACTTTAATGATATATTGCATACTTTAATTCCATGATATATATTTTGATAGAACCATATCAATTATTTTCAATTAAATTTTAAATTTAATAAATTGAATGAAAATCATGAATCTTAATCTAAAAAGATTAGGAAACAAATAAATAAATATTATTAAACAATTGAATATATGTGAAAACTTAATAAATAATATATAATAGTCATCAAATTTAATTGAAATTTAATAATATTAATCCTTTTAGTAATTATTTGTTAGTATATTATAATTAATTAACGATATCCCCAAAAGCTTAATTAGTAGCCATTTTGAGTAAAAATCAAGAGGTCAAGAGTTTAAGTTCATGTCCTGCGTGATGATAGTTATGCGAGATGCATTACTCCTCTTAGAAGTTTAATCAAAATGCATGCAAGCAAGTCTAAAAATCTATGGTTATAAACAATGTACTTTTCTAACTAAGAACAACATTAAACTCATCAAAAATAATTTGTCAATATATCTATCATAATTTAACAACTAAATTATTGTTAGGTCTTCCTATGGTGGGTAGACTAACTCACTCAATTGGTTTAGCCAAAAGTTATTTTTATTTGGATTGGTTTAATTTAATTTAGTTTGCTTGAAAAAATTTTATGTTATGTTGTTTTTTGATTTATTATTAATTATTATTTCAAGTTCAAGAAGTTTTTGCATAAATTTGTAATTAGAAAGTTGAGCATGTGAGACAAAAAAAAGGAGTAGAAAATTGGAAAAAAAAAAGGCAAAAAAAGTGTAGGAAGAGAATGAAGAGTGTAGCAGGGGGAGAAAAGAAAAATAGAGGGATGTGAGTCCCTTCTATCTACCCTCCTCGATCTTGATGTTGGAGAAAAACATAGAGAGAAATACATGAAGAGAATCCCTCTCTTGTTTTTCTTGGATCTATACAAAAGAATAAAGGAGAGACAAACTCCTATATATATATATATATCTTTTTCAAATTTGGATCCTTGCCATACATATACTCTTTCATTTGTGTTTTTGGAAAAAGAAGAGGGCATGAAAGATTCAGGGGTGTACGAGATAAAGATTTTGGTTTATATTATGTATTGTTTTTCGCTCTCCATGGGTTTTTCTCTCTTGACAACTATAGAATTGAGTGTTCTTTTTTTGCTCAATGTTGTCATGTGTGCTCAGTGTGGAGATTAGCACTAATCATAGTTATGCTCAATGTTAAGCATAGCGCTACTTGTAGTTATACTCAGTGTGGAGCATAGAACTACTATTGGTTATGCTTAGTGTAGAGCACATTACTTATTAGGCATGCTTGGATAGACTAGATGATTTCTAGCTAATTCTTTAGAGCAAGGGCTCCTAGAAATTACTTGGATTTTCCAAGTGTCTAAGTTCTAATTTATAACTTTTGAACTTTGAAATCTTTGTGTTTATGATTTTTTTATGGATTTTGTGAATTTTTTTTACTTTAGAAGTGTGTATTTACCACAAAATATTTTTATGTAGCATGTATATGTGTGCTTTTGATAGAATTAAGTTATGACTATTTATGGTGCACAATACATTATGGTTATAAAAAATACTATGAAAACTATGTTGGTTGATTTCTACAAAATTTCAAAAGTTTGAGTAAAGTGTTTGTGTGTATATGTATATATTTGTTATAATATTTATTTAATTATGCTGTGATCGATATGTTTTATGAAAAATAGAAAACACATATAAAAAGTATACTTTTTATTTTTTGAATCAAAATAATCAACCTAACTAATGTTGAGATTAAGTTGTGTTTCAACACCATGTTATAGGTATTTGAGCTTCCAAATTTTGCTCAAGTAATTTAGTGTATTTCGATACCTATAGGTGATATGAGAAAGAGGCTGCTTGATTATGGTGGTTGGTATATTTATCTGATTTGATACTTGTTGAGCTGGATCTTTGATATATAAGATGTTCATTAATCTAGGTTGGTGAAGTTCTACTCAACAAGATATCCAGTCTAAAAGATTGAATAATATATCTTTTAATCATTTGAAGGACTAATACAATCTCTATTGGGTATTCACAAAAAAGAGCAACGTGAATATATTGTCAAGGAGATGTCTAATGATAAAGATACCTTCAGTGACTATGGGAAAGTTAGAATAAACCAACACAAAATATTTGTTGGTTGTTAGAGATATCTAACATGTCCTAAATATTATAATAAATTTGTTATTTATGAGAATGTTAGATATTATAAGTCATATGAGTAGGTTTTGTAAAGTTAAATGAGATAGGTCAAAGTGTCACTCACGGCCATTAGTGGTAGGAAAATAAATTTCCTATATATTATCATGTCTAAAGTTTGTCAAAATATAGTAGGTTTCATACTTGAAAAATCAAGGTTTGAATCTATAAACACCACATGGATGTGTGTACGAGGATTATCAACTTTCCGTAAAAAAATAGTCCTCACTTATTGTTCATATTTACTTGGTGTTAGTGTTCAACTTGTATGACCAAGAAGAATATATAATTGTATCACTTTCATCCTCTCCTTCAATGAGATAAAAAATTTTTTTATCTAATTTACTTAGTTACTTATCCTGAGATAAGAGGAAACCTTAAAAGTGCTCATTATTTTATAGCTTTTTACTTGTGTTTCTCTCGTTGATCAATCAGTTAAAGAGGAAGCTTATTGTTAGAGAGAAAAAAGAATGTCCTAGTGAGAATAAGAAGATTCCTAGTTGATTTTCTAAGAAAGTTTAATTTGCTATAAATATTTTATTGTGTAGGGAATGAAAATAAGTGTTGAGTTATATAAGAGAAGTTGAAACCCCTGTATTAATTTGTGGGGTAATAGTGTACCTACCTAAGGCAAATGAGAAGATAGTGAGGTCTTCCTAGGATGGGAAATTCAAATTGATCAAACTTGTTTAGTCACAATTAATGTTATTTTGTTTTAGTTTAGTTTAATTTGATTTGATTTAAAAATATTATGTTACTATATTTTTTAGTTTATCATTTGTTTATTTTGTATGCAAGAAATTTCTGAAGAAAATTATATTGGGAAGGTTGAGCTAGATGAATAAATAAACCCAAGCATAAAATGTAAAAAGGAAAAAAAAATAGCAAATTATAATGCAAAACATGGAAGGAGAGAGAAACGCATGCAGCATCAAAGCAAAGAAAAAAAAGTAGAGGAAATCTTTTCACCTCGCCTCCTTGATCTTGATGTTGGAGAAAAAAAAAGGAGAGGAAAACATGTGAAGAGAATCCCTCACATTTTTCACATATTCCTTTAGAAGAAAAAAGAAGAATAAACTTTCCTCTCTCTTGGTTTTGGATTCTAGAAACATACATGCTCCTTTTTTTGTTTCTAGATAGAAAAGAGGGTATGAAAAAGATCGAGTGGTGCATGATAGGAAGAGTATGGTTAATTTTGAACATGAACTTTTGTTCTCTTTTATATGTATGTTTTCCTCGTGATTATCCACTCTAGACAACTACAAAATTGAGGGTGCTTGTATCTAATAAAGGTATTATTTGTGGTACTTAGTGTGAAGATCGATCACTGCTAATAGGCTTGCTTAAAGAATAGTACAATTACTTCTTGGTTGTGCTCGAGATATAGGATGATTACTATTAGAATGGTTAATGCTCAGTTCTTTGAAAAAAGATTGTTTGAAATTATCATGTTATTGTTGGTGTTATATTCTAATTTTTTAACTTTTTGAATTTTGAAGTCCTTGAGTGTTTTTGATTTTGATTCTATGGATTTTGTAGAATTTATTTATTTTGATAATATGAATTCATAAAAATACATTTTTGTGCATTGTGTATATGTGTGATTTTTGTAGAAAATGTGTGCGTAATGGGCGGTAATGATCTTTGTTTTGGAGTTCATGTCACCACTCCAAGAATGTATCGAATTTAAGTTTTATTATGAAAATGCTGAATACAAGAATAAATTAGATTGCCCTTGGTCTATGGTAAGAGAACTAAAATAATGCCCAAATACTTAGAAGGATATCGGGAAAAATAAAAGGGAGTATGGGAGTCACATAGTGGGTTTGGTGGTATCTATTTTTTTCATTTTGTTTTTCCTTCTTTAATCATTCCATATTAGGAGACTGGCTTCTCGAACTTTTCCTTCATCTTTCAATTTCTACTGTAATCATTTTCTACATTCAGTATATTTCTATAATAGTTAAGAAAATCCTAGAATTTTCTAAAGTTTTCTTCCATTAATTATTCCCCTTGCTTTCTTTTTACTGTAGCATTACTTACAATACATTACATGGGCACCAACACCATTCTTTATAATAGTAAAAAAATCATGAAAATTATATTGATTTATCTCTACACATTTTTGGTATTATATGTTTGTGTGTGTGTGTGTGTGTGTATGGCGTAGGTTAAGTCCCACATCACCAAATTTTATTTGGGTACCTTTATGTAGTTATAAAAGGAGTTCTCTCTTTTTTTTTTTGTTATCATCTCAATAGCTTGCATCCTCTTTTAAATTTTTATTATTTTATTTGCTTTGAAATTTTTATTTCGAATTATTATTGTGAGTTGTATTTTCATAGAGAGGTATGAGAGAGAGGTTTAGAACAATAGTTTTATTTTCAAGAAAAGTTTTATAAAAAATATGAAAATAGCCTGAAAAAAAACAATTTTTAAGAAAGAATATTGACCCTTTCACTTAATAGGACAATTTTTTCATGTTTTTAAAATAGATATTTATTCATATTCCATATCTATTGTTTACTATAAAATTAAATAAATGACAACAAAATTAAAATAGAAAAACTCAATAAGAGTTATTTTGGACTATGGATAATGAAGATGAAAGTTATCTTGAGTAAGAAAGAATACATAGAAATAATTGAGAAAAGCTATAAAATGTTAAAGACATAAAGTAGGATCAACTAGATGATGATTTTGTTGCAGGCTTGCATTTGATAGTGATAGATAATAAATTATTAAGTATATTTGAACTATAGTCAATAGAAGAAATTTGAGATACTTTGATAAATATGTATGCAGTCAAGTAAGTATGCAACAAAATCTTCATAAAAAATGTTAATACTCTTCAAGTATCATGATCTACTTTGATGATTGAACACGTGAATACTTTGAGGCATTATTTTCTTAACTATCAATTAATGGAACATAACATAGAAGAGAAACATTAATGAAACTTCAACTCTCTACATGATTCACATGATCTCCTAATCATAAATAAGTCTAGTTAAACATTGAGGACGAGATTAATCTTTAATAATATTGTGATAACTATACTTGAGGAAGAAAAAAAATGTGTAGAAACAAGAAAGATAATAATTATTTTTAGCAAACTAAGATTTTGATTATTTCTAGAGAAAAATTAGTAAAACATGGCTCTAGAGGGAATCAAAATCAAAATCAATCGGACTCATAGAGTAAGAAAATAGTGTAATGTTATCATTATGGAAAGTATTAGATTGTAAAAAAAAAGGAGTATTAATACTACACAGGAGTAAAGAAATATATGAAAAGAAAATAATTTGAGTTATCAAATACTTTGGGTTATGTTGACATAACCTTAAATGATATAAAAATTTTATATAATAAATTAACATCAACTATGAAAGGCATAATAAGATTTGATGATGTCTGATTGGTAAATTGAAGAGTAACATGACATATGATTTTTGAAAAGAATGGCTCCACCAATATGCATATTTCTTAGAAAGATATATGTTCATGTGAAATAATCATGCTTTAGAGATTATTGATATTAATACCATCAAACTAAAGATATGCAAGATGTAATATCCAAAAGGTATAATGTATAAAAGGTCTAAAAAAATTTATTATACTTGCTACAATTAGATAATAGTGATTACAAACACAAGTTAAAAATGAGATTATAGAAATAATCACTAGTATACTTTTGGTGATGAAAGTAAAAAAGATAGTTGTGAATTTATGTACTTAAATGAAACATATAGTAAGAAGTAAAAAAAAAATATCTATTGCATCGGCAAATACAATAGAAGAAGTAATAAAGACTTGACATCATAAACTTGGTCATGTGTTAGGATGAGGCTTAAATATTATTGTCGAACAAAGACTTTTTCAAAAGCTCAAAAAGACTTTAATAATTTTTTGTAAGCACTGCATCATTAGTAAGCATCACAAATTTAAATTTATCAGTTCTAATGCTACAAGATACTTTTTAGCATCACAAATAAAGTTATCTTAAAACTAATTCATTTTATATCTATGAAACATCATTTCTATCCCTAGGTGGTTCAAGAATACTTTGTATCTTTTAATTATTGATTTGGTTATGATATGTTAGGTGTATCCACATGAGAGGATAACACATATATTTATAGCATAAATATAGATTGAATATGAAAAGAAGATCAGGTTTTTGATAACATACAATAAGGAAAAATATATTAGTGATGAATTTGATATATTTTTGTAAAAAATAAGATATCAAGAGAAAGTACATACATCATACACTCCACTACAACATAGAATAACAAAGTAGATTAAAATAACCTTATTAGAATAAACATTAGCAATGTAAAGAATTGTAAGGATGACCGAGTCAATTTGTGTGAATGAAGTTAAAACTATATGTTATGTTATCAATCAATTATCATCAACTATAATTGACTTGAAATACTAATATAGATATCATCAAATATATATTATGTGGACTGACAAGTCAATTATTTATTCTCATTTACATATATTAAAAATTATTGTATACTTCATCTATATTACCCAATAAATATCATAGCTAGAAGAAAAATTCAAAAAATATTTATTCTTGAGATATATTGATAGAGTATAGAAATGTTGCTTCTGAGAAAGCATTGCCCACATGGTTATCATAGGTAGAGATGTCTTATTATAGAAAATAATAAATAAGTACTAGCTAAGTTTCAATCATTTGAGGTGTGACATTCAACTAGTGAGAGAAGAAAATTAGCTGGAAACTCATAAGATATTATGAATGAAAATATAATATATTATCTACTAATAGATAATGGCGAACCATCAACATATCATATTGCTGTGAAAATTAAAGTTTCTCTGTGAGTGACACGGATACGAGGAGAAAGTAAAGCTCTAAATAAAACTAAGATGTGTAATCTTATTCTGCTACCATAAGGAAAAAAGATTATTATAAACAAATAACTTTAAATGATTATGTATGATAATAATGATCAAGTTGGAGTGATATCATACATGACTAGCAATCAAAAGATATACGCAAAAAAAAAAAGATAGGTTTAATAATGAGATTGTTTTCTTGTTGTTCAATTTACAAAATTTAGTAAGGTATTGTAAATGTGTGTTATATGGATTACACTCACTAAAATTGGATGTCATAATTACATTTATTCAAGGTGAATGTGAAGAATAAATTTATATAAATCAACTAAAAGATTTTGCTAGAAAATATAAAAAAGCATAGTTTGCATGTTGACCATATCATTGAATGGCTTAAAGTAGGTACCAAGATATTGGTACAAGATATTTTATTCCTTCATTATTAGCCTTGATTATAATATACTCAATCCAGACCCTTGTGCATACAATATAATATTTGATGATAATGACTTCGTTATCTTATTAGTATATGAATAATATGTTGAAAGCAAGCCCCGATAAAGATCATGCCTAGGAGTTACAAGCACATTTAGTGAGGATGTTAGATATGAAATATTTAGGATTAGCAACTAAAATTTAATTGATATAAATTTATCGACACAAAAATAATAAAAAAATTTAGCTTTCATAAAAGAACTATTTGAAGAAACTCATGAGGTGCTTTAATATGTAAGATTGTAAGTCAGATTCTACTTCTCTTCCTATTAATTTCGAGTCAAACTCAACCATGAGTCTATAAAATAAATATAATAATAAGGAAATGCCTCAAGTACAATATACATCAACACTATGAAGCTTAATGTTCGTTGTACATTCCACAAGATTAGACATTGCACTAATTGTGATATGTGTGAGTGGTTAGTCGATACATGATGAATTATAATAAATAGTATTAGAATACTACAAAGAAAATCTTAAGAGATGTTTAGAATATCTCAAATACTATAATATATTATTTAGGATCATAATTATTGTTAAAAACTATGTTATTTTATATTATGCAAGTGATATTGACAAACTAGTAATATGAGTTTCAAAATTATAGTTTATTATGACTATTTCTATAATAGAGATAGAATATAATGTAACTACACAAACTAGTAAAGAGAATTTATTTACATATACTAATGAAATAACTTAAACATAGATAAAAGAAGATTTTATTATTTGATAAAAGTAAAAGTGTTTAGTATTTAGCAAAGAATCTAATATTTAACTCGAAGATAAAATTTATTAGAGCACAAAATCATTTTGTATGAGAAAAGATGGAAAAATGAAGTATGAATTTTCAAAATATTTTTATAGATGACAACCTTGAGGATATTCTAACAAATTCATTAAAAAATGTTAAGTTAATTTGGCATAGATTCTCTCTATTTGCCATGTAAAAATGTAAACAACAAATAGTAGGAAAAGACAGAAGAGTAACTTCAAGAGAAAACTGAGAGATTTCAAGTGATAGAATACCATGGGTGAAGTCCCTCATCACCATAATTTTATTTGGGCACCTTTATGTAGCTATAAAAGGAATTCTTCCATTTCGTAATTGTCGTCACAATAAATTTGGAAATCTTTTAAGTTTTATTTTATTGTTTAATTTGTTTTAAAATTTTCATTTTTAATTCTTATTTCACAAGAATGCGTACTTATGTGCATTTCTTATTTAATTCCACTATGTAACCAATAAGTTTTATGAAAAATAAAAAAAAAATATTTTAAATGGTATAATTATTATTTTTGAAATTATCATAATCAACCCACAAAATTTTAAGATAAAGTCAAGTTTCAATATTAGATTATTAATATTTGAGTTTCTAATTTCCCCAAAAATTTCTTTCTAACTCAATATTTTAAAAAAACATGATTTCTTGCCACCTAAAATAGTTTCTCATCAAGGGGATTAAGTAACAAAATATTCAAAATATATTTCAAAAAATATTGTCTCGGTATATATTTTTTCTAAATCATAGAAATAGGCAAATTAAGGTTGCCCCTGATGAGTTGATAAGTGTTTTTGTCTAAGAGAACTATTTCTCATGTTTGAGACTAACTAAATGTCGCCTCTATAATTTTGGAGGCTAAGATTATTGAAATATTAATTTCTCCCAAGCTTCACACCAAGTGAGAGACTTGTGTGGTATGTATGCTTTTTTTAAAATAAAAATAGCAAAATTTAAAACATTTTGTTCTCTACTTAAAACACAATTAAAAATAAAATATAATAACAATGTATTATTAAACATAACATATTTTTCAAAGAGAAGATCATGTTGAGTCCATGTTCAACATTTCATGTACATACTTTTTTGGATGATTCGATGTGTATTTTTTGATGTGTTTGTGTGTAATTTAGTTATATTTTGATAAATTTTAATAATATCTATTTTGAGGGAATTTGAGGAATATTAGTGAAATTGGAGTTAATTTTGGTTAAATTGCTAGAAATGGTGGAGTGATGACTTGTACGATTGAAAATGATGGCAAGTCATGATATTTTCTATGTTATGACTTAATTATGCCTTCTACGATACTATTAATTAAGTTGTGACATCTTTTCTTGGTCATAATTCTATAAAATCAGTCAAGAAAATCTTTGTATGTCACAACTTTATCACTAAGTTGATATAATCTTTTCACTATGCAATGTAGTCTTTGTGGCCGAGATATTTTCTTAGACTTATAGTCACACTATGTCTAAAACATCATAATGGTCATGATCTTATTTTCACATCGTGACAACCAAGTACCTCATTGATAAAAAAAAAAGTGACATTTTCCAATATCATGACTTAATTGATATAGAGCCAAAATATCAAGTAAAATAAGTCATGACAATATTTTTCGCAATGCGTTTGTACTCCAGCGAGAAATATCTCAGTCATGATCATTCTCAATATCATGACATCGTGCTCTAGATGGAATTTACTTGAGTCATGGCATAGATAAATCAATAAAGTTACAACCTCGAGCCTAGTACTTTGACTTCATCTTAATGCATTGCATATATTTCCAAAGTATAATAGTAAAACACTTAGAAAAAAAAGAGAAGAAATATGGGAATTGGATTTCAATCCAAGGGAAACAAACTCTAGGTGCACAACTTCCAACCCCCAATTTGTGTCAAATTCTAGGAGAAGGCGAGCAATTATTATTTGGGTTTAGCTTTTGACACTTAGATCCTTACTATGACTATCATTGGGAATCATCAATTCTATAAGATATCACTCAAAATATCTTATATGAATTCTTCTCCAATATCATACTAAATTGGGATCTAGGGCTAGTTTTTATGTACTTGTGTATCGACAATATGATATTATAAAGTTTATATTTGTTGTAATATTATTGTTTGGATTGTTGATAAACATTGATGATATTTAGAACTTTAATTTAGGGTTTATGCAATTTCATAGGTTTATGTGTGTTTTCCATGGTGAATAATGACAAGTATGTCATGGAATGTACTCATGCAGTATGATAAAAAGAATGTGATAGGCTTGCTAATCTTAATGTATGAGATAAACTTATGTATAAAAACTTGAGATTGATGTATATTTAATTGTTAAGAGTATGGTATTTATGAAGTTAAAAATATAAATGTATTTAAGACCAATCTATTATGCATATTTTATAAGAACTGACATTTGAGTGATGTAGAGGTTAAGTATAATATCTAACCTAGAGATTTCACCATAGTGTGATAGTCATAAATCGATTATGGCGGATGATGACATGTATGTCATACAACACATGCAAGTGTAGGTATCTCATATGATAGTAACATCCATGTAAGTCATTTTCTCGTATATGATTTATAAATGTGAGATTCATAGAAATATGTTTTTTAATTATCATAAAGATGACACTTACGAAACTAAATGTGCAAACATATTCAATACCACATTATTTCAAACTTTAAAGAAATTAGTGGTCAGATATTGAATATTTATAATTGAAGTAATCATCAACGTTAGTTGATGTATTGCCTAAAAGGAATAAACGTGTAGATAACTCATGGACAAAATGAATGGTGGCATTTGTGATAAAATTCCAAGGACACAATTATGAGGAAATCATCCTTGGTAGTGATATTTCAATAATGAAAACAATCTTGATTGACAAGAGGATATAAGAGTATTTCCACACATATTTACCATTTGTTTAATAAATGAATACTACAATGCCCAAATAATAAAAGAAATATCATACACAATAAAGCGAGTCAACCCTAGAATTAAGTATTCTTCTTAAAACTAAAGTTTATCTACTCAACTTGAGTTGTAGTTAGTTCACAATTATTTGGTCAGACTACCAATACAATTCCTATATGATGGATATCTTAACTTAGTTAAATTTTATACTAGTATGACTTATATGCATGCAAAACTATATTGGATAAAAAAAATTATCTAATAAGTTTTTGAGACCATATCTTAATGATAAGTTTTAGAACTATAACAAACTCACGATAGTCTCAAAAGCTAAAATATCTATGATTTAATACTAATTTTGAAAGTTTTTTAAAAAATATACCCAAAACATCAAATATTTACTTATTGGAACCTCAAACCACAAACAAAATACAAAACTTCTTTATATATTATAAAATATTTATGATCTTGAAAAGTTATTTTGTTTTTTTAATTAAAAATTATATATATATATTAAAAGTTTTTTTAAATCTTTTTATGTGCAAATTTTGAATTTGAAAACTACCCAAAAATGCAAAATTGCTTTTTAATTTAGAAAACTAGTTTTATTTTTTTAATTAAAAGTTATATATATAGGTATATATACATACATATATATATATATATATGTTTATATATAAACCTATATATGTGAGTGTGTGTGTGTTTATAGATGTATAAATATGTTTTATTTTTCACCCTCCCCTCATATTAATCCCATGATAGATGCATATGATAAACTTTTATACTAGTTAATAGTCTTAGTAGTGATCACGACTAAGGCATCAAACAAATTTAATTTTAGAGTTTTTATGAGATCCTGTGTATTAATTATGATTTAAACACATCTAAATGTATAAATAGAATGTTTATTTATAGATATTTATTAACATATATATATATGTGTGTGTGTGTGTGTGTGTGTGTGTGTGTGTGTGTGTGTGTGTGAATATATATGTTTATGTATAAACCTATATATGTGGGTGTGTGTGTGTGTAGATGTAATGTTTATTTATAAATATTTATTAATTTATATATATACATAATATATGCATGCATGCATGTGTGTGTGTGTGTGTATTTATATATAAACATAAATATATATAAATGTTTAATGTATATAAACCTTCAATATATATATATATATATATATGTGATATAAAGCTTTATATTTGAGGTGTTAATTGGGTAGTGTCATGCCGTAATGACTTTAAAAATGGGAAGCCAAGCATGGACCATTGCAATACATTTTGACTATGTCGTGATGGGTCATGCCAAGTCAAGTCAAGCCTAACCAAGGTAATCTAATTACTTCTAGGCTAGCTTACGTTCAGTCCATGCCACCTTGACAGATGTCATGCTACTAGCCAATAGGGCCAAAACTAGCATAAATGAGCTATGGTGCCAGGTCATGCTATACTATCTCTCTCGTGCCAAAAAGTTTAGTTTGGCATGGCCTAAGATATGTAGTGGGTTGAACCGTGTCATGCCTAGGCTGCTTGGCCTAGTTGACACAAATATAATTTTGGGATTTTTGTGTTTTTAGTGCACCAAACACAATTTATTATGTTTTAGCGTACTAACCTTTTTATAATTCAAAAAAATAATATCAAATTCTAAAATAATTATGTTTTGGTGCCCTAAAATTAATCAAGCCTGAATTTTTCTTAGAAAAAAAATAAAATTTGATTAAATTAATTTGGAAACTAATATTACAAACCGAGAAATCATATTTCTAAATTTAGAAATCATAATTTCTTGAAAGATAGCTTAAGAATCTTAATTAATGTTGCATACTTGTATAAGTGGTAAGGATGAGATTCAAACTCATGCCTACACTTGCAAAAACTACACTATACCACTCAATTACTAGGTTAACATTGATTGAGAAACAAATCAAAATAGTTATATATAGACATTAATACAAATGGAAACACATATATAATATACATAAATATATGTAGATATATAAATCGACAAACACACACACACATAAATATATCTACATATATTTATATATGTATTTCCATATATATATATATATAACCATTTTGATTTGATTTTCAAATGTTATTTACCTTGTGACTGAGTGGTATTGTGATATTTTGGCAAAGTATATGACATGAGTTTGAAATCCACCTTATGAATTATAACATTAATTAAGATTTTTAAATCAACTTTCAAGAAATTATGGTTTCCAAATTTTTCTCAGTTTTTAACAATTGTTTCCATAATAATTAAATCAAAATTTATTTTTTATTTTATAAATTTTGAAGGACAAAATAAGGTTATTAATATGCGCATCAAAACTTACTTATTTTAGAATGTTAAATAGTTTTTTTTTTTAATTTATGAATAATTTTGTTTACAAAACACAAATATTTTGTGTTTGATGTATCAAAATTAGAGGTGTCAAATGGGCCGGGTCAGCCCATTTTTAGGTCGCCCAACCGGGTTATTGTGCCGGGCCAGGCACGGACCCATAGTCAAAAATCATCGGGTTTGACCCGGTTTTGGTCGGACAAACCCCTAATTTTTTAAAAAATTAGGGTTTTGGCAGGTGCTTCGCTGCGCCATTGCACATCTTAGTCCTTTTGGGGCTCTGCGACCCTCGCCTATCGGGCGTTAGCTCGTATTGACCACGTTCGGTGTGTGGTTACGCGTGCCGTGCACACATGTTCGGGACTGCACGACGGGGCGGGGCACGACATTGTAGCATGCCGTGCCGGGCATTACTGAACTGGGCTGGCCTAGCTTGTTTGACACATCTAATCAAAATACAAATATATCTATGCTTTTTCTTTTTCGAATGTGCTATGTTTTGTTGGGCAAAAAATTATATTTTGATGAAAAAAATCAGAAATAAAATCAATAAAATTTCAAAAATTCTCATACTCAACATATATGTACCAGGAGATTATTGGAAGTCAAATTCGAAACATCAGTCAACAGTTTATTTGGTCTGGAAAAGCCAAGACTCAATGATTTTGGGACGGTGCAACAGCGACACTTGGTCGCTGGTTCGTGTTCGATCATTTTCCACTTTCCTCTCTCCCATTCGTCCTGGAATTTTCCCTGTTATAACAGCGCAACGTTCCTGCCGTAATGTCGATTTACTTCTGACCCGGGCTGGTTCTGCTTGTGGAGTAACTGTGTCAGGTGGCGCAGGGAAGAAGAGAAGACCAGAATGAGAGGTAGTTTGGTAAAAAACCGTCGCCTGTTGCAGAGAGTTCGGCAACTAGGTAGCGCAACATTTGTATTGGTGAAGATAAAGTTCTTGATATGGGCATGCCTGACATTTACGTTGGTTGCACTAGTTGGGCGCACATCGGAATTAATGGGGTGGACGAGGCAGATCGAATCCCTCGATTATTATTCTTCTCCGCGGTACGATCATTTAATTGGTTATAATTGCATTTCAAATTTTGGAGTTGTCCTTATTTTTTGTTTTTTGTGGAATTCGAATTGATTATTGAAGAATATGCATGGAACTTTTGGTTGGTTGAATTGCTAGATAACTGAATTTGTTGGAGTCTTAACTTTTAGTTTTGGCTAATATGCACGGTACTTTTGAAGATATATTTTTTAATCTTTCTTGCTATTTTTAGTTTTGGCTAGAAGATGCAGCTTCTGTAATTGTTTCGAATTGTTTTGATGGTGTTTCACATGACCCGTATGGTAGTTAGCTTCTGCTTAAATGATACATTTTTTTTAGGATTTAAAAATTTTTAAGCTTTCATGTATTACGATTTATTTTCTTAGGCTCTTAAAACTTGAAACATCAGTTGATATTGTGAAGAAAAAGTTTGACAATGAGTAGTTTACCCCAATGTACGTGCAGTCCCTTACATCATTCCCAAACTTAAAATTTTAATTCCAGCTGTGATCACAACCCCACCCTCTGGAAATCCTACGTAACAAATTCTCATGCACACGGCCAAAGTAACAGCAAACCCTATCCTTGAGTAATCTATTCATGGAAACCTGTGCAACCTAATTCCACAACATACAAATAATAAAAGCATATTCTCTATTCTAAATTATGAAAATTATCAATGATGAGATAGGTCTGATGCTTTGAGATAACAATGAGATATGATTTATACTGTTGGATTTTATTGTATTTTATTTATATATTATTTATTTTTTTTTATCACCTGGATGAAAGCACCTAACTTGTGAGCTGTCTCAGTCCTTTTCATATATATTTAATTTTTGTTTTTCATTAACATCCTATAAAAATGAGGTTTTTTGCATGATGAATAGTTTGATCATTGATTTAGAAGTGTCATCTGTAGCATGGAGGTACACACACTGATGCATGCACAGTGGTGTATGTGTGGTGACTGGTGATACAATGGAGGCACGTGTAGTGGTGTGCGTGGTGACATGGTAGAGGCATGCATAGTGGTGTGCGCATGGTGACATAGTGGAGGCACACACATTGATGTTCATGCAATGTGTTTGATTGTAATGGGATTGTGTGTGTAGTGAAGGGCGCACATGTGTGCAATGTCCACATGCAATGGGCATGGATTGTACAAGTGCAATGTGAACATGTGTGGTGTGTGAAATTACTCAATTATTGTTTCATTAATGTGTGCTATGGGATTGTGGTATTAAATAAAAAATTAGTGACAATTAGTATATGAACACATGGAATAACATAATAAAAATTAATGATAAATATTTATTTGTTATAAATCATTTCAATGAGAGTTTGATTTTTGGGTCAAGGATATGTGAAATACTTGTTAGATAATTCACTTTAGATTGATTCAGATGAATAATTGTAATTTATATCTAATATTAAAATATTAAGAAATATTATTATTTTTGAATATATTTCTTATTAATCTTCTAGTTTTTTTTTAAGAAATATACGATGATTTATCAGATATTCTATCATAACACTCATGTGCATAATGAGATAATTAAAAGAAAAAATTACTATTTAATTTAATAGTTAAGATAATTCTATTATAAAAGAATTAATAGATACACTTGGGAAGAAATGGTGTTAGTCACTAATTTTTAATCAATTAGATATTATATCATATTCTTTCAAGTAGTATTCTAAATCAGCTTATGTATTAAAGAGAGAACCTATTTTATTTTTCACGTAAAATTTGAGTGTATTTATTTTTTTTATCATTTTTTTGTGATACTGAAAATATAATTATATTTGTCATTAAGTATGTATTACTTAGGTATTTCAGTACTTAGAATGAGTATATGTATTACTCGTCAGATGCTAGAATGATTATTATGAGTTAGAATATAATTTTTTAGATGATATGTCATTTTTTAAGTATTTTGCAAGAAAACACACCTCTAATATCTTAATGATATGATTTTTAAATTTGTATTTGAACTTGTTTTGCATATGCTACTATCATTATGATTTGTTTTGAGGTGTGGTGGGATATTTTTTGTTTTCTTGTTGGATCATAATTTTATTCATTATTTCAGTGTTGTGAGTAAGGTGACTTCTATTGTATCTCAAAAGAAATAAGGTGTGGGTCTCTTTAAGAAGTAATTAAGGTTAAAAGACTTATTAATTATAATGTGAAGATGTATATTAGATAGATACATAATATAACATTTGATTTAACTACTAATTTTTTGATCAATCAAATTTTGTACTATGTATCTTTTTGTTGTCTCATATCAATGTATATGTCCTGGAGTTAGATTATTTTATTTTTCACTCAAAATTATTGGCTGTATTTGTTTTTGTTTACTCTCTTTTGTGGCAAAGAAAATATGATTGTATCATTAAATATCAATTACTTAGCTATTTTAGTACTTAGAATGAGTTTGAGTATTACTCATGTCATCAGAGATCAAGATGATTATTATGAGTGTCAATGTGATGATTTTAGAGAATATATCATTTTTAAATGACTTTTTTTAAGAAGATGCACCTCTAGATACTATAGTGGATAATTTTTAAGTGACAATCAAATTTGTTCATGCATTTGATACTATCAATACGATTTGTTTTTAGAAGAGTGATGAGACATCATTTGTTGTCTTTGTTGACCATAGTTTTATTCATTCTCATTGTGATGTGAGTGAGGAGAATACTTCTAGTAAGTGTGTCCCATAAGATATGAGATAAAGTTTTTTGAGGAGGTGATTAGGGTTGGGCGAATTAATGATCCTAATGTAAATGTGTATATTAGATGAATACATTCACAATATTTCATAATCAAGCTATTTTTTATACTTGTTGATTCGGTTCAGATTGTTGACTTAGTATAATTGATTATTCTACAAAAAAAATTAATATATTCTACTAATTATTTTCAATCACATGTATTTTCTTATTTTTACTTTGATATATATATATATATTTTAATTTTTTTATTCTTTTGATAGTTATAGGATCATATATATTCTTTCCATGACACTTAGTTATCTATGATGATGACAAGTTATATTAGATGAAATAAGGATAATTATTTTTAATAATGCATGAGATCTTATTCAAAAGTCTCTAGGTAAGTTTATCGTCAGATGTAAGTTATCGTATATGATGATTAATGGACCTAAAAGAAAATAAAATCAAGTTTTGATTAGTTTGGTAGTGAAAAATGTACACATACATGTGGTAGCCAAGATAATCATTATCAAATTTTTTTTTTGTTATTACTTTTTTCATGTGAATAATTTATTAGTTAAACGTGAAGAATAATTTTTTCTATAGTGTTCTTGAGTAGAAAGTATTTATACAATATTTATTTGATTTTACTATCACAATAAGAAAAATTTACTTTTTTGATTTAAAAAGACTTTTTATGGCCCGAACCCAAAGTAATCTTTCAGGGTTTAATTATTCTTCTTATTATTTATTGAAGTTAGTGGATATATATTTTTGGTCTTATGAAAAATACAATAAATTATATTTATAAACATAGTTAAAGGAAACAATATATGATTTTAGTGATATATATTTTTGATTTTCTTATTATCAATGATAGTCAATTAGATATATTCTAATTGAAGTTATTTTATCAGATTGAGTTTTAGATAAATAATTTTAGGTATTTCAATTATATTTTATATATTAAAGTCAATTATTTAAGTTGTATGATTTTTCTTTCTCAAAGAATGATTGTTCTAGATATTTTATTCGAGTTTGATATTTTGGGATGTATACTAGTTGACTAAATGTTTGGTTTGAGTATTAATATGTCTATAAATATAAGCATCTTGGTTGATTTTTGTTAGATATAAGATAATCATAAAAAAATTTAATTTTCTAACAATTATTATAAAATTCACATTTAACATTATTTGATAAGATGAAAAATTGATTTATTGTTCTTAGCTTGTTGAGAATGGCTATCCATAAAAAATGGTGTATTTAACAATGAAGTCTTTGGTCAAATTATGTTTTAACTTATATGAGATTATTTAAAATATGATTCAATAGTAATGAGCAATATGTATTTGCTACAATTCTTCTATTATTGCTCATATGTCAATCAATTTTTTTTTGCTTTAGACATGTCTTCCGCCCTGTCAGTTATCTTACTTCTCAAGATAATAATGGATTTCCAAAAAGGTTAGTTTTTTTTGAGAAGAGGAGACATTCTAGATATGTTGATATATAAAATTATAGTGATGAATCCAACATATGCATATTGAACTCTTCATTGTAGTTGTTTGATAATGTTTAAATAAAAAAGTCTTATTTTATTATGATTCAGATGTAAGGCCCTAAGCCCCCATGTGATATTTGCCGACATACAATACTCTAGTATATCCTAGGGTGATATATCTTCTTTGATGGAGCATCCCATTGAAATCTTGTTCATAAATCCTCAATTGTATTAATAATTGATCATGAAATAATAAAAATTGAGAATTAATATTCTTCAATCCTTTGAATGACATTGTATAGAAGATTCATTTTGTTTGCAATGAACAATAATTTTCAAGCTCATAGTTAGATGACATATGAAATCACATGGATTAGATGTGAAATGAGATCTAATAAGTCTGCTGGATGATAGTGGAATTCCTAAAAAATGACAGTAATCCAAGAGAATATCTTGAGCTATTGCACAGTAATTCTTCAAAATCTTTTGATACCCCCATAAAAAAGAAAATGCTTGATTTGGAAGAGTTTGCGAATAAGTTTGATGATTGAGAGAATGTACGAACTGCATTCAATATAATTTGCACTGAGGAAATGTCTCCCTTCAAGAAAATAAGCAAATCATCTACATCTACATAGATGAGATGAGAGATACAAGTTTTGTTACATCTCGGGTGAAATGAGAAATCAAGATTGATTATAACTCTATTGAGTAATCCGCAAATATATTTTATATGAATAGCACGTAGATAGAGAGAGAGGGGATCACCTTGACTCAAACTTTACTTTCTCTTAAAATGCTCATGAAGATGCTAGTTAATAGAAATTGAATAATTGGTAATGAAGATACATTAATAGATTATGTCCACAAAAGTTTTGGTGAATCTAAAAGCTGACATCAATTTGTTTAAGAAAGACCAACTATCCATATCGAAAACTTAAGTCTATCTCGAGGAAATACTTAGAAGTTACATGTTTTCTTGCATATCTTTTAATGAGGCTTGGACAAGCAAGAAATTATCAAGAATTAATTTTTTTGATATACATTGTATGTGATGGATCTATAATATCATTTAGCACAAGTTTGATACAAAAAATGAGAAATTTGGAAATAAAAATATACAATATATTACAACATGAAATTGTTCAGAAATTTCTGAGTGTTAGAATGTGAGGAATTAGGAATAAGAGGCATATGAGAATGGTAAACTTGTCTTAGTTGCCTACTACTACTGAAGAACATTTAACAATGATTATTATGTCACAACTTATGTAGTCTCATGTATGCTAGAAGGAAAATATATGCCTGATAATGGTTCATCATGACCCTATCAATCTTATTATTTACATTTTCATTTGTTCATATAAAGAACAACCTGATGAATACAAATCTCCCCAACAAAATCAACCAAGGTCTAGGAGTAGTGGAGCCCAATGTGATGGGCCACTCCCACAAGGACCTTTGAGATAGAATCAAATGAAATCCATACACAGGGCATGCAAGTGGATACGTTGGGTGGATGTCTCCAAAAGAGTGACTACCATAGATGTATCATTCTAGATAATTAGGATACTCCCATTGGCACGGCATGAGAAATTGCATGTATAACCTAGGTGTTTCAACCTTGTTTTCATTATCCAATGGATCTTAAATTTGTTCTACTTAGTTTTCAAGATATCAAACATGTCTATTCTATGATTACTAATAAGTTTTTAAATTTCTTTATGTTTAGTTGGATAGTTAAAGCTCCTACTATTTGATCATGCGATCTTTATCACAATATGAAAGAGCATCATTCAAAATATCCATAGGCGCCACTCTTTCCTATAAGTATAAGTAGAGTCACATAACCCCATTCATATAATAAAATTCAAGGGGACAAGGGAACTGAGCTCAGCCAAATAGGATTACATCCCAAAATCATATCATTCCAGCAATCACATCTAATGTCCTTTGCAACAGTTATCATTACAAGGAGAATGTAATGAGGAGATATCTCCTTTCAAGTAGGATAATATAACCATGTTATGTCATCAATTAAATAAGAACACGCACAAACAAACCACAACCTCAACAAACGACACACAAGACACTTTGTTTCCTTCCTCACCCCAAAACCTTGCTAATCATTAAAACTTCATTGGTGAGCCTCACATGACACCACCTCATCTAAATACAAACCTTCCAAGTCCACACCCTAAGCAATGGAAATACTTGCAAAAATCAAACAAAAATTTATTTTGATTTGTATGGGAGCTTGAGGATCCTCATGATTCTCCATTAGCTGGACCATTTGGAGGAAGAGCTTTTGTGATTCTTCATAGCTTGTCTTTTAGGCTTTTGGGATTTTAGTGTGGGATTCATATCTTTCGGAAATGTGAATTCTTTTTGCTTTTTTTGTTTGTTTTTCACGGTGATAAAACTATATAAGTTTTCAACTAGATGAGCCTCAAGAATTATAGCGTTATTGACACTTGTAAAAATTTAAGCCATTAAATTACAAGAAATTCAAATAAAAATAAATAAAATTCAATTATCTAATAAGTAAATGGGATGCCCATATATAGTGGGAAAATAGAATTGGGGCAATCCACAAGTTGGGTACTCTCATCCATAATATATAAAAAAGAAATAAAATAAAAATGATTGTAATCACAATGCATTTTTCAAGTTAGTGCGTAAAAGTCTTATAATTAAGTTTATAAAAAAAAAATTTTATTATGGTTTCTTCAAGACCTTAATG
The DNA here is from genome assembly GCA_029783825.1 of Sapria himalayana. NCBI lineage: Eukaryota > Viridiplantae > Streptophyta > Magnoliopsida > Malpighiales > Rafflesiaceae > Sapria > Sapria himalayana. Next base: position 23,775 of record JAREIK010000055.1, read on the forward strand.
AAGATATTCAATAGCTGAAATATTATCTGAATATAAGTTATAATGATAGTCTTATCATAAATTATTCTTAAAAAAATAATTAATTCCTATGTATTTCGTTCACTAAATTGAATCACTTGTCAAAGTTTTAAGACTTGTAGTTGGTGATACAAAATCAGCAATGGGATATGTTTATGAAGCCATGGATAGAATAAAGGAGCAAATTGCAAAGAATTTCAATAATCAATAGACAAAATATGAGCACATTTGGAACATCATTGATTTGAGATGGGATTTGTAACTTTATAGGCCACTCCATGCTACGGAATATTTTCTTAATCCGCAGTAAATTTTCTAAATATCAATCAACTTTTTATATTGCATATACTATTTTTTATCAAGGTTATTGCAAATGAATCATTATATATTTTGATAGGTTTCAATATAATGAGTCTTTTTCTGTGAATTTTGAAGTAAAAGTCAGTTTATATAAAACATTTGAGAAGATATTCCCAATCATTGAGATAAGAATTAAAATTGATCAACAAATAAAAAAGTTTAAAAGAAAAGAAGGATTAATTGGTATGATTATAGCCATCACAACAAGGGAAAAGAACCAACCCGTTATAATTTAATTCTAATTTTTATGCAAGTGTTAAATATTATATTTTGAAAGATTTTAAAGGGACAAAATTTGATTTTTTTATTATTATTTCAGCTTTATGGTGGGTAAGTTATTGAGAAGAATGTAAGGAACTTTAAAGTCTATAAGGGTTTTATGTCTCACTTGTGGTGCTACAGGCTGTGAAAGAAATTAGAGAACTTTTGAGCATGCCCATTCCAAAAAAAGAAATTGGTTGAAGCAACAAAGATTAAATGCTCTTGTATTTATACAATACAATCTTCAACTTGAGTCAAGGTAAACAAAAAGACAGAAAAGAGGTGAGACATATAATTTTATTTATTTGAATGATATAGAGTTAAATGATGAATGAGTCATTGAAATTGAAGATCCTTGTTTACCCCAAGATAATTTATGTATGGATATCTTTGAATGTTTTGAAGATGATGAAAGAATTGGACCAAACAATAAAAGGAACCGAGGCACGTATCAAAAACTAATGACTTTTTTAAAAATAAAAATAGTATATCAATTTTGAGTTGATTTTAATTTATATCACATAGATCCAAGGAATTTGAAGCATGATAGAAAAGAAAAATGAAATGAATATTGGAGATAAGTTAGTTGATGATTTAGAAGCTGCTAATTTTGAGGAATAAGATGACGATGAAGGTGAACAAAATGACTTGACTATGATTGGAGAAAGAAAGAATGATGATGATAATAGCATTAAACTTGGAGATGATGGATTAGTTTAATTTTATTCGTAGATAATTATTCTATAAAATATTTTTATTAGCATTAGTATATTCAATAATTATAATATATTTGAATCTTTTTAAATTTTTTTTAGACTTAGTTGGTAACTTTGAATGGTTTATTTGAAAATATTATAAACTTATTATTTAAACATATTTAAATAGCTTATAATTTATGAATTATATGAAATTATATTACTTTAACTATTATTACAAATGTAAATCAAATATTAATATTCGATTCTCGATTAAAATTTTGATTTAACAACTATGATTTCATTACTTACTATATGGATCACATTATCAAACACTGAACTTTTTATACCAATACACCCAAATTCGAGATTATAAAAATAAAATTTAAACAGTTAATAGACAACTTGAACACTCTTATTTTCTCAAAAATATTTTAAAATATTTTTGAGAAAATACGATATTAACCACAAACTATCTCATCAACTAGATATCTTATTCTATCATTTCTTAGCATGTGTTATTCTAAATTTTGCATCTTGATACTAAATTATTTAAACTACCTCATAAAATCTATTTAAGTAGTTATTTAATTTATAATCTCTCCCAAATATAAAATAAGATGATAAGTCTTTGAGATATATTTTTATTAGGAATTCCAGTACCAAAAAATATATAAACATTTTTCAACTAAGTATGATGAAATTTCAATGAGTATTTTTAATATATTTTTTAATGACTCATTTTTTAGAAAGACTTAAAAAAATAAGAGTTTAGAAAATACATCTTAAACCAATATTTTTTCTTACTCATTTGAACTTCTACTTGGACCTTAAGTTATGAAAGGCAGTCACTCATCAATTACATCTAAACTTATTAGACCACAATATGATAATATTCCTATATAATTATCATATGTATTAATAATTATAAATTATGTTGACTTTGGAAATTTTGAGTTTCCTATGGGAGGAAATCTCTTTAAAATCCATATGAAATAGTAATATACGAGTCTACTCCAATTCAAACTCATAATAAGTTAGTGATTGAGAGACTTGACCACTCAAAACATAAGATTTATACTATGAGTAAAAAAATATACAACATGCTCAGATCAACTGAGTCTATAGAGAAGACAATTGATTTTGTGGTTAGCCCCAATCATCTTAATTTTTTGATCAATCTTCAAAAAAGATAAATGAGTGATAATCACAATTGATCTCATAGATTCACAATTGATAATCACAATATAGTACGAAATACTTTGTAAATTATAGAATATGTAATATAGCCTAAAAGAATCAGATATAATATAAATAGTATTCTAATTATATACATAGATAGTATTCTTACATATTATATACATAAATAATATTCTAATTATAAAAAATAAATTATGAATCACCCAATTAAAAAAATATCTTCAACACTAGTTCTAGACAAAAAACTTTAATCATATTTTATTTAGATTAATATGACATATTCTATGATAGCGATTATTTTATAACAAAAAATGTATGTTGTTTATACACCTACATATGTTGATATTTTGAATTGTGCTCAAATAGGTATTCTTATTAATATATGTACTAATTTTTAGTCTGATGAAACTCATATAGTTAACTCTATAGATTATTATAAAATTATAAAGAATATTAACTATCTAATTATTATTAGACTAAATATAACTTATAAAATTAGTATAATTAGTTATTATTTAAATTTATCTAACAAATTCACTTAGCCATAGCTCTTCACATACTATGTACAATTCTCTAGGAACTACAGATCTCTTTTAGTAATCATAAGTACTTACAATTAGTTGAGTATTCAAATTTTAATTGAGCACTAACTGATACCGAGAAAAAATCTAAAATAAAATTTTGTAATTCTTTTTAAAATCAATTAAAAAGGTAAGAAATAAATAACTATTTTGAGATCAAATACATTGCCAATGTTCAAGGTAATAGTGACAATCTTCTATAAAATATTTTTGATCTGACACCTGTCCAAAAAGATTAAGTATTCATCATCTTCTTCAAATACTATTTACTATTAAAATTATACATCAAGAAATATATTATTCAATCTAATATTTTATTAGTGACATAGTTATGAAAGGCGTGCCTGAGGCGCGCCTAAAGCTCAGGCGCCACCACTCGCGGGAAAAACATCTCGCTTCGGGCGAGGTGCAGGCGGGTGAGGCGCAGCAGGCGTTGACTTCCAGTTTCTGCGGTGGCAGGCGGGTGAGGCGCAGCAGGCGTTGACTTCCAGTTTCTGCGGTGGCAGGCATCGAGTTAAGTATGCTCTTCTTCTCTTTCTTCTTCTTCTTCTCCTCTTTTTTTTTGCTGGATTTGTCGTTTGAAATGGGGAAATTTCGTCGGAGAAGAAGGGCAAAGCAACGGTGGGAGAAGCGGCGAGAGGTGGAACCAGGCAAAACGCAGGAGGAGCACGTCAGGGAAGATGACGTATTCGGCTGATCCAACCCAAAATGATGTCATTTTGGGTTGGGTTATATTTTTTTTAAAAAATCAAAACAACCCAAAACGATGTCGTTTTGGGTTGGTCTTGATTTTTTTTTAAAAAAAAACAAAACCTTCAAAATGACCTCGTTTTGAGATTCTGATTTAAAATAAAAAAATGTCACCTCCAAAACGACGTCGTTTTGGTCTTCCAGGAATCAAAATGATGCCGTTTTGGAGTTTTGTGATTTTAAGTCCTATAAAACCACCTCTTTCTCAGGTTACACCCTAAAACCTCAAAACAACCCTCCCAAAATACTTTTAAGGCTGGATTGAAGAGGAGAGAAGAAGAAGAGGCTCAAAAGGTATTTTTTTCATTTTATTTATTTTTGTTGTGAAAAAATTCTTCAAAAGGTAAAAAAACATTTTCAAAATATACTTAAAAACTAGGGGAAATTTTTTTGAATAATATTTTGAAAAAAATATGTAATTTTTAAAAAACTAATGCAGAAAAAAGGGAAAAAAAATTTTGAAAATTAACGAAAAATATAAAAAAATCATGAAAAAAATTATGAAACAATTAGAACAAAAATTATAAATAGTTTTAATTATTTGACAAAGATTGAGTATGTTTATAATTTATAGATTTATAATATATAATATATTATGTAAATGTTTTCATTTTTTTCTTAATATATTTGTCATTTTATTGTAGATTTATTGTAAAGATACATAAAAATGGACAAAGAGATTGAAGTTGAAGTAGATGCCTCAAGTGGAAGAAAAGATCCGAGATGGAAATATGCTCATTTATTAAATGAGAAAGATACATATATACTCATTTATATTTTTTGTGATAAAGTAACTAAGGAGACATGTATAGACAAAAGTAACATCTTGTTGGAGGGTTTAGAAATTCAAAAAAGTGTACAGGATGTCTCGAACATATTAGAAAAGAAATAGATGATTATATGCTAGCCAAAAAAACTCAAAAAAATCAAATAAGTTTTGGAAGTCATAATGTGAATGAGGATATGTTTGGGTTCCAAGATGATGATGATGAAGACCCGAATGTTACTAGCAAAAGGGGAAGAAAGGATGTTTCTAGTGGTGGTAGCAATGGAGGAGGAAGTGGTGGTAGTGTTAGTGGTAGTTACATAAAGAGAATGAGATAGAAAAGTCTTATGGATCATTTCATTACTTCTAATCCAAAAATGATTATTCAAAATAGAAAAAATACTCAAACTACTATCAACAATGCATTCAAGAAAGAGGCTAAGGAGAGAGCTGATATACTATTTTGTAGATGGATGTATGATGCTGCGATTCCATTTAATGCAGTGAATTATGCTAGTTTCCAACCAATGCTTGAGGCAATTGGGCAATATTGTGTGGGTTACAAGGGACCAAATTTTCATGATGTGAGTGTTACTAATCTCAAGAAAGAATTGGCTCTCACAAAGGCTTCAATGGAGGTTCATTTCACAGAATGGAAGCAAAATAGATGTTCAATTATGTCAGATGGATGGACTGATAGAAAGGAAAGATCATTGGTAAATTTCTTGGTGAATTCTTCAAGAGGGACCGTGTTTATGAAATCTATTGATGCTTCTTCTATGGTCAAGATGAGAGAGATTGTTTGAATTACTTGATAGTTGGGTCGATGAAGTTGGTGGAGTCAATATTGTTCAAGTGATAACAAATAATGCTTCAAATTATGTGGCGGCAGGTACTTATAATTTAATTTTAAATTTTTATTTACTTATTTATGAAAGTGATTATATTTATTATCTATTTATTATGTGTTTAAATTATGTAGGGAGGTTGTTGGAAATGAAAAGATCACATTTGTATTGGACACCATGTGCTGCACATTATCTTGACTTGATACAAGAAGATATTGGAAAACTACCACACATCAAGAAGACAATAGAGAGTGTCATATCCATAAGCGGCTACATCTATAATAGAACGGGTTTGCTCAACATGATGAGGCAATTTACTGAGCAAAAGGAGTTGTTAAGGTCTGCTAAAACTCGGTTTACAACGGCCTTTATCACCTTATCCCGTATCAATGAACAAAGAAATAACTTAAGAAAGATGTTTACTAGTTTAGATTGGACGGAAATTAAATGGGCAAATGAGCAAAAGGGAAAAAATATCGCCAATATAATTTTCATGTATTCTTTTTGGAATACTATTGTGTTTTGTTTGAAGGTGTCAGGCCCTCTTGTACGTGTGCTTCGTTTGGTGGATGGTGAAAAGAGACCTCCTATGGGTTACATTTATGCAGCCATGAAAAAGACGAAGGAAATTATCATCAAAAGCTTTAATGGGAATGAAGAGAAGTATATAGAAATCATGAAAATCATTGATAGGAGGTGTGAGGTTCAATTTCATCGGCCTTTGTATTCAGCTGGGTATTTTTTTGAACCCACAATTCTATTATGATACAGAAGGATTAGAATTGACCTAGATTCAAAAATATTTGAAGATGTATGTAGTTGCATTTCGAGATTGGTGAAAAATAGAGATGAACAAGATGTAATTAATCACAACTCGACTTGTACATGCATGCTAGAGATCTTTTTGGTAATGAGTTTGCCATTAGAACAAGGAGGACTAAACCTCCAGGTTAGTCCTTTAGTTTTGTTAATTAGTGCATTGAAATTATTATATATGTTTGGTTAAAATAGGTGAAATGTTCAACTAATAATTTATTTATATTAATTGTAGCTGAATGGTAGGGTATATTTGGATCAAGTGCTAGAAATTTGCATTGAGGGTTCTCAACCTAACATGTAGTGCATCAGGTTGTGAAAGGAATTGAAGTATCTTTGAGAATGTAAGTTACTAAAGCAATTATATGCAATTGAATTTGTGTTTTTAAGTTACAACATTATTTAATGTAACTTAGATTCTTCAAAACTAAAACATTGAGATATAATCATGAAAACTTTTTATTTTTTCAGATTCATAGCAAGAGGAGAAATAGGTTAGACCATCAACACTTGAATGATTTGGTGTACATTAAGTACAACCGAACCTTAATGAAAAGATACACTGTGTGTCATACCATTGATCCCATTATCTTGAAAAAAATAGATGATAGCAACGAATGGTTGATGAGAAGAATAGAAGATGAAGGTGTTGTAGAAGATGATTTAGTGTTTGAATGTGATGGTTTAACATGGGATGATGTTGCAAGAGCTAGTGGAGCTGAGGAGCTTAGGGTTTATACAAGAGTTAAACCAAGCAAAACACAAAAACCAACACCAAAACCAAGATCATCTAGTTCTAAATATATTCCTACTCTTGCTTTGATTGATGAAGATGAAGAAGAGGGAGAGTGGAAGATTAATAATGGGGATGATATTGATAAAGATTTTCTTGATTTAGATTTAGATATAGATACATGAGTGTTTATTTTATTTTAGAACTTTGAATGTTTGTTATTTTGTTTTGAAACTTTGTATGTTTGGATGATGGGTGCACTATTAATATTGATTTTTATCTTTGATATTCTTTAGTTTATTATTAGATGAAAATTAAAGAATATATTTAGTAAAATGTATAATTTTTATGTGTATTAGGCTGGGTGCGCCTCAAAAATAAAAAGCCCGCACCTCAAGTGCGCATTGCACCTCAAGACCCCAAAAGGCTTTTCCGTCTCAGTGCGCCTTGCGCCTTAAATAACTATGGGGTCAACATACTTTAAACAATATGTTACTGATTTTTAAAACTTGTCGTCCAATAACGATATTGTTTTTACTTTTTTTGCTTATATCTTGGTGACATAATTACTCTTAGCCCATTTTTATGATGCAAACATAGCCCGAAGAGGAAGCTTATTCTCCTCAAAACTCTTTAGTGTGAGAAATGATGTAGCAAATCTTGTAACACCAACCCTCCTTGACTTTCTTTTCTTGGAGAATTTTCTAAACATGCAAAGCTCCCAAGCATGTTTATAAATATAAACTTCTTTAGTTTTTTTAATAGCATCCTTGAATATTGGCAATTCATTCATATCCTCCAACATATTGTCAATGCAATGAGCTGCACAAGAAGATTAAAATAACTTTTTTCTTTTTTTCATTAGCAATTCACTACCTGCTACATAAGCCAAATCACTATTAGTCACTACTCGTACTATATTTTTTCTCCAAGTTTCTCAACTAATAAATCAAGCAATTCAAATAAACCTTGTGCATCTTTTATAATATCTGAGATGTTTATTGATTTGAGAAAAATAGTTTCACTTGGGCTATTAACTAAGAAATTAGTGAGAGATCTATATTTCTTATCTAACCATTCATCTGACATCAAAGTTCATTGATTTTCTATCCACTCTTTTTATATTTTTCTAATATCAATGTCACATTGTTCATTTCACTTTTCAAGTAAGTAACTTTAGTCTCGTGATAACTTGAGGGTTTCAATCCTCTATAATAATCACCAATTTTTTCAATCAGAGAAGTAAATAATGGACTTTTAATCAAAACAAAAGGCAATGCATGTCCATATAAAAAATCTACATATGCTCTCAATTGCAGATTTTCTTTTTTAAACAAGTGCATTCAAAATTTGTTGTTTGACAAATTTCTCTTTGTCTATAAACACATCTATTGTAACCTTTCATTTATTTCTTAGAATTTGAACACTTTGCTCTTTTCCTCCAAACTCTGACATAGTTTCATCATTTTTTGTAGACTTTTGTATTTCTAGTTCGTCTAAAAATTTGATGCAAAGATCTCTTATATTTTTTGGACATCGAGTACAAGGAGCAACATTATTATGATCACCTGCTAAATACTATTTCATCCTATTAATTCCTCTCCATCTCTCAAGCCCATAATAGTTATACTTAAAATTTATTCTATTGTCATTAATTCTAGAGCAATGTTCCCAAATAGGATCACCCACATTAGACCCTTTTTTTAGTGGTGTCATTTGAGTATGATAATAATTGATAACCTAAAAGAATAAAAGTAATTTCCAATTTAGATATGTAATGTTACCATATAAATTAATATGTAAATAATATGCAAAATAATATGTTAATTTTTAGTGGTGGTGGACTAGCAAACTAACAAATAAAATTGTAAGTGGTGGTCCACTAACTAGAAAAAATGACATGTTAATTTATTTAGTGGTGGTGGACTAGTAAACTAACAATTAAAATTATTACTGATGATCCACAAACTAGAAAAAATAATATGTTAATTTATTTAGTGGTAGTGAACTAGCAAACTAACAATTAAAAATTGTTAGTGGCAGTCAACTAACTAAAAAAATGATATGTTAATTTATTTAGTAGTGGTGGACTAGCAAACTAATAATAAAAATTGTTAGTGATGGTCCACTAACTAAAAAATTGATATGTTAATTTATTTAGTAGTGGTGAGCTAGCAAACTAACAATTAAAAATTGTTACTGGTGGTCAACTAACTAGAAAAAAGGATATATTAATTTATTTACTGGTATTAATTAAAATTTTTTATTGTTTATCTATAAATAATTTAAATAAATAATTCATTATTTATTTTTTATAAAATTATAATTTATTATTATTTTTTAAAAAAATAATTCATTATTAATTTATTATTTATTTATAAATAGATAATTTATTTTTATTTATTTAAAATAATGAATTTATTATTAATTTATTAGATAAATCAAATATTTTAATTAATATAAAAACATATTAAATAAATAAATATTTTCGATTCTTATGAATCGATTTGTGATTCAGCAATTCAATCTTTGATTCATAGATATTTTTAATTTTTTTAATGAGTTGAATTATTTTCTTCACTGAATCATGATTTGAATTGTGAATTGTATGATTTTGATAACAGTAAATAAAACTATCTAATATATATTTTAATTTATTATTTTTTTATTTGATAATTAAATTATATTTTTATTAATTTATGAAATGACTAAAAAATAAAAAAAAATATTATATTACAGTTTACACGTAAAAGAATCAATCATGTATTATGAATATTTATCAATAATCATAATATAATACATAAATATTTCACAAGGCTGAAATTACATGTATTAGTACTTTATATATCTTAGTATATGAGATTAAGTGATTCCTTACTCATACAAATCTAACATTTAGAATAGGAATTTCTGATATATTTTTTTAATTGACATACCTCGCACTCTTAGGTTGAAATTAGTTAAGAGTAGGATAAAATATTTTTTACTTGATAAGTAACGTGTGACAAAGTTGAGAACACTCAAGCAAAGACTCTAACAAACTTAAACACACAATATGATATTATATAATAGAAGAGAAGATATATACTTCTTTCTGCTCATACTCAGATGAAGTATTTCTCAGAATCTTTTAATCTTAGAAATAAAAATTAATAAAAAAAATAAAATTAAAGTTGAGTTACTTGGAAAGATAACTCATGAACAAGATAAATAAAAAAATTAAGAACAAATAAAATCTAAAAAAGAAATAAATGATCAAGCTAAATATTATAATGCCCAATAACTTTTGTGAGTTTGTTATTGAGTATAATACTTGAAGAACATGAATAAATTATAGTGAAAAGAGAATTATCATTATTAATATTAATATCAATTCATGTGTCGATAATCGAGTCTAAAGTGAAGTATGAATAATAAAATTAATAATATTAGAAGAATATAAAATAATTATTATTATCTTAGAGAAAAATTTTATATAATAATCTTTAGTAAATATTATAGTTGATAAAGTTTGTGAGAATTATTGGATGGCTCCAATAATTAATTTGTTTCTCTCAATTTTTTTAAATACTCATGGCCACTTTTCTAAATTATTTCTTATAATTTTTCTCTAGTATGTTTTTTTAGAATGTGTATGGTAGAAATAATCTCATATGTTTGTATATTAATATCATATCATAATCCTTCCAATTGAGATCGGTAGTAGGTGGGTGTCGCATGCAAATGATTTTTGATATCAATAGTGGATTAGTGTCACTCACAAACACGTATTAAAGTTTTTATATTTTTGCTTTGCAGGCCTACTATGCAGTATGCTCAATAGGTATTCTATCCAAAATTCAGATAGAATAGGTGTGCATAAGGTTTTTCGTCAGATTTTGGGCATATTTGGGTAGATGATTATACCATTATTCAATAATTTTCTAGGTTGTGAACACTTGATTTTAATGCAATGTAAAAATTTAAGCTATTTAATCACAAAAAATTCAAATATTATTTTATCATCAAATAAGTACATAAGGTGTCTATATATAGTGGGCAAGTTGGATTGGGGTTGCATACAAGTTGGTTACTCTCATCCATAATATAATAAAAAAAAATAAATAAAAAAGACTAAACCACAACTATTACTCAAGGGATAATAGAATTTGCAAAATGTTTGCATTACTCATAAATAATAGATTGTATTTTTTTGGTCATATTTGGGTGATTCAAGGTGACTAGAGATCTCAATGGGGATTGAGATCCACTTCAACTATTAATTAAGCATTGAATGTTTTAGATATATTAGATGTGAGTTTATTCATATGAAGTGGTCTTTCAATACAATTAGTAGCGTTATCCAAACTTATAGGATTCAAAAGATAGATAGGAAAGTTGGTGATCCGCAATGGAGTTTTTGCCATTTCATATGTTCCATAATGGAATCTTATAGGATGGGAAGGGGCTTAATAAAGAGGTATGCCAAAAACTAAATATGTTCCCTAGCCTAGTACATTCCTTATATGCTTAGCATAGTTAAATCTAAAGAATATGCATCCGATTGGATGTTGTGGATTGAATTGGAAATTTTCAGTGTTTATTTACAAATTTCTTAAGTAACACTTGTCTAAGATGTCCAACAACTAAGCATACAACCAAACAATATTCTCATTGTTTTAGGCTTTGTTCAAAAGTATTTTGTTTATCACATGCTTGAAAAGGAAACCTAAGTAGGAAGGTAAGGCAACTTGGTTGTTTGGGTGAGGTGGAGGGTATATGGTAAGACTAAGCATATCATAAACATAACATTCTTACATCATTTTGTGTATGCATTTGTGTTTGTATTTATAATAGATACTGCTTCCAAGAGTTCTCAAATTGTTTATACTTGGTTGTTGAAAATTGAGTTCGAGGTTATTGAAAAAAGATTGGTTTTAACCATTGTCATGAAATTTTGAAACATGATTTCTACATAAAGTCAATATTTGTATCTTATAAGAGATTGATAATGGAAGAAAAAAAATTAATACATGGGAGAAGTTGAGTGCACATGTTCACATTTTTTTTGGCTTAGAATTACACTCGAATAATCTATTAATTCTTGCAAAATTTCAATGAGGCATGTTCTCAAACTAGATGGATGAGTACTTAACTAAGTTTTATAATTTGTTATCAAATAATGATTTTTATTGAAACAAACAAATGATTCGTGTTATATGCAATTATGTTTAGCAATAATTAAGCACATGTTCTCTCAATTTCAATGCATCCATTTGTTGTCTGATCATATTTTTAGGATTGATCTGTACGAGCAAGCATTAAGGTTGCAGAATTATTACCCAAGTTGCATGTAAGGATAACATTGATAATAACCATGAAGAAGCAAGCTGTAAATTGTAATATCAATAACCAATGACATACACAACTTCTGATAATTCATATTTTATCTGTGGAGAAACATATCTTTAATAGTGTGATTAAAAGAAAATCAAGCATAGAAAGATTATTTTTTGAGACTAATGAAAATATAAAATTCTGTGTTATTATCCAAATACTTATACTATTGAATTTCATTGGAATTATAAATTTAAATGTGTTTAAATAAGAATAGTATTTAAATGATTGATCATGTGAAAAATTTTTATTTTACAAGCATGTATTAGACATAATATCTTTGATAGTCTAATTAAAAGAAGATCAAATATATAAAGAGAATATTTTTTAAGACTAATGAAAATATAGATATTTGTGTTATCTAAATATTCATATGCTGAATTTCATAATAATTTTAAATTTAAATATGCTCTAATGAGAATAATATTTGGATGATTGATCACTTGAAAATTTTTTATATTGCAAGCATATATTAGATATAATATCTTGGTGTAATGACAAACATGTTCGTCTAAAGGTAGTAAGTCTTCGATTTGAGAGTCTAATAATAAAAATATTCAATATATTTATAGTTATATCTCAGAAATATTTGTAAAATCTAATTATGAATATTCTATCAAGATTGATATTTTTATCCTTGATTAGTAATCATATAAAATATATAGTGATATATTTTTGATGTACTCGTAAAATTTAAGTACCAATATATTCATCAAAATTGAGATTTTAATCATTATTTAAGACTAACTTGACATAATTTTTCTGATTTTTAAGAGTAAGACTATTAGGATATTAATCTTTCCAAAACTCTGCACTAAAGGGAGTGCCATGTGCACAGTGCACTAGGCATACGACCTCAGAACTATTCACCATAAGAATGAACTATTGAAACTAAATTTGTTTCCATTTAATGAATCAAAAAGGAAGCTTACCATGCTTTAACGAAGTATGTGTATTTTTTTCTCACTCATCTATACTATCTTAGGTTTTTTTTTCTTCTTTTTGCAGGAACAGATATACCGTTCTTATCAACACATGGAAAAGATACGACCTGCTACAGAGATCAATCTCCCACTATTCTTCGTGCACTGGGCTTGATTCTATTCACATTGTTTGGAGTGAGCCAGAGCTGCCATCAGATTCTCTTGTTAAGTCTCTGAACGTTGCTGTTAAATCAAATTCTAGAAATGCTTACCCAGTTGAATTGAAGTTTGATATAAACACAGAAGACACTTTGAATAATAGATTCAAAGAAATCAAAGAATTGAGAACAAATGCTGTTTTCTCTATAGATGATGATGTCATCTTTCCCTGTTCTTCGGTTCAGTTTGCCTTCCATGTTTGGAAAAGTGCCGCAGATACAATGGTGGGATTCGTGCCCCGCGTTCACTGGTTTCACAGATCAGTATGTGTTTGATTTGTAGCCTTTATGCTTGGAATGTGTGTTGTTGAAATAAAGTAACATGCGGAGCATTCTTTATTAATGTTGTGGTTCTATGTGTGCAGCATGGGGAAGGGGATTATTACTCATATGGGGGATGGTGGTCGGTTTGGTGGACTGGCAGCTATAGTATGGTGCTTTCAAAAGCTGCCTTCTTCCACAAGAAATATCTAAAGCTGTACACAAATAGCATGCCGGCGTCAATCAGAGAATACATAGCGCAAAACAGGTTTTCTCAATGCATTTTAAGTTTTTGCTTCCTTTGCTCATATGCTCAGTTGTGGAAGGGCTACTGAACGGACTGCTGATGATGCATCAGGAATTGTGAAGATATTGCAATGTCATTTCTTGTCGCAAACGCAACTGGTGCTCCCCCTATATGGGTAAAAGGTAAGGCTTGTCTTATATAGTTGTCATGGGCTTGTTTATTTTTTCTAATAGCAGTAGTCATGCTCGTCGTCAATTTTGCAGCATCACTCTTGTAGAGTGCTTGCGCCCCCTATGCCCCTGCTAATTACAGGAGATATTTCTTCTCTTGCTAAGATTAAGAGACTTGAGAGTTACAAATTGAATTGCATGGCTTTGGATAGTGTTATTGTATCGCTTTTGGTGGATCATACACTTTTTGCTCCACTACTAGTCCACATGGCTTTGCCATGAGCCTAGGCTTGACATCCTCAGTCAAAAAACAAAAATTTGGCAAATGATTGATTGTATGATAAGTGAAGAGGATATCATATGCAATTCTAATATAAATATATTGAGATTAAAATGATAACAAGGTATATAAATGGTGATATAGATCATTGAAAATTTAGATGAGCACTATATATATATATATATATATATATATTGTGTGTGTGTGTGTGTGTAAATTAAATTTGTGTTAGGGTTTGTATAAAAATCATATTATTTATATAACTAAAATTTATATGATTGATTTTTATTACATCAAGATTTTATTTTAATGATTAAGATGAACTCAAGATGTTTGTTAGGGTAAAAAAAAAAAAGTTTAATTCGTGGACAAATCAAGTAATCAGCCTCTTGAAAATACTATTTTATTAACTCACATTCAACAAAATTAGAGTTTTAACTACTTTATTTAATTTATGATAATTCATCTTATTAGTTTTTGTTTGTTCTTGAAAAGTTAGATCTGATATAATATGTTATGCCTCTTTATTATCGTACTAAAAGGGTAATAGGTTTGCATGGGAAAATAAATATTTTCAAGCAAATATTTAATTGATAAAATTTACAAGTGACTTAAGTCATAAATTTATTTAAAACATTTTTGTTTAGACTTAAATATAATTGTTATTATTCAGAGTTTTTTCATTTTTTTTTGTTCTTTTTACCTTGTACCATAGTCTGTTTTATCGATAGGAGCACCCGACTTGTGAGTTGCTTCAATTACAAAACCCTCTGGGAAAAATAAACTCTAGGGCATGTATTGCATTACAAATCCTAGAAAGAGAAAATTACTTGTACTATACCAACACACTTTATGTGTACTATGTGCGTGCTACAATGCATGCATGCACATATTGAAAAAGAGGGAGGTGCCTGTCACCATGTGCCACTATTAATTGTCATTGCACACCCTCTATGAGTGATATGTGTGGACATCATGTGGCTATTATGACATTGGAATACTAGTGGTCTTGGTTCTCCCAAAACACAAATTTTCAATTCTATGCTATAGTGCACCATAATTGCTCAACGAAGAGGAAATTAGGGGTTCCAAATGGGGTTTCGTTGTCTTGAAATCCAAATTACTAAATTCAATGTTACAATGTACCTTGATTGCTTGAATGGAGAGAATTAATTTCTCAGAAACTCTAATTTTTATTTGGGTAGATTTAATTTTTTGGATCTAGGATTGAGTAAATCTTAATTTTAGTTGTCATATCAATTTTTGTAATTGTAATATGGCATTGGCATACATATATGGAAGATTTTATTTATATTGCATGTCTTATAAAAAAATATGTCATACCAAATATAATTTATAGATATTATTTTTAGAAATAAGATTGAAAAATTTATACAATATTAAGAGAGACATATATTGACTATTAGAGTCATCTAAGGTTCTTGGCACAATTCACCCACCATGACACCTATACGTATTATACAAGAGTATATAAAACTCTTCTATCAAGCATCTTCAAAACTCTTCTCAAGTATATGATAATATTTTACTCGTACTTTATATTATTTTTATTTATGACATATAAGTTTATATTTAAATTATTGGTAATCATATCATATTTACTATCTTATTTTTTTATTTTGAAAATATTATTGTATTAAATGAAAAATATTTGAAAATTATTGAATGTAGTAATATTTAATTTGGATCTTTATTTCTTTTTAGCCATTTAATTTTAATTTTTTTTTTATTTTTATTGATATTTATTTTTATGGTAAGGAGATTCTGAAAAAGATTTTATTTTAGATTATGCATGGTGAATTTTATATTTTCTTATTGATAGTAAAATTCTCTTTTAGTTATTTTAATGTGTTGGACTATGTATTTGTTTTTATTTAGCTTGGTTATCAATATTTGATCAAAATGAGAATATTTTGTTTTACTTTTAAGGATATTTCTATTTATGATATGGGGTATGTCAACTAGTAAAATTTATTAGAGTTCTTACAGACCAGTTTGGTTCGAGTATGTAGTCATTAAATTTGATATATTCAGACCTATGAAAACTTAGTATATAATCAATTAGAGATGATTATAAGTAAATGAATATTTTTATTGATTACTACTCAAAATATATATTAATATATGTATATTGTGACATGTTAAGAAGCACGGACAAGGACATGGACACGGGGATACGACACGACAGGATACGGGGATACGGTAAATTCTAAAAAACTATGATACGGATACGACTAGAATACGGCATAATAAAAAAATAAAAATAAAAATTATTTATTATAAATATTATGTATTTTATAAAATTTATTAAATTAAATTAAATTT
Organism: Sapria himalayana; assembly: GCA_029783825.1. Taxonomy (NCBI): domain Eukaryota; kingdom Viridiplantae; phylum Streptophyta; class Magnoliopsida; order Malpighiales; family Rafflesiaceae; genus Sapria; species Sapria himalayana. Next base: position 40,624 of record JAREIK010000055.1, read on the forward strand.
AAATATTTTATTATATATAATAAATATATATTATTTATTTTATAAAATAAAAATATTTTATATTATTTTATTTTATAAGATAATATTTATATTTATTTTATTTTATAAAATAATATTTTATAATTATATTATATAAAAATATATATTTTTTATTTTATTTTATAAAAATATTTTATTTTATGCCCCTGCCTCTCCCCTCAAGCACGCTTGCCCACCCCTGCCTCTCCCCTCAAGCATGCCTGCCCACCCCTGCCTCTCCCCTCAAGCACGCTTGCCCACCCCTGCCTCTCCCCTCAATCACGCTGCCACCCCTGCCTCTCCCCTCAATCACGCTCGCCCGCCCTCTCCCCTCAATCACACCCTCCCGCCCCTGCCACTCCCCTCAAACATGCCCGCCCCTGCATCTCCCCTCAAATCACGCTGCCCCTTCCTCTTCCCTCAAATCGCGCCGTCCCTTCCTCTCCCCTCAAATTGCGCCCGCTCCTGTCTCTCCCTCAAATCGCGCCCGCCCCCTGCCAGTGGCCAACGTTGGCCACCGACGTCATCGGACGTCGGGTACTATAACGTGGATACGACTGCCGACACAACCATCCGATACACCACGTGACGTATCAGATACGGATTGTGCAATGATATGCCACGTGGCGTATCGGACACGTATCCGTGCCGTATCCGTGTCGTGTCCACGTGTCTAGGTATCGGACACGACTGTAGGGAGCCGTGTCCGTGCTTCCTTGGTGACATGATAACATTTATTTTTTATTTTTCAAAAATTTTATAAAATAATATAAAATTAATTTGATAAAAAAAATTAAAAAAATAAGAAGTGTACACTCCCACTTCTTAATTGACATATCCTAATAAAATGAGATCTTTGAAAAAAATAATAATAAGATTATTCGTCTATGTATACTTTTACTATTTGTATTATAATTGGTGTATATGTAATATTAGTAGTATATTTAGTTGGTATAGAGGTCATCTTATATATAGTATCATGACTGTTAAAATTAAAATCAAGTATTTAAAATATTGATTTTTTTTATTTTAATTTTATATTGTTTGATTTTTTGTATGGATCTTAGGGTTATGGTAAAAGAGATAGATAATATTTTGACATACATGTCTACGTGTGTGATACAGATATGCTAACCTAAAAAATTCTTTTATTTATATATTATGATACTAGGTATGATAATTATAGTCAGGCTCAGAGTATGGATATGGACAATGACGTGGTGGTCTTATCAAATAAGAGTGAGTTATCTTGATTCTTAAATATTATTTATTGCTTAATCATATTACATGATGATATTATGATAATAAAAATTTAAATATTTTATTATGATAGAAATCATATGAATTTATCTATCTTATTCTATCTAAGATAATATGTGATCTATTGACTCATTTGGTATTTAGCATAATATCATAGTTTATTTTTTTATGATAGTCAATATTATTTCAGATAGGAGATCAATATTGTTTCAGATAGGAGATCAATATTGTTATCAGATATCATAAAGTCTATTGTATTCATGAGAACCTGAGAAGATTTAATTTTAGACATTCAAAATAAGACGCAAGAGTTGATGATCGATGATGATATATGAGATATGGAGATTGAAAATATTGAGGGCACTAATGATATTTTTAGATACATTCATGATGATGATGATGATTTAATTTTTTATATGGACTATCAAATTATATATACTGATTGATTATTGATGATTATTGATTTATGTGATAGTGATATTGAGTTAGTCAGTTAGTGCTTGTTTATTTTGTTGTTTTTTTTTTCATTATTATTTATGTATTATTTAAGCATTATTTATATTATATTTTTGTTATATTAATATTATATTGAAAATAAATAAAAATTTAATTTTCTATTTGTGCCGAAACAAATAAAATATTAAGTCATTGTCATGTTATCGTGATTTAAAATTTAAATATATCTTTAAATATAAAATTAAAGCCCAAGCCCCCCAAAAGGTCAAAAAAAAATGAATCAGTTCTTGTTTGCTCGAACCAGCACGACATGCTTTAGGCTTGGCACAGCCCAGCACTTTGCTGGCCAACTGTCTAGTGTCAGATTTCCATTCTGGTTCTCATGTCGTGCTGAGTACACAACGGTGGCTCAGCCATGCCACATTGAAATTGGCCATGCCGATATGTGGCATGGATGTGCTACATAAAAATGGACCATGTTGATATGATATTTTTCATTTAACACTTTTATATCATCAATATTTGAGACGTAACTAGTGATATAAGAATAAGTATTGAAGTCATATTGTCTATTATTGACAATTTATGTTAGTAATTTACATCTAAAATCTAAGTGAATTTTTTGTAATAAATCTCGTCGAAATATGATTTATTTTTCTAATTAGTCATACCTTTATCCTAAATATCTATTTGTAATTATTAATAAATTTTTTTTATGTCAAAATATTAGTTCTATGTTTTATTGGAGTTGAAGTCATATATCTTTTTCAATATGACTCGATGCTATGCTTCGTGAAATAATATCTTATAAGGTGACTTGGGTATTGTTAAAGCTTCTTAGGGGTTGTTTGGGTTGGTTTTAGGAAAGAGATGGGGAGCAAAAAGAGATGCAAAAAAAGATTAAATTTTATTTAAATGGAAAATTTTTATTAAATAATATATATATATATATATATAATTAGAGGTTGCCTACAAGTCAGGTGCTCCCAAACAATGAAAAAGAAAATAAAACAACATAAAATAAATCTAAAACTCAACTCTCCGCTTCAAGGTGAGTAGTATATGTCATAAATTTATAGCTTAGAAGAAAGAAAAATAAGTTTTAATCTTTTGAGATTATTCGTGAAAATATCTGTGACCTATTCATTAGTAGATACATAAGCTGTAACAATTAAATTATTTGAGATTTTCTCCCAAATGAAGTGGTAAATAAACTTAATATTCTTCTTCATTTGCTCTCGGAATACTGGGTTAGTAATAATGTGTTGGGTTGCTTGCCTGTTAAAGTATCATTAGTCTTTGAATAGGTAGGCAAAGCTTCTCCTAGAAGTAATTGGTCTACTGGAGCATATAAGTAGTTAATGACATTGTTTTGTACGATTTATCTATTTTAGATTTTAAAATAATTATCTATTTTTTGTTTTTCCACAAGATGAGGTTGCCAGTAAGCTATAGCCTATAGGCACAAGGCATGTTGCTACCTTGCAACTTATTGTCTGCTTGGGCCCTATGCTAGACTAACCAGCTAGCCAACTTAGCTAACAAGCCTATTGTCATGCTAGTCACAATATTTTTTTTGTTATGCTCTTATCACCTGATCCACTTGACATTTTTATGTATATTTCTTATTTTTTTAGTATAGACTATAAGTCATAAATAATCAAGTCTCTTAGTTTATAACTCACCTTGAGATAGATTTGAGGTATTCTCATGATTTACCATATCATCTAAACTTGAGGAATATTTTCTTTCCTAGGAAATTTTATTATTTTTAGAATCAATTTATTCTATATTTATTAGTATGTATAATAATATTATATGAGTATCATCATAATATGAATAAATAAGTTTAATTATAACATAAAAGTGACTCATTTTCCTAATAGGAGGTCCAAGTAAGACTGCAAATGAGTAAGGAGAAGTATTATATGTAGACATTTTAGCCAATTTAGTTTTTTCATGCTCATTAAATAATGAGTTCCACTCAAAAAAATAAAAATTAATATTTTTTAATATTCTATTAGTCACTAGTAAATAATACTTCTATTATTTTTAATTACTAGAATAATTAAGAAAGATAATTTTATTATTGTTGGTAGTATTTTATTCCATCTAGGAAAGAGATCATTCATAAAATAAAATATTTTTAAAAATTATGAGAGGTAAACTAAATAACATCTCTTGAAGATATAAGATCTAAAATAATATTCATTGAAAAATAATATATATGTATTTAATTTATGAAATAATTTATGATTAAAATTATATTTTTTTCAAACATTTAAAAATATTTATAGTGAAGAGGAGTATTCAAGTTATTTCAATTAAATATATATTATTTTTATGACCTCGTTATATGAGTTATGTTAGCATATGAAATGTAGTGCATGATCTTGTGAAAAGTATAGTAACTATTAAAATTAATATATATATATATATATATATATATATATATATATTCTAATTTATTAACTCAAAATTTTTTTATAGTTTTATTAATTTAATATTTTATTTTTTATAAAATGATTAAAAAAATATATCAAATAAAATAAATAAGTACCATCCAAGTAGGGGTGTTCAAAAATTATAAAATTTTGTAATATATCACCCAGGCTAATTGAACTAAACTGAACTGAAATCATGGGTTTTAAGGTTCTTAGGTTTGGATCAGTTTAAAATTTTGTAAAAACTGACACGTTGGTTCGGTTCGTGGTTCAAGGTTGAAAATTGATTATACTAAATCAACCCAAACCAATCCTCACTCATCATTAAATATCAAAATTTTATTCAATACACATAATCTCATCTTTGTTATTCAGTGATCATTAATTCGACCATTAAAGAATATTATATGATGTTCACTTGTTAATATTTGATTCTCTTCAAAATAATAAGAGATATATTAATTTTTCTTATTTCAATCATTATTTCTAAACTTACTTTTAGTATAAGTAGGCATATGCTCGATGTATTTAAGAATTCATTCTCCTAAAATAGATAATATACTTGTTTGTTTATAAAATTAATTGAAAAAAGATGACATAATCAATTTGTAAGAAATTATAGATGAGATTAAAAAGTAAGAAGAAATTACATAATGTATTATATATAAATTTGTTGATTTGATAATTTTTATTTGTGTGATATATAAAGCGACTAACTTATTTTTTTTAGTTATATAATATATTAAAAATTAGATAATCAATTAAAATTATGAAGAAAAATCTGATAGAAGAGGATATGTGAAGCTTTGAAGTGTGAATTTTTTTTATTTGTCGAGTTGGGTAAAATTTAGATTTTATTAGAAAATTTGTATAAATGTTTAAAAGAATCTAGTGTACTTAATTTTATTATATATTTTAAATTATTGTTCTTATCATATTTGTTGAATATTTTATTATATAAATTTTATTTTAAGTTTATGAAAAAAAAATTTAAACTATTTTGTTCATTATTATTTCTTTTAAATACATAATTTGAGTTCAAACTGTTGTTCGACCCGTGGTTCAAACCACAAACCGAATTGAACCGCAATATTATGTTTAAATGGTTTGAGTTTTTGAATGGTTTTGATCGGATTGTAATTTTTTCAAACTGATATCGTAGGTTTGGATTGAATATTATGTTTAAACCAATCTAAACCGACCCACGAACACCCCTACAGCCAAGTAAACTACATAAAATAATCAATAAATGTGATAATAATAGAAAATAAGTCACAGGTCTCATCTCTTTTGTTCATCATATATTCTATTATATCATAGAGAATAATTTCATACGCACAAAAGTTTGACATGCATGATGAGGGTGGGTGGGAGATGAAAAAGTGTTAAATTTTATTTAATTAAATATTTTTATTAGAATATAACATTATATATATATATATATAGTTTGGGGTAGCTCACAAGTTGGATGTTCTTAAACAATAAAAATAAAATAGAATATTAATAAAATTTAACAAGTATCATAGTACCATTAAAAATATAATAAATAAGGTCAGAAAAAAAATATGAGTATAATAATATTTATTAAATATGATTTAGAATATAACTTTTTAATGTGTTTTGGAGGTAATCAGAATATTAATATTAGAAGAATCGACTATAAAATTATTTGGGTTTTCAAAATGCTTATCTATTCTGAATATAGTCCATATGTGTTTTTTTTCTCTTAGTACAGACTATAAGTCAAAGAGTAAGTCTTTTAGTTTATAGCTTACATTGAGATGGAATTGGGATAGTCTTGTGATCTACAAGATCATTCGGGATTGTGGAATATTTTATTTTCTAAAAAATTGTACTTTCTCTAGAATTAGTCTATTTTGTACTTATCAATACATATGATAATTTATATTATGCGTGTCATAATAATGTGATAAACAAGTTAAAATATGGCTGAGAAATTACTCCTTTATTAAGAGGCCTAAGGGAGATTCCTAATGAGTAAAAAAAATGTAATATATTCAAATATATATTTTGGATTCTTTGTATAATATTTTATTGTCACTTGTGGATAATTTCTTAATTAAAATAACTAAATAATAAATCTTATTCAAATAATCAAGAAAAATATATTTTATTATTATATGTGTTATTTTATTTTGTCTAGGGGAGATTGTAGACAAAGCAGGTGCTTCCAAATATTCTGAGAGGTGATTGAATAATTTCTCTTAGATGTGTCAATTGGTTAGGGTGGCCCAGGGCATGCATGACACGAGGTATGATACAATCCAGTCGTGCATTGCATGACACGACATGATTTAGAGTCATTCCTGAACCCGCCTAGTGTCAGCCCGCGACATAGCTTGGGCCTTGTCGGGCTAGAGTTTTTGGCATGGGAAGTGTGACATGACACAATCTTGCATGATGATATGTGCGGGCTAGTTTTAGCCCGACTAGCCTAACACAAGGATTAAAATATTATTTTTGACGGATATATTAGTATTTGAATTTTATGGATATATTGAATATATCGAAGATATATCGGTATATATTTTTATATGAGTACAATCAAAGATATTAATACTAGTTTTGATAAATATGTTGATACTTAGAATTTATGGGTATTTCTGTAATATATCAAAAATTTTATCATGGAAAATTTTTATGAGTATCAACCAACATAACTCAACGCTATCATGGAAAAAGGTGTGCCAATAAGTTATGTTGGGCTGCTCATTTTTAAAGCTATGCTGGCATGACATGACCCATGCTGGCATGACTTGACATGGTGACTCGGATGAGCCTAAAAAAATAGTCTCTGCCAGCACAGTACAATTCATTTGATAATTCTAATTTCTCTACATAATGTAAGATCTAAAATGATACGTGCTGAAAAAAAATATAAGAAAGTATTCGATTGATAAAATAGTTTGTAATCAAAAACTATGTATCTCTAAACATATTTAAAATACTTGTACTAAAGATGAGTGTTCAACCCATCTCAATTAAATGTATTATTGGCACATGAAATCTAATGCATTATTATTTGATAAGTATAGTAAATATTAAAACTATTAGACATGTATAATGTATTCTAATGCATTACATTTTTAATAATTTTTATGTTTTTATTAAATGATTTATATATATCTATATTCAATAAAATAACTGAAACAAAATATGTTTTTTAATAAAAATACCAACCAAAAAAATGTAAATCATATAAAATAATTAATAAATATGATAAAAAATCTAATTCATCACATATTTTATCTATATTAGATCGTCATACATTTAAGTATACCATATGTTTATTATTCACACAATTTAGATATGCTGGATATGGGGATATGATATGTTTTCTTAATTAGTATAATCTTATATTCTAATGTAGAGACGCCTATAATATTCTGATCTAACATTCTCAGTTTAGTTATTGATGAGTGAAAAAGTTCGAGAACTAACAAGTAATGAATCACTAATACTAAAATATATAATAGGATATCATATCATAGATTTAAAAACAAATATGCCACTTTGATTAGTCACAAAAAAAATATTTCTCTAAGCAATGAAATCCTGCAAATAAATATTGGCAAACAAAAAAATATACTCAAAATTGAGTTATCTAAAAATGCTGCTCACCTAAAAAATATTAATTGGGCAACCATGAATAAGTAGAGCGTGTGAAAAAATGAACAATCAGGTTGAAATTCCTCTCCAAAAAAGATAATGAAAGGAAAACCCCGTGAGAACCCTCTGACGACGCTAGCATTTCTTCTGTCATCCTACAAAACACATTCCCAAGATTCGATATGGAAGAAATTATTAATAGCTTTCCCTGGTGTGGTCTATTCTTATATAAAGACTACCGAATTGAGACTATTTGGTCTATGTCTCTATGATGATTGATACTCTCCTAAATGCTAGTACATGTTAAATCAGGTGTCTCTTTAATTGGCCTATTGCTGCTTCATATATCCTGAACTGATTAGTTACATAACTCTGGTTTGATGACAAACTCCTGATTTCTCAAAATTTGGCTATGAAATATTTAAAATTTATCTAGCTGTGAGTACAAAAATATAACATCAAGAAATTGCTCCATGTATCCTATTCTCTTGGATGTTTTGATCTATTTTAGGAAAAATCTCAAGGATCTACATATCTAACTGGGTGTCTTAGATAATGTTGGTGCTATGGATTTCTGGGCTCCCCCTAATCTCTCAATCTCAGAGGTTATGAGATGATGTTGTATATTTGCATTGTCATGGATCAGTATAATGTTGCTGTTGGCTCATAAAATTTTACATACCATGAAAGATAAAAAAAAATAGACATCATCTCGAACTCGATAGATTGTTACATGATAATCAAAAAATATAAGATAATCTATGATCCTGCATTTTTCATCTCATTGCTAGGAGGTTTATTAATCAGGTGATCTTTGATCTTCTGACAAAAGAATCATATTTGAACTCTTATAGCCTATTGCGAATAATTTGTATGATTCTCTTTTAAATAATAATTAGGATTTTAACTCTGATATGATATTATGTAAATACTTGATGCTGACTTTGGAATAATATGTTAGGTGCTATGATATCACAAAAATATTGTAATAACATGAATTTTATCCAAAATATCTCATCGTCATCATCTTTGTTGATAAAAAATATAAGAAATTAACATTAAATTTATGTAATTATCAAGTAAAGGCAAAAAAATTAACATAGATAATAGCAAAATAAGAATAAAATAGTAATAGAATTTCAAGTGAATTAATTTTTTTTTTTTTTTTGTTTTTATTATTATTTTTTTTTATTGAAATAATTTATAATTTGTCTCGAAGAGTAATAAAAGTTTAAGTCAACATTATTCACTTGATTGGTTAGTGAAGAGGATGACTTTTCCATAGACTAATGTGAATGGGTCTATCTTGTATTATAAGTACATAAATTGGATGATCAAGCTCTCTCATCCTCGTTTTCATGGGCGAGGGGCTGAGGGCTGGTGGTAGTAAGCTTGATGAATCACACAGAGGCTCCTATAGCAATATCTCCTTTAAAACACATTTCAATAAGTTGGAAAACTAATGATTCAAACTATAATTTTGGGCATAGTTCAAATTCAGCTTGATTTTTTTTTTATCCCTCCACTCCTTCCACCATCAAATTTAACTCTCAATAGTTCCAAGCTCATATATGAGCTTTAGGGCATTGGAGTCGGCACAAATAAGGCTCATGTCCTAATATTATCATAGATCTAATTGACAGACACCCTAAGGAGTGTAACTAACATTCCCAGGAATTGAACTCGTGATCACATAGTAATAGCATTCATCCTGTTTATCGACCAGACTACCATGCTACTGGTAATTGAGCCTAATAGTGATAGTGAATATCATTTAGCATGGACTCTTGTATATTGACTGAGAGATGAATTAGTGAAAAAAAAGAATCATGTCATAGATTAGATTATATTGTTTAATTTTTAAGTAGTACATTCTACCAATATGATAGTCTAAGTTGACATGTCATTGATAATAATATATGATATTATCATATCATATATTATAGTATTATTGACTATACTAATAGAGTCTTGGAATTTGCAAGTGAGAAAAAAGAAAATTGTTGCTATATAAATAATTATTCTTTATATGCCTTTGGAGTTTGTATTCTGTCTAGAGAAAGAAATATGGTCTACTCTCTAGATATTGTATTTTCGTGATTTAAGAAATATGGTCATTTAATTTTTTGAATTATTGAATCGTCAACCTCGTCCCATTTTAATCAGAATGGATGAGATGGTGCAATACTCAATTCAATCTCAATCCTTTACTCAATCTAAGAAACTAACCCTTAACTTGCCAAAACCCATTTATAAAAAAAAGTGTTCGACCTCTACAAATGAAATAAAAGCTTGGTTCAATTAGGGTGAAGTCTACCAGGTAAGAATAGTAAGCCCCACTTTCCTACAATTACTACATATCATGCTCTATCTTCTTTTTCCTTGGTATGTATGTGTGTGTGTGTATCTCTCTCTCTCTCTCTTGCCCTCTCCCTCTCCCTCTTTCTTTCTCCTCCCTCTCCATCTCTCTCTCTCTCCATCTCTATCTCTCTCCATCTCTCTTTCTCCATCTCTCTCTCTCCATCTCTCTCTCCCCATCTCTTTCTCTCTCCATCTCTCTCTCTCTCCATCTCTCTCTCCCCATCTCTTCTCTCTCTCCATCTCTCTCTCTCTCTCCATCTCTCTCTCCCCATCTCTTTCTCTCTCTCCATCTCTCTCTCCCTCTCAGCTCCATTTCTCTCTCTCCATCTCTCTCTCTCCATCTCTCTCTCTCTCTCCATCTCTCTCTCTCTCCATCTCTCTCTCATCTCCTCTCCCATCTCTCTCGCTCCTCCTCCCATCCCTCTCTCTCTCCTCCATCTCTCTTCCTCCATCTCTCTCTCTCTATCTCTCATCTCTCTTCTCCAGCTCTCTCCATCTCTCATCATCTCTTCTCCATCTCTCTCTCCTTCCATCTCTCTCGTCCTCCATCTCTCTCATCTCTCTCCATCCACTCTCTCTCCCATCTCTTCTCTCTGCTCTTACATCTCTCTCCTCTCTCCAATCTCTCTTCTCTCCTCTCCATCTCTCTCTCTCCATCTCTCTCTCTCCATCTCTCTTTCTCCATCTCTCTCTCTCTCCATCTCTCTTTCTCCATCTCTCTCTCTCTCTCTCCATCTCTCTTTCTCCATCTCTCTCTCTCTCTCTCTCCCATCTCTCTTTCTCCATCTCTCTCTCTCTCTCTCCATCTCTCTTTCTCCATCTCTCTCTCTCTCTCTCCATCTCTCTTTCTTCATCTCTCTCTCTCTCTCCACCTCTCTTTCTCCATCTCTCTCTCTCCATCTCTCTTTCTCCATCTCTCTCTCCATCTCTCTCTCTCTCTCTCTCTCCATCTCTCTCTCCATCTCTCTCTCTCCATCTCTCTCTCCATCTCTCTCTCTCTCCATCTCTCTCTCTCTCTCTCTCCTCCATCTCTCTCTCTCTCCCTCCCTCCATCTCTCTCCTCTCCCTCTCTCTCTCTCTCTCTCTCCCTCCCTCCATCTCTCTCCCTCCATCTCTCTCTCTCTCTCTCCCTCCATCTCTCTTTCTCCATCTCTCTCTCTCTTCATCTCTCTTCCTTCATCTCTCCTCTCTCTCTCCCCCTCCATCTCTCTCTTTCTATCCATCTCTCCCTCCCTCTCCCTCTCTCTCTTTCTATCCATCTCTCCCTTCCTCTCCCTCTCTCTCTTTCTATCCATCTCTCCCTCCCTCTCCCTCTCTCTCTTTCTATCCATCTCTCCCTCCCTCTCCCTCTCTCTCTTTCTATCCATCTCTCCCTTCCTCTCCCTCTCTCTCTTTCTATCCATCTCTCCCTCCCTCTCCCTCTCTCTCTTTCTATCCATCTCTCCCTCCCTCTCCCTCTCTCTCTTTCTATCCATCTCTCCCTCCCTCTCCCTCTCTCTCTTTCCATCTCTCTCTTTCTATCCATCTCTCCCTTTCTCTCCCCATCTCTTTCTCTCTATCAATCTCCCTCTCTCTCTCTCTCTCTCTCTCTCCCTCTCTCTCTCTCTCTCTCTCTCTCTCTCCCTCTCTCTCTCTCCCTCTCCATCTCTCTCTCTCTCTCTATCAACAATAATAATATGAGGAATGATAATTATAGCATAGCTAGTAAGCTTGATCTTACTATGATTTGTACTAATAATAGAATTTCAATTCACTATGTGAGATATCTTTTCCAACACAAGTTGTTATTCACTAAGAACTTATTTATAAGCTTTCTAAAAAAATTGCATTGTGAGGAGACTCATTTTGATTTGATACTGCAATTCAAAAATTAAGTAATACTCTTATAAATATGAAATATATTATGTGAATATAATGGTGCAGTTATATGTCAAACTCTCTTACAAGGGACATAAAACAACGTATTATTGAAATACTCTTATTAATGGATTGTCATAATTGAATCAAGATATTAATGTTAATAGTCATATCTCTTGGTCATGGCCTATTTCTCATTCGACTCAAATAAATTTTGTCGGCTCATTTGACATGATTCGACCTAACCTATTTTAGGGCACATCAAAACTACAACCTATAGAAGGCCAATAGGTTATATCTTGGGAGAGACCTACATTAATGCCCTTCACTCCAAAGTGATCCAAAAGTAAAAACTCAATTTTAAATATACCTAAAATAAAAGAAAAATATAAATACTCAAAATAATGTATATGTTTGCCTGTCTGTGTGTGTGTACACACACACACACACAAATATTAATATACTTGATCTCATTAGAATTATGAAATTGAAATTATTTGATCTATAATAGTACCAAGATTAATCATCTTTTGATAACTTATTATATTGCATTGCATGTATCTATTGAATGTCTTATCTTGGTACAATGACGAGTGCGAAGTGATTTGGTCCAAAGGTGATAAAATTTGAGTTAGAGATTCATCATATATAATTTCTTTGATTTTTAGAGGTAATGCTATTGAGATATTAACTTATCTCAAACTTTGTGCTAAGCAAGAGTCTTGTGCACTTGATGTGACACACACACACACATGTATGTATGTGTGTGTGTGTGTGTGTATATATATATATATATATATATATATATATTGAAACGTGACGAGTACATTATTGAAAAAAAATGCAAGTTAATAATTTGTTCTAAAAGCAACATGTGATTCACCATTCATTACATTTAGTTTCGTGGTTCATTTTGTAATTACATGATAAATTTGTTTGCTTGTTTTTGTTACAGGTAAAATATATGAAATTGGTTCCATTGGAATTAGCAGTTTAGGTGGTCATAATGAAAAAAGGACTCGCTGCCTCAACAAATTTGTTGATGAATTTGGACGAATGCCCTTGATTTCTACTTCTGTTAAGGCTGTAGACGCTTATGACACCTTGTTTTGGTGATCATATATAAGTGCATACATGGGCAATGTATATATGAAAAACAATGTAGGGTAGGATTCATGACAATTTGATGAAGTATTACAACCCATTATTTATGTTGCTTACTTGGGTTTTGATTTTTATGACAAACATGTATTGGTGGCTTGGTTTATTTCATGAGGATTTGAATTTAATTTACTTTTAGATTGGGAGTAGACATTTCTTTTCAATTTGTGGCTTGGTTTATCTGTGGGGCTTGGTTTTCTCGTCCAGACTTAATTGGAAGTGACATGAAGAACTTAAATTTAAAGCGACTTGGGTATAGTTGTGAAAGTGTAAGGTAAAATTGTGATTTGGGTGCTCAAAATAAAAATAAATAGAACTCTTTATTTTAATTTTGGGGATTGAGGTACTTATATTAAAAAATAAGTACGAAGTTGTTTTTAGTGCAAAAAGTTCTCTTTTTTACCCGGTATAAGAGAGGTTAACTTATTAACAGTCATACCCCTCGAAAGCTAGAGAGATTGAATTTGAGATATGCCTTTTCAAATAAAGATATTTATTATCGCATTGATCTATAATGTATGCATAGAATATATATATATATATATATATTTCAAGTGATTAACATAGCTCGCTCAAATATTTTTTATTATATGGTCATTTATAACAATATTATTCTTGATTAGATATTAAAATTTCTCGGTTAATTATTTATTGGAGTTCTTATGTGTTGGTGTTTATATAATAAAACCCTATATTTTATTATTTGATTATTCTTGTTTTTACTATGTGAGCATAGGTGAGATGATTTTAATTATTTTTTTTTAAAAAAAAAATATTATTATCACTAGGTTTGACATGATTATAATGTTTTAGCTCAAACACTTATTCCACTCCCACACAATTTCAAATTAAAAAAAAATCTAAATAAGTTTAAATGTTTTTAGAAAGATTGATCAATGTGACATCATCTCATAAAATAGATTATTATATTGAAATTGATTTGTGCTTTGAATATTCTATACGATTTCATGTAAATTTTTGCCTGTAATGTCTTATTTTATATTTTTTTTTTGCAATGTATTTTTATTAACCTTATTCTTCGTTATATTATATATATTATTCAATTTACAACATATTAATATGCATAAAAGCATCAAATTTTATGATTTTTTTTAAGATACCACGACCATTCATATTTCATTGTTACACTTAGCCACAAAATATTCTTCTAGAGAGATGATTGTTTTTCAAAGGGCAGCAAAATAAAAGTTAGATTGATGGGAGAGTTTTCTTTTTTGCCCCCTATGCCTCCCAATCCATCTTAGAGCAACTCTAATGGGAGTTGTTATAAGGAGTGTCATCTCCATAACTGCTAAAATGACACAAACAATAAAAAAAACTTGCTCCAATGGAGTTGGTATAAGAGGTGGTAAAATACCATCAAATATTTTGGGGTGCCATATTTGGCAACCTTGGAGATAGATTATAGAGGATGCAAAATATCAGTTATGACTACTGTGCATCTCAAAGGATCTTTCTCATAGGTTAAAAAAAAATTTTAATTAAAAAAATATTTAATTATTAAAATATCACTTTATTTTGGCACCTACCATTGGAGTAAAAATCTGTTTAGGGGTGCCAAAAACACTGTTCAAATTTGCAAAATAATATTTGGCATCCTTTTTTTGGCATCTCCCATTAGAGTTGCTCTTATATAGATGTTATACCTCGGGCTCCCATATATGAGCCCAGGGGCCCATAATCATAGTAGATAAGACCCTCAAACCAGCAGTTTTATTAGAGAATTTGGCAAAGCAGAGAGAAGCACATCCAACATCCTTGGAGGTCAATTTTTTGTCCCCCATGGTTGAGTAATATTTGTCACGATCATTCATGCACCTTGGAATTGTTCTTTTTTTTTTTATTCTGCCCAATGGTATTCTTGAGCCAAAGTCTTCTATGCTGGTCTATCATGACTGAGAGAAGACGTGATAACCTCATCCAAATAGTAGAAAGTAGGTGGAGATGGTGAAAACCTAACTTGCAAACTATAGAAAGGCACACAAATGGCACAATTATCATCCAAACTACCATGTTATTTGTTACTCAAGAAACCTTTAGATGAGGTTTGGTTAACAAAGAAGTCACGTGCTCACCTCTAGGTCACGAAATGAAAAAATTAATAAAAATATTCATATACACAACAATATATATATATTGTTAATCTTGTAATAACAAACTAAGTGTGATTGTGTGTGTGTGTGTGTGTGTGTGTGTATTGGTGCACTAAACATGAAGCGATAATAAAAGAGATTTATTCCAAAATATAAGATGAAATTAATTTTAATAATGTGTTGTTGATCTTGTAATGAAGGGTAGCGGGCAGGATATAAAATTATTTAAAATAGGAGTTATGACCATAAATATTAAAGAAAAAAAAGTCAATAAGGACAATTTGTGAGTTGGGACAATCAAATTTCGCTTGTTGGTGAGATTGTTGCTTGCTTGGAAATTTTTATAAGGAGCAAGCTTCCACTGCATACCTAAAATATCGACAGCAGGTTGCATGGCAACATCAATAAATGAATACGGTTTTAATAAGAACAGTAGCAAAACCCTTCAACGATAATAATTTATAACAAACACTAAGCACAACTGTAATAATCCTTAACGATCCTACTGCTATAACACTGAAAAAGATTTCTAACATCCGCCAGTAATCATTAATGGCTTGTTTGAAGATGAAATTTGATGGAGATGAAGGCCGTGGCACCATCGTAAATCAGCAAAAACTAAAACAAACCAAAATGGTGAGTTATCATGGTGAATGAAGATCAGAATAATGATCTCGGTGGTTTTGTGAAAGAGATGAAGACGTCAGCAATGGTGGCTCCAAAACTCACCAAGAAAGGTCTTAGCAGCATCCAAGCTGGGAAAATACGTGGGCTCGACGACGAGGCGGCTCAGAGAATCATGGCTGCCCAACAACACATTTCCCTTCCCCTCCAAGCTCCCCATCACCGCCACCAACACCTGCAGGTAGCCATAAAAGAAGCTCTTCAATGCCGACTCCACAGCTTGCATGCCCTGGAAGAGATGGACCTTGGCGAAATCTTTCTTCTCGGAGTATAGCTTCATGGCGGCTTCCTGAATCACTGGCGCACCATTTGGGTCCACCGTCACGACGAGAATCTCCGGCACCTTGTGCTTCAGGTCCTTGCATAGCTTCGTGATCTCGATCAGCGATCTGGAACGAAAACAAAACGACTCTCTTTCCGCCATGGATTTGAGCTGCAATTGACTTTTCAAACGGAGGAAATCATCTGGATCCATAAGCAGATGTAGATCTTCAATCTCAGAGAGCAATTTCCAGATCCTCTCCAGGATGAAGCAGTAATTCGCCGCTCTTTCGAACTTCTTGCTCTCGATCGCATCAGCAATGGCACTCAGCACTTGCTTGGCCACGTGAATCCACGACTCCAATATCTGATGCGTTGCATATAAATTCTGATTCTCATTGTTGTCGATGTGATCGTACGGTGTCCTCTTGACATTGTAGACTTCGTTCGGCCGGCAAACAGCGTCGTATCGGAGATTGGGCTTGGCGGCGAGATTCGGCTCGCCTATTCCGAGAGTGTAGTTACAGTTCCTCATCTCGCACTCGATGGCAAACACGATTTGCTCCGCTAGATTTCGTGATTTCTGCCATGAAAGCAAACTTGGAAGAAGACTGTTCTCGCTCGTTTTGTTCACTACTGGAGCTTCACCACGCACCACCCAAACCTCACAGCTACTTTGGCGAGGCACGACTCCAGTCGAAGATCTCAGATCGACGGTCGGAGCTCCGCGAAAGCTTCCATCTTCATCTCCTTCATCCTCTTCCTCATCTTCTTCACAGAGAAGTGAAATTAAACGGATCTGAGAACAGGAGAGCGAATTCATTCTCCGCCTCCACTCCGTGATGTTCGCGTACGGCCTCGGATCAGACAGAACCGCGGAGATAAAAGAAAAGGTAATTTCAAGCGCCTGCAGAGCTGGTTTTATCATCGATTCGCTCCTCCATTCGGGAAAATCTCTCCGATTCCATAGATTTCTCAGCTCGGCAAGCCGAATATAGTGCTCGTATGAAGAACACGCGTATTCGGAAGCAGAGATCGGAAAACAACTGTTGGATATCCGAAGATGATTGAGTTGGTTTCCTAGATTTGGAGAAGTTGCGGCTGCTGAATCCCACCCCAGATCAACCATTTCTGATGCGCTCATGCTTGAACGAAGTCCAGTCAGTTGGAGATTTCAGCCGGGGCGTCAGATTATATATAGATGGTCGATGATGAGGAGGGTGATGGGATTTGAAATTCAAAAGGCGTCTTCGTCGAGAATTGAGGTTGGAACTTATCCATTTCGATTTTTTTCCTGGCACAACCAGCCTGAAGATAATACAATACGTAATTGCCACGTGACTTGACAGGGTGGGCGTGATGACGATTCCGTGTGGGAAACACAGCTAGATCTTGACCGTTCATTTGTTTCCTTTTTTCAAATGTCGTGTGTCGCCTCGCTTGTCGGTTGGGCATGCTGTTGCTTTTTTATTTATTTAATCATTTTAATCCACATTGATTACCAAATCCTTGTTTCTTTTATGATTTATTTAGTTTACAATTATTTTCCTAAAAAGTGTAACGGATCATGCTTACCATATAGCCACCAAATCTTTCTAGATTCTAATATAATATAAATTAAGGTACCATTATGTTTTTGGGCCCTAAAAAAAATTATTTAAAAAATTGAATAAAAATAAACTATGATTATATATAATGATATATATACAACCAACACACACACACACCATATATGTGTGTATAACCAATAGCATGATAATTTAGTTATAAAAAAATTGAATATTCTTTTCAATGAGATCACGAGTGTTCTATTTCTAGAAATGTTAGGATATGCTCCTCAGGTTATTAGTTTGATCTATCATGATGTTAAGTTAGTCGCCTTGCATAGTTTGACCCCACGATCTTACATGTTTTAAATTTGATCTCGTGACTCTAGGGCAAGTGTGTGTGTGTGTGTGTGTGTGTGTGTGTGTGTGTGTGTGTGGGTGTGTGGGTGTGTGGGTGGGTGTGTGTGGGTGGGTACTTGTGGGTGTGTGTGGGTGGGTACTTGTGGGTGTGCGTGTGTGGGTGGTGGGTATGTGTGTGTGGGTGGTGGGTGGTGTGTGTGTGTGTGTGGGTGGTGGGTGTGTGTGTGTGTGTGTGTGTGTGTGGGTGGTGGGTATGTATGTGTGTGGGTGGTGGGATATGTACATGTGTGTAGGTGGTGGGTATGTGTGTTTGTGTATGGGTGGTGGGTATGTACATGTGTGTAGGTGGTGGGTATGTGTGTTTGTGTATGGGTAGTGGGCATGTGTGTGTTACCAACAATATGGTTGTACGGTTATCAAAAAAGTTTAATGCTCTTATAATAATGCAGTCATGAGTTTGATTCTTAAGGATACTAAATATGATGACCAAGGGATAATATGCATTAGATTTGGGAGGATTATGTGTGTGTGTGGGTGTGTGTGTAAACATGAGTGAGTGAGTGAGTGAGTGTGAGTGTGTGTGTGTGTGTGTACATGTACATGTGTGTGTGTACATGAGTGAGTGAGTGTGTGTGTGTGTACATGAGTGTGATTGTGTGTGTGTGTATACGTGTGTGTGTGTGTGTACATGAGTGAGTGAGTGTGTGTGTGTACATGTACATGTGTGTGTGTACATGAGTGAGTGAGTGAGTGTGTGTGTGTGTACATGAGTGTGATTGTGTGTGTGTGTAGGCTTGCAAGGGTAGTCAAAACGGGTGAACCTATAAACAAATGTATTGGATCGGATGCATCATGGTCAAGTTAGGGCTAGGTCAAAAAAAGAGGGCATATAAATGGAATGGTTATGGATGGTCAATGGCGGGCCCGAAAATTGGGAGGGTAGAGTAGATAACGATGAGATAACCAATTTTAATTTTAATTAGCAAATAAATAAGGAATTGAAGTGAAATTGTCCGCCCACCTTTATTGGGAAATTGACTTTGGAGAAGATGCCATCACATGTTTACTTCTGTTACGGTCAATGCCTCCATGCCATCCATGCCTGATATTTGCCTATGCGGTATCTGCTCTGCCGGGACATTCGGAAGGGCTCAACCTTATCCATAACAAATTGGGAAACTTCTAGAACACCTTTTCTTCATTCCCATGGATCCGTATCCGTTCCGTTCCGTTCCATGACCTTCCCAAATTCCATTCTTACCCCCGTTCTCCACCATCTCATCCCATTCCAAGTACACCCACATCCCATCTACCATATAATATTTAATATATATATATATATATAAGTTTTCGATTAAAAAAACAAATAAATTTTTGAATTCAAAAATCACTATTTTTTTTTCAATTTTTTTAAATTACTGAAGATAAAATCAAGTTTCTAATGTTGAGTATAATAAAAAGTAAATATAAAAAAATATAAAAAAATTTTTGAATTCTAATGTTAAGGATAATAAATCAAGTTTTTAATCTCAATACATTTTTTTCTTAAATATAAAAAAGTTGGAGTTTTTCTTGTGAGTATTTTTGGTGGGTATACCAAAACATAATTTTTTTTATGTATAATATACATACATAATATATACTATAGATATATACATACACAATGTAAATATGTTATAATGCACACACATACACACACTATATAGAAATAATATATATATACACCCACACACTCACAATATTTTTATATGTATACAATATATATACAATATATATAGATGTATATAGTATATATATAAACACAACATATATATACAATACATACATACTATATTATATTTACTATATATATATATATAATATTATAAATACAATATATAATTTATTTGTATGTGTGTTTGTGTTTGTGTGTGTATGTTATATACTTTATTTGTATAATATATAAATAACACACACACACACACACACACACAATATTTGTGTGTGTGTGTGTGTGTGTTTTCTGTATATATAATTTATTTGTATGATATAAAAGTAACAAAATAAAAATTCAAAAATATTTTTGATTTCAAAAAAGCCCTTGGGGGTGATCCCTACTTGATCGTTGATCCTACTCTCCGTCTATTTTTTAGTGACATGAGTTTTTTTTATAAGGGACAAGTTTTTTTTATATAGCATGACATGGAAAAAGGGTAAAATGGGATTAATGTATTTTATTTTTTTTAGTTGGTATAAGTAGCACACACTTTTGTTTTTTTTTAATATAAAGATGTAAACTAACTAAGCCACACATGCTAATATGAGTGGTAGGAGTTGCTCATTACAAAAATAGCCCAAGTTCAAATCACAATCACAATTGAGATATTTGTTCCACTCGGACTTATCCATGGATGATGATACTAACAGCAAGCATCATCTTATGGTGGGAATAATTGAAGTTTAAGCAAGCTAACTTAAGAATTGGATACGTATGCCAAAGCCATCAAAATTAACATTATGATGATTGTATTATTGCTAACTAACTTACCAACAAAACCATTAGTATTATCATCCTTGAAGTTCGATCAGTGAGATATTGAATTTGTGCTTCCTTGAAGGTTATGAACTAGATCCTGATGAGTTATCATCAAAACCATTGTGAGATGTGAAATTGTGCCTCTTGGGATACACGTGGTTTAAAAAAAGTTTTATTACCATTTTGCCTTGGGCTCAATTGGTCCCAATGGATTCCACTTGGTTAAAAAAATGTATTATTTCTAATTTATTATTGTTTAGGCGTTTGCTTGACAATCTTAGGTTGTAGATACGACCAAGTTAGTTGTTCTAAAAAAATAAATCAAATGTAACCTTGCTTCATTATCTTTAAGGTCATGTGTGCTCATGATAATAACTAGTATATGCCCTTAATAATCATATTTAACTATTACAAGGTAGCATTACTAAGTGTGACCCTATCCCCAATGAGGTTACAACACAAATCCAATATTCCATAAGTTGTAAATTGCTTGACCCATTTGTGAATGTGGTTTGGGCTAGTCGATTGTTTATAGGAGGAGTTCAACAGACTGTGTTGAACTATCACGACATGATCTTTAGTAAGGGTTGTGTTGTGATGACACATTTCTAAAAAAGGATAGTCCGGCATACTCCGTTGGCTAGTTCACTACCTAAGTTAGGCCAGGTTGAGCCAAACCTTGACATGCCCATGCATTAGACCCGAGGCAAGTTTGAGTTTATTCTAGGCTATCTTGGGTTTTGGCAGTTGAGCCAAAACTAGCCCTACATGGGCCATCCGTGAGTCATGTCATGTTGCATCTTTTATGGTATGTGGGCAAGAATCTTTGACCTGGCTTGATCCAGGTTGTGCCACAGCTAAACCCACACCTATTCAAGTCACGGACCTGGCCATGTCAAACCATGCCATGGATCAGCTTTCATGAGCTATGCCGTAAATCATGCCTGGGATGCCTGGCCTATTGGATACCTCTAATGTGTGGCCTTGGAATAGACCCATTAGTCTCGCATGGATTGCAATTTATACTTGTATATTCATGTGTATGTAAATTTGAAAAATATTATATGAATCTATATTATAATACTATAATATATTTTATATTGCTAAAATATAATGTGTAGCATTTTTTTTCATTTAAAAAATATAAAATGTTAATAAATATATGTGACATTTTTTCAAAAGTCATGCAATGTTAGCATTTTCATTTTTTTATGATTATTTTAAAATTTGATAATATATATTTATTTATCTATTAATCATAATTTCAAGTTTAATCAAAGTTATTAGCATTACATTGAATCCTGAATCACTAGTTCTTTTCAATTACACGACTCATCTAATTTTAACCACATTTATTTTGTTGTGGAAGTCATGAATTTCTCATGCAAAAATAACTAGAAAAGTATTTATTTATTTTTAATTAATGATTTGCATGTACTATGATTTTTCATTAAGAACACGTGCACGCACACACGCACACACGCACACACATACACACACAGTACTTGAGATGAGTTAAGAGTTAATAAACATCGTACTCAATTATTTATACCTATGTTATCTCATTGATTTTTTTTATTTTCAATTAAGTACTCATTCTAACTTACACACAAACAATGATATTTAAATAAGTTCATTGAAAAAAAGAATTATACTTTAGTACACCAAATATTAAAATTATTTTCAAAGGTAACCTAATTTTTTAACCTTTCATTCTAATAAGATGTACTCATCCCCACCAACTTTAAATACTATTTTTCGAAACAACTTTGGACAATACATATACATGCAATCTATTTTCATGACATTATTATTGTGCCAGAACCTTTTGTTTGTGGCTTGTCAGCAAAAGTTTGTTGGATGATAAATTTCTTCCAATAAATATCTAGAAGGATATATGTCATATAAATAATAAATTAACATAAATATAAATATCAATCTCATAGGGATTATATGAGTAATTTGACCAACTAATAGCGAACCAATTACTCCTCTAATTGAGAAGATAAACATGAATCTTTGATAGATACTTAAATTTTATGATTATTTTACTTCGTGGTGTATGATAAGTTTTTCTTTAATATTAAGGAAATGTTATGCTTTATTGTTAGATGAAGGATATGATACTTTGAATTTTCATTTTTCCTCTTGGCATATAAGGTACTTATTAGATGTGTCAAACGGGCCGGGCCGGCCCGTTTTTTTAGGGCACGATCGTGCTGCCGTGCCCGGCCCGGCACGGTTTAAAAACAGCCGAGCCCGGCACTACCCGTAGGCACGGCGGGCCGTGCCTTGCCTGGCCCGCTCGGGCTTGCCTGTCCGAGCGGTTTGGGATACGGGGGACCGCGGGTCGGGTCGAATCAGACCCGACCCGGGGTCTTTTTTTGCGGGAGGGGCATCGTGGGGTCGGGCTCACGGGACACCCGGCACGGGACAAACCCGTGCCGCCGTGCCGTGCCGGGCCGGCCCAGGCACGGCTGAACCGTGCCGTGCCTCGTGCCGGGCTGGCCCGGCCCGGTTGACACCTCTAGTACTTATCAACCTTGGATTATCACTACCAATGATAGCCCCCTTGCCAGATAAATTTGGAATTTTTACACATAGGTTCTTCTCATGAGATAAAAAAAGAATGGTTGTTACTTCCTTTGACCCTAATCTCACGAGTGTGTTCACTATCCACTGCGGCTAATATGTATAGATTTATTTAAAATAGATTTTTAAATCTTTGTTCTAAATAAAATTTATATCCATCAATATTCAAAATATAACAATTTCATAATTAAATACAAAACATACATAATTATCATTCACACATATATAAATTAATCCTAGATCCATAATTAGCCTAATATTCGGAAAAGATTTCATGCATAAGGATTGAAGCATCATCTAGTCAAATTGAGGGTTCCCAATGATAGTTAGCATTTAGCATAAGGATCTAGGTCTCAAACCAAGTTCTCAATCTATCCTTACATGTGTTTGACTTGAATTTATCCCTAATCAAGGTTTGGAATTTCCTCCCTCTTGGATTAAGCATGTTCTTGGTATCGAAATATGAACATCTCTCTTTTGTTTGCAAAATGTTAAGTTCCCCTTTTACATCATCTAGGTTTCATTGGTTGTTGTGTGGACTTTAAGTCAAATGTCATAATTTTAGGTCGAGGTTGCAACCCTGGGTATTTTCTTTAAATCCCCTCATGAGCACAAAATTGCAATGGAAAAGGATAGTAGTGATAGTAAAGAATGATGTTGTTGTGACTTTGTTATTCTACCTAATTTTATCGATTAGGTAATATCATAAAAGCTTATTAATGAGAATATCCAATCAATATAAATCTATAAGTATTTGGATCATATAAGTAGTAAAGTATATTTTCTTCTAGTTATTGATCCCAATGAGATTATATCAATAGTTCAGTTATTTAATAGTAAGATAATTTATTTTCAGTAAAATTGATATTTAAATTATTAGATAATCTTATGTCCATAATTATTTAGTTAATCTATGTGATGATTGTGAGTCGCTCAACTTATAATATATTGAAGACGGGAATGAAGTTTAGGATATTTTACAATAAATATTTTGCCTAATGGAATACAATGTGATAGTCACTATTGAATCATTCCCAATAATGGTCCCCTCATAGTTATCCCATCGATATATCACCACCAAAGCAATAATTCATCATTGCTCGAGAATTATTCACAATCACATACATTTTAGGTAACTTTTTAAATTGCCCTTGATAGTTACTTCTTGCTTCATATGCATACTTTTTTTCTCTATCATCATGTGTCATAAAGATCAAAGATTGATATAGTTTATAAGTATTTACACATTCAGCTATGTAAGTGCTATACTAACACAATTAATGTATGACTCAAAGTTTATTACTGAGAACCATACGAGTAAAAATAACTTACAAGGGTTGTCACCACAAACTCTGTGATAATTTAACTCTTATACTAAAGGTGATTCGACTCTAATACTAAATTTAGACTCCTTAGGTAAATGCTATATATAATATCCATCCTAATTGAGAACTAATTATTTTTAAACATATATAATGGATTGGCATGTAAAAGTATTCTCACTTTTGGTTTCGTAAGTACCATACTGATGATGATTAGCATACTCAAATTTTATATTTCAACTAATAGGTTTATCTCACATATCACAGTCAAAATGGTTATCATTTTTTTCATATCATATGCATGAGTGAGTCTTGTAGTTTACATATCACAATCCACAATGAGAATTTTATACAAATCTACCAATAGTCAAAATCCTAATTTAATTTCTATTTAATTATAATCTATCAATATCCATAACACAAAACAAATCAAATATATTCATTATTAAATAAATATTATTTCACATCACATATATTCAAATTACACAAACCCTATATCCATGCTATTTTACTACAAATTCTTAAATCTATTCTAGAGGTGAGGGGGTTGAGAGTTACACCACTAACGGTAAGGATTACAATAGGTCTCTCATCTCTTGCTTGTTTTAATATTTTATTAATTCATACACTGATACACATTTAGTTTTTAAATTTTAGTTATTTATTAAAATAAATAAACTTAATGTTTTATTAAATTTACTAAAATAAAAATTTAACAATGAATTATTTATTTAAAGTTAACAATTAACTATTAATATTAACTAAAAATAAAAACTTTTAAAGTATATAATTAAATAATTATAAATTAATTTTTAAAATTAATAATTTATAATTTTTTATATATTTCGAATTAAAAATTAAAATATTTTAAAAATTAAAACCTAGCCCGGATGGGCCGGAACTGGCTCGTTCTGGCTTGACCCTACACGGTTTCATCATTGCGGGCCGACGTGCCATGTCGAGCCTGGCTTGATGAAACTATATTTGGGCCAGGCACGACATAGTGGCCTGATTGGGCCACCTAAAATCGGGCCAGCCCTGCCCGTTTGACACCTCTATACCCAAGTGAATAGTAATTGATATCTAAGTACAGAGATAGCTTACTTCTACTTGACGGTCCACCCCATCATTTCTCCCTCACAAACTGAATGGAGAAGTCATTATCTCTGAATATGGTATTCATATCTATACTCGGAGCATGACTACAACTATTATCATACCTAGTGTCATAGTATGTAAATAATCCAATCAACTTTTCATGAATAAACCCTTTAGGTTGGTGTTCCCAATCCATGCATGAGGATATGTACGATAAAATATTCTCTATCCCTTCTACTTTAACCTTAGGGTCCATGTAGGTAGCTAGAGAATAAATAGATAAAATGGTGGACCAATACTTTGAGTATTCGATTTTAATTTCAACAGCCATGTCACTAAATATTGGGTCATCTCTAAGCTTCCTAAACATACCACTAATATTACATATACACCTTAGTGTAATACGAGTGGTGGGAATATAAACTGACGTACACATGTTCGTCATATCATAAAAAATCTTCAAATTTTTCATATATACAATTTCTATATCCTATAATCAGTGTCGTCAATAATAAGTTCATCACTCTTAATATTGACATAATCAGATATCACGTGTTTGTATTCAACACATAATTTCAATATTAGGTATGTGTAATTATAATGGTGTCTCATATCCATTTTGAATTTATTATTTAGACCCACAGACAAATAGAGACTAGCAAACTCCTGTTATCTACTAAGCAACCAAAGATATTTTAGTAAGCATGTATTTTTTCTAAAGCATGGAAAACAACCTTCTCACCGCTTGTATTATCAGGTTAATGATGTGACACATGTATCTAACATGAAAAATCTCAATTATTGGCCCATTTCGAATGATCCAGACAAACTTGTTAATGGCAAATTATCATAACCCGAGTGGTCTTTTCCTTCCTCCTCATCTCCACGAAAACTCTCAAAAACCACAAATTTTCTCTTTAATTTTTCATGGATTTCAGCTTGGAAAGCTTGAATCAGGTTAAGAAATGTTGAAACTAAGTTTCTGTAACTTAGAATTTTGCGTGAAGTTGGTTTAATAATTTAAAGTGATGTTTATGGGACCACCTGATATACCTCGGTATAAACTGAAGGATACCCTAAAACACGTCATGCCTCCGCTCGAGGCAAAATTGCAAATCTCGCCTGGGAGTAACTACAAACTGAACTCGATGCTCAAGCTGTTCAGGCTACTCAAGACTCATCACTATCCTCACGAGAAACAAAACGAAAGACTTGCTCGGCTTCCCTTGCCCCCTAGCTCTGCTCCTTACGGAAGGTACGGCCCAACTAGGAGGTACATCAGCAGGTGTGGCAGAAGGTGTAAGCCCTAATGAAGGTATGTATCTCAACCCTGGAGATGTTAACCGCATAGATGTGGTTTCAAATTCTTCTTCTACTCATATAAATGCTAATAGAAAAGATGATGCACCCTCTAGAGGCAATTTGGACACACCCTCAATGGATTAATCTCAACCTAATTCTAAAATGGAAGGCAATTA
Source organism: Sapria himalayana (assembly GCA_029783825.1). Classification (NCBI taxonomy): domain Eukaryota; kingdom Viridiplantae; phylum Streptophyta; class Magnoliopsida; order Malpighiales; family Rafflesiaceae; genus Sapria; species Sapria himalayana. The sequence continues at coordinate 67,782 of JAREIK010000055.1, forward strand.
CTATAATGACATGTTATCTGTGGACACTGTTAACTTTAAAGATGATGGATGTGCATCATTTGGACACATGAATGGCTAGGAAAAAATTAAAAACATGCCTGCAACAAAAGAAAATCTAATGAAAAGGGAAAAACAAGCCCCGGGTACTAATGTTAATAACCTGAAAGAGAGGAACTCCCCTGGCTCCAAAACTGGAAGGTAGGAGAACATAAATATGAACCCTATTAGACATTTGAATGAAGGAGACAATGAGAAATTCCCTATCCCAAGAACTTATGGGAAGAATAAAGTTCATTGGAGCAGCTTATTCGATGAGAATATATACATTGCTAACACCACTAAGTTGTATTACAACCCCCCTAAACCGCCCAAAAATGCATGCTTCGAAGAGCAAGTCCTACTCCTCAGAATAGAACACTGGAAAAATTGTCTAGTGGGATATTTCGTGACCAGAAATCATGGATAGTTTCTGTTGAGAAAATTCATGGAAGAACATTGGAGAATAACTCCATAAGTTATCCAACAACCTAGTGGCTGGATACTTTTCAACTTTAAAACATCAGAGGAAATGGAGGAGATCCTCAATTCATGCCCTTTTCTTGTATTCGATCATCCCTTGTATGTCAAACCCCTCCCGATTAGCTTTCTCTACCGACTTAAGGAAATGGCTAAAATCCCAATATGGATAAAGCTTTCTAACTTCTCAATCCACCTCTGGAACCTAATAGGATTGAGTAAAGCTGAAAGTTATCTCGGATAACCATTACACATGGATAAATTAACATCAAACATCTCAAATTTTTTTTTGCAAGTGTGTTAGTGAAAATTGATTTAAATGGTGATTTAACAAATGAAATATCATTAAATTTCCCGGATGGATCTCAAATATGTCAATCGGTTATTTATGAAAATTTGCTTCTTTACCGTATCTGTTGTGCTATGTGTGGACATTCAATAAGTGGATGTCGTGAGAAAGATAAGAAGCAGGGTGCAAGAAGTCATCCAGTAAGTCCAGTCATGCCAAAAAACCCGGAAGAAGAGGAAGAAAAAAATTCTCCCACGGAGGAAGGCCAAAAATTGCTGTAAGATTTTGCAAGAGATGAAATCTCACCGGCCCCGCCAAAACTCAAGGATGAGGCAAATGAAGATGATGAGGAAGGCTTTGCGGGGGTGAAGGAAAAAAAGAAAAAGAAAGACCTTGGCAATAGAGAGGGTCCATCCCAGAATATCAGAAACAAAGTCAGGACCAATGCAATAATGAAGGGATCTATCCCTTATGGATTGGCATAGGTGGTATTTTGGTGTCCTCTACCCCACAAAAAATGAGGTTTGGAACTGTGGTACTTCTGTCTGGATGTTTCTCTTTTAGAATTTTGGAGGGTGAAATAGGGAGAGTAGGAGTATACTCTTCCGCATACACTTATTAAGGGATATTTGGGGAAATGTGGGGGCATCTCTAGGTGGTTTCTCTTGGTTGATGGCATGTTTATATGTGTATAATAGAATATGTAGTAGAGAAAATGGACAAGCTTATAGTTGCTTGACTTATAAAATAATAAACTAGAAACAATTTGTGGATGTGAATGTAAGCATGGGAAGTTTGCAAGAGCCTATGATAACTCTTTGCCTGGTAGTACACTGGGAATCTACTGTATGGGTAGAATATGCTAATTGTTATAAGAGAAATGATGTACATGGAGTAATGTATGATGGAACTGTAAGGGGTGGAAAGAATCTATATGTAATATTGTCTAAAGTGTACTGCCAAGACAAGAGATTGGTCGATAGGCTCCCGGGGCAATTAATGGAGGATGTGTTGAGTATTGTGTGCTGCAACCGAATGTTAAAGGTAACCGGCATCAATCTGCCCAGAATGGGCTATTACATAATATGCAAGAATCTACTTATGGAAATGTATGAACACACGGGGGGTTGGGACTCATTCATCAAGATAAGGGTGGCATATGTGTTTAAAACACAACATAAATTATCCATTAATCTGGAGTTGCGTAAAGGGAAAGGGAAATACTGCTGAGAAAGAATACAATGTAAAGTAAGGAATATCATGTGAGAGATGAGATTTTCAATGTAAGGAAAACAAATATATGCTGGAAATATGTAGTAATTTCATGCAAAGTTGTATGAGATATGCATGTTCTGTATGGGGGGGATGTGAGAGGCTTTCTCTGTAATGGCAGTCCTACAACTATGGGCAGGGGAAACGCATAAGGAGAGAACTACCTAATTCATAAAATAGCGAATATAGAAGATGATCATCTGAAGATTATTATAGCAGATCTCACTACACCAAAAAAAATTTGCCACTTGAACTACTTGATTGTATGGGGGTTTCTGGGGTTTGTAAAACGGGCAATTATGTGAGAGGCTTCTGTAATGCAAGGCGTGTTGGGGTAGCTAGGAAGGATGAATATGAATGTACTACTGGGAGCGAGGTTATTTCATGTGAGGAATAGGGAAGTTACTGTAAGGGTAGTCTAAAACCTAAAGCAATTTGTAATTGCCAGATCTGTGGTGAGTGTCAATGTGCTAAAAGTGAGGTATCACCATGTGAGTAAAGGGGAACATATTGTAAGGATAGGCAGAAATATGTAACCAAGAGTATATGTAAGGGGGAGAGTGAATATTATATAGCATCGAATGTAAGGGTGACATATGTGATAAGGGTGACATATGTGATAAGGGTGACATATGTGATAAGGGTGACATATGTGATAAGGGTGACATATGTGATAAGGGTGACATATGTGATAAGGGTGACATATGTGATAAGGGTGACATATGTGATAAGGGTGACATATGTGATAAGGGTGACATATGTGATAAGGGTGACATATGTGATAAGGGTGACATATGTGATAAGGGTGACATATGTGATAAGGGTGACATATGTGATAAGGGTGACATATGTGATAAGGGTGACATATGTGATAGGGTGGAATATGTGATGGAACTATCTAGTGGCACCTTCATGCGATTCTGGAGTGATGTGGGGGGTTCATGTGCCTGCTATATTGAGTGCTATGTAACTTCAAAATGGATAATTATTCTTGAATATTATAGAGAGAAGGCCAGTCGAACCAGTTATAATTGTCTTATAAAATATTAGGAGTTTCAATTGCCCCTTAAAACACAAAGAAATCCTTAGGCTGTTTAGAGCATATAGGATAGATATTTTTGGCATCATAGAAGCCAAGTTATCTAGTGAGAAAATAGTCCGGCTCATGAAAACAAAGTTCAAGGGATATACCTCTCTTGATAACTTCTCTACACATAGTAATGACAGGATCCTAGTCCTCTGCGATAGCCAAATCACAAGCTTAGAAATCATCTCTTCCATGTTGCATCACATGCTTTTTCAGGCACAAGATAAAGGGAGTGGACTATCCTTTAGAATCTTTGTAGTATATGGCCTACACTCTATTTCCAATAGGAAAGTCCTTTGGAAAGATTTAATAGATAGAGGAGTTATGGATGCTTCACCATGGGTTGTAATGGGGGATTTCAACTCCCCACTTTTAGGTCTGGATAGGGTGGGAGGGAGAATAGTAATAAATTATGAGTGTCAAGATGCTCTCATTAGCATTTCAAAATTAAGTCTAAAAGACCTACCATCTTCGAGAAATTTCTTTACTTGGTCCAATGGTAGAGTTTATAGCAAATTAGATAGGGCTATGGTTAATAACGAGTAAACAAATTTGCAATTAAATAGTCACGTAAAATTCCTAGCTCTAAGAGTTTTTTAGATCACTATCTACTAGTTATCACCACTGAACCGGATAATAAGCAAAGGAAAATTCTTTTTAAGTTCTACAATATGTGGCTCATACACAGAGAGTTTACCCCTACACTACTTAGGAGCTAGAAATAAGAGAGTAGAGGGTCCTATATGTTCCAGCTAGTTAAGAAGTTGAAAACATTGAAAGATCCCTTGAAAAGACTGAATGAAAAATACTATGCACATATTAACTCAAGGGTGGCCTTCACTAGGAAAATCTTACAAGAGCTCTAATCCAATATTCTGAAGTGTCCTAGCCAAGCTTTGAGGGAGGAAAAAGTATCCATTAAAATAAAACTGATGAAACTTGAAGAGGCGAAACTTTCTTTCTTAAGGCAAAAAACTAAAATTAATTACATAAAACAGGGAGATAGGTGCACCAAATTTTTTCAAGCCCTATTGAGTTCGAAATTCTATAAAAGTAAGATTGTGTCTATAGAAAAGGAGGATAGGGGTTGCACAACATCTAAGGAAGACACGGTGGAAACCTTTGTTATATGCTACAAGTGCTTCTTAGACACTTCAAGTACAGTGGAGGAAATAGATGAACAAATATTGAAAGGAGGTAGAGTTCTACAACAAGAAGATCACAAAATGCTTTCTTTGTTCTTCACTCTGGATGAGATAAAGGGAGCCCTTTTCACTATGGACAATTCTAAGTCACTCGGTCCTAACAAGTACACTGCAAAATTTTTCAAGTTCTCATGGAACAAGATCGAAAAGTATGTAATCAAAGCAATTAATAGTTTCTTCCATTTCGAAAGAATGCTAAGACAAATAAATCATACCTACATATCTTTGATACCAAAATTTTCATATGCAAACACGGTTAAAGACTATAGGCCTATATCATGTTGCAATGTAATCTACAAGATCATTGCCAAACTCATCACATCTCGCTTAAAATTGGTGTTGGGTAACATAATAAATCTAGCTCAAGGAGCTTATGTGAAGGGAAGGTTAATTTCTGATAACTTTCTTCTTGCACAAAAATTGATAAGAAGATACGCAAGGAAAATAATCTTTCCAAGATGCTTCCTTAAAATAGACTTAAAAAATTTTTTTGACTCGGTTGAATGAGATTTCTTGAAAGAAGTCCTTTACGGAGTAAGCTTTCTTTTACGATTCATCGATATCATATACGAATGCATGAGCACCACTTCTTTCTCCATTTTCATAAATGGGAAACTTCACAGGTTCTTTAAAGGGTAATAGAGGCCTTAGGCAAGGCACATCTCATCTCTCCTTATCTCTTTGTACTTTGCATGGAATAGCTTTTAAGACAAATAGCTTTTGCAACATTCTCGGAGCTCTTCACCTATCACCCGAGATGTGCACTTCTAGATATATCTCATCTCATGTATGCAGATAATTTGATTATATTCTCTAGAGGTGATTGGAACTCTATTAATATCATTATCAATGTTCTAAAGTGTTTCTCAGCTGTATTGGGCTTAAACGTCAACTCCTCCAAATCGAATATCTTCTTTGGAAGAGTGGGGCAAAGACTTAAAATGGATATTCTAAAAAATTATGATTTCATGGAGGGTACTCTACCCTTTGTTTTCCTTGGTGTTCCCTTATTTTCAAGCTGCCTAATATCTTTCCAGTTCTTTATTCTATTGAACAAAATTATCTCAGCCATTCATCAATGGGCAGGTAAAATTCTTTCAATAGCAGAAAGATTAGAGTTACTTCACATGGTGATACAAGGTATTGAAGATTCTTGGTTCTTGGTATTCCTTCAACCTAGTTATATCTTAAAAGTAATTGATAATGTATATAGAAGATTTCTATGGGGCGACCCAAAATGGGAACATATAGGCCTAAAGTTTTTTGGGTCAAAGTATGCATGCCTACTTCTATTGGAGACTTTGGCCTTCTTGATATCACTACATGGAACAAAGCCTTTTTTTTCTCAAGACTCTTTGGAGGATTAATAACAAGGACACACCTTGGTTTAGTGGGTCCAGTGGTCAACCATGTTTATCTCAATTCACATAGTATATGGGACTATCACAATTCCAAAGAATACCCTCCTCATTCGAAGGCCCTTATCTCGATAAGGGACATTCTTATTGAGAAAGCTGGATCAAAGGAGCAGACTAAGCAACTATTAATATGATAAGGTGAGAATGGAAGACTAATTTTGAAAACGTATAGTTATCTTATGGGAACATATAATATCAAAGCTAAATCTTGGACAAATGTCATATGAATTAAGCATCACATTCACAAGCATGCAATCTATCTTTGGATTGATTGGCATGGAAGATTAAGAACGAAAGATCAAGTATTTTCAATGCCCGATAACATATGCTGCGACTTTTGTCCTTGTGCAGAATCCATGGACCATATCTATTTCAATTGCAGTTTTTCAAAGGATGTATGAACAGAATTAAAGAGCTGGATTGGCGTTAAAAGTAATGTTGAATTTCTACCAGCCATTTTCAAAGAGATGAAAACTAACCACACAAAAGATAGCCCAATAAGCATGGTAAGGAAAGCAACATTTGCAGCTGCTATATACTATATTTGGAGGGAGTAGAATGGGAGATTATTTGAAGATAAAGCCCAAGATAATGAAAATTTAGCTAGGAAAATCAAAATTAAAATTTACATTATATTTGAAAATGAATGTACAGCTTTGAATTTGTATCTTGTACAAAATTTTTAATAGTGAAATTTATTACTTATCAAAAAAACAAACAAATATATTAATGACTACTCTATTGTTAGATGTATTATCAAATGTGATAATATATATTTTATTTTAAACATTATATTCTCTAAAGATTCTCATCATGCACTCATATATGGCCGGGCCAACATGAGAAAAGATATTCATGATATTGCCTTTGCATTGTGGACTGTGAGATATTCAAAAGATGTCTTTGTATCATCATGACTAGTGCAAATATCGAACGTCATGAACACTATATTGCCTAAATTTATTTGTTATTATTTTTTTTTATTTTATAATATTTTAGTATGTTGTTCCTATATGTCGACCTAAAAATCCTACAATATGTAGGTAGAAAATAGGTTTGCATGATACTGACTATGCTAGGATCCTCTAAAAATCTAATTGTAAGACCCATCATAGCAATTAGTTTGGTCATGCATTCCCCCCGTAACAAGTTGTGGTATATGATAGGGGTCAACATAAAAGTTGAATAGATCTAGTCTCAAAGACCTCACTACTCAATTAGGTTTGCCTAGGATCTAATGCACCATATTTTTAGATATAATATTTGACATGCCTTTTTAGGTGTTCAGTCTCACATGCACTCCTACAAGTAAATAATTTATTACAATTCTTATATTGTGTAAATTCTTCATTCATATCCCTTATATTTTTATTTTGTACTATGTTAAAGTGAGTCTAAACTATAAATATTCTTCTAATTTTTTATTTTTTAGATGTTTGAGTTTGCCAAGAGGGAAAATATAATTTCGAAAGTCTCGGACTTTTCTGTAGGGTTATCATTATTAATATTATTTATATCTAAATTAATATTAATCTCATTATTATTAAATTCACTATTTACCATTTTTTATTTTTTTTACTTTATTAATTATATTTTAATTTCTAAAATCAAAATTTTTTGATATTAATAAAAATAAAAAACTAAATAAAATTTAAAAAATAAATTTTATTTATAAAAAAGATGGAAAAAACCAAAGCCCACACGTGCATCACACGGTACCTGATTTTTATGCCGAAGTTGCACTCGCACCATAGTCTACTGTCTGCACCCAATACCAAGAGTGAAACCAAACCGAGAGGAGAGAGAATGAGAGATAGACAAGATCAAGAGATGAGAGAGAAAGAGAGAGTAGAGATAAAGAGAGGAGAGTGAGAATGAGATTTGAGAATGGGATTGAGTTGAGAGAGAGAAGAGTGAAACATCATATACATAAAGAAATATTTAAAAAATATATTTTTTTTTAATTTTTTGAAATTTTTTAATAATTAAATAGGAAAAAAACCTGACAGTCATTGAATCTTGTACCTGAGCTATGCCTCAAGTTGGCACAGCTCAAATCTAGGCATGATTCTGGACCATGTTGTGCCGGGCCAGGCATGCTCAGTCGGGTTGTGCCTCGGGATGTGCTCGGGCCACCCAACCCACTTGCCACCTCAATTCACAACTCAAATATAATTCTTACTCTTCATATTTCTCGTCTTCATCGCAATCACAGCTCCAAAGTTATTCCTTTATTTCATATTCTTTATTTTTATTCGGCCAATAGTCTTCTATAAAATCATTTCACCAAAAATCAACTATTTGTTGAATTGTAGTACAAAAAAGGTTGTCTATTCTCCAATAGTTCATTTCATCATTGTCTAGATCTCATAATTCATTGTAAAGATTGATCTTAACTTATTTCTCACTAACATGGAGGGTAAACATTCTTTTCTTGATGTCAATAAGAGTTTGTCCCATAGCTAAAAATAATATTTCCAATATTAAAGGTGCATAATTTTATTCCTCCATATCATTACAACAAAATTTTTAGAAAAATAAATATAATCAACTCACTAATACGTCTTAAATGATTTATCTAGGTACTTAATAGTCTGATCCACCATTTATAATGAAAGAGATGTTGGATTAAGTTTTCCAAAGTTCAATATTCATATAATTGACAAGGACATTAAGTGGACACTAGATCCCAAGTCACACAATTTCTTCCAAATATTATAATTTCTAATAATGCAAGGAATAATAAATCTTATGGGATCTTTCAATTTCTTTGGAATTTTTCTTTGAATTATTCCACCATACTTCTTAGTCATATTTATATTTTCACATGTCTTTAACTTCTTTTTACTACTCATTATGTCCATAAATTTCACATAATTTAGCAATTAGACTAACATTTTGGCTAATTGTTAGGGGTGGGCAAAAAAACCGATCAAACCGATACCCGAAATGAAACCGATCAGTCCGAACCGAAAAATTAGGTTAACCAAACCGATGGTTTAGGTTTAGGTTTTTTTTTTAATTTTTTTTGGTTTAGGGTTCGGATTCGGGTTTTATCCAAAAAAAACCATGGACACCGGTTAACCGAACCGAACCTTAGACATATACTTGTTTTAATATTTTACATTCAGTCATAAGTTATAACCCAAACCCAAACAAACTCATTGGATAGCCCTAATACTCTCTCATTTTCTAACATCTCCATCTCCTCTCTCGTACAAAGAGCGGCTCCTCTTCTCAGCCTCCTGCGTGCCCTCCTCTAAGTAGACAACAACTTTGTTGTTGGACAGCAAATCTGCCTGAGAAAGAAGGACGGCTTGACGACGGCTGGTAAAGATTGATCGGTTTTTAAGTAGAGAGAGAGATTATGTGGGTTCGTGGGTGGTGCTTGGTGGTGAGTTGATAGTTATTGATGGTGGTTTTCCAATGTCTGGTTAGATACTGTCATACTGTGGAGTAACGATTAGCTGCAATTGGAAGGGCAGCCCGCCACTACATGGATGCAGATTTAGGAATTAAATGTGTGATCTAGGAATTATGTCACCTTTTTCTTGCAGATTTAGGAGCCCTACGAAACTATCCTGGCTCTCCATTTCTGCCATCTGATTCAGAAATTTTGCTTGATTCTCCAGAGCACGAGGACATAGGTAATGAGGATTGCATATATGTTATCTTGTGTATAGCATTTTCTTTTTAGTTTCCTTTGCTGTTTCTTGCTCGATGAGTATTCAGAAATTATAGAAAAAAATTCTGTTTTGCAGTAAATATATGTGTATTTTGTCAATAACACTAATGGATCTATCCTTGCAACAGTGGAGAAATTTATGCTTATGTTATTTAACTTGGCCTTATAATTTATCTTGTATATATTCCTGCCATCCATAACAGTGCTTTCAAATCATTGACATTGGATTGATTTTGAACTCTACTTGCATGATTAATCAATAGTAACACCAACATTTTAGAAGTTTAGGTAAAGTGAGTGAACATTAGCACTAGCCATCACATGAGTGGCATGGCACAAAGACATTGGTCAAAGCCTAAAAATTGAAACTTTTAATGCTAAGAACTCATGTTCTGAAAAATAAAAATAAAATGTCTGTGGGTAGATTATGTTATTCCTTTAGCAAGAAAACAAGAGAGAAGATCAACAGAAACCAGTATTATTTTGTGCTTTGGGGCATTGGCAGAAAAAGGGTCCATAAAATGTGTACCCAGTTGAGAGTAAAAATTGATTTTGAAAACATGATAGATATTGGAATAGACGGGGGTGGTTGTATATAAGGTAGTGGATGGGGTTTAGAAATTATAGGGCCAATGAGAACTGAAAAGGTGATTGATTATATTTTATTTATTTATTTATAATAATAATTCTGATTGATTGATTATCCTTGCAAATTTATAGAAAAAAATTCTGTTTTGCAGTAAATAGCTATTTATTGTGCTAATTGACTAATTTTTATTTCTATGGTTTTGTTAATTGTTATCAGATGTCTAGTACTACTGAATCAGTTTCAAGTACTCTTCCCGACGCTTCAAATTCAGAGAATGCTTCCATTCCCTCAAGTGATAACCAAGCTGCAACAAAAGCACATACTTCTAATGATGCTACTACAACTTCAAAGGGGCGTAAAAGAAAATCATGGGTCTGGGATCATTTTGACAATAATGATGACAAAAATAATCGAAGAGCTAAATGTAAGTATTGTGCTAAATCTCTTGCATGTCCTTCAACTAGTGGTACTAGTTGTTTAAGCAATCACTTGTCTAGGTGTAAACTCTATCCTTATAATGTTGACAAGACTCAAGCAACCTTAGCTTTCTCACCTGCACCAAAGTTTAATGAGGTAGGAATAGAAAATTTTCTTGCTAATTGGAAGTTTGATCAAGAAGAGTGTAGAAAGTGGCTTGCTAGGATGGTTATTGTTGATGAGTTGTCTTTTAATTTTGTGGAGCATGAGGGGTTTCGTTCATTTTGTCGTGTTATGCAGCCACGTTTTCTAGTTCCTCACGTATGACTATAGGAAGAGATTGTTATAATATTTATAAGGAAGAGATAGATACATTAAAAAAGGTTTTTAAGGAGTTGTCTTCTAGAATTTGTCTCACAACTGATACATGGACATCCATTCAAAACATGTATTATATGTGTCTTACTGCACACTTCATCGATGATGATTGGAAATTGCATAAAAGAATTATTTCTTTTTGTCCTATTGCTGGTCATTCTGGGGAAATAATCGGTATGGCTGTTGAGAGGTGTTTGCTTAATTGGGGGATTGATAAGGTTTTTACTATAACTGTTGATAATGCATCTTCAAATGATACATGCATAAGATATTTGAAAAGAAGGCTAAATAGTTGGAAGGGAAGTGTCCTGCAAGGTGATTATTTACATATGAGATGTGTTGCTCATATATTGAACTTAGTTGTAAAGGATGGCTTGAGTGAATTAGATGACTCCATTGTGAGGATTAGAAATGCAGTGAAGTATGTGCGATCTTCTCCTTCTAGAGAGCAAAAGTTCAATAATTGTGTAGAAAAAGAGAAGATAGAGAGCAAGAATCATGTATGCTTAGATGTGGAAACTAGGTGGAACTCAACATACATGATGATAGAGGCAGCCTTGAAATTTTAGAAGGCCTTTGACTTGTTGGAGGTCACCAATAACAAGAATGTTTCAGAACTTTTGATGAAGAAAGGTGTACCTACTAGTGAAGATTGGGAGTATGCTAGATCATTGTTGCCTTTTCTTAAGGTTTTCTATGACACTACTTTGAGCTTTTCTGGGTCGCTTCATGTGACTAGTAATGAATACATGAAGAAGATTTTTGGTCTTGGCTTGATGATTAATTCAAAAGTTGAAAGTGATGATCCTAGTTTGAAAGAAATGGCTTTGAAGATGAAGGCGAAGTATGAGAAGTATTGGGCAAACATTGACAATATCAATGTTTTATTATTTATTGCGGTGATTCTTGATCCTAGGTGTAAGTTGGAGTATGTAAATTGTTTAATTGACAATTTTTATTATGACAAGGATACCGCAAACAAATTAAAAGAGAAGGTGAACAAGGTTTTAGAGTCATTATTTCAATTTTATGGTGCATCTCAACTTTCACAAAGTGTAGAAAAAAGTGGAGAACAACAATTGGTGGATTTTAGTTTGGAAAGTGATCTTCAAGATGTAGCTCAATATGCTGATTTCATGTTCAAGAAGCAAAAAATAGACCAGGACAGTTTAGATTCCAAATCTGAACTAGATAAATACTTGAATGATGCTCGTGAGATTTCTCAATCTTCTTTCGATTTGTTGGGTTGGTGGAAATCAAATGCAAGCAAGTTCCGCATTTTTTCTTTAATAGCTAAGGATATACTAGCTATGCATGTGTCTACCGTTGCTTCAGAATCAGCTTTTAGCACCGGAGGTCGTGTGCTTGATTCATTCCGAAGTGCTTTAACTCACAGACTAGTTGAAGCTCTCATCTGTGCCCAAAATTGGTTGAGAAGTTCAATTCAGCCTATATATCTTGATAGCATCTTGGAACAACTCGAGTCAATCTCTATAGGTGAATTTTTTTTGTATTTTGTTGCTTTGAAAACTATACTTCCATAATGAAATTAGTATCTCATTTAATTTATTTCTATTTTTTTGTAGAGTCATCTTGTGTCACCGATGATCATCCTCTTTGCACAATTGATGATAAAGAAGATTTGAAGATATACAATACTTGTCAGGATCGCCTTTATGTTTATGAGATATGTGTATACTTCAAATCAATGATTTGAATTTGTGAATTTTTCTCATGTTATGCTTGTTAAACACATTGAATATTTTATGTTTCAGTTGCTGTTATGCTTTAATTGGATTTGTTGGAATTTTTTGTTGTTTCTGCAGTTTTTACTGTTGCTTCTGCAGCTTTTATTGCTGTTTATGTAATTTTTACTGTTGCTTATGCAGCTTTTATTGCTGTTTCTGTAGCTACTGTTTCTGCATTTTACTGCATTTTTCTATTGTTATTTGCTGCTACAATTTTCAGTAATTTTTTAGGCTTTAAACTGTTATTTTCTATATTTTTATTATTGCATTTTGTACTTCTATTTGCTGCATGTTGCTGTTTCTGCAGTTTATGTAATTTCTGCAGTTTTTATTGATGTTTTGTAGATTTTACTGCTATTTCTGCAGTTTTTACTAGTTTTTTTTTTTTTTGAGTTTTTACTGATTTTTTTTATGTTTTAACTGCAGTTTTCTACTACTGTTCGCTGCTGTAATTTTCTACAGTTTTTTAGGCTATTTCCTGCACTTTTATTCCTGCTATTTGTTGCATTTTTTGCTACAATTTTCAGCAGTTTTTAGGCTTAAAGTTGATTTTAATACAAGAAAAATGTACATATTTTATGGATATAAAAACTTAATATTGTAAGACATAGCAATACAGTTTTTTTTAGTAAAATTGATGATTTAGTGTGCTTTATATTTATTTTTTTATGGTTAAAAAACTTAAAAATAATGAAAATATGTAAAACGGTTAAAAACCGAAAACGAAAATACCAAACCGTATTTTAACGGTTAACCGATTTAACGGTTTAGGTTTAGGTTTACAATATTAAAAACCGTTTAGTAATGGACTGGTTTCCTAGTAGGGGTCATGGACCGGTTAACCGGTCCATGCCCACCCCTACTAATTGTATATTAATATTTAACTTCTAGTATATATGAAAAAATTTCTCAATGTGTTCATCTAATTTTTCTTTTCTAAATCATTAAACAAATATAATATTCATTGGAAGCTTACTAATTACTTCATTCTGAATTATTTTTCTACCTTCATAGCTTCAAGTAACCTCTATTTGCTCTTCTATTTCTTTATTTCCCTTTTTCCCATATTTGAAAGAAACTTAGGCTTGGACTTTTCTGAAGTTACAGCCTTATTAGGTATCATGGCAACATATCTTTTATATTTTTTGTTCTCTTTAGTCGGGGTCACAATGTCATAGAATATTTCTGGTTGAGCTGTGACATTTGAAAAGGTCACGGCATTATCACCCACAAAAATTCCAAAATTCTCTTATTCAAAATACATATATCATTTTAGAGGTATGATTTTTGGAAAATTGATGATGCTATTACCCCTAAAAGTTATAGAATTATTCTAATTAGATTGTCTTGATAGCTCTTTCCCACTTTTAAGTAATATTGAGGAGTAATTCTTCAGATTTGTATCTATATCTGTTGGGCAATTACACTTCCACAGTGGTGATTTTAAGATACAGAAGAAGAACAAAACAACAAATGATATATATATCCAATCTACAATCCAACCATGACAGAATCAAAAACAAAAACAAAAACCAAAAATAAAGTGGTTTACTAGTCGCTCAGTATGACTAGCTACATCCACCAAAAAATACTTATGCATTACAGAATAAACAAATCAGAAGTCTTCCAGTGTGTGCAGCACAGAAATAGTCGCGATAAATCACACAAAAAAAGAGAAAAGAGAAGAACAGTTCCAGATCACAAAAAATAGTAATCCAAAAAATTAAATATAAAACATTTATATTAAAACTTTATTAGTTCAATTAACCAGAGAACAACAGACGAATTCTAGAGCCTGAGAAAAAAGAAAATAGTTATCATGAAGTGCAGAAATTAGGGCAAAGGCCTGTTTGTACCTCTAAACTCTGAAGTGCAAACTACAAACCCACATGGACATACATCACCAAAAACGCCAACAGTTGATCTTCTTAGTTGCATCTGCCTCACCATCTTACTTGGACCCCTCTTGTAGTTTGCCACTTGATCACTAATATTCTGCAATATGTGATGAATAGCTAAGTGGATTTCACTTTCATTTACATGGAAGGCAAATTGGCAAACAATGCTTAAGAGAAACTGCAGACCTGACCGAAAGCCTTCAATTTTCCTTTGATTGTGCCAGTGGAAACTGGTGCTTTTTTGAACCACATATCCAATGATCTGTTCCGGAAAGGAACTATTCTACAACATTCAAATTACAAATACACTAGATTTCTGATCAACCCTAGAATAAAATCATTATGACAGATTTTATATGCATTTAAACCATCACCAATACACTAGATTTCATAATAACTCCAAAGTTAAATATGTTTGGTCGCGATCATTACTAAGATGATTGCTCAATATGAAAGGCTTTCATCATATACATCTATCCTAAGGTTGGAAAGAAAAAATTGAGGGAGGGTGAAAAAAATTATAACCATTATGACAGGCTGTCTTGCACGTTAATATGCATGAGACAATATTTTTTTAAAAGAAAAAACTAGAAATCATTAAATTTTTTTATTAAAAAAAAATTATCAAGCCAGCAACCTATATCATGTTGGGAGCTCTTATTCATAGAATATAAAAAGGAAAAAATGTAGATATAAAATATATTGTAGATTATAATTGTGCCATTTAAAATTTTTTTAACTTTTTATTATTGTAATGTTAATATATTAACAAGAATATCCAACAGACAAATTGTCCCAATTCATTGACCCGTTATATAAAAGTATTGTGTATTGTTAATTTAACCAAATTATTGAGTCTATTTTAGATGTCTTAATATTTTTACATGGAATCAGAGGTAGATTTATAAACCCTAAAATAGATATGTGTATAATAATAATTGTAGGTGTTATAAAGACAGAGCACGTGCAACAATATAAGCATGCTCGTGTAGGTGTGCTACTAAGACTATTGAGATGTGAACAGTAAATCACAAATAGTGAGGCGCATAATTACTGTGAACCATAGCAAAAAAATCCTATTTTTTCAGTAGTTATGAGGGTGGTTTTGAAGGAAATAGAAAGCATGGTTCAATGGGATCAGAAATTGAGGGTTCCAACTAGGAATTTCATTATTAGGATTTAAAATTCAAAAATAAACACAAATTATTTGTTTTTTGATTACTTATGAAAGATATGCTTATGGAGAGAGCAATTTAGATTTATCATAGCAAAGAAAAAAATATGAGTCTTAGTTTAGTATAAACACTATATGAAAATAAATCATACCAAAAATAATTATTGAATATTATTTTTACTGAGAAGACTAAATTACTACACTATTAAAATAAATAAAATAATTACCATAATAACTCAAAGATACTTATACAATAAATGCACTATAATATTATACAATCATGCCGTTATAAAATGAACAAGATAGATTAAGTCAATCCACAGGTTGGGTGTTCCAATCAAAAACATAAAATAACATGAGATATAATAAATAACTATAATATTTATCATGCTCACTCTTTTATTTTTTTTATTATGTCTCTATATGTTATAAAAATACATAGGTCTTCAACTAAGGCATTATGCCAACTAGACTATATGCATATTTTTGAATCTAATGAGACTTGAAAATTAATACTATGATTTTTTTAGAAGATTAATTATTGATTACAAGTGGATGTTCATTGTAAAGAGATGTATAGATAAAAAAATAAATCACTCTAAAATAAGACTTAAGCAAGAAAATTCACACAACTATTTAATTTACATTATCATGATACTCTCTTAAGTAACAAACATGACCTTTGTTTGATTACCTTGTTTTGTGTGCACTAATAGATATAATTCATAAATTATAAAAAATATTATATAATCTAAAATAATGACCAAAAGTCTAATTTATAAAATTTTCAAAAATAAAAATACTCATCTCATTTAGATTACACATATTATGAATTTTTCTTTGTTTTTTTCAAACACTAATAAAAAAATAATTTTATTAATTGCTTAGGTGAATGACATTCTAATTATAGGATAAGACCAATTAGAAATTATTCAACTCCATGAATTTCTTCAAGTATAATTTCAGATAATGAACCTTTAAATATATATGTACTTTTTTAATATAAATGTGACTTAATTTATGAAAGATATCATATTGTCATAGAAGAGATATGCACTTAATATTCTTGCACATATTGGACTTTTGGATTGTTCTCCAGAAGAAACTTTTATTGATTCAAATTCTAACTTTATTTCGATACAACACATCCAATTGAATATATAATTGATTAGGAATATTAAATATCTGACTATAATTATGTCACATATACATATATAAATAATATAATTCATTATTTCCTAGATTATTCTTCATAAGTGATCTTTATTTAACTCTTCACATACTGAGATATATGACAAATTATTTCATACTTATATTCAAACAAATTTTTTCACACTTGAAAAGAATATTTTCAAAAATTTATGAAAAAATTCAATTTTAACTATGATATATTTCATCAATTGAATACTCTCTTTTATTATTTTTCAATATATATCTTTCAAGATCCTACAATCTAAATAAATATTATTTAGCTTGAATCATTAAATATTTGAATATATTTTTTTTATTATTCATCATTCTCCAAGATGGGACAAGCTAGCATTCATGGCCATGAGATATATCTTAGATAAAATTAAGTATCCAATGAAAATATATTCATCAGATATTTAAAAAATTTTAATGAGTATAAATATCATTATTTTTACTATGACTCATTTTTAACGAGCCTATGAAAAATATGAGTTTAGGAGTTACACTTTAATCTATTACTCTTTCTTTTTTGCTTGTAGTTTTGTCTAAACTATTAGTTAGTAGAAAGAGCCATCTATTAACTACATTTGAGCATGTTGATACTCAATATGATGATATTCCTCTGAATTATCATATATACCAATAGATTAAAATCATATTGATTGTGTAGAGAGTGAGCTTTTCTGAGAAAGATCTTCGAGTTTAGATGACATTATAATATATGAGTCTTCCCTAGTACAAACTTATATTAAGTCGGTAACTATAAAACTTGACCACTTAGACCTTAAAGTCTACACATTATGAGGGAGGGCCAAGCGCAACCTATTCAAAGCAAAGTTGAACTACCAAAGAGACAGATGATCTTGTAGTCAACTCATATGATCTTAACCTCCTTATCCCTCTTCTGAATGAATATAGGAGCAGTACATAGCACTTAACTTCAGAATTTTTTTCCTTTGATCATTATTTTATTTTTTTATTATTATTTTAATAATATTAGAAAATTCAAGTCTTCTTATAAACTATTATCTCGTTCAAAATTGATCAAAAGAGTCCACGAATGATTTCAATTATGATTGAGTAAAGTAAATTACGTAATCTCCCACGAAAAGATTTCTTTCTTAAAATTAGCTTGACTCATAGAATATATAAATATATTTTTTTTATCCTTCAATATTCTCCAAGATGGGATAAGCTAGCATTTATTGTCATTAGATATATATTAGATAAAATTTAATTATCCAATGAAAATATCTTTTATCAAAGACTAATAGAATTTTAATGAGTATAAATATTATTATTTATACTATGACTCATTTGTTAACGAGCCTATGGAGAATATGAGTTTAGAAATTACACTTTGATCTATTACTCTTTCTTTTTTGCTTGTAGTTTTGTCTGAACTATTAGTTATTAGAAAGAGTCATCTATTAACAAAATTTGAACATGTTGATACTCGATATGATGCAACTCCTTTGAATTATCATATATATTCATAGATTAAAATCATATTGATTGAGTAGAGAGTGAGCTTTTCTAGGAATAGAGATCTTCGAGTTCATATGACATTATAATTTATGAGTCTTCTTTAGTACAAACTCATTAACTCATTAACAAGAAAACTTGACCACCTAGGTCTTAAAGTCAACATTATGAGGGAGGAACAAGCCCAACATATTCAAAGAAAAGATGAGCTACTGAGAAGCCAGATGACCTTGCAGTCAACTCCCATGATCTTGACCTTTTGATCCGTCTCCTAAAAGGATATAGGAGCAGTACATAGTGCCTAATTTTAAAAATATTTTCACTCTCTTTGATCATTATTTTATTTTTTTAACGGTATTAGAATATCCAAGCCTTGTTATAAAATATTATCTCATCCAAGATAGAGCTAGATTATGATGAAAAATATGTTTGTCATCCTCGCTAATAGAACTTGAAAACTAGTATCACAACTTTCAAAAAAACCTGTTATTAGTTGCAGGTGGGCCTTCACTTTGAAAACATATCAAGATGACAACGTAGATTACCTTATGACCAAACTTGTAGCAAATAAATTCACTCGAGTGTTTGGTGCGAACTACCAAAATATTTTTTTTCTTCAATAATCAAGATAATCTTAATCTAGATTCTTAATCATGTTGCTTCATCTTGCTGTTGACTGACTCACGAGTTAGGCATAATAACATACTTCTTCATGTTAACCTTGAGATGTGTGTGTGTGTGTAACAATCACTTGAATTTCAAGTAGCATAATAAGATCACAAGTAGCTTATTCTATGAGAAGTGTCATCATGTCATATATAAGATATACATTTGATATACTTATAAACTTTGATCTTTCGGATTATACTAGAGTAGAAACTCATATTTATCCAGTATACTTCTGATATGACTCTTCAATACTACTCATAAGATAATTATATGTAAAATTAATAATAAAATCATGATCAGATCAAATATAACATATATAATCAATAAAATTAATTATTTGATAGATTTTTCCCGATAAATTCTCCATAATACAACTCTTCGCATAATGAAGTACATAAATAAGTCTTCAAGCTTATGATATCTTTAATGGATCATAAGTATTACAATCGACTATATATTCAAATTTATAAACAATAAAAAAATGTTATACTTTTCTTAGTAGTAGATTATTCTCTTAGAAAAATAAAAAATAGATAATTATTTCAAAATTCAATTTATAAACATAATTCAGACTCATTTATTAAAATGATAATATATACCATTAAACATATTTAAAATGATAAACATATTTAAAAATTAAGAAGATAATGCATTAGAAAATTTATCAAACTGATTTATCACTTATTGTATGGACCACATTATTAAACATAATACTTTTTATGTCGACACATCATAACAGAATAAATTTACTAAAAAAAAATACCTGATGAAGATATCTTGAACATCATACTTAAAATGAGTAATTAAAATTTTTTAGAGAAATTCAATTTTAAGCACAATTTAGCTCATCAATTACATATTATCTATCTTTTTTAATATATACCATTTTAGATCATATATCTTTAATATATATTATTTAGCTTAACTCCTAAATTTTTTATGTATACTCATTTTGCTATCAAATTCTTTTTGGGACGAAAGAAGTTGGTAACTAAGAGCTTGAGAAGTGTTTATTTGGACACTATAATACTCAAAATAAATACAATTAATTTTTATCAGAGACTGATAATATTTTAATAAGAATATATTATTTTTTTTAGCATAACTCATTTTTTAACAAGTCAAGGAAGAGTGTTGATCTAAAAATTACACCTAAATCTCGTGGTTTTCCTTACTTGACTACAATCTAGCTAGAACCACTAGCTAGTAAAACAAATTATTTGTCTGCTAAATCTAATCATGCTAATACTTAGTATGATGTTACTCTCAAGAAATAATTATATCTATCAACAAGTATTTATCATATTAATTAGAGAAATAGTGAGATTTTTTTAGGAATGAATATCTCCTTCAAGTCTAGATGATATAATAATTCTCAGGACCTCCCCAACAAACTCACGTTGAAAGAGAAATTAAGACAAAACCACCTATTACATATAATGTATACTAGGAAAAATAGACATATCAAGTATGTTCAAATCAAAGATGAGCCTATCATTGAATAGATTATCATGCAACTACTTCATCTAATCTTTATCTTTCGATCACTCTTTAAAATCAAGAGGAAGATTATATACAAGACTCGATTTTATAAGCTTTTTAAAACTCATGTATTGTTTCTTGTTTTATTTATTTTTATGACTTCTATTGTAAGTATTAAATACTCAAGTCTTCTATAATATTATCTCATCTAGGATAATATTAAGTCATAATCAAAAAGATACATGTCATTTACTTTAATACGATTTAAAAATAATATCATAACCATCGAAAAGATCTAATATTAATTGTACTCAGTATGGGAACCCTTATAACAAGAATATAAATCACTTTAAGATAAGACTTATAACGAGGTAATTCACTCATATTTAGTATAGACTGCAATGATATTTTTTCTATTGTAGCTAAAATAATCTCAGCATGGACCCTTATTTTCCTACGGTATCTCAATATTAAAGGATATACCAAGTAGACATAGAGAATATATTTCATTGTGATTATCTAGAAAAAAAAATTTATATAAATCAGTCACATAATTTTCAATTAACATAATCAAAAATAATTTACAGAATATGAACGATATTGTTTGACCTGAAATAATTACCAAAAATCTTGTTCATAAGATTTTCTCAGATAATCATCACGTTTACATTATACAAATATGTCATAATTATATACTTTTACTTATTTTTCCTGAAGAGCCCTAATTCTAAATAATTTTGTTGAATATCTACATAGATAATATACTGATTATAGAACATGATGAATTTGTGGTCACCCAACTCAAATAGGCATCCCCTAGGCAATTTCATGCCTGCATGGCAGCATGTAAGTAAGACTCAGCATGACCCATTGGCCTGCAGGAAAAATAGGGAGTGTCGGAGCCATGGCTGGTAGGATTGGACCTCGAGGATTCCCGGCATGACTGGGACAGGCACGATTTCATGCCTGGCTCGGGCAACAGCAAATCCCAAGCAAGTCTGGATTAGCTGCTTGGAGCTAGCAGCCTGCCACATGCCCTAGCAATTGACCTAGTAGTTTACTGGCTACTCTGCTGGTGTGTGGATGTAGCCAGTCCAGTAGATTACAACCTACTGGCAGTAGACTGTATGCTACAGGCTATTGTCTACTAGCAGTAGCCTGTACATGTCACACCCTCACTCATGCCTGCTGGCAATAACCACAAGGTAGAAGGCAGTAGCTAGTAGCCAAGGCAGCCCCTGACCCTCCCCTCCCCTAGGACCTACTGCCTAGGATAGAAAAAGAGACCCTACCCTAGTGGTAGGGCCCGGCCGGCCTTATCTTAATTCTTAAATTACTATAATTCTGTACATACATAAATGAATTTTTTTAAAATTAAAACTACACATGTAATAATTAATATGCATAAAAATCATTTTAAACAAAATTAATAAAAAAATACACTCCAATCAGAATTGAAAATATAAATAAATATCTATATGCATACAAAAATATAAAAAAATAAAAATAATTCATATCAGTACGATATTAGTAGTATTCACATAAATACAATGTTTGTGTTAGTTACTCTATCTAATTCACGTTATCACACCTCAAAGTATTTGTACCATCACTTTCAAGTATGTCATCATTCACTTGAAGCTATTTGACTTCATCTTAAAGTTTCATTCATGCATCCTCTCAATCTTTTAAACATGACAGAGTTTCAAATATATTTAGATATAATATACTTTCTTATTTAAAATCACATTCACAATCATGAAAAAAAATTTGACATAATGCTAAATACTAGAAAAATTAATAAATTACGTATCATTTTAGAAAGCACAAAAAAAAATTTATACTTTTATATGATTTTTACCAACTTAATATCGATTTTTTATATCATTATGAGCATATATTTTTGAGACATATAATATATAGGTACAAATATTAATAAAATATATGGGATTTATGAGGCACACTCTACTAAGTTTTTTACTACATATTTTATAAGATTTTCACATGCAATTATTTTATTTAGTTTACATGTGTTATAGAATTTTATTTGGTTTATAAAGGAGCCCTGATGAAAATAATTTGTTTTTATTATCTACATCGATAACATTATGATTATAGTATATAACAAGTTTATGATTATTCAACCTTCTATGAATGTACTACCAAATAATTTCTTTGCAATCTAGACAAAATGACAATGCTATCACATGAACAAAATCATTGGATTCAATTCTCAAGACATTTCATGAACATATTAGATTAGCTGAGTTTATCAGGTTGACATAGCACCTCTTGTGCATTTCGAAAGCCTGAAACCAATCTTTATCAGCTCCTAAGATCAAATGGGCTGTGTCTTCTGAAGGCTCCTTAGCAGATCGTGCCGAGTTGTGGTGGTAAGCTGAAAAACACAAGAAAAATAATAATTAAGTAAATTGTAATGAACCAAATTGGTCAAACGTTCTAGCATGAGATGCATGATACGCACGGGTTGATTTCAGCCTAACTAGCCAAAAACGCTAACCTAGACCTGACCCAGGCTAGCCTGGAATGAACTAGACTAGTCTAGAAGGAATTGGGCTAGCTTGACCCGATTTGGCCAAACCCAGCACTACCCAAGCAAAAAGCATGCCAACAAGCAAAGTCGGGCTACCAATTTTTCAATCGTGCCAGCATGGCACAACATAATTGCTCGAATGGGCCTAAAAATATTTTGTGTAGGCATAATATAACCTGTTTGATATCTATAATCTATTTCACAATTGGGTAAAATTCTTGACCTCCTATTTAAAATTAATATCAAACAATATTTTTTAATATGACTCATCATCATGTAATGACCGAACTAAGACTCTCCCCAATCTATCTCTGAAATGATAATTCACCCTCATTGCTCAAAAAAAAAAAAAATAAAGTTATATCAAACTCTTATTTCTACCAAACCAAATTACAATTTAATATCCCCTTTTTTTCTTATTTAGTCAAGAAGAGAAACCAAGGTATCTATCCACAAAGACTACTGCACGCCACCACGTGCACCACAACCATCATGCTCACCACTTTGTGCACCACCACACTCACTACTACAAGCATCAACATGCACCATGCCATGCACCACCAAGCATGCTTATTGTGTGCCTATATGAATCACAATGGATGAATGAATCTTTATGTATGAATATATGCACCACTATACACATTTTCTGCACCCATGCATGCATACTATGCTCGATCATTTTTTTTCATTTTATGATTTGTAAGAAAAACTTGCTCACATACACAAGCAGATCTGATATCATGATAAATACAACACATATATACTAAAATAATACAATAATAATCATATAAAAAATATTTATCAAATATCCTTATATAATAAACATAAATAATTAAAAACAATTTATTGTTCAAATATTCCTATCAAAAAATAGAAGAAAAAATAAACTAAATAATAAGAAAATCATAGCACTATCATTTTTGTGTTTTGAGAGTATTGTATTCAAATGCCAAACTCTTTAAAAATATTTTATATGATATCATTCATGTTAGTTTATTGATTTTTGATCTTTTTATATTTATTCTTGATTCTCATATTCAAATGCATTCAATGAGTTTTATTTCCAAACATTTCCATTCTAACTTTGTTTTTCATCTATTAATGTCTATTTTTAAGGATGAAAGAACTAATAAGAAAATTCATTCCAATTAAATTATAGCTCTTATCTCATAAGTAGAATTGTCTTCAAGATGATTGAGTGTGTTGCAGCCTTTACTTGTGCATTCTCATATTGACCATCTATCATTGGTAGAGGTGGCAGGTGAGTCGGGCAACCCGAGCAAGGCCTGAGTCACAGCCCGACTGACCCGTGCCTAGACCAGCAAGGTCCAATGGAACAAGTACCTACCACGCCCTGGAACTCAGACCAAGTTTAAGGCACAGTCCGCGATCTGTTTTTTAAAAAAAAAATAAAATGTTATTCATAAAAAAACTCGCCTCATCTTGTACACGTGATGAGTTTTTTTTAATAAACCTGCCAAGCAGCTAGCAGAGGGCGTTCAAGTGGAATGGTGAATGGCTATGAAAATTCTCAAACATCAAACTCTCAGCAACTGCTTCAGGCTATAAAATATATTGCACAATATACAAACTACAATTGACTCTATTGTTATAAACACGAGTCTAGCTGATATGTCTCATCATCATGGTCATCATGAAAAAATACATTGTCAGTGAGTAACTAATATAACCTCTAACTATGAGATACTAAAAACAATATAAGAATTTGTATTAAAATTATCTAATCACTATAAAAAAATTTCAAAGGAGTTCATACCAAATATCAAAGTAAATTATCTTGCTACAAATCTCACTATAAGAACATCTACTTTCTCATATTAGCCAATCTTCACATTGAACCCCCGTAAACAACCAATAACATATTTTCTTAAGGGTCACGAAACTAGTTCATACATCTTATTAATCCACACCAAAAACTATATAATATAGATGGTGTCATCAATGATGAGATAATACCTCATAATAAGACTTTAATATTTTAGTACCATACAGAAAAGTAATTAAAGATATGGGATAAAATAAGATAAAATTATGACAAAACTTATGAAATCAAATATTGAATATAACTTAAATGTTATTTCCAAAGATTATTCTTAAAGTTAGTTCAAAAGCTGAATGCAAGATCATCTAGATTCTCCAAAGGCTCATTTTTAATCTGAGCAAGCTAATTATTTCTCTCTCCCAGCATAGATTCTAAAGCATGGATGATCAAATATTCTAATTACTAGCTCAATATGAGTTTGCACTAGACAACATTCGTAAACTACAACATAATCTAGGTATGAATGAGATATTCATGCTCAAGAAACCTCACATACTTCAAACTCAACATAATATAAATTTTTGACAGGTATAATGACTTTCTATGAGTTACATCAAATTAAGTATCAACGTGCTCATATAAAATCAACTAAATAAGACATCTGTAGTTTCTAAGATCATATTAATCGCTATTAAAAAATAAAAATACCTACTTTGGGTACTTGATTATATAATGAAAGTGAATTTCAAGGTTTTCTATGCCAACTTATTCTATCCTAAGAGCAATCAAGAGAAAAATAAGTACATCCAAAATATTATGAAAAATATTAGTTTTTCTTCAAAATGTATGATCTAAATAAATATATAATAAGATATGATAAAAAAAATATTCAATTGATATGTTAGATTACAATTAAAACTATATCTCCCCAAGAATATTTTAAGATATTTTTTTCAAGTAAAAATGTTCGTGTGATCTCATTCAAATAAGTATTCTTTCTTTTATCAATTTAATTTTTTTTTTGATGTATCAATATAAAAAGTCTGGTGTATATATTGAATCAATCTTACATATATTATAATTCATTATTATTTATTTTTTAAATATTTTTATAAAATTGAATTTTTTATTATTTTATAAAAAATATAAAAAAATAATAATAATTTATCTCAAAAAAATACATATGTATCAAGTAATCATCAATAAGCATAATTAGATATCTAAATCTCTATCTAGTAATATCTTTATCAGATCCTCACACATCTCAAAGTATTAGATCAAATAGATATTTACTCAAGTAAGACTGACATGTCAAATAAAAATATTCATAGTCTAGGATAAAAATTCTTAGCTTGGCTAATGATAAATAACTAAACTAAAATTATACAATCAAAGTGTCCAAAATAATAAAACTTTTAAAAATATTACCTTTAAAAAAAGAATATATAATTTATCATGCTAAATCTTAATTAAAATCTCATAATATTGCTAGATAATTTTAAATAATAATAAAAATAAAAATATAATCATAATTGCATTACCTAGAAAGACAACTAACAAAAAATAAACTAAAAATTAATTATGAATAAATAAAATACATAGAAGTAACAAAGATCCAACTTGAATATTATAATATGAAATAACTTTTATATATTTATTTATCATTATTTATATTATAATAATATTTTCAAAATAAAAAAAATATAATAAGTATGATATATATATATATATATATATATATATATATAATATGATTATTAGCTTTTGTGCTAATAATCCAATAATCTATAATGAGAGTACAAGAAAAATAATTAGTGATATTAAGAAAATGATCCATTTTGTCTCATTAAAAAAAATTATATACTCATATCTAATAAGTATAAAAATCACAGTAGATAAACTCAATAAGAATTCATGTATAGCTATGTTAAATAATATTATCTCTCTCAATATATATAAAGCTTTTGAATAGATGTTATAAGTCATAGTGTACGACTATAATAGTAAAGAGCAGTGTGAGAAAATATGAATATCAAATCTCATCGAATATATATCAAATTCAAAGTATCTTAGAAGTGACTATCATTATCATCATGAACTATTTTTGCATTTTATATCAAAGCAATCATTTAATTCTTACTTTTTTAAGAAACATAGTTATTTCAAAAAATAAAAACATACTATATCTTTTCTCGATGCTAACTAATGATCAATTAGACTATTAATATCTAACTAACTATAAGTGCTCATGATTACTAAAAATAATCTCGAATCTTATAAAATATGTTTCATACCTCTGGATACAAAAAGTTGCAACTAGGCAAATATATCCTTGTGTTTCATCTATTTATATAATACTAAAACGAAAGTTATATGACATGATACATTACGATCATAGTAACATATAGTGTGACAAAAAAGTAAACACAATCTCATCGAGTACGCATTTGATCCAAAATATCTCATAAATAAGTATCATCATTATTATCAATTTAAATTTTATGTTTTATCTCAAAATAATGATATATAACTCCTTTTGATTTTCTAGAAAATATAATTATTTCCAAGAAAAATACAAATACATACCATATATCTCCTTTTGATGCAAGTTAGAGCTCATTTAAACTCAAAATACATGTCTAGCTATAAGTACTCATAATCACTAAAATAGATATCAAATTATATAAACTTTATTACATATCTCAAGATGTGAAGGGTTATATCCATGTAAACATATCAAAAAAAATTTACAAAATAACTAATTATACTAGCTACATATGTTATATATGATCTAATTAAAATTAAATAGTTAATTTTATCTATAATTATACTATAAATAATATAATCAATTATATACGTCGCATCGCAAGAGAATTCATTATCTAGATTAAATGAAGTCTCTGATGGAACCATGACTATAACTTAAGATTTGTAAAATTAAATAATTCCAAAATTCTCTTATTCAAAATACATATATTGCTTCAAGTATTTGCTTTATGGAAAAGTGATGATGCTATTACCCCTAAAAATTATAGAATTATTCTATTTAGATTGTCTTGGCAGCTCTTTCCCACTTTCAAGTAATAATGAGGAACAATTCTTTAAATTTGCATCTATATCACTTGGCAGTTCATATACTTTTCATCTCTTCATTGATTATGTCAATTGTTCGAGATGAAGCTCAATATTCTACATCATCGAACTCGTTTGATCCATCATTACTTCAAGCACCTCCAACTAATTATCTCAAGCATTATTCTTATTTTTTAACTCTTCTAAGATGGTTTTAATTCCTCTTTCCAAATATTACTTCTCTTCCCTATGTGATGATTATCAATTAAAACTTGAGCATCTTTGTTTATTAATATTCTACAACTCATTCCAATAGCCTTCATATGAAAAATCCTCATAATTTCTTATGTCCCTATAACAATTAAAATATGTAGGCTTTGCTTTTGGTAAATGGTAATTTCTTCCAATATTATTCTCTTTTCTTCTTGGGTGTCAAGCTTTCTTAAAAGAGCTTTCATCTTTAGTTTAATGGTAGTGAACTAATCCAACTCAATATTTTAGCTTGACTTCTCCCAAATGAGTGATTAATTAGAGTTGAGTAGTTATTTTTTACTAGCTCCTTAAACAAATAAGATATATTTTTATGATGGTTTATTCCTAATTGACCCTCCTATGATTGTATTAATCATTCTCCTCGTCATAAAGATTAGTCCATTATAAAAAGTTTTGGCTTAAAACCACAACTCAAATTCATGTTGAAAATATTTTATCAACTCCTTAAATTGATATCAATCATCATAATAATTTTCATGCTCATCTTGCCGGGTTTACCTTATTTTTCTTTATAATTGTGGTATAATTTAATATGAACCAAATTTAATGAGAAAGGCTCTGACTAATTTGTTCCAACTCTCAATGGAGTCTCATGATTGACATTGGATCTAGCTTTGTGCCTTATTACTTAATAATAGACATAACCTTATTACATCAATGCTAACTCAATTTAATTTTATAGTGTAGAATATCTCCAAATATACAATGACATGGCCATTAGGGTTTTTCGATACTCTTCTCCTATATTGGTACTACTGAATTATAATTATAAGACTCAGCATCAATTCAAAGTAATTAGCTTTTATTCGTTGCAATTGAATCCCCATATAATTGTTCATCATTATTAGCCTCCAATAATCTCTAAAAGTATGATAGTGGATGAGCTATTGGATAACTTGTTCACTATCACCTTAGGGCTCTATGTTACTACTAGTGCCCTCCATAGGCTCATTATTAGCTCTATCTAGCAAGAATTCTTCTAGTTATTTCAATTTCTAGGTCTAGAGGGTTAGCCTCGGCTCATATAAGGAAGCAAAAGAGGAGGAGAAAAAATAGTGCAAAGAATACAAGTAACACCAAATCACAACTATCAACTTTCAAGCAAGTTAAAAAAGACTTACAAAATATAATCAGAAAGATTTTGTAAACTCAATGCTATCTAAACTACTAAAAATAAATTATCCTTTTATAATGATAATAATGTCAGCTCATATTGACTAATCAAACTAAATAATTTCTAGCAACGCTACAAAAAACTTTTGTATAACTTTGTTATGTCACTTTATTTGTAATAGTTAGGTAATATCTTAATAGCTTATTAATAAGAATATCTCATCAATAGAGATATATTAGTGCATGGCTCATACAAGTGCACGAGTCATACAAGTAATAGAGCAGACTTTCATCCATATATCAATCTCATATGTATTATATCAGTAGATTAATTATTTAGTAATAAGACAACTCATTCACAATAAAATTGATGTTCAAATTATTAGACAATCTTAAGTCCATGAGTTTATTTATTTAATCTATGTGATGATGTTTAAGTTACTTAAGTTGTAATATATTAGATATAAAATAAAGGTTAGTATATTATGCAATAATTTCTTATCTAAATAGTATGCAAAGTGGTTGTCAACATTGAGCCTTTTTTGATGGTGGTCCGCTCATAGTTGTCCTCTTGATATATCACCATGGAAATAATAATTCATCTTTACTCAAGATTTATTCACAATCTTATACTTTTTAGTCAAATTTATTAATTATTCTATATGGTTCCTTTATATATATATATATACTCTTATTCTCTAGCCTCACATGTCATAAAGACTAAATATTAATATGATTTATAAGCATTTACACTTTCAGTTTCATATGTGTCATATCCATACAAATTAATATATGTTTCTTTTAATTTTTATTGATAAGAACCTGTGTTGCACGGATACGGCTAGGGAGTGCCGTGTCCACGTGTCGGACACGTGGACACGGCGACACGCGTCGGACACGCGTCGGATACGTGTCCGACCAGCCACGTGGCGTATCGGACATAAATCCGTATGCGATACGCCACGTGGCATAGCGGATACGCGTCGGAGATGTATCCGACGAGTTTTTCGTAAACAATCGTTTCCGAAAAACTCCAGACGCGTCGTTTACCTACCGACGCGTCGTTAGAGGGTTTCGGGAGGGGGTTTCGGAAAATCGGGTGGAGGGGAGGGGGTTTCGGAAAATCAGGTGGAGGGGAGGGGGTTTCAGGAGGGGGGTTCGGGGAGGGGGGGTTTCGGGAGGGGGAGGGGGGGAGAGTGTTTCGGGAGGGGGTTTCGGGAGTGATTTTCGGGAGGGGGGGTTTCGGGAGGGATTTTCGGGAGGGGGGAAAAAGGTTCTGGACGGGGGAGGGGGGAGGGGAGAGAGGATGTTAGAGGTTTAAATTTTTTTTAAATTAATTTTAAAAATAGAATTTTAAATTATTTTAAAATACTGTATCTTATATTATTTTAAAATACTATATTTTAAATTATTTTAAAATACTATATTTAAAATATATGTTAGAGAGAGTTAGAAGCTGTAACGGGAGGGGGCAGGGCCGCAGGGGTTAGAGGGCTTAAATATATATTTTTTATATTTTAATTATTATTGTTTGTTTAATATATATACAAAATATAATAAACAAATAATTTATTTTAATTTTATTTAAGCCCTCTAAATTTTTATTTATCAAAATATCTTAGCATTATTTTTATTTATCTAAATTTATGTTAATAGATAATATTTATATTTAATTTTTTTTTCATGCCGTGTCCTAGCCGTATCCGTATCCTAGTTTTTTGGAATTTGTCGTGTCCCCGTATCCTGCCGTGTCGTATCCCCGTGTCCGTGTCCGTGCAACATAGATAAGAACCATATGAATAAAAGTAATTCACTAAGGTTGTCACCACCTTACCCATGCATGTCCCAAGAATTATCTATCATCATTCTTCTCGATGATGATGTGATTTTGAAAATAAATGTGAACTTCTTAGGAGAATTCTCTATATAATATTCATCTCAATCGAGAATTAATTCTTTTATGTCATGTATAATAGATTTTCATATACAAGTATTTTAGGTTCATAAGCATCATATTCATGATGATTAACATATCCAAATTTTAGGTTCATAAGCATCATACTCATGATGATTAACATATCAAAATTTTAGGTTTCAACATGTATATTTATCTTGTGCATCATAGTCGAAAGGGCATTCATATCCTTAATACTATATGTGCAAGTGATCCTCATCATTTACCTATCACCGTCAACCATGATAATCTCATACAAATTTACCAATAATTAAAATCCTAGTTTAAGTTATATTTAATTATTATCTATCAAAATCCATAACACAAAAATAAATTAAATACATTCATTCTTAAATAAAAATTAATTCATATCATATACATTCAATTTTCATAAATCCTAGACTTATACTATTTTGATACGAATTCCTGAATCTACCATAGCTATAGGGGGTTTCAGAATCATGTATTACAATTTTATTACTTTGCCTAATTTAATCAATTATATAATATCTCCAAAAGCTCATTATTGAGAGTATCTCATCAACTTGAATATGCAAGTGCATGGATCATACAAGTAATATAATAAATTTTCAATCAGATACCAATCTTATAGAGATTGTACTAGTAATTTAGCTATTCAACAAAAGATAACTCATTTTTAATATAGTTGATACTTAAATTGTTATATAATCATTTGGTTTAGTGTTTATTTATATAATTTATGTGATATCATTGATTCATTTGATATATATATATATATATATATATATATATATATAATGCCAAACATAGAATAAATATTTGGGTGTTGTGTCATAACCCATTACCCTAATGATATAAAAGATGATTGTCACTATTATGCACTTCTCAATGGTGATCCCCTCATACATATCTCCTTAGTACATCACCACCGAGATAATAATTCATACCTATGCAAAGGTTATTTATAATCTCTTACCTTTTATGCAACCTTGTCAATTATCGTCGATGATTAGTTCGTATGCACTCTTATTCACTTACCTTCATTGTCTTAAAAACTAATGATTAGCATAATTTGTAAGTATTTATATTTTTAGCTTTATAAGTATCATATTCATACAATTAATGTATACTTTTTAAGTTTTACCAATATGAATCATATGAGTAAAAGGAACTCAAAAGAACTATCACTACATTGTTAGTTATCACACACTTGTACATATCAAGAAGATTGTCTTTCACCATCTTTCTTGGTAATAATGTCACTCACACACTAAATATAAACCTCTTAAGAGAATGATATATATAATGTTCATCCCAATTATGAACTAGTTATCTCATATATGTATAATAAAATGGTATGTAAAAATATTTATACTTTCAACTTTATAAATATCATACTCATGATAATTAGCATACCCAAACTTTGAGGTTATACGTATAGGTTCATCTCATGTATCTCAATTAGAAGGGTCATCACTACATTCCTAACATATACATGAGTGAGTCTCATGACTTACCTATTATTATCCATTATGACAATCTCTCACAAACTCACCATTAATTAAAACTTAAATTCAAGCTTAATTTTATCACCATTCATCAATATTTATAACATAAAATATAATGAAATCATTATTACATTAATCATACTAACTAAATACGTCACATAATCTAAATAATATTAATTCAAATCATGCTAATTTCATATAAATTCCCAAATTAATCTTTAGAGGCAAAGGGTTTGAGAGATGTGCAACCTATCTCTAATGATTGATATTGGTTTTGCATCTATTTCTTAACTCTGGAACTCCTATGGAGTATGAAATTCATCCTTAGAATTTATAGTTATCATTGCTTTTGTTTATTTAGTGAGGAAGAAGGAGAAGAAATGATACTTTTTTTTCAAAAAGTATCTAACTTCCACTTTTATAATCAAGCATCTTTGTATTTTTCTAAATATAAAGTTATGACTTTAAATGAAAGTCACTACTCTAGTATTCTTCTCTTCATCTTGAAAGAGAACTCTAGAAAATGGTTGTGACTTTATTCAATATCTTGATCTTTTTATAACATAAAATCAAGATACTAGATAATATTATTGTTTATGTCTAATATCTATGTAATAAAAGTTATGACACTTTGAAATGGACATGACTTCATATTTTCATTATTTGCAATCTATAGATAGCTACATCATTGTAAAGTGGCCGTAGGGTGTAGATAACTTCAAACATTGTTATATAGTTATGGCACTATGTGGAGACTATGATACTAGCCATTTGTCTTTATATATATATATATAGCCACGAAACTAAGAACTAACATCACTTATACGTAGCTTGTACATATAAGTCCCAGATATGTCTTCCCGTGATGACAAGAATTATGGTCTTGGAAATATTTATGCTCAAGTAATGCCATTTGTAATACTTAATAACACAAAAGTGATGATTTTAAATAATTTCTATAACTTTGATTCGAGTACTTGTGACTCTTTAATTTTTTATAGCTCATAAGTTGTATCTTTATAAAAAAATCATTGTCCTAACTTGGTTGTTGGCTGTTATGACCTTAAGCATCAGTGGGGTACTTAGTTGTTATGGTAGAAAATTAATATCATAGTAGTTATAATTTTACAAGCTAGGTATGACTATGGCTTCATGATAATATTATAACTATTGAGAATATATCACATGGTTGAAAGATTATACTAAGGAGAGAGTAAGATTATAACATACAAAATTTTGTCAGTGACCATTTAGAATGTATTTTAGTCAAGAATAGATGATAAAACTATGAAAAACATCTACATTTGTCTCCACTATAAAATACATCTAAAAACTTATTGATTTCAAAATTATTCACCAATGTTCTTTAGAATACCATAATTTATGAAATCAACACATAATCAACCTATTACCACATATACACATCATTCTCAAAAACCAAATATAATAAAATATTAAGTAAATTAAATATCAAATAAACTATCATACTAAAATGATCAATCATTCCCAAGCAATGACTTCCCCACAAAAAAATAATAAAACACAACATCCCGCATTTTAATTCCATTCCACACAATGGGTAAATCATAATATGAGAAAGAAAAACAATGATAGTACAAGTCATGATAGTGATGGAGGTGAATGATATAATTTTTCTTTAAGATCATACTTGTTAAAAGGAAAGTCCATTAATGCATGCTCAAGGGGTGGAAGAAGAATGGGTGACCCTTCTAAATCTCTTCTCAGTGTAGACAACCTATCCAATATCTTTACCAACATGATATATAGATCTTGTCGTATTCATCCCATAAAAATTAATGCAACCTCAAACTTCCCATTACATAATACTCCCTAAATATGATTGACAATATTTTTTTCTATTTCATTTATTCATAAGTACTCCCTAAATAAGATTCTATTCTAATTCTTGATATCTTTATCCTTCATTATTCTTTTCAAATCCATTATAGTCATTTGATAGATACTTCCAAAGGATTTGACTTTTTCCATCAATCCGACTTCCAAGCATTTAATTATTTTTTCCAAGAGTTTATAAATCTAGTTTTCAAACTTCTAAACCTCTTTCGTTATTCCTACATAAGGGAATAAATCTGTATTTTCATCATTTTTTTTGATTTTCTCTATATTTTGTTGCATATTTTCTAAATTATGAAAAATATCCATAAACATATCAATATGTGCAGCTAAGAAATGCTCAATGTGGATTAACTTATCTTCTCACATTCCTCCACTTCTTTCTGTCTCTTGTATACCATTAATGATGAAAGATGGTCATTCTTCCTAAATGTCCACTATTACTTTCCCTTTGAGCATCCACTTATTACCTATTTATATCCATCAATTTATCTCTTTATGCTCAACAATGTTAGGGGGGATACCATCAAATACATTGCATCTATATGCTAATTCATGGGAACTCTCTTCACTAAGCACAACAAAGTAATAAAAGAATGGTAAATTAGTTGACTATAAAATTCACCCTCAAGAAATTCAAGAATTAATTTCTCTAAAATATTTCTCACTTCAACACGATACCCAATGAGAATGATGTATAGTAATATCGCTCATTTCAGAATATTAGTTGAAACATGGAGAGTAGGTAACAAAGATGAACATATGAAATACTGTTGGACAATTTTGCTTCCATGTTCATGATTTCACAGATTAAGAAAAAGAAGAAAATAAAAAAAAATAGTAAACGATATATATCCACAACCATAATCCAACAAACCACAAGAAACAAAATCAAACCACATTAGATTAACGAA
Source organism: Sapria himalayana (assembly GCA_029783825.1). Classification (NCBI taxonomy): domain Eukaryota; kingdom Viridiplantae; phylum Streptophyta; class Magnoliopsida; order Malpighiales; family Rafflesiaceae; genus Sapria; species Sapria himalayana. The sequence goes on from JAREIK010000055.1 coordinate 103,313, forward strand.
AAATAATGTGATTCACTAGTCATTCAGCATGACTAGCCACATCTACCAGAAAATACTTATGCATTTACAAATTATAACCAAAACAAGTCTTACAGATTTGTGAGCAGAAGCAATCACGAAAAAAATTGTGCAAAGAGGAGAAAACATAGATGAACAGTTCCGCAAATAAAAATTACAATAGTGCAAAAAATAATAATAAAAATAATTTATATCAATAAAGGAATGGGTCGGATCACTTGGATGGACCGAGTTCTGCTCTAAAAATTTCTTTGACCCACTGACCGAGCAACGAGACCCTCGTTATTGTGCTATTACTGTATTCCTAATCTTTCAATATTTTATTTTTTACACTAACATATTGAAACAAAAAATATTTTTGTTATACAAAATAGTTTATCAAAATAAACTATATACAATAAAAATAATTATACTTTACTCACCTCAATGAATTCTCCCTTCATCTAATATTCATAAGTATTCTTCGACGTCACCCTCCATATGCATGTATCATCCACCAAGAGATTATTGATAGCTAGGAGTTTTTTGCCCATGTGAAGATATTTGAAATTCATTATCTTTTTCCCCTAGGAATCCAAACAATTCATTAATGATTTCCTTATCAAATCGAACCCAAATATCTCATGCATAGCATGTCTTCCCTCGCATGTCCTCCAAATTAACATATAACTCTTTTACAAGTAAGGTATTTCACCTCTTTTTATGCGTACAAACTATTTCCAAATTCTACTTCTTAATAACATAGACAAAAGGAGGCATAAACTCTTTGAACCCACTTTCTCTAATGAATCCATTATTGCAAAGCATGGAATCCATCCATCTCTATTTGCTTTCTATAATAAAAGTTACATTTGGTGCTATGACTTCATGTTGCATCTCTACGGTATAGGTCTATGCCTCTTTCCTTTCTTTTTACTAGTTGTCTCCATGACATTCTTATTTGATTATCTTCTTCCTTCAATCATTGAATAATCAAGCAATGATGATTTTGGTCGATTGTTGTAACATCAGTGAAAGATTAAGATTTTATGGAGGAGATTTGGGGGTTAAGTATTTATAATCATGACTTAAAAATTCAATGTCGTAAATCTTCGAGTTTAATTTTTTTTATGTAATTGAATGATCACAATTTTAAGGAAAGAAATATCCTTAAAGTCACGTCATTGCATCATTGTCGTGGAGATCCCACATACCTTGTATATTTATACCAAAGTGGTCTTGTCATTCATCTTCTATTATGCTTTTTCTTTCTATGTACTGAAGTCATGCTTTTATAAATTTACCTTAGCTTTGTTATGTGGCTTCTGATGGGCTTTTTATTTATATAACATCAATGTTACAACTCTAAAAAACTATCATAGTTTTGGATAAAAAAATTGTGAATAGTAATTAATTTGAATTTATTATTCTTTTATATGAGATAGAGCGTGTAAGTATAGTCAAGCACATATAATTTTTAGTCTCACAACATCATAATTTATCATACAAACAAACAAAAAATTTTGGGTCATCGCCCAAATAGTACTATGTTTAATGTCTGTAGCTAGACCTTTAAAAATTTTTCAAATCAAATAGAAATTTTTGCTATCCAAGCAAGCTTTTTGATATATTATTTTGCTTTCTGCTTCCTTGTACTTTTAGTATCATTTGTGGATGATGGACGAATGATTATTCTTATTCTTTCATTCACATGATTATGCTTCATAATTAACTTTCATGATTAATGAAAAATTATGTTGTGTGATTGCTTATATATCATTATTATATTACATAATACAAATAAAAAATTCTTGGTTTGTCTCATAAGAATATTATGTTTAACTTGCATACCTAGATCATCAATGAGTTCACAAATCTATCTGTGATATTTACTATCAAAATTATATTTTTAGTATATTTTTTTATTTCTTTTCTTTTTGGTTTTTCTTTTGAAATTGTATCATTAATGCAGCTTACATTAGTATATTATTCTTTGAGTGTCATGTAATGTGTTTAGCTCTGGATTGAGCATTTACTTTCTATGATACAATTGTCAAAGTGTTGTGTAGGGCAATGGCTGCTACCTTTAGCTTCTAGAACTCCTAAGTCACGACATAGTTGGAAGCCTCAACTTTCATCGTTGTTTCATCATTTTTCTCTACTTCCTTAAGAATCTCCAAATCTATCATTTCCACTATATCTTTATCATTCATTTTATTAGTCACTAGTTAGGATTTTACCTCCACATTTACTTCATGTGTAATCTCTAGTTTCTCTTTATTTTCTTTGAAATTGTGCATCAAGAAATTGAGCATTTTGTTTCTTTTTCTTCATCTTAAAAATATACTTTTCTATAATTATCCAAAGTTGCAGCTTTGATAATTACCATGACTCCATGATAGCCATTTTTATCACTTTTTGCTACATCACTTTCATACCTCATGATTTATTATTCTATGTTATCTCATTTATCTTCATTGGACCAATAGTCTTATACAAAATATTTTCATCAAAAGTTGACGTATTATTTCATTTTATACAAAAAAAAACTATCTATTCTCTAACAATCTTTATCATCATCATCCAGATAATTCACTCCTTATCAAGGTTGAATGACATGTTCTTTACCCACTCAAGGTGTAAACCCTTCATTCTTCATGTCAATTAGAGCCTATCCGATCATTAAAAATGGTCATCTCAAGATCAATAGAATATATTATTTTTCTTTCATATCCATCACAAAAAAAACTATGGGAAAGATAAACATATCAATATAAATCAATATATCTTCTATAATATCCATTGGAAGTTTAGTCATTGATCCATCATTTGGATTGAGAAAGAGATATGAGTGATTTCACCTAGCTTTAATTTATGTGTCATCCATAAAGTTATCAAGTTGAAAACTTGATCCTAAATCATAAAGTGCTTTTCAAAATGTGTGCTCTCTAATCATATATGACATAGTAAAATTTTTTGGATCCTTCAATTTTATAGGAAGATTTCATTGAATGATTACACTATATTTCTCCATCAAATTTATGATTCTATACATATCCAAATTTATCTTTTTATTTATGATATTTTCATGAACTTTACATAGTTAGGCATTTGGAATAATGCTTTGGCAAATAAAATATTAATTTATAGCTTCCAGAAAATATTAAAAAATCTCTAAAATTATTCGTCTAATTTTTTTCATAAATCTTTGTGAAAAAGGTAAATTAAGAAGAAGAATATGTTTAACATCATTTTTTATCAAATGCTTCTTTATACTACTTTGGATAGTCTCTATTCGCTCTTCTACTTCTTCTTCTCCATCAAGCATATCTAGAGATATGAGATATACATTCTATCTAGTGGATGTTGCAACCTTAGAAAATGTCATGACATTGAGGTTCACAACTTTTAAATCAACTATAGTGAGAGCCATAACTTTTAAAAAAGTAGCAACACTATCAATAATAATTTTCTCTATTTTAGTTTCCTTCTCATGCTACCCATCTAGCTTTTTTCCACTTCTAAGTGTTGTGGACAAACATTTCCTTGGGTTGGACTCCATATAGCCAAGTAGCTCATTCACACTCTTCCCTTTCATTGATAATACTAGTTGTCTAATCTATTTTTTTATATTTTACATTATAGCATTCGCATATTCCAACTTTGTCTCAAGTTTCTCAATTCAATATTCTTGACAATCATTTTTTTGCTGCATCTTGGTTAATGGTGTCATCAACTTGTCATCTATGGATAGATTTTCATTTACTTTTTGTTGTTGGTAATTTTAACTTTATTCTCCTTGATTGTTTGTTATACCCAAAGTTTTAAAAGGCGAAAGCGTAAGGCGATGCATTTTTGTATTTATGAGGCGAGGCGTAAGCTTTTTGAACCTCACAATATATAATTAATTAATATTTTAAAATATATAAAATAAAATAACATAAATAAAAACATGAATATATAATTAATTAATATTCAAAGGGGGGGTAGAATCGGAATTTTCGAGGGGGGGTGTATTCGAGAATTCGAGGGGGGGGGGGGGTGGATTCGGGAATTCGAAGGGGGGGGATCGGGAGGTCGCCGAGGGGGGGAGGAATCGGGAGGTCGCCGAGGGGGGAGGAATCGGGAGGTCGCCGAGGGGGGGAGGAATCGGGAGGACGCCGAGGGCGGAGGAATCGGGAGAAGACATACCTGGAAATCGGGATTTCGTGCATAAATGGTTGGCCGCTTGAGGTAGGGTTTCGGCTTTGAGCTTGAGGTAGGGTTGGCCGCTTGAGGTAGGATTTCGTGCATAAATAGTTTGAGAAAGCTTTTGATTTAGTTATCCGCCGCCTCAACGCGTTTCTTCCGACGCCTCAACGCGTTTTTCCGCCGCCTCGCCCTGAGGAGCACATCAAGGCGCGCCTGGAAAGCGCCTTTGAATACAGTGGTTATACCTTATTAATTTGTCCTCAAAATTATTTGGGACTAGACTAGTATTTTGGTGTCCACTATCATAATTCTCATAAGAAGAGTTTTTATGATTTTTCACATTTGAATGGTAGTGTGTGGGGATATTAGAGTTTGGATGAAATACATACTCTTTGTTTTGTAACCCATTGACTTCCTCCAATTGATAAATTAGGTTGAAAATCATCATTTTTTATGTTAGAGTTTTTTATCTATCGATAGTGATTATGCGACTATTTGATTGTACAGAAATATAAATAATGCACATTACAACAATCAAACACTAGTTTTAATGTGGTTCACAATCCTTTTCAACACGACTAACAACGTCCACTAGAAAATCACTTAGCACTTACATATTAATAACTGAATATTACAGTATAAAATCACAAAGAGAGAGAGTGAGAGAGTGAGAGAGAGAGATGAATAATAGAGCACATTGAACAAAGTACGCATATAATGAATTTATAAGAAAAACAAATATGGTTCTATAAACGAAACGGGTTAGATCAAAAGAGTGGACCTGGTCAGCAGGACCCCCATCATTATTCTAGTGTCACGTGACCAATCTCTCAACATATCAATTTTTGCACATTTAAATAAAACAGAGAAACAAGAAAATAAATGGTTAAATAAATAATAAAACAAATTATATACTACACTTACCCTTACAAAATGTTGAGTTATCCCATGCTTCTTTATTTCTTCCCATAGGCTTCCAACTTATATAAGAATGCCTTTATTTTGGCTTTCATCATGGTGAATCAGTCAAACTCCAAAACTCTAACTTATTTTCTTCCAAAATCATGGTCATTCAAAGTTTTGTAGTTATTTTTCAACTTTTCAAACAAAAAATAAGTCTCCTAGAGAGATTCATTCATGATCAAATCCCCTGAAACCATATCAAATAGGGAATCTCATCATATAATAAAGCTCATCGTAGTAGGTTTTGGCTTGGAACCATAATAAACTCTCAATCTCCTAATAGAACTAGCTTATCTCACTCAACTATGAGGTGGTTTGAGATGAGATAAATTTTATGATGAAAGCCCACACAAGTTCATTATAACTCTCATATGGCACCTCGATATAAGCATTACAACAAACTTCATACCTTATCTCTCAAATAGAAAAAAAATAAATGTAACTTAATCATGTTTGGGTAACTCCATTTATTTTAACTAAGTTGCATAACTCATTGAGTCCTTTCGATAAGGAAAAAAACACAAACAAAGACACATATAGTAGGTTTAGCTTTTAGAAATATAAAGGAAGAGGGCCATGGTGATCTTCTTCATGTCTTCTTGGTAAGGTCCAAAACATGAATATGGGCTACACCAGAGGGGTTCTCAAGATGGCATATTCATATATATATGATAAACACTCAACTTGAAAGAAATAAAAGAATATATGATTATCTGAGCTATTTAATAAAAATTTCTACAATCTATTTGCTTGTAGGTATATAAGCAAGGACTATTAAAATTATTTTAGATTTACTCTCGTATTAAATAATAATCAATCTTAAAATATTATATTTGCATATGTAATACCAAATTAACAATAATATGTCAAGTTATCTAAATATCATAATAAAACATCATTTGTCTATGAACTAAGAAATAGAGCTCCTCCATTAAGTAATTTATCAATTATAGCACACAAGTAACCAATATCATAGTTCTATATTTTATCTCTATACTAAATCTAAAAATAATAATATGCATCGTAATTTTCCATGAGTCAAGATTGACTTCAAGAAAATTAAAAATTTGTGTAGTAAAATTTTTTTTTATAATGATTTGAGCAAACTAATATCTAAGAACTATTCTACCCAACTATACTCATATAGAGGTGTCATTTGAGCTGTGTCAGGCCAACCCGATTTTAGGTGGCCCAACCATGCCACCAGAATGTGCCTGGCATGGAACGGCTTCATTACAGCAAGCCCGGCATGGCACGACTGTGATGAAATCATGCTGGGTCAAACCCAAACAGACCAGTTCTAGACTTCTCTAGCCCATCCAAGTTGGGTAGAAAAGCAGTTTTGCTTGTTGGGCCAAATTTGTGCCTAGTTCGGGCCAATTTTTAATTTTTTAATTATTTTAATTCAGAATATTTAATAAATTATAAATTTTAAAAATTAATTATTTAATTATATACTTAAATAGTTTTTAATTAATAATTAAATATTAAATTAAAATATATAATTAATTTTTTAAATTTTATTTTATTAAATTTAATAATACATAAAATTTATTATAATAAATAACTAAAAATAAAAACTAAATATATATAAATTAATAAAACTTAAATATTAATACAAATCAATACATATTACAAAAAATTAATATTCAACCATCAAGATTCAAGCCTCAAACTCAAAATATCTCAAAGTAATATCATAAAAAAAATAAACAAAGACAATATAAATGAACAAATCCAATATCAGACATCAGTGTCATAATTCATAAATTATCAACATCATTAATCGTCAAATCATCATCAATATCAATATCACATGAATCATCATTAGCAACTAACTCATCCGCTTTTACTACAGTCCTAGTACGATCTTAGATGTCCAAACTTGAATCATCTTAATCCTTCATGCATGCTAATGTCTCAATAATATCTAACCATAATTTTGATCTCATATCCAAAATTATATTCACTGCAACAGTAAAAATAAACTATAATGATATGCTCGACACCGAAAGAGTCAGTAGATCTCATATCATCTTAAATATCACAAAATAGGTAGACTCGTATAATTTTTACCACTATAATATATCTAAATTCTTATTATCAAAATATGATAGAATTGAGCAGTAATCAGTATCTGAGTACCGAGATAACTCGGTTCTATTCGATGGTCCACCCCGTCATTTCTCTCTCACTACCTGAATAGAAAAGTCATAATCTTCAAATATGGTATCCATATCCGTACTCGGAGTCTCATTACAACTACAACCATACCTAGTATCATAGTATGTAAAAAACTCAGTCAACTTCTCGTGAATAAACCTTTCAGATGGATCTTCCTAGTTCATGCACGAGGATATGTATATCAAAATATTCTCTATTCCTTCTACCTTAACCCTAAGGTCCATGCAGGCAATCAGACAATAAATAAATGGAATGGTGGACTAGTACTTTAAGTACTTAATTTTTATCTCTAGAATTATATTGCTAAGTGTCGAGACATCTTGAAACTTCCTAAACATACTATTAATGTTACATATGCACTTGAGTGCAATGCAAGTCATGAATGTATAAACTAACAAACACATGTTCATCGTGTCAAAAAATTTTTAAGAATTTCATAAATAAAATTCTTATAGCCTAGTCAGTATCATCAATAATAAATTCATCACTCTTACTATTGACGTAGTCAGATATCACATGTTCATATTCAACACAACTCAAATATAATGTATATGTAATTCCAACAATATCTCACATCCAATTAAAATTTCTTCTTCTTTAGACTCGTAGACAAACAAAGACTACTGAATTCTTATTATATGCGAGACATGCGAATATATTTTAGTAAATTATATTTTTTTTTCTAAAACAAAGACATACCTTCATCCCTATTTGTAATATCAGGTTAATGACGTAATATGTGCATCTAACATAAAAAATATTTCCTAATGATATATCTCTAATATTCCTAAGAAACAAGTTAATCGCTACTTCATTATTAGATAAATTATCGAATGTGATATTAAATATTTAATTTTAAATTTTATATTCTCTAAAAATTTTCATCATTCACTCAAAAATGATCAAACCATTATGAGGATAAAGAATCTCAGACATCACTCGACTATATTCCCTAAATTCAAAAATTATTATTTCTTTTTCCAACTTATAATATTTTAGCATGTCATTCCTAGATATAGACCTAAAAATCTTATGATATGCAAGCTGAAAATATGTCTACATGATACTAACTACTCTTTGATGCACCAAAAACCTAATCAAAAGACCCAATCGTGGTGATCAATTTGGTCATGTCTTCTCTGCCTAATTCATTGTAGTATATAAAGAAAATAAACTTTAAGACTAAACTAAATCCAGCCTCAAAAAACTCACTGCCAAATTGGACTTACCTAGAATCTAATACACCATATTTTTTGATACATAGTTCGGCATGCCTCTTAATGTACGCAATCCCACACGAACTCTTACAGATTAATATTTTTTTATAATATTTATACTGTATTGATTCTTTTTCGGTACCACTAATATTTTTTTTGTTTTATTATATTTGCATTGTATTTGACTCGGCCCGTTGGACACCTCTACATGCAACTAATAACAAACCTTCCTAGAAATTATGGCACTAGTTCCTATGTCTCATTAAAATTGAGGACAAGTATCACTTGCATACTAGCATGGCATCATCATGGATGAGATAATATCTCAAAAAACTTAAATATCTTAAGATCATCAAGAATTTTAATAAAAGAAACATAAAAAGGATGAGAGTATGAAAAAAGACTTTTGAAATCAAGTGCTTGTTACTATTGGAATACAGTGATCAGTAGAAGATGCAGCAAAATATGTTGAACAACAAGATCCAAGCAAGTTTAATGAAACCAATAATCTACATGAAAAATATAGATCTTACCTCGTTGGAATCAAAATTTGAATTAACAAGATTGAAGAGGTTGATCACAAGCAATGTTTTGAAACACGAAAAGGTTATGCAAGGCATTTTCATGTTTTAGAGGCGAGGCATAAACCTCGAAACGTTGAGGCATAAGTTTTTTGTGACTATAAATATAATTAGTTTTTTGTGACTATAAAGATAATTAATAAATATTTTATAATATATTAAAAATAAAATAAATTATATAATACTTTAATAAATATTTTATTATATATTAAATTTTTATAAATTTAAAATAATTTTATCATTATCAAATTAAAAATTTAAATTTATTTTTTCATTATAAATTTATAATAATTTTATCATTATAAATTTAAATTTTCACTCTCGCTTGCCTCTCCCATCACCATTCTCTCCTTTCCATCGCCCTTGCCCTTGCCCCTCACCCTCACCCCTCTCCCCTCGCCTCTCTCCCCTCTCCCCTACTCCATGGAAAGCTTGATGGAGCTTCTTGAAGGTCCTCGTTAGAGCTTGTGAAGCTCGACGGATCACCTCGAGTTCCAACATGGAGCTCACTAGAGCTTGACAGAGCTCCACGAGCTCCATCATGGAGCTCACTAGAGCTCGACTAAGCACCATGAGCTCCATCATGGAGCTCACTAGAGCTCGACTGAGCTCCACGAGCTCCGTCGTGGAGCTCACTAGGGCTCGACTGAGCTCCACGAGCTCCGTCGTGGAGCTCACTAGGGCTCGATAGAGCTCCACGAGCTCCATCATGGAGCTCAAGTAGCTCTGTCGAAATCCATGCTTTTTTTTAATGCATTTATGCTTTTTTAGAATGTCTCGCCTTGAGGCATGCTTTAAGGCACGCCTGGAAAATACATTTTAGAACTTTGACCACAAGTCAAGACTTTGCAAGATACAAATGCCCTCTAGATGTATTCACATGAATGGCTACAAGATGGATGTGCTAGCACCTTACGATGCCTTATGGTTTTTCCAAGAAACCCTAAGACGAAAAAACTCTCCAAAAAAAACTTCTTTATGTGTATTTAGAAGACAAAAACCTTTTTTATATGCAACCACTTTGATTAAAGCACTTTAATTAAAACACTTTGATACTTTGATCAATATACTTTGATTTGATCAAAACATTTTGATACTTTGATCAATACACTTTGATTTGATCAATACACTTTAAGCTTTTAACAAATGGGTCCCTTAACTTTTAATGGACAAAAGAGAGATCTTGTTAACATCCCATTATAGCACATTCTTATGTGTGACCATATAGATTCACTTAATGTTAGTAGCAAGCCCTAATCATATTCTAAGTCCACAAGTTATAATGTGTCTCTAGCAAGACATTATAACTATCAAATAAAGTAATCAATGACTCGTATAACCTTACCACAGTATGATATTAGTCCTTTGTCACACAATGTCTCGATTAAGCATAAATAATGTCATTTTTATACAACTTAATCGTTCCTTGATTCTCTAATAGACTAACTAAACAAGTGATATTGATAACTCTTATCAATATAATTCGAGCATGGTCATGTATTTTTCAGTCATACTTATCAAGAGGCCAATAGGCATCTCACCCAATTAAGAGCGGGATAAATTTCTTCACTATTACTCATTCTTCTACATAATTTACTACATGCCCAACCATAACCTGTAATATCATTCTATTAAAGATGGCATTGAGCTATGTCAAGACACAACATTCCTCATGTAGGAATCCAAGATGAATTCAAGTTGAATGACTCAAATATCACTACTGCTATGAGAATAACAAATGAAGTAATCCATATAGTATTTTTCACTGTGGGCTTGACCAATATCATGATTTAATCATGTATTTATGTTATGAGTAACATCCTTTGTTCATGACCAGCAAAACGTGATCTTCTCTCATAAACATAAGTCTTACTTCATTATAATTCCCATAATAATGATCGACTATGGTCAATTTAGAATTATGTTCGTATGCCATAAAGTCTATCAAATCTCATACTTGATGACATAAAGCATAACCTACTATTCAAGAATCTTATTTTATAAACTTAAAACACAATATAAATAACAAAATAAAATAATAAATGTCTCGTGTATTTATAAACTTATAATGACAATGTATACGCCAATAGAATAGGGCATATTTCTAACTGATACAACTCAACTATCCCTTCTGAAGATTAATCAAAAGATCAAGAACATAAGGTCGCGCTGTTGGATTGTCTAGCTCCTCAGTAAGCTCGTCTATAGTCTGAGAATGCTGAGCATATCTCTCTCTCATGGTATAGATAAATTCAGGTGATCAAGTCTCCTAGTTTTTGACTCAACATAAGTCTATACTAGTACAAACTCTTATACTACCACGTCATATAAGTCAGAACGAGTTTCCCATACTCCATAAACCTCACTCTCTCCAAACACAATATAATCTAATTGTATTGGTAAACATGATATCTCCATAAAAAAAACATAATACTAAGTACCAACATAATGATGTGCCCAATGTTTGACTCTCTCTCTCTATTAACTAATAGTCTAAGCAAGACTATAGGTAAGGAAAAGAATATAATGGATCTATGTATCAACATAAATCTACACTCTTTCTAGACTTATTAAAAAATAAGTGATAATCAGAAAATATAATATTTATATTCATTAAAATCATATTAATCTTTGATAAAAAATATTTATATCTTCATTAGATACTAGAGTATCTAAGAAAAGCATACCTCAATGTCATAAATAAGTACTTATCTCATGATGAATAGTGATTGAAGATAAAATAAATACATCCAGATATTTAAAAAAATAAGCTAAATAGTCTTTCACCAAGATTTAGGTTCTAAAAGTATATGAGTTGAGAAATAGTAAAGACATTCAGCTAATAAAATAGATTACGATTAAAACTATAGCTCCTAAAAAATACTTTAAAATACACTTTTTAACTATGAGTATCTTAATCATTTCAATCAAACATTTGTTCTTTCTTTCAACTACCAAATTATGTTGGTGTGTACCAACACAAGAAGTTTAGTATATAATCTTATGATTTATATAATATGTTCTAAATCAATCTGATACATATTATAATGCATTATTATTTTTTAATTTTATAATATTTTTATCGAATTGAGTTATTATTAATTTATAAAAAATCTAAAAAAAATGTGATCTATCATGAAATATATATATATATATATATATATATATATATATCTAGAGTAGTCATCAAATAATATGATCAGATACCTACACTCCTCACTAGTTATATCTCTACTAAATTCTCATAAATATAATATATCACATCAAATTAAGTCCATACTCAAACTAGACTGACATGTAGGATAAAAAATTTTGATAATATTTCCTAGTTCATATGTATCATGCTATATAGTCAAAATACCATTTAGACTATAATAAAGTATTTTCAACTTACCAAGTAATAGGTAAGAAATTGAAAATGCACAAATAATAAATTTAAAATAGTTATATATTTAGAGGAAAATATTAATGTTGAAGAAAGACACAATCCAACCCGCTAAATCCTAAAATAAAATCTTCTATAGAGTATGTCAATCCAGCAAATAAACATTACTAAAGAAAAAGCAAAATTAGTGTAGTTGTCTAAAAATACAACTCACATAAAATAAAATAATAAAATAATCAAAAATAAGTATGACATAAAAAATAGCAAGAATTCAAACTAAATAATATCATATTTAATATCTAAGTATTTACCATTGACAATAGCAAACAACTCACAATGAATATTTACTCATTTGACAATAAAATAAGTGTCTAAAATGAGATAATGAATAAAATAATTAATTGCTTGAAAGAATATAATAATTGGAAATTGTCTCATAGAAAAATTTTATATGCTCTTTTCTAGTAAGTATTATAATGAATACTCTATGAATACTCATATAAAATTTCGATAATCAGCTTTTTTCTCACTACTACATAATGCTTTGTCTCCTCCCTAGAAATAATATCCAATAAATATTTCAGATGTGTCATATCCACCAGCAACAAGTATAATTGACTGAAACTCCATTTATATCTGTTATAATAATCCATACTGTACTACAAAATTATTGTTCCTCCAAAACAACTACACCCAATTATCTTATTTTTTATTTAAACTAATATATTAAAAAATATGACAAAAAAACCCAATTAGGATTTCTACCTCACATCATTGTGCAAACCACTGTGTGAACCACCATGCTCACCACCACACACCCCCCACACTCATCACCATGTGCATAACCACACGCACCACCATGCACACTAGTGTGCACCACCACTTGCCTCCAATGCCCCTATTGTGCATATGTGCACCACCACATGCACTACTATGTGCCAACATACACACCTTGCACTGTTGTGCATGTTTGCACATTGTAGTCGCACTCAATAGATATGTAACTGCTATTTGTGCACTACTATGGACAAAAAAAAGAGGAAATAACTTAAAAGAGGAGACAATGTTTACAAATCTCACATACCATATTAAATTAATAAATTATAAAATAAAAAATAATAACACATAATACAAAAAATACCATATATCATATATCTTTGTATAATGGACAAAAGTTATTTGAGTAGCCCACAAATAGAGTGCTATTATCAAAAAATAAAATACGTACAATAAATAAAATAGTTGAACATAAACACTGCAATAAATTACAAACTAAAAAATACAAAATATAAACACAATATCTCAACAAGTAGATTTAGATAAAAAGACTGTTCCTATAGCAAAACATCTGACTAATCTTACCACAAAATGGTCCAAAATTCTCATGGGAACTGTCATTGGATCCTCCATGATCTCCTCTATCCTATGTAGTTCATAATGGTCCAAAATGGTAACCACGTTCTCTTTTGCAACCAACTCAATACTTGGTTGAGCTCCTATGACACTGTACCACCCCTAAACAAATTGAACAATGATTGATGATTACTATCAACCAGACTAAGCTATACAATTTATAAAATGAACGCCTAGGAAAATGAACATACAATAGTGGAAGCTGTCAAACCAGGCTCAAAAGACTCAAACAGAAAGCTCGGAGCATCTCGTTCATCTTCCTTAACAAGGCATCTATAAACAAGAACTGTCAAATGATTTGAAAATATAAATTGATATAAAAGAATTAAATTCCAAGTCATGCAAGCATCTCGAAACTTCAGGGAGTTGACACCTAAAATAAGAAAAACAACATTATTTAGTTTAGTTGAATGGCTTAGCAATGTCAAACTATGTCAACAAGCACAAAAAATAAATAATCCATAGACATAATGATACGTGTTTCTTGACAAATCTCTGATCACATGTAATGTAAGGCATAAAAATCCAAGGCATGTAAGCTATGTGAAAAACAATATTTTTTTAAAAAAAATTTCACCCTCCTCCCAATCCCCCTCTTAACAATCCTAGGATAGATGTATACAACAAACTTTCATATTTATCAATCATATCAGTGGTGATCACAACCAAGCATATTTAACTTTGAAATTCTTATTAGATCTACTGTATTAATAATGATTTAAATACACTTAAATATGAAAAATAATATTTAATGTTCAACAAAATACAAAAAAAAAAATCTTGAGATAAGAAAAAGTAGTAGCTCCAACATATTCCTAATATAAAAATAGATATTTGCCCCTGATTGACTGTAGATTCCTCATATTTAGAGGTGTCAAATGTGCCGGGCTGGCCCGGCCCTGCACGAGGCACGGCACGGTTCGGCCGTGCCTGGGCCGGCCCGGCACGTTCAAAAACCGTGCCCGGGCCCGTGCCATGCCCGGGTGAAGTTAATCCCGTGCCGTGCCGTGCCAAGGCACGGGTCCATCCCGTGCCGGTTCACACAGGCACGTGTGGCACTGGCGGCGTGCCACGCGTGCCGTGGCGTGAGTCGTGAGTCGCGACTCACGAGTCACGACTCACTGAGTCGTGACCCAACCGGGCCCCCCCCGGGTAAAAAGACCACGGGTCGGGTCCAAACAGACCCGACCCGCGGTCTTTTCTGCCGAAACCGACTCCACAAATCTGATCCGAGCATTTCCAATTTTCCAACGGCAAAAAAAAAAAAAATTTCAAACTTGAGCGATTTTTAGCCCTTGGATTCGCCTCCAACGGCTAGGGGGCAGAATCCAACGGTCCTCGTGATTATGCCCCTTAAATATATTAAAAAAATTCAAAAAATTAATAAAAAAATATTTTTTTAAAAAAAATAAAACTTTATTTAGACTATAAAATCTACCCCCCTCCCTATAACAATTATGTTTTTCAAAAACATAAAACCTCTCAATATTTTCTCTCTCTCACATAAACCGTGCATCTCTCTCTCGGCTCTCGTGATTTTGATTTCGGCTTGAATTTTCGTGAAACTCAACTTGAGTTTTGAACATCAAAGCTTCCTGCGGTGCACCTTGCACGTGAGTGACCTCATTGCTTTTACCGGGTAATATAATTTACTTTTTTTTGTACTTTCTCTTTCTAAAGCTTCTCTCTCTAGAAAAACTTACGAAAAATAAAAAATGACAAATACACCTAATACGTATTTAAATTTGGAAAATGAAAATGTTAGTGTTACACATACGTCTGTGGCTCCTGAAACGTTGGTTTCTCCTGTCATCTAGCCCAAAGTTCTAAAAAACAAAAAACTAGGAGGACTTCTGTAGTTTGGACATATTTTAAAATCATAACACAAGTAGATGTTAGGGGTGAGGAACATGAAATGGCACAGTGCAAATATTGTATGAGACTTTTAACATGCAAAAGTACATGTGGGACTGGGCACCTCAAGAGGCATGCTGAAATATGCTCCAAAAAACATGGACCCTTAGATCCTAGGCAAACCCAACTTGGCACTACATTTTTTGAGACTAGATCGAGTTCAGTCTCAAAGTTTACTCCCTTCGTATACTCCAGCGAGTTGGGTAGGGACGGCATGGCCATGCTCATCACATTGATGGGTCTTCCGATCAGATTTTCGGAAGATCCGAGGGTAGTGCGCATCATGCAGACTTATTTTCAGCCATCCTATCGTAAGATTCCTAGGTCCACATCTAGGGGTGACATACTAAAGATATATAAGTTAGAAAAACAAAAAATAATTAAGGAATTTTTGGCATTTAGTGGAGTGGTGTCCGTGACGTCCGATATATGGACATGTCACGATGATTCTTCTTATGCATGTCTCACGAGTCATTATGTAGATTCTAACTGGACAATCAATAAAAAAATATTAGGATTCACTGAGATTCTTCATCCTCATGATGGCCCGGCCATTTTTGAGTGTATGATGAAAATATTTAGGGAATATAAAATTCAAAATAAAATTTTTAGTGTCACTTTCGATAATGCTGTGAATAATAGGAGTAGCGATCAATATGTTTGTTAGGAATATTAGAGACGCACCATTAGGAGAGATCTTTCATGTCAGATGCATGTGTCATGTTATTAACCTGATAGTTCAAGCGGGTATGAAGGTCTGTTCCCCCGCGTTGGAAAATATACGCAATGCACTCAAGTATATTCGCACTCCTCGCAGACTACAAGAGTTTGGTAATCTATGTTTGTCTGTGAATCTTAATAAGAAGAAATTCCAATCGGATGTGAGACATCGTTGGAATTACACGTACCTGATGTTGGAATCATGTGTTGGATATGAACACGTGATATCCGACTACGTCAATAGTAAGAGTGGCAAACTTATTATTGACGACACTGACTGGGCTTCAGGATTTTCATTTATGAATTTCCTGAAGATATTTTATGACACGACGAACATGTGTTCGTCGGTTTATACGCCCACCACTTGCATTGCACTCCGTTGCATATGCAACATTAGTAGCATGTTTAGGAAGTATCGAGCGGACCCGACGCTTAGCCATATGGTTGCAGAGATGGAGACCAAGTACCTGAAGTACTGGTCCACCATTCCATCTCTTTATTGCCTCGCAGCATGCATGGACCCTAGGGCTAAGGTGGAAGGGGTTGAAAACACCCTGACTTTCATTTCCTCGTGCATGAACCTGGATGAGCCACCTGAAGGGTTCATTTACGAGAAGTTGACAGACCTGTTCACATACTACGATACTAGGTATGGTGGTGGTGGTGGTGAGACTGTGAGTACGGACACTGATACCTTGTTCGGAGATGACGATTATTCCATTAACCTAGCGAGGGGGAAACGTAGGGGTGGACCTTCACATAGGAGCGAGCTGTCTCGGTACTTAGATACCGATTACTGCTCAATCCTATCACCTTCTGACAATAAGAATCTTGATTTATTACAGTGGTGGAAATCATATGAGTCCGCCTATCCCGTGCTATCTAGGATGGCACGGGATCTACTGACTCCTCCGGTGTCGAGCGTAGCATCGGAGTCTGCTTTTTCTGTTGCAGTGAACGTGATTTCGGATAGGAGATCGAGATTACGTCCAGATATGGTTGAGGCCTTGGCATGTTTGAAGGATTGGGAGGAATCGAGATTTAGCATCAGTGATCGTGCTGAAGCTGGGACTGTGACAGACACTGCAGTCGCATCCACATCCACTACGATGGCGGAGGAGCTGATTACCGATGATGATGATCCATATGATACTGATCTTGATGTTGCGGCTGATGATTCTCATGATATGCCGCTTGACGATTGATGCTCATCTGCTCTTTTTTTTCGATGTTTTTTTATTTATTTTATTTATACGCTTTGTTTGTACTTTGTACCATACGTTGTGTTGAAAGTTGAAATTTATACTTGTTTTGTTCGGACTATTGGTTTCAAAAGCATGAATGGTAATTTTTCATTTGTGTAGTTTAATTTTTTTTTAATTAAAATTTTTACTAACTTAATGTATTTATTTATTATTTTACGAATTAATTTTTATTTTAAAATTTAATAACTTTAAATTTTAATATATAATTAATACATTATAATAATAATAAAAGCTAAACTTAATTGAAAAAAAAAAAATTTTTTCTAATATTTGTTTGTTACATTTAATTTTAAATGTAATATTTTTTACAAAAAATTATATTTTTTAATTATTACAAATACTCTAAAGTATATACAGAAACTTAATAAAAAAATTAAAAAAAAAAAAATTTTCTAATCTGCCAAGCACGGGCCGTGCCCGTGCCCGTGCTCGGCTCCCGGGACCCGGACCCCGGTTGAGCCGGTCCACGGTCCAGGCGTCCAGCGTTGCGGCTCCCGCCCGCCCCGTCTGCCCTGCCCCTGTCGTGCGCCCGTGCCGCCTGGCCAAGCCAAGCCGTGCCCACGGGCCGTGCCGTGCCCGACTTTAACACACCGTGCCGTGCCCGGCACGGCACGGAACAGTGACCGTGCCGTGCCGTAGCACAGCCGGGCACGTGAAAAACGGGCCTTGCCATGCTGGGCCGGCCCGTTTGACACCTCTACTCATATTGCATTATCAAAATTAAAATCATCATCATCAAAACACATTTCTAATAATATTAAAATACAACCAGCATAATCAAAACTAATCAAAACTACATTTAATTTTAATAATATCTAACACATCAAATCAAAGAGTATCACTAGTAGTGACCTAATGTTTTGTTGACTAATGATCAAAGTGCAAAATCATGTCATAGATCTCTCGGTATATATTAGTGTCCACTTTTAATTTGAATATATAATTAATTTCATATATTCATAATCTCTAGAAAAAATCCAAATCTAAGAGCCTTTATCACATACATCAATATACAATAGTTATGACAATGTAAATATATAATAAAGAATCTAGGAAATAACTAACTATACTGAATATATATATTATATATGATATAATCATAATTAGATAATTAATTATTTTATGAATCTCTTATAAATAATAGATTCAACTAAAATAATCATATTTTAAATAAAATTAATATTTAGATTAATAAGAGTATTTACTAAAATATAACCCAAAAAACCAATCTCTACAAGCATATCAAATATTTATCTCTTATATGACAAGATGATATCAATCATAAAATAAATTATCTCTATACTATAAAAATATTTAAGTCCTTGAAAATCTTTCATTCGAAATTATATCTAATTAAAAATACTTCTTGAGTTGGGCATTTTATCCAAATCATCATCTCTTAATCAGAATATTATTCATGTAAATAATTAACAAAATTATCCTCCTACTATCAGGACTTCTAAAGAAGTACAAAAACTAATAATAATATATAGGTAAAACCCAAATGAGATGACTATTTACAAAAATCTCACATATAAGGCTCTTGGTGACTGCTTCAGATCATATAATATCTTTCATACTTTACAAAACTACATCTGACTTTACTCGAAAACAAGGTGGTTGCTCTATATGTAACTCCTCAAGTTCACTGCAAAAAATTATAGTCTTCATATCTAACAAATATATACTTTAACTATGAGATACTACAAGAAAAATGAGAGTATGCACAGAGATCATCTTAGTCACTAGAGAGTAAGTATCCTTATAATACATATATAATATCCTAAGCATATCCTCAAGCTACAAGTATTACGATAAGACAGTCTACCTCAGCATCCGAACATGTCTTCATAGCAAACATTCACCCATAACTAACAACAAATCTTCATGAAAGTTATTGTACTAATTTCCACATCCTATTAGAGTGGAGGACATGAATCTCTTTTATTATAACTTAGCATCTAACATGAGATAATATATCAAAAAGAAACTTAAATATAATAATACCGTCATAATAAATTATAAAAGAAATACAAAAAATAAATAATATAAGAATATGACAAAATCAAAGAGATTAACTTAAGGATCACCTGACTCTTCAAAAGACTTATCTATGGTGTGAGAAGACTAGGCATGTCTCAATTTATTAATATAAATTCCATGTTATGGGTGGTCATGTCTCAATTTATTAATATAGATTTCATGTTATGGGTGGTCATGTCTCATAATTTCCAACTCAAGTTATTATATTTGTGCGAACTCTAGAATTATTAATTTATCTCAGTCTGATTAAGATTCTTCTACTCACGAAACTATAATTTCTTCAAATTCAATATAATTTGAATTTGTTAGTAATAAAAATGTCAAAAAGATCATATTGAGCCGATGTTACCCAAATTTTAGTAGCTCAGTTAAATTATCATGCCGTGTTGAACATGACACAAATTGGATAACCAAGTCATGTCATGTCAGCATAACAACATGTGAGATAGGCTTGGCATGGCCCAATGGGCAAGCTTCCTCAACTAAGAATGTCAGGTCGGGCTTAGGCCTTAGAATAAATGTTAGTTTTCTATTTTTTTAATGATGTGTGGCCAACAAGACACAATGGGTGGGTCTCCTGTCAGCAAGGTTCCAAAATCAATTATTGTAAGTTTTGGAAAAGTAGCATGAATACCAATGTGTCTGGCACGTGGGTTTGACTCACCTCAGCTGCCCAGCCCAATTACACCTCTAGTTGACAGATATGATAACTTAAAGAATATATATATCATACTGAGCATAAACATGCTCAAATATAGCCGATTATAGTATCTTTATTCAATGATAGTCAAAGTTACTATAAGACAAGAATGATAATCAATCCTAGTATAACAACTTAAAACACTCTTCCTAGACTGATTAAAAAATGAGTAATTATCAAAAAATATAAAATTCATACTCATTAAAATCATATTAATCTCTGATAAGAAATATTTACTCTTTTTAAGCACTAGATTATCTAATTAATAAGATAGATTGTAATTAAAATTATTTCTTTTTAAAAATATTTCAAAACATTATTTTCATATAAAAATATATGAATTATCTTAATTAGATATTTATTCTTTCTTTTAACTACCTCATTCTATTTGGATGTGCCAATGTAAAAAAATATAATATATAATCGAATAATTCATACAATAAGTGCTAAATCAATCTGACATATATTAAAATATATTATCGCTTCTAAATATTTTTAGTATTTTTTTAATTAAGTTTTTATCTATTTATGCAAATTTTTTTTAAAAAAAGAAAGAATATGTGATCTATCATGAAAGAAATATATGATATATCCTTATATATTTGGAACAATCATCAACAAATTAATCAGATATCTAAATGCTTCTTTGGTAGAATCTCTACTAAATTTATAACTAACATATCTCAGATTTGAGGATTGAAATAACTTTAATATAAAGACAAAATAATCACAACTTAGCTAATGATGAGTGATCAGTATGAAAATGCATAAGTAACAAGTTCAAAATACTCAAATATCTAAAGGAATCTCTTACCATTAAAGAGAGAACAATCTAGTCTACTCAATCTCAAATAAAATTTTACGTGGAGTATCCCAATTATAGACATAAATATTTGTAAGTAAAAATAAAATAAAAGTTAAGTTGTCTAAAGATGCAACTCACATATAACAAATTAATAGAACAATCAAAAATAAACAATATTAATATATGATATATTACAAAAGGCTTAAGTGAAAGGATAAACATTTAGGAAGAATGATAATTATAACATAATTATCTGAGATGCAAGACGTACTGAAATGTAAGAGCCTTTTATAATCTTATGGCATAAGACACAATTAAAGCATTAATCTTTTTGTGAAGCATATTCTTCCTAATATAATATAAATTTAAAAAATTTATGTTTTAGTATATTGTTGAAAATTTAAGTTTTAGTATATTGCTGGAAAATTAGGAAAAAAACCTAATTTTTCTAAAACTTAGAACATTGTAAGTTTTGGTGCGCACAAAAATGATGGTATTCAAAATTATATAAAAAAAATTAAAATTATATTTAAAAAAATGTTTCATAAACTAATGATATTCAACAAAAACACTATGCATTGGTGCATTATTAATAAAATATTTAAAAAAAAACTGAGTTTTTCCAAAACTTAAAACAAGTTTTAGTGTACTCAAAAATAATGATATTTCAAAATTTTATAAACATTTTCAAAATTATATTATAAAAATATTTCATAAATTAATGAATTCCATAACAAGGTGTTCTCAAAACATTATTTCACGTGAACAACATGTTCTCAAAACACAATGTTCGTATAGTGTTTTCGAAAGTTTCACAAAAACACTATGTTATGTAACATTGTGTTTCGAAAAATTGTGGCGGAAATATCTCGTGCCAATCAACCTTTAAAAACCCTCGTGCCAGAGAAGGATTTCTAGTGCATGGCGCATCTTTTGAAAATACTAATACCTCACCAAAGGCAAGACACTTTTGCCAGAGCAGCATAGCAACTAGGCCGAAGACAAGGCACGCTTGAGACAAATCATTAATAATTATGGATTATAAGCTTTTGTAAGTGAGCAAGGAGACAAATTATTAAAAGATAAAATAATAAAGATCATGAGACTCATGATAGTCCTATAGCAATCAGATTAATAATGAGTAAAAAGATCATGGGTGTCACTAGTACTTATTCTCTACAAATATGACTAGGTAAAAAAATAAATAAAAATCTTTAAAAATATATAAATAAATTAGATCAGGATATACTAAAAAAAATTATCATAAATAATGAACTTAAATAAGTATTATGAATAAATAATAAGAATTATAAAAAATATTATGGAAAATATGAGTATTTAAAAAAATGAAATGGAAAGAGTAATTTTATAGTTTGATTTTAATTACAACCTTTCTATACCTAATATCTACTTTAAGAAGAATGATAAATACTTAGTAATCTTCAAAAATAATACTAATATGAGTCAAAAAAAATTTCTAATTAGAGGAGATAATAAAATATTATACAATGACTATAAAATAATACCAAATAAATATCTAATAACTCAATATAATTTAGATATAATTGATTTGCATCTAATAAAGCCAAAGTTTTAAAAGGCGAAAGCGTAAGGCGAGGCGTTTTTGTATTCATGAAGAGAGGCATAAGCCTTGAGGCTTTGAGGCGTAAGCTTTTTGAGCCTCACAATATATAATTAATTAATATTTTAAAATATATAAAATAAAATAGCATAAATAAAAACATGAAAATAATTCATTAGAACTATTAAAAAAAAAAGCGTACTAGTTCACTACTTTCACAAAAAACCATAACAAAGTCATAAAATAGAAAATAAATTCAATTATACTAATAGTTTCAAACTTTAACAAAAAGCCATAACCAAGTGATGAGTTCCGGCTAATGCATCTTTGCATTCCAATCTAACATCTTCACTAACTTTGGGGCATGGTTTCATACCATGATGAGTTCCGGCTAAGTGATGCTTGAGTCTATTCACCCCTCCCGCGCATCTTTGATTGCAAAATTTACATCTCAAATATTGTTCCCCGGAAACTTTAATAACATATTTCCACACAAAATCTTTTCTTGAATTTTTCGAATCGGAGGAACTCATTCTAAAAAAAACACCAATAATAATATTCACATTTCTATATAACAATATAATTGACTAAAAAATAATAACAAGACATAATTGAAAGGAATTTAAAAATGAAATTCAAAATTTAATTGGTTTAAATTTAAAAAAGCCAATATTTTTTAAAGAGGAAATTAAGAATGAAATTCAGAATTTAATTGATTTAAATTTTAAAAAACGAATATTTTTTTTTAGAAGAGTGTCTGTTTGATTTAAAAAAAAAAAATTTTGATGCAGAAAATAGAGTAGCACAGCTACTGGATATTGATGATGCAATTAATTTAATTGGTAACAAAAATTGATGAAACTCTTCTTATCCGTAAAAATGAGCTCAAAGTTCAAGCTTCTCCCCTTTCACTTAAATAAAAAAAAATTAAAAATCAAAGAGGAGTGGGGTTGTCTTCGGGTGGAGAGATGAAGAGATATGGGATTCTCCCTTTGACTTAAATAAAAAAAAATTAAAAAGCAAAGAGGAGGAGCAGTTCGGGTGAGAGATGAAGAGAAAAAAAAATAAACAGTAAAGAGGAGGAGCAAGGGTTATTTTCGGGTGAGAGATGAAGAGAGATGGAGAAAGCGTGACATACCTGGAGATGAAGCCGAGGAGATGAAGCCGAGATGATCGAGCAGTCGCCGCTTGAGGTAGGGTTCCAGTTTTCTCCCGAATCTCCCCAAAACAGTTTGCTTTTTCTTTTTTTTTCCTTCGGTAGGAGAAAGTGATCGAGCAATTAGGTTTTTGTTTTTCCTTTTTTGAAGGCCTCCCCAAGCGTACGCATCCCTCTTCAAGGCATGAAAGGCAGGATCAAAGCGCGCCTCGAACACGCTTGACTGAAAAAACGTACACCTATCATGTGTTTGGCTTTTTTTCAGACGCCTCGAGGCGTTTTCTCTGCGCCTCGCCTTGAGGCGCGCATCAGGGCGCGCCTAGAAAACGCCTTTGAAAACCTTGAATAAAGCCAAATCATATAGAAACTTCTAATATGTATTTGAAAATAAAATAATAAAACTTTGAAAAAAAAATGATAAATACTTACAAAGAAACCTATATAACAAAATTAATTGATATTTAGATGTAAAGTTTAATATTACATAAAATAAAGTGATAGATTATATTAAAAAAATTTAAGATATGCCTAAAAGAAATATTTACTCTCATAAAAAATCTAGTAATAAAAACTTGAGTTTCGATAAAATATTAATAAGTAACAAATTTATTTAAAAAAACAGAATACTAAAAATGAAATTATATAAAAAAACAAAAAAAATAGTAAACAAATAATGAGTAAAATTAAGTTTAATACATATGATTGCTTGTATGATAAACAATAAATTAGGGAATAAAAAATAATATTTATAAGCTGACGAACATGAAGAAAAAAAATAACAAAAAATTAGTTAAATAAAAAACATAATAAGGATTAGTTAAATAAAAATATTTATAAGATGACTAACATGAAGAATAAAACAAATCATAATAAGAGATGAATAGGTCAAAAAAAATTAATATATATATTGTCATGATCATTTAAATAAATACACAAATTCATATTAAAATATTAAAAATGATAAGTATTAAATAATTTTTTAGATAAGATAACATTCATAATAATTAGAAAAACTCTTGATATTTAGATGTAGAGTTAAATATTATATAAAATAAATTTAAAAATTTTATAAAAAATATTTAAAAATATTTAAGATATGTCTAAAAGAAATAATGACTCTCATAGAAAAATTTATTAATAAAACCTTAAGTTTTAATAAACTATTAATAAGGAACAAATTTATTTTTTTAAAAAAAATAATATAAGGGAAAATATTATAAAATTATATAAGAAAACAAAAAAAGTTAAACAAATAATGAGTAAAATTAAGTTTAATGCATATGTTTGATTGTATGATAAATAACAAATTAGAGAATGAAAAGATAATATTTATAATCTGACTAACATGAAAAAGAAAAATAGCAAAAATATTAATTTAATTTAAGAATGTAAATGATAAAATCATAATAAAAGATGAATCAATAAAAAAAATTAATACATATATTTTCATGATCTTTTAAACAAATACATGAATTCATATTAAAATATTAAGAGTGAGAATGATTAAATAATTTTTTAGTTAAGATAAGATTTATTAAAGTTAAAAAAACTCTTGAGAAATAAATTCTATAAAAACCTATGATCGAAGTCTAACACTATCTTTACTAAAGTTTGAGAGCTATGGGAGAGAAAGATGTAATATGATTGACTAAATTACTTAACAAGATCATGAATATCAAAAAAATATAGATGAATCTAAATAAAATATTATTCTCATTTATAAAAATAAAAATTAATTTAAATTTATGTTAGATACATCTATTATGGAGATTATCTACTTATTCAAATAATAAATTAAAAAATACAAAAAAAAGGCATGTGCAAGATAAATATTAATTTGAAAAATCTTAAAAGATATAATTAAATGATATCGATAACATCCTGAGTCTTAAGAATATTTCTACCCCAAAGCACAAAACATATCAATTAGGAGACCATATCAAAACTTAATATCTTATCTACTAGACTGGCAGGTTCTGATTAATAAATGAGAACCATATATATGTGAGACAAGAGTTTTATATTTTTGATTACTTTTATTAATGTTTGTTCGTGATTTACATGAGCATTTCTTTTTTTATTAGATCATATTTTTTTCTATTATTTTGATCATTTCATAAAATAATAAAAAATTAATTTAATAAAAATATATTAAAAAGAAACAATAATAATACATTAATTAAATCTCTTCAAGAAATCATGGATATTTGTAGATATTAGATATTTAGTTTCTAATTATGCATCAACTTATACAAAAAAAAAAGTGTATGAAAAATTTTATATTTTTCTTAAATATAATCATGTCTCTTAGAAAAGTGAGAAATTATTATTTTAATATCTAATACAAAAATATAATTAAGAATGATGATGACAATTACTTGTGTGATAC
Source organism: Sapria himalayana (assembly GCA_029783825.1). Classification (NCBI taxonomy): domain Eukaryota; kingdom Viridiplantae; phylum Streptophyta; class Magnoliopsida; order Malpighiales; family Rafflesiaceae; genus Sapria; species Sapria himalayana. The sequence goes on from JAREIK010000055.1 coordinate 129,818, forward strand.
TTTCAATCTAAAACATACTCAAATAAATTATGTATCATCTCTCTTTTCTCACAATTATTTGATGCAACAATCAAGCAATAATACATATAATCTCTAATCTAATATTTCTCAAGCTAACAAAACATATAAAATTAAACTATTTTTTCCTTATAAAAAATATATATGATATGATCATTGATGCAACTAACATTCAAACAATAAAACAAATACTAAATATTTTCATAAAAACTTAGAAAGAGCCTCAATTTATTTTTCTTTTTTCCAAACATTGTATTATGAACTTTTATACACTAATTTGAAGAGAAATGTTATTGTTTGCATTTTTTAAATTTTTATTATTTTATTTATTTTATTTATTTTATTTATTTATTTATTTTATTTTTTCAATATAAGTGATAACATCCAAACTATAGGCTATCTCAATCTGACTAGCCCCTAACATACAAGCTTCTTGTACATATTTTTCAATTGAGTGTTAAGTTTGCATTAATAACTTGACTTGCATTTCAACAATCAAATGTAGATAAATTAGTTATTAATATCATTCTAATAAAGAAGAGACTATTAGTGTAATTTTTGGTAATTTTGTTTTGTTTGGATGAGTTACAAGTCAAGTTAGATTGAGTTGACCGAAAGAACATGGTCAAAGAATATATTTTTTATGTTTATTGAACTTGTTATTTGTTGTATATAATTTATTAAACTTATTTGGTGTCTGGTTTTACTTGTTTTCATTATTAATTAGCTTATGTTGAGAGATATAAAATACACATCCATTGGGACTTATGTTTCCACTTTTATTATTCTTCACCAAAAATTTAGACATGGGACATTCTAAGTGAGCATCAAGAGTTCAAAAGTTACAACTATTTTTATAATCAAAAGAAAATGAATTATTTACTTTATATCTAGTAAAATAATTATGCAGCAAGGATAAATGAATTGGCATTGTATCACTAATGACATAGTAATTGGGAAATGATCATTACCAACAACAACTAAGATGATGATGAATGAATAGTGGTAATGAATCATTATTTTATTATTTTAATATTATATTAAAATAAATACAAAAATCATACTAGCACGCAACTTGCTTTACCATGTGATATGGGAAAAATTTACATCTCAATGGCCTTATCCCTAAAAGGCAGAGAATGCATTTAACAAGTCTCAAATCTAAACTTATCACTATATACAAAAATATTTATCATCACATCAAAAAATAATATCTAATATATACATGCAATACAATAATTTTTCAGATAATCAATTATCTCAATATTATTCTCACCCAGACATATTTAAAAGAAATATAAAATACATAAAGATATATGATATTCTGATTACTACATTGATAATCAATTATGATAAAAAATGCATACAAAGATGACATAAATATTATGAGTATCTAATAATACAAAGGCTTTACAAATAATCAATTATCTCACTATTATTCTTACCTGGGTATATTTAAAATAAATACAAAATACATAAATATATATGACATTCTGATTACTACATTGATAATCAAGTATGATAAAAAATGCATACAAAGATGACAAATTTATTTTGCATATCTAATAATACTTAGATTTCTTAATACTATAAATCAAACAAGGAAAGATATATTTTGTGTCCAAGCTTATAAATTTAAAATAAATTTATTTTACATTAGCGATTTATTATTTTATTTATTAATATATCTAATATTATTTACACTCTTTTTTTTATTTATACCTTATTTAGTATCTAGTAGATCATAGCAAAGCAGCTCAAGATAAAAAAAAAAGAACCCTTTCATTTAACACACATATTGATTTACCACTAAGTATCTTAGTATTTTTTGAACCTACACCAAACCATTTTATCATCATATTTCCTTCTTATAACCATCTCTTGATTTCGTGTCTTGTCACGAATAAATTATAAACTATAAAAATAAACGTTCCAAAATCAACTTTTACTTTAAGTAAGGCAAAAGAGAAATAAATATGAACATTTGTCAAATGTTGAACAGTGATGAAAGATGTTGCAAATTTGTCAAATGTTCCCAATTCAACTCATTATTCTAACGTTCGCTCGTTCTAACGTTCTAACATTATAATTCTTACATTCTAATGTTAAATTTGTCAAATTCTTGCATTCTAACGTTCGCTCGCTCATTATTACAGTGGTGAAAAATCATAACTAGTTTTCCAAAGACATCGAAATCCGTAAGTGACAGATGACTCACATGTTGAACCCGAGCATTTTAGATGATTCAGCCGCAATCTGGACGGGAGTCAGAACAGAGTCCGTGAATAAGATATCTCTCCGTTCAAGTTGCTCGGGCAAGCCGAAGTCCCCCAGAGACGCGACGGTTTCCGATTAGGCCTGACGGCGAACTGTCCGTTCGTTGTTCGCTAATAACAGAAGAAAAAGAAAGAAAAATATATTATTTGTTTGAAGTTGTTTGTCTATAAAATAAAGATCCCTTGCTCTCTATCGTCATAGGGGCACGTGGCAGTGGTAGTGGCAATTACTTGAACTTAATTGATATAAATTTATTCATATATATCTAGTTAAGTTTGTAATTAAAGTGGATAAATTAATTAATTTGTAAAAAAAATGTTTTTTATTAACTAAGAGCATATCCAACCCGTCGGTATAATAGTCTCCATAAAAATAATAGTCAAAATGAAATCTCAACCCATCGGCATAGTCCTCAACGGGGATTTCAATTCAGTCATCAAAATGGAATCCTAAAATTTGAGGTTCCAAATATGCAACCCATTTTGAGAGTCTGCAAAAAATAGGGGGGAAAAATTATTGTTCATCGCCGTTGGTAACTTTTCCAATGACTATTTTTTATACACTATAAATTTTATACTCCTACTTCATTTTAATTTCAATTGTTGCTTCATCAGATTTTATTATCGCCAGCTCCCCACAACGATGCCAGATCGATCTCCCGTCGCCTCCTTGCTGCATCGCCCTCCTTGTTGTAGCAGCCAGGTAAAGCTCCCAGCCACTGCAGAGTATTGGGACCCTGTTCTCCCTTCCTCATCTTCTCTCTGCACCCTCTTCTTCTGCTCTGTTACTTTTTTTAAGCTTTGTTTTTCTTTCTTTAGGGAAAATACCCAAATTATCCTCATTCTCATTTTAGTTTATTTTTTCTCCAATTTTTATTTTTTATTTTTTATGTATTTTTTTTTAATTTAGGGCAAATACCCAAATTATCTTCTCATTTTTGGTTTTTTTTTCTCCTGTAGATGGATTATCAGTACGATGTTTCGTTCACTGATTTATTAGTGAGCGATGACAACGTATATGATGAAGTTGGAGACGATAATCCTGATATACTGACACAAATACCAAATGAAAATGTTGTTGCACCTACTTTGAGAAAAGCACAAAGGACAAAAAATTTTACTCCATCGGAAGATAAATCTCCTTGTGTCATGCTGGCTCAACACAAGCAAAGATGCAGTAACTGAGAATGAACAATAATCAGGGTCATTTTGGAAAAGAATTTTGAATTACTTTGTGAGTTATTGAGGAAATCACATGGAGCGATCTCAAAGCTCTTTGAAAAATCACTGGTGCAATATTAATACAAAGTATGCAAAATTCGTTGGATTTTACAGTCAAGTAGAAAGAATAGAACAAAGTGGACAAACAAAAAATGGAAGGGTAAGGTTCATATTTTTATATATAATTACTACTTTTAAATGTTAATTTTTTTCTATGTCGTTAATTCATTTATAAATTTTTTAGCTTGTTGAAGCACAAGAATTATACACTTCATTGGTTGGGAAACCATTTTTGTATGAGCATTGCTGGGAAATATTGAAGTCGAAGCGAAAATGAACTGATACTATATCCAACAAAAAGCAAAAAAAGTCATACAAATATGTGTCCTACTTCGTCTTCTCCATCAACACTACAATCCATTTTTTTAAGAAATGAAAACGAATTCTCCCCCAGCCCCGATAGACCACTGGGCAGAAAAGCTTCCAAGAAACAATGTAAATATAAAAACAGCCTCATTAATGACCCTGAAGGCTCGATAACAACCGAGCGATGGCAACAGAGGATAAAACTCGCACATGCAAAAGCTGAGCGACAGGAGAAAGCATTAGATCAACATGCAGAACAATTAGCTCAACAAGCGAAACAGTTAATTATTGATCAGAAAAGGAACGAACTTGAGGAAAAGCATTTAGCATTGCAAATAATGCAAACTGACACAACTAACATGGATCCGGCCACTACAGAGTATTGGGAGAATCTCAAGTTGGAGACATGAGAAATAGAACTTTTAATTTGCAGTGATTGATTTCTACTATTATCTCTACTATTATTGTATTGACTTTTCTACTCATATAATAAAATTACTAGTTTATTGAAAATTTTTAAAATTCAAATTTTAAAATTTCAAATTTTGAAAATTTAAAATTTCCAAATTAAGATATTTAAAAATTTGGTGGTTGATTTCAGAATTTTAAATTTTTATATGTTATTTTATAATTTCATCAATTACATTTTGAGGACTAAAATATACATATTTAATAAATAAAAATTATAATATATTTTATATTAAAAATATAATAAAATATTAAAATAGATACTTATTTGGAGATTGTGGTTAGAGTGATAGAAGACAATTGGTTCTATTTGGGGTTCCAATATACTGTTTGAGGCTCTATTTATAACTTTTGGAACCCCAAATGGAGCTTTACCATTGGAGATGCTCTAAGTACTAGCAATAAGTACTAGAGCAAAGTAATTTCTAACTAATTAGAGCATCTCCAATGGTAAAGTTCTATTTGGGGTTCCAAAAGTTATAAATGAAACCTCAAACAATATATTGGAACCCCAAATTAAACCAATTGTCTTCTATCACTCCAACCATAGTCTCCAAATGAGTATCTATTTTAATATTTTATTATATTTTTAATATAAAATATATTATAATTTTTATTTAAAATCAAATATAATTTAGGTGTATGATCGGCTTCGGGGGGGGTTGGGATGGGGAGAGGGAGGAGGAACGACGACAGCGATGGGGGGCCGGCGGCTTCTCGATCGGAGTGAAGAGGTTACCTGAAGTCGGAGATGACGGTGGTGACCAGGACGGAGACATTGTTTTTTGCGAAGAGGTTAATTGAGTTATTCCATTCTTCTTCTTCCCTCAAATCTGTAATTTAGGTGTGTGAAATATTTGGTTTGTTTGGTTATTTATAGAATATTTTTGTATCCACTGAGAGTTCAAAAAATTTGGATTCTGTTATGGCTCCCCAGTTCCAACGGCTCTTTCTTTTTTTTTTCCCTCTGAATTTTGCAGACTCTCAAAATCGGCTGCAAATTTGGAATCTCAAATTTTGGGATTCCATTTTGATGACTAAAATGGAATCCCCATTGGAGGACTATGTCGACGGGTTGTGATTCCATTTTGATAATTATTTTATTTGGCGATCGTTATGCCGGCGGATTGGAGATGCTTTTAGTCAACGATAATAAAGCTTAATCATGCTGGCCACTCTGTGGTTAAATCAAACTCATTAGAATTATAAATAAGAGAAATTTTAGAAAAAAAATAAAATCATAAATATTTATGAAATTTTACAATACAATAAATAAAAACAAAAAAAGATTTTTTTATGAGTAATTTTGTTTTGGTACAGTACCCTAAAAATAATTAAAAAACATAACCCAACTTTTAATATCTAAAAATATATACCAAATTTTTAATAAATTGAAATTTGATACGGTACACTCGCCATCTCCTCTCACCCCTCGCTCTTACCCCACACCTTTTCCATTTAGGTGGAGGAGCTTGTTGGAACTCCTTGACTTCCTCCGTGGAGCTCCTAGATGGAGCTCCTTGGTGGAGCTCGATGAGTTCAATAGAGCTCATCGATGGAGCTCCATGGAGCACATCGTGTGTGTGTGTGTGTTATTTCTTGATGTAATTACAAATATTATCATAAAAAAATGATAGGTATTAGGTTCGAGACTCATAAGATTGTCTCTTCAAATTTTAAGAGTAATAGTATCGAGATATTAATCTTCAAAAGACCACACAATAACAAAAAGTTATGTTAATTGAGTATGATATCCATAATAACATATGAGAAGAGCTCGTTGAATTTAAATATTCACCAAGTATAAGATGTCTAAAATAAACATACTCTCATAGGATTAAAGTTTTTAGAATTGAATTATGTAAAATTTCTAGCTAACGCTCTAATTAAATGAATTTTAAAAAATGAACAAAATTATTACATTGTATCACCAATGTCAAACCATAATTTAATATTTGCAATATAAACATCTACATCAGTAATGCATATGACTAGTTTATGTTTGTCACTAAAATACTAAAACTAAAATTTAGAAAAGATAGTAATTTCTTGTTTGCAAGTTGATAAAAAAACAAAAATCTATGATTTGCGATGACTCTTTATAAAACTCCATAATACATTTAGCTTTGTATTGAGAGGAACAATTATAGTAGTATTGCAACAAAAAGAAGTCTAATGAGAAACTATCACTAATGAGCTATAAATAGTTGTTGTAATCTTGGACTTTATCTTTAATTATTTGGATGCTATTTTAATTATAATTTTCTATGTATTCAGATAACTGCTGGCAAAAAAAATTGGATTTTAAGCTTATTAAATTCTCAAAATAACGTGGATAATTATTTGAGAATTAAAATATATATATATTTGGTTTGAAAATATATTTTTTGTGGATTTGTTTTTTTTTGAAATTGTTAATCTTAAAAGTAAATTATTTGGGCAGAATTGAATTTTGGTTTTTTCATTTTTAAAAATTATGAAACCTTAATTTATATTTAATTTGGATTAAAACTACTATTTCTTCACATTTAAATTAAAAATAAAAATAGAATTTTAATTTACAAATACTAAAAAAGTAATTTGAAAAAATAAAAAAAAACGTATTTTCACCACAGTGATGATTCAGAGTAAAACCAATGAAGCATGGATATGGTAATGATAAGGAGTATCCATATGTTGGACACTCAAATACAGGTTAAACACGCTTTGGATACGTGTCTGATATACCATGTGGCATATCATTAACTAAAATTGTAGGTCAAAATCTTAGATACGTGTCAGACATGGCTTAGACATGACTGGACATGGTTTAAATAGAATTCGAACTTAAAAAAAACCTTATGGGGACAATGTTAGACAACATTGTCGCCGACAACATTTGAGAAGTTGATGATAATGCTGACAATGTCAGAGAAATGGTTGGGGGGGGGGTGGCAATTCAAACTACGGGGAGAGGGTTTGAATAGGATATCAAGGGGGGCTACTTTTGAGTGGCGACAACATCAATGAATGGGTTAGGGTAAGGGGGCAAGATTGTGGGGGCCAGGGGGCTGTTGTTGAATGAACTTTGGTTAGGAGGGGGGGAAGGGGTTAATTTCAAACCTTGAATAGTGGGGTTTGATTCTTTTTAAACATTCATACTTATTACTTAAGATTGTTTAAATATGCAATATATAAATAATCCTAAGTATGAATATTTTATAATTTATTTAGAATGAATGAATATAAAATATAAATATGCAAATTATATGGAATTAATCTAATTGTATGGATGGACACAAAAATTAGATTGATTAGATTTTAAAATAATATAGATTTATTTATATGCATGCTTTTTTTTCATGCATAATTTTATAATGAGTGGTGAGCATTTAAGTAATTAACTGAATAATCAAGTGACAATCCACTATTATTAAGGTACGTCACAAAAGAAGCAAAATTGGATAAAAGAAAATGAAGAAATGTTACTTTTCAATGTAATTTTGTAAACAAATATATAGAGGATTATATTATAGAGTCAAGGCTCGATTGTTGAAAATTAAAGGGGCTGGGGTTGCATCCTGTTCTAAAGTAACAAATAAAAATTCGGTTGAGATACGAATGATGATGGAGGAAGCTGAACAAAATGTGAAACAATCTAATATTAACCAAGTTCTTTTACCCACATCAAGTACTGTAACATCTAATTTTGAGAATTTCTCATATAGTGCTATTGATCCAAAAAGGAGAAAGGAGTCTATTGAATCAATTGAAAATGTATTCAATATGGGTGCATATGAAATGGTTGATAGTGAGATAGCTATGATGTTTTACACTAGTAGGTTGTCTTTTCATTATGTCCTTATTATGTTTGTGTCTTTAAAAGTGCAAGTCAATTTCCACATTATGTCCCACCAATCTATAATGCATTAAGAATAATATTATAGTAGAAAAAGAAGAGTAATATTTAGATTCTATTTGAATCAATCAATAAGACTTGGAATGATAAAGAAGTGAGCATTTACAGTGATAGATGGTCAGATACTCAAAGAATATCACTTATTAGCATCATGGAAGTCTCAGAAAGCGGACAAATATTTTTGAAAGCAATAAACTACAAAGGGAATACTAAGGACAAGTACTTTATAGCTATTATGTTGATTAACACTATATAAAAGATTAGTCCTCAAAAAGTAGGTCAAGTTATAACTAATAATGATGCAGCTTGCAAAGCAGCAAGACACATTATGGAAGCAAAGTTTTGGCATATCTTTTTGGACCTGGTGTATGGTTCATACTTTCAATCTTGCTTTAAAAAATGTGTGCACCATCAACAAACCCAATATATGATTATGTGAAGAAACAATGTGGTTGGATCTCTTGGGTTTCAAGCGATGTATCAATAAATTCGTTATGAATCTTGCAATGAGATTGTTAATGTTTAATAATCATTGCAAGCTGAAGTTACTTTTAGTGACTGATACACATTTTGCTTCAACTATTATTATGCTTAAATGATTTAAGACAATAAAAAGAGGCTCAGAGAAATTAGTGATAAGTGAAGAGTGGGAAATGTATAAAGAAGATGATTTAGCGAAAGCTAAAGAAGTAGATGATAAAATCATAAATGAAGACTTTTAAATTGATGTGGATTATATCATCAGCTTTAAAACTCCCATGTATGAGATGCTTTGATTAACTGATACTGACAAACCTTGCCTTCATAATATTTATGAGTGGTGGAATTTGATGATAAAAAAAGTGAAGGAAGCCAATTATAAGAAAGAACATAAAAGCTTCACAAAAAATTCAAGGTATAATTAAGGTTTATTAGTTAAATATTAAAGTTTTGATTGAAAGTTTTAAATTTTTAATTATATTTGAACTTATATGAATTATTTTGTAATTATACTTATAGGTTTTTTGATGTTGTGATTAGAATCTTGGTGGAAAGATGGACTAAAAGCCACACACCTTTACATTCCTTAGCTCATTCCTTAAATTCAAGATAATCTTAAGAGTTTAAATTGAAAACTTTGATAATTTAAATATAAATGATATTATATGATGTTTAACTTTTTATAAATTATGTTATAACTCAACTTGTAGGTATTATAGTTAACAATAGCTTGATGAGTCTCATGATCGTGTTCCACCACATTGAGATATAAAAATAGTAAGAGAAAGAAAAAAAATATTTTGAGAGAAAATTTTTAAATGAAGGTGAAAGGAGGCAAGAAAATGACGGGTATATTGCTTTTTTTTTGCATTTTAGTGAGATTTTTCTAGTGGTAATTCCATCAATGACAGGTGGTACATGAGTCCTATAAAATAGTGAGTTATTTACGGAGTTTCTGCACCAATGCTTCAATCTATAACTTTAAAATTATTAGGATAACATTGTTCATCCTCATGTTATGAAATTGGAACACATATAAATTTATTCATTCCATGAGCATAGAGAGAAATAAGTTGGCACCACAAAGAGTTGAAGGCTTAGTTAATGTTCATAATAATCTCCAACTTTTGTCAAGGAGATCTCTAAACTATAATGAAGGTGAATCTAAAATATAGGATATTGGAAGCGATAATTTTGACTCGATGGATATAAAGAATGCTAGAATTCTTTTTTTAAATATAAATTACTTTTTAAGGATAATATTTATAAGGATAATTATTTTTATTTTATCTTATTATGTCGTGTTCTTATCGTATTCATATCGTGATTTTTTGAAATTTATCGTGTCTCTGTATCTCACCGTATTATATCTCCGCAGGCATATTCATGTCCGTGCTTCTTAGGTTAAAACATTAAAATATTTAATCATTGGAATAAAATTAATTAGGAAAAAATATGTATAAGGGGTCAAACAAAAATATTTATGTTTTTATCCCCCAAAAAAAAATTTTGCCAAACATTCCCTAAAGAATATTTTTATTCAATTTTCCAAAATTGCGCTACCCACGTAATAAAAAAATGAACATGTTTTAATTACAATATCTTAAATGTTGTATGCATGAACAGTATTTTCTAAAAAATATATTTACAATATATATATATATAATGATACATATATTATTTAATGTATATAATATATGTTATAGTTTAAAATGACCATATATATATATATAAATATAAATATATATATATATAAATATATATAAATATATAAATATATATATATATAAAATATAGTTTTAACAATGTTTATGTCGAACATAATGATTCATAAGAGTATTTTGTTTATTATATTTAAAAAATCATTTTTTATTTATGTTAGTATGATAAATTCAGAAAAAAAAAATAATCTTTATGGAGTGTTAAAGTATATTAAAATATAAATATTTTTATTTTGGGATTATTTAATATAAATTTTATTGTTAATTAATATATTTGTTGTTATGATAATTAATTTTTTTTTTTTGGCTGCTCCCCATATTAGGTATTACTCTAATAAAGAATTATTCAAGGTTGGTAAAAGAAGATAAATTAGCTTGTGTGTCACGTGTCGGCGGCCAAAACGCGAGAATAACTCCAGTTGGACTCCGTCGACCTTCAAGGGTCTATCGGGGCGAACCAGGAAGGCCATTCCTAGATTCGCAATGCACAGGGCTATCCTTGTGCGTCCCATTCCGTTTCTATCTTTCGACGCTAATCGCTTTTCTTTCCTTAGCCCTAGACTCACTCGAATTCGATCAGTCTTTTTCATTTATGCATCAGCATCTTCATCTCTAGTTGCTTCTCGAAATCTCCGTCAAGTTATCCGTCATTCAAGAGGTTCTTCTCCTTCTATGCACTTCCAAAAACAGTTTTATGCTGTTTCTACAGATTCCACACAGACGCAATCTGTTCTTCCTTCCTCAGGTACAATATACATGATTAGTAATTTATGTTACTCTCGTGCAGCACGTTTCTCGATATATTATATCTTCACTTGCTTTTTGGTGAACTGGGAAATTTATGCAACATGGTATTATGTAAATTAGTATTTAGGAACTTTTTATTCTTGATGCACTATCAAATCTTAACAAAATTGTTGCAATTTCTTTACAACTCTAATATGGTACTAGTTTATATGCAAAGGTACAATTACGTTCTCAAATTTTTTTCAGGAGCAAATTAATTTTAAGATTGTTTTAAAATTATCATGGTCATTTTTGATTGGGCATCTAAATCTCAACATTAAAATCTATTCAAATTGGTTGCTTGGTCTTATTTAATATATTATTTAACTATTATAGGTGCTTCTCATGTGTTTCTATCAATGAAACGGCTAGTAAGTTTTTAGAATCAATCATATTTAACAGAATCTTTCTAATTTTCATAGTATTCTGAAAGTTTGTATTTTTCCTTTTTTAGTATTTTTTTTATTAATTATTAGATTATGAATTATGAAACATAACTATTTAATATTAGAAGATATGAATAAATTGTCACTACTGTCATGAAATATGTTTGATTTTATGTTTATGATGTTTTTTATTGGAGCACACAATGGGTGAGGTGGCCCAATTGTTTATGTTTTTATTTACATGTTAAGTTTGTTCTGCAATCTTTTACGTGATTTATCATATCATTATTTGTATATGGTGATTTTGTTTGTCTCTTCTCACATGATATTTAATAAGTTGTAAATCCTAATGTGTGAGTGTGTAGTCTGTGTATAAGATGTGTGTATATGTGCACGTTATGCATGAACAATGGCGTGCCTGGCCTGTCTTGTACGTGGTACAAAGTGTTAAAGTGTTAAAGTGTCAATGATTATTTCATTAGTTTTAAATCAACGTAGTCAAATATTATATGTTGATAGTAAATACATGAATTCAACATAATGTATATATAATTCTAATAATATTTGATATTCATTTAAAAATTTTTAGGTATATTGAATGATATAGTTCAAAATTATTATAATTTGCTAGGTGTTTTAATATGTGTTAGTGTATTTTGTATATATTCTAATAAAAGAGAAATTATTTTTAAGCTAACTTGTATTATTAGGTTTATTATATAATACATATATGTAATATGAAAAATTTTACTCAAAGGATATTTTTTAATGGTTCTTATGAATATATTTATAATAATATTATTATATGAAATATTATCAAATATTATATTAAATATTTTATTTTATATTTTATATTCTCTAATGATACTTGACAGGCACTCATATATGATGAGGCTATTATGAAGAATATAAATTTCTTAAAATCTTAATATTTTTTATTTAGTTTCTACTTAAAATTAATAATGTGAGCGGTGATGCATACTAATATATTGTCTTAGAGACTAGTCTAAGTATTTAATATCACGAAGATTATTCTACTTTGTATTTTAAGGTCATTAATCATTATTTATTTTATATTTTATATATTTTTTTATTATGTCATCATTCTAATTATCCTATGGATGATATGATAAGTAGGTTGAATGTACGTGTGCATAACATAAGATAAATTTGGATCTTCTAAAATCTAATCGGAAGATTAATGTTTGCAATGAATATAGTTATGTATTTTTTTACAATTTTTTGTGGTAAATAAAATCGTCAATTAATTTGAAGTTCATTCATTTATAAATATTTATTGCTATTGCTCAACTGGGTCTGCATGTGATTCAATGCATCATATTTTTTGATGTATTATTTGTCATGTCTCTTAATGTATTAAATATTATCAATATTTTTACAAATATATATTTTTTTATAATATATATTGTGTCGAATCTTTTTTGTTCTTAAATTTTTTATTTTTAAATATAATAAAAAGTAAGTCATTACTTTAAGATATTTCAGTTGAATTATCATAATTTATATCTAAGTCAATATTATTTATATAATATTAATAATTTTTTATTATTTTAGTTTAGCTAGTTTTGAATAGTAAATAACTTTATTTTATTTATGTTATCCTTTGAAAAAAATTCATTCAAAAAAATAAAATGTATTTTTTTAACCAAGCAACTACAAGTTATAATTATCAATTGGAATGTTCATCTACTTATATTAATTTAATTATAATCTCATTTCTCGCATGATTTATTATTTATATAATAAAAAAAAATTAAATATACTTACAACTTCTTATTATATGATAACTATGATATATTTAGAATAAAAAAGAGAATAAATTACAAATTGAATGTCAAAAACTATAAATGTTAACATTCTCTTTATAAAAAAAATTGAAGATAGTTTTTTTAAATTTTTTTTTTGGACGAAATTTAGTAATCACTAGATTTTTATTCATGGCCTTTGGAAGAAATCCAATGACTTAGAAAAAAAGTATATATATATATTTTAATACTTGCTATGCTGTTGGCATGTAGTTGTTGGCAACAACGATTTGAATTTTAAAATGACATGCTCGTATTCAAGTGCCTTATTTATAAATATTATTATAAATATGTGCGTGAATGTACATGCCTATTTTATAAAGCATCAAATCTTTGTGTTGGTCATGCCGAAAGCTTGTGGGTTGTGCTTGGTATGTAATGATTTCTATCCCACACATTTGGACCATGCTGTGATGTGTTAGACATGACATTTTCATGTTGTGCCTCATGCTAACTGGGCTATCTGACCCAATTGAAATATTCAATCTTGAGTTATATGTGACTTGGCTGAGCTGATAGATGTGTCAAATGGGTATTGCCTACACTACTCATTTTTGGGTGGCCCAATTGGGTCACTATATTGTGCTAGGCATGAACTGGTTGGGAAGTCGTGTTGTGCCTAGGATTATGCCCGGCTTGGCATGGTCCAACCAATAAGAGTTCTGGTAGTCTTGCGTCTTTCGTGCCGGGTCATTTTTTGGGTTATGCCGTCGTGCCTGAGTGATGTCACACAAATGTTCACTGCCAACCACTTGACATGCTCATTTAAAAAACCTTCCATGTGTACTAGGCGAGGTGGGTTTTTTTTTAAATAAATTATATTTTTTAAAAAAATTGATCGGGCAGGATAGGCACGACCACACATGTCAAGTGGACCACACTCGCTTATCGGTTCATGTCCCCATATCAAGTTAACCATGCTGGTGGACCGTGCCAATGAGCTAGACACCCAGGTCATACCTGGCCCGACACAAGGCATTACACCCTTTAACCTAGTACGGAATGAGTTGTTCCTCTGGCCGGCACGACCCAGACTAGGCACGGTTCTGGATCATGCTGTGTCTGGCTAGGCATGGTCCAGGTCCATGCATAGTTTTGGATTGTGCCTCATGTCGTGCCCGGGAATCTTAGCCCACTTGTCACCTTTGCCTAAAAAAGATTCAATTGGGTTCAATCTTCAATTATCCAGACGAGGTAGTTCTCTCTTAGTTTTGTTAGGTAGTCTTGTCTAACCACCTTGGATTGAGTTGGGACATGTGAATTATCACTCATATGTTATAATTATTAATATAATTAGTTGTTTTATATATATTTTTATAACATATTTATATGAATGTAGCTCTTTACATGTTCCATAATGTTAATGAAACCTCAAGCCATCATATTGCTTTCAAAGAGTATTATTTTTCGTAGCTTACTAATTTTTGTGATTCATGTTAAGCATCATACTAGGTAGAAAAAGAATTTACAATGGGATATTTTTATTGAAATAAATTTTATATTTGAAAAAGCAAGTTGCAGAATCATCCTCGTGGTATTTTAATTATAAAATAAAAAATATGTAATTAAAATCCAAAAAGATATATAAATGTAAATCATGAATATTCATTAATAAAATTGATAAAATATTAAAATTATCTTGAGTCTCATTTTTACTAGGTCTCTATTGTGATGAGCAATCAAGTTAAGAATATACAAATATTGAGTTTAACATACTCAATTATATATTTGGATATTCTTTTTTATAAGCGACGACATATAATCCATCATGCACATTTATAAAAAATATTTAATTAAAGTCTTGTAATTTTTTAAATAAATATTAGTTTAAGAGAAAATAAAATTAGAATTGAGTTTTCTAAAAAATATAATTCATTGAAAAAATAAATATGACAAATAGGAACAAGAAAAACATGCAAATGAAATAAATAGCTAGATTGCGTATTGTCATACCCAATTATTTTTAAAGAATTATTATTGATTAATATAATATTCAATGAACATTTAAAAAAATAATGAAAAAAAATATAATTATTTGCAAATTGAGTATTGAATTATAAGTCAGTAATCTAGGAGTGTGAATTAGAGAAATGAGTTTGAAGAGTTTTAATTTTTGAATATTATGACAAAAATAATCAACATGTTATGTCTTATTGTGAAGAACCTGAATATCTCCATTCATTAGGGGTTATGACAAGATGACTCTGTGAGGAGCCCTAGATGGATGTTGTAGTTGTTTGTTGTTATGCTCACTTAACTATCTATAATGTTCCTAATCTCTTATTCATTAATAACTTTCAATAACTATCCCTGATGTGACTCATCATTATGTATTGTGTATATTGAATTTATACATTGTTATCTCTGTTCCTGTTATGACTAGTATTCCCTTTGTTGCTAGCAAATACAAAGTGAGATGTTTCTCTTTGTATAAATTGACTATAGGAATATCCTGATATCTTGATTTGGTAGAAAATTCTCTACCACACATAACATGATCGTGAAATATTAAAAACTCTCTATCTTATTCTTTATAACATCGATCTTGGTTGGAAAAGTTTCGAGGAAATATGAAGCTAATTATGTGAATTGTGTAAAATAAGTAATAACTTATGTAGGCTTGCTAATCCTTTGCAGTTTTATTCAAAGAATTTGAGTAATTATAGCATATATCTATATCATCTAAGATGAGTATAATGATAATGTAAACTCTCATAAGATTTTGTATGTCATGAAAAATGAGAAAATTAAAGTTAATTCTATATTGATGGACTACCACATTGTAATCAAAAGATATAAGTCTGGCTATAATTATTTTTCATTCATCTTATTGCTAAGTAGTTAATTTATAAGCTATTCTAATATCTCTTGATTAAAAATTATGTTTTGATACTTATTGCATACTGTGATTAATTTTGATTTTCATGTATTCATAAAGCAATCTTAATTTAAATTTATTTCATAATAAAATCACAAATATTTTAGTTGAATATCATGCTTCATGGTATACACTTAGTACAAACAAGTTATGTGTATACAATAAACCCTATTTGAATCAAAACAAAAATTGGGTTTGTATAAGAAAGCCAACCAAAAACTATTTTGCCTTTGAAGCATGCACATAAGGGTGTATTCTTCACTATATAAAATACATTGCCTGAAATTATATGACACACATTTCACAATTGAAACCACGATGCCTCGCATTGAACACATGAAACTTTTTTTCCCATATTGTCGCTCACAACTCCATGCGTTGATGCAATCGCCGCCGATATTCGTTCGTGCATAGTGGATGTGCTAGTGGAACATGGCGACACACAGTGATTGTGTGCCTCCTCTCTCGTCAAAAGACAGTGGACATGCTTTCCTCTGCAAACCCTAGGATTCGCTCTTTTTTTTTTCTTTTTGGCTCTGATATCATTTGAAACACAGCAAAAAAAGTAAAATATATCAAATAACTTTTCAAATTCAAACATATATGTGATACCCTTGAATAACAGGTCAGTTGATTGAGATGATGTACATATTGAGCGTTCTCATTAATAATAAAATAAAACAAAAGAAAAATGTACTGCAAACTAATAAAATACAATATTGATACTGATTTTTGTGTTAAGTCAACACTTATTGTATACAACTTGATACATAAAATACAAATAAACTGGAAAATTATAAACTTTTCCACTGCCCAGCCCCTGAACTATTAGTTTATTAAGTGGTGTTTTTTCATTTGCTTTAAATTTACAAATATACAATATTCTTTGCATATTTGTTCTATATATTTTTTAAATTATCAGCAATCTTGGTCTGAACAAAATATAAAATATCGAAACCCATATGTTGGTGTCCCCATGTGTTTTTTTTATTTTATTTTTTTGTATCTGTTTGTTGTTTGGAAACCTTTAGGATCTCCTGTGATACAGATGATGTTTATATGAAAGATGACTTTTCGGAGAATCTTGGATTTGAAAAGGTGTCAGAACAGTTTATAGAGGAGTGTAAATCAATAGCTGTCTTATTTAGACATAAAAAGACTAGCTCTGAAGTTTCTTCTCTATCAAATGATGATGAAAACAAAGTTTTTGGTATTGTATTTCGTACTTCTTCGTAAGTACCATCATATGTTTTTTTTAATATAGTGATTATCATATTTTTTAGGAGTTTCTAATTTTTTATGGTTTAAAAAGTGAAATAAATGGAATGCAACAATTACATCTTGTGATATTAATCTACAATTGTGTGAGTCATCAAGTCTACATTTGTTCAAATTTTGATGAATTGTGCATTGGCATACATAGGTGATAATTGATATGGAACATTTTCATTGTTTGTTTAGTAGTTCCATCATTTCAATTTTCCATGTTACAATCTATCATTGCTAGAGTATTCATTTATTTTATTTTTCTCTTATTTGTATTTTGATGTATTGGAGCACCAAGTAGTGGCATGCCCCATTTTGAGAGCAGGGTATATTAAGGCTGATAGCTTTATTATTATTATTATTTATTATTATTTTTTTAAGACTGAGTGCTTACTATTAGGGGGTTTGGGTTGTTTTACTATGTTATTTGTTTTTTAGTTTTTCTTTGATGTGTTTTTGAACTTATTGTAGTGTCAAGTGTGACCATCTTCGTTTCACGTGCCCCTACAGTGATGACGATATTCTTCAGTTGGATGAAAATTGGTATTACAATGTGTAAACCCTAAGTATGAATGTGGTAAACACTAATTTGGGTGAAGTGGGATGTGTGGCAGAAATTTGTATTACAATGAATGATGTTACAATTTTTATGATTATGTTGTAGAAGCTTGGAAACCATAACTTAGTGGGTTATTAGAGTTGGAACGTGGTTTCATGGTCAATAAACGTAAAACCACATGACAAACTAACACCTAGTAGCGCTACATGGGGGGAAATGACTATAGACAGATTCTTGACTTTTATATGTGATGTGGCAGTCTATTGATGTGGAGTTGACCTCTATCCCCCATTTTGCACGTCATACAAGATGCTGCAAGAGTTTACAATATCATTATACTCATCTCAGATGACACACACACATATATATATATGATGTAATTGTTCAGCTTCTATGATTAAGCCTGAAGACAGTGAGCATGAGCATGTTACTATTTCTTCACTCAATTTTTTTGATTGGTTAGATATTTTTGGACGTGTTTCCAATTGAGGTTGAGGCTACATTGAGAGTTAGATAATTGAAGAGGTTTTTGAGCATGACATTTCTATATTCATTACCTGTTAAGTTTGTCGAATTTTGTAGTTTTATTTTGGATGTTAGGGAGTTTATCATGAGACCATAGTCGTATTACTGAGTAGTTCAACTTATATGAGGGGAGACATCACATTTTGTATTTATAAGAAGTTGAGGTGTTATTAGTGGAACTATTAATAGCAGAGGTAGAGACATGAGAGTTCACTATATGAGGATGAGTCATACCAAATATAATTATTGAGTGATATTATTAGAGAGAATGTCAAGAGCACTACAGATAATGAAAGAGATGAGTTATTTGCTGGATCTATCAATGGGTTCTCACAAAGTCTTTTTTCCTTAAATGTTTCATAGCATCATCTATCAAAATCTTGTTACATTTGATTTCATTAGTGCATTTTTAGAGAGTTGATTTTTATAATGTATTAGAGCTAGATTTTAAAAAATTCTATAAAAATAATATGTGTGTGTGTGTGTGTGTATATATATATATATATATATATATATCGAGAGAGAGAGAAAGGTGATGCTAACCTTAAAAATATGTACTTATTTATGTGATAGAGGCATTGATATTAACAATATATTGATGTTGTGGTACAATGGTGCCAACAATGTGGTGGTGATGTGGGTACAATGGTGGCAACTCACTTTTGGCATCCACAACACGTGTGTTTATGTGACAGTAGCATTGTTGTAGTGATATGTTGATGTTGTGGGCATAAATGCAAACCCACTGTCGTTGTTAGTAATGTGTGTCAAAGTGCAAAGCATTGTGTGCCACAAAAGCACATTGTGTAGGTGCATTATGTGTGTAAGCAGTGAATTGTGTGAGTCATCAGTGCAATGTGTACTGAAAAAGATTTAAGTTTTATCCTAAATTAATTGAGATGTTAGTCAAATCAAATGAGGGATTGAGCCAAATCAAATGGGGGATTGAAACAAAAAATATGTATTTACTTAATACAAATGTTAACAATTTTAATATATATATATATATATATATATATATATATAATGATGAAACTCAATGGAAGATACTAATTGGCACAATTGTTTGGTTAAAGGTTTAGAAATATTTATAATATTTTAAATGTCTTAAATATTAGAAATAATTGTGTATATGAATTTAAAAAAATTGAAAATTATAAGATATACTAAGATATATACTGAATGTCCATCACAGAATGTTTAGAGGAGAAAATAATTAGAAAATTACTTGTAATATGATTTTATTTATAAAAAAACCAAAATATAAAGAGTCAATGAATTAATTTTTTTTACTCGATGCAAAAGTAATTATTTAAATTAGATCATGATTAATCATCTTAAATTATATTTATAAAAATATAATAGATTGCGCATGCACATTGATTACAAGTGTGATGAATGTGACAACCATTATTCTTTAAAATTTCATGTATCCTAATTTCTAATTGATGATTGAGATGATTTAGCATTATGAAATTTAAGTTTTCATGAGATAAGGGTGTTCATTTTCAAACCATAATTGATTCTCTTTAAAAAAAGTATTGAAAGATTATTTAGTACAATGAAACATGATTGAATATTCATTTTTGTTGAATGAATAAACAATATCGAGTTTATTGTTTTGACACTTATTTTTATTTACATGAGTTTTTTCTTATTTTTTGTTTCAGTCAGTTTATTATTATTAGTAAAGTTTTATCCTAAATATTTGAGATCAATTATATTAATCCTATTTTTTTAATTAATTATGTTAAAAATTATCTCTTCCCTTAATCATTTAATTTTTAAATCATTTTTTAGAATTTCAACCCAATTTATCTTAGTTTTTTTTTATATCTACTCATATAGTTTCATACTTTCTAATTGATGTATTAAGATATCTGCAATTGATGTGACAAATTATTTTATATGATTTTTTTTATTTTATCATTTATAGAAGTTATTTTAATCTTGTTTCTAATAATTTTTAATTTAATCTTTTTTAGTTTTTGTCACATATCAATCACACCATCCTTATCTTTCTTATTTTTAATTTTGGAATATGTTGTTTGTTGGTTGCTCAATACTCATTTTCATACAATATGATTGGTCATATAGTGATTACTGATTACCTTTAATCCTGTGTGATCCATTCTTGTTATACTCATCGTAATTATTAATAAATAGCCTATATACTTGGGGTTATAGATGTTTGATACTTTTTAATTTTTTGATTTGATTATTATATTATTTTATATCTTAACATTAGTTATTTTATTAAATAATTAAATTGTAAAATTGTGTTTTTTTTTCTGATGTTTCTATGTTAGTATGACTAATGATGCATATCATTTCCCAAACTATTGAGAAATATAGGTTACACCTATTTTTCTCTGTTCTCGCAAGCTTTTCCAAATGCTTAATTATCATTTGTATACTTCTTATATAATACTAACTTAAACATTTATCATTGGTAAATTGATGTTTATGAAATTAAGTTATTGAGGGGGTGATTTTTATTAATTGTGAGATTTGTTATATAGTAAAATATATTAAAACTTCATTGTCAATATGTCACTAGAATAATTGTAGAAGTCCATTCTTTTTGATTAATTCTGATATATAAGTATTTTGTAGGATTAATATATATGATAATTTATGATATTTTATTATTTTTGTTAATAATTATATTTATAATATATATGATTGTATGTTTTTAAATGAATATTTCAAAATTTATCTATTTTTTTAGTAAAATTTTATTAAATGGTGAACATAATTTGACTTTTTCAAATATTGAGAATTAATAATGCTTTTGAGTATGCTTTATATTAGTTTTTTTTGTTCATTTAAAGAATATATGATGATTTATCATATATTATGTGTTGTCTTTTTTGTGTAAAATGAGATAATTAAAATAAAAAAATTAAGTATTTGGTTGAAATAACTTAGATACTTATATTATATAGATATTTTCCTAAATGTTAGTTGGGAGAAGTGATATTAATTACTAATTTTATGATCAACCAAGTATTATCTTTTATTTTTTTTGTGTTATGTTCCATATCAACTAGTGTATCTCTGATATAAATTTATTCATCTCCAATCATATATAAAATCTTATTCAAAAAGTTTTAGGTAAGCTTATATTGAGATCGAAGTGGGTATATACTATAAAGTTTGGACATGATGGGAAGGTTAATTGCTTTATGGTCATTAATAGTCAAATGATTTACATGCTCATTTGGTTTAGAGGTGTAAAATGGTCATGCTAGGCTGACGAGGTCCATAATTTTTATTATCAATTAAATGTTATCTTTTGTTTTTTTGTGTTATATTCCGCATCAACTTGTGTATTTTAGAGAAAAAAATTATTCACCTCCAATCAAATATAAGATTTTATTCATAAGTTTCTAGTTAAGCTCGTATTGAGATCTAAGTGGGTATATATGATGAAGATTGAACATGATGGAAAGGTTACTTGGCTTATGGTTAGATTGATATTTAGATGATTTACATAGACTTTTGGTTTAGAGGTGTTTAATGGTCATACTAGATTGGTACGACCCTTATTTTTTAGGCTAGGTTGGGACACCATACCATGTTTGTGTACATTTTTTAGGCATCATTGGACCCATGCTCCTATTCTCTGGGTTGTGCCTTGCCTTCATGGCAAAAGGAAGTGAGGCCCATCATTGCTTGTTGGCCCAATAGGGGAAACAAGGCATGCTAGGGGCGTGCTATGTCTGGTCCGACCCGAGTCACTTTAGCACTTTTGTGCTAGGCCATGCATGCAACAAGGCTCAATAGGGGAAACTCATTCTAGTAACTAGCCTATGTTAGCTGTTTGGTGCCAACACCCTGCCCTAGGTTCTAACTAGTAGTCAGGAGGTAGAGCTCCTTCTCTAGTGCCCTTATAGCCTGACCCTATCTTAATTCTTAATCTATAATTCTTTGTATGTGTGTGTGTATATATATATATAAATAAAATTTAAAAAATATTAAATTATTTTTTAAAATTGGAATTGTACTTGTAAAATGTACGAAAATCAATGTAAACAAATACAAAAAAAAAGATTATTAAGTCTAAATAAAAAAAAATCTATATCTGTGTAAAAAATACAAATAAAACTAAAATGAAATACATGCTAGTACAATGATAGTAGCAGTAAGATAAACATAATGTCGCTCTATTTGATTTGAAGTATCATAGTTTCAAGTCTAAGTATAAATTTTTTTTTTGTATGCTATCATTTGCTTGTAGTTCTTTGATTTTATTTTGAAAAGTTATTTGTGCATCCTAAATCTTTTAATTACAATAAAAATTCAATAATACTTGTAAGTAATATGCTCCTCCTGCCTGAAATTATTTTCATAATCATAGAAAAAATAAATTTTAATACTGCACTAGATATTCGAGGTCAGTAAATCATCTGTTATTTTAGATATTATATGAAATATTGATTAATATAATTGTTATCAACTCAATATGTTAATTTTTTTTTGTCATTATGTGATAATATAAAAAATAGTAATTGATGTTTGAGTATTTTGATAACTTATTTTTATTTGATTGATCTTTTTGTTGTTTGATCGTAGCTAATTAAATAAAAAAATTATTATCTTTGAACATAGTATTGATTTCTATACTAGGAGGTACAGTAAAACTACTAAATTTATTTTATAATATTTAAATATATTATTTAATTATTTATAAATCATATTATTTTATTTGTGGTTGGTTCATAAAGTTGATATGCATATGATAATGTTTTTTGTCCAATCCATTTTAATTTTAGTATCCATATAAATAACAAAATAACAAAGAGATAAAATAAAATATTAATATATTAAATATTTTCTTTTATATCTTAATATTTATGTCACTAAAATATGAGTGTTATATATATTGGTCAATGTTGGGAAATTCTAGTATTTCTTTTGAGATTGAATGTTGTGTTCTACATAACTTATCTTTGATATCAAATGTTAGAGATTGTAATCTTGAGTTAATGTCATCTATTAGGATCCCATGTATCAAAGTAATTGTGCTTATAACAAAGTTAGAAATCCAATATATTTGTTATATTTGCCTTCGAAACAAAACAATGAATTATGATGGTGATTTAGAGTTACATGAGTGAGAATGAGAATTCTCATAGATGAAACATGCAATGCACAAGATAGAAAAGGGGGAGAGAAGCCACACGAGAGAGAAGTGGAAAATTTCACTTTTGATGGATAACCTATTCACCACATTACATGTTCCACACACTAGCTTATATATCATTAACATCTACAAGTGCATATAAAAATAAACCAAACAATCTCTTAAACTTAAGACATGAGCTATGATATCTCGTCCATATTGTGATTTCATTCATTCATATTGCGATACCATTAAATAAAATTGCGACTAAAATTCTTAAGTCTGTTAATCGCAATAACAAAAGATATGTTGTAATTTTGTTCAAGTTCAGACTCCACAATTCAGGTCGTGATATCAAACATAAGTTGTGATTTCATTTAAATCTCCTAACTCAATAATACCGAGCTAGTAAAAATTATATTCATGTCGTGACACATCACAACATAGTCATTTCTTGAATGCTTAAGACTTTCAGTTACAAGAACAAATAATATGTTGTGACTATGTTCAAGTCACGACTTCAAAATTGTTGTCACGACACCGAATATATGTTGTAGCTTCAAAAATTATGAGCCAATCCCAATATTTTGCTACATGGTGTATATATTTTTTATCTTAGTCTCGTCTCTACTTTATTAGAATTTTTTTTATATTCATTGTTTTTGTCAAGTAATTAATGCAGTTTTTTTTATGTGTAATTTTAAGTGAAATTAATTTTTGATTAACTTTTTATCTAATGAAATGATACTAAAAATCAATGTAATTTGTTAAGCATGAAATATCAGATTATTTGTTAAATGAAGAGTGCTGTGACTATCATATCTGAATCTCAATTTTTTTTGCTCGAAGTCAAACTCAACACACAGATTTCTTATTTATACAACATGTGCCATCCCCATTTTTTAAGGCCTGTCCCTGTCACAGTGCCTTGCCCGACACGACTTGATGTTTATCATGGGTCGTGTCATGTCGGCATGGTTCTAAAAAGGAGAAGTTTGATATGTCCCATTGGCATGATTTTTGGGTTTGTGCCAGGTTATTCCAAGCTGGGTCAGGCCTAGCTAGACTAACGTGATTTGTTCCAAGCTAGCTTGGGTTAGGATTAGACTAGCTGATTTGGTTCGCCGGGCTATCATACTGGTTTTTGCAGCGCCACTTTTATTTCACCAAAATATTTCGCCCAGCATGGCTCGACCATGTCGTTGGCCTGCCCCCAGGATGTCCACGCATGGTTCTGAACCATTCCGTGCCATGTAGGCACGTCTGTCTTGACTGAATAAAGGGTAGCTTAGATGTTGAATCTAACCTAGGCTAGCCTCCACATTACCATCTTATCCTAGTTTGAACCCTACCTAGCTTGGACCAAACTAGGGATAGCTTGGGTGATGAAACCCAGACTAAACCAACATGATTCTAAGCTAGTCTCAGTTTTACTGTGTTGGGTTAGGGGGAACCATGCCTAGTGCCCTGGATGTGTTGGGTTAGCATGCGATTTGATACAACCCAAGTTGCTAGCCACCATTTTTCATGCTTGCCTGACATAGTTGCCCACTTGGGCCACAAAAACTAGGTTGTGTAGGGCTGGTATGACACATTTCCATCATTGCTAATGTCATAATGGTTGGTATAATATTTCAGAAAAAGATTTTATTATTTTATTATTATTAAGAAAATTACTGAAGATATCAATCATATATTCTATTGTATTGTCCCTATTAATAATTTTTATATTTTTATTAAATTGATTTTATCTTTTTTTATGAAATAATTAAAAAAATAATTTTTTTTTTGTTTGAAATAGAAAAAAGTAGCCAAATTAAATATTAATAATTATCATTAAATGTGATAAAATATTTAAATTAACATCGAGTCTTATTTTAACTAAAAAGTTATCATATGACAACCAAGTGATGTAAATGTGCTGTTAATGTGGATGATGCTGTCACATGGTAGATGCTACTGGCAGTGGTATTTTTGTAGAAAACCCAGTGCTAAGTGGTGCAAATGGTGCCTGTTAATCAACAAATTGAGCTGACATTCATAGAATCAGTTGGCTCCATTGTTAAAAAAGGATAACACTAGCGCTGAAGTGTGGCGGAGATGACTGGCCTGGTAAGAATCTAGCGATGGCAAAAACCCTAATTTTTTGGAAATTCTAATTTATTCATAAATTCAAAGTGAACCTCTCTCTGATATCAAGTGTAAAAATAACTGCCCAAAAATCCCTCAATTTTCATAATAAAAAAACAACCTAACGATGTACAAATAGGCAGCCCTATTAATACTTGGATTGGAGTGGCCCACATGTAGGGTGCTCCAGTCCATAAAATAAAAAATATAAATTAAAATAATCTGAAAATAACATTAACATATAACCCGTAGCAGGTTAAAATTATTTATTGTATTTATTTTATGTTTCATTTTTATGATTTTATATTTTATCTTGGCATCTTAATATCTTGGAAATAATAATACTTGATGTTTATTAAATTGTAATGTGGAGCAATATTTGTGTTTTAAAATAATAAATGATTATTAATGATGTTTATATATATTTATATTGAAAAATTCATGTGTAAAAAGGCATGTATTTATGAGCCCAAGACATGCTTCATGGTTCTGATGGATAAGTGCATTGGAGTTGGAGAGCTTAGTTTTTAAAAGTTTTTGATATTTTGACACTTTTTAAATTGTACTGTATTTTGATTTTTTTTTTCCCTAAGTATGATATTAAATATTAAAAAAATCAATAAACAGAAATTAAAATAAAAATATTAATAGTTGAAATCACATGATCACCCATGTATTAGTTCTGCATAAAAAATGTCTTATTGCCTTTATCCATCATTCATGATTCTCTTTTTCAATTAGTGCAGAATTTTGTCAGCTGTTGTACCTTTCATGTACAGTATTACCTGGGATTGGTAGTGGTGAAATGTTGGTATTTGGCTTTTGGTAATATGGCCCTTACTCTGCTTGATGGATGCTTAACCTCATTGTATCTATTTATAGTTTCGAACTGCTGAAGTTTTGATGCAGGAAAGATTCTACTGGTATCCTTCACATATTGGAACACAGTGTATTGTGTGGGTCGAGAAAGTATCCTTTGAAGGAACCATTTGTTGAGTTTTTAAAGAGCAGCTTACACACTTTCCTGAATGCATTCACCTACCCTGACAGGACTTGCTATCCAGTTGCCTCTACAAATACAAAGGTAAGAATGTGTTGAAGTGTGAATATTGCAATATTGTGTTATATAGATTTTTTTTCTTCTTTCCCTCTCCATCTCTCTCTCAAATCCAACCCATATTATCCCTTTGCCTATATATGGGCCTCGGGGCCCTAAGGTCTGGCACGATCCTTTGCCTTTCAAACTATCATATTGCTGGTAGAATTAGTAATACATGAAAGTTACTTTTTCCATCATAAAGTTTCATTAGTAATTAATATCTTCAATATTAATGTCTTTTCAATTCTTCAAACATGAAAATCTTTATAGTATATAAGGTATAAGATTTATTCTCATATCTATAATTATATTTATAATAATGGAAAATGTAATTCTATTATTTGACAGTAGATTTTATATTATTTTATAAAACTTGATTTAAGTGGATTAATATGATTTTCTTAAGCTCAATATGTAAAATTTGTAAAATCACTCTCGGATGAGTATGAATAATAATTGATATTTAAATGTTTTGGCAGCTCACTCCAATTGAATAGATCACTTTATTTTTTATTAGTTAATTAAACAAAAAATTTATTATTTTTGATTATTATTTTTGTCATAATACTTAGAGGTGTATTAATATTATAACATTTTTTTATAATATTATATAAGTTTTATAATTGGTAATATATTTTACTATCTAGTTCTTGTAGTTCGTTAAAAATTTATCATGTGTTAAATAATAAAATAATAAAATGTGCGATCAATTTTTTAAATATTTTTTTTTATTTATAAAATTATTTCACTAAAATAAATTGTATTTTTTATATTATTTAAACACATGATAGATATTGTATATATATTCAATTGTAATACAAAATATAAGAGTATATATAGACAAATATTAGTTAGTTGTATCATAATAATTTTTTAATGAAAATTTACATATAACTAATATTCAATTATTATGCCATGTGTTGCAAGTAGAGGTGTCCGGCCCGGCATGAGGCACGGCACGGTTCAGCCGTGCCCGGGCTCGTGCCGTGCCCGGCTTTGGCACGGACCGTGCCGTGCCGTGCCTGGCCAAGCACGGTTCGGCCCGCGGCACGGCAACGACCGCATGCCTCCCCTCCCACAAAAAAAGACCGCGGGTCGGGTCAAAATCGACCCGACCCGCTGTCCCCGTTTTCCTAACCGCTCGGACAGGTTTGCCCGAGCGGGCCAGGCGAGGCACGGCACGGCCCGTCGTGCCTGCGGTCCGTGCCGGGCACGGCACGGTAGCACGATCGTGCCCGTGAAAAACAGGCCGTGCCGTGCCGGGCCGGCCCGTTTGACACCTCTAGTTGCACGGACACGGCTAGGAAGTGACGTGTCTACGTGTCTGGCACGTGGACACGGCGACACGGTTCGGACACGCGTCAGATACGCGTCCGATACGCCACGTGGCGTATCGGACACAAATCCGTATGGGATATGCCACGTGGCGTATCGGATACGCGTCGGAGACGTATTCGACGGGTTGTTCGGAAACAGTCGTTTACCTCCCGATGCGTCGTTTACCTACCGACGCGTTTTATTCGATTCTAACGAGTCGGAAATACCCTATATATATTAATAATTACTTTTACATCTCCAACAAATTGAGGAGCACACTGCCGACAGTGAGTTTCCGACAAGCCGATTGCGGGAAATAGTTGTCAATTGTCATTGCGTCAAACGGGGAGGGGAGGAGCACACCGCCGAGCAGCCGACAGTACCTAAGGTAACCTAATTCTATAAAGGGAAGGGGGGGAATTGGAATCTGTATCGGGAGGGGGAGAGTTCGAAAATCGGGTGAGGGGGGTGGGTTCGGGAGGGGGGGTGGGGGTTTCGGGAGGGATTTTCGGGAGGGGGGGGAGGGGGTTTCGGGAGGGGGGGAAAAGGTTCTGGAGGGGAGAGGGGGGAGGGTGTTAAAGGTTTAAATTTTTTTAAAATTATTTTAAAAAACAGAATATAAAATTATTTTAAAATACTGTATTTAAAATATATGTTAGAGGGAGTTAGAAGCTGTAACGGGAGGGGGCAGGGATTAGAGGGCTTAAATATTTTTTTTTATATTTTAATTATTATTGTTTGTTTAATATATATACAAAATATAATAAATAAATAATTTATTTTAATTTTAAATACATAATTTTAAGAATAATAATAAATATGCAATATTAAAATATGGAATATTTAAATATGAATACTTTTGTTAGTATGTATTATGTAATATTTAGTAGTATATAATATGTAAGTATAATAGTTTTTGACTTAATGCCTTTATTGATTTTAATTTTAAATAATGTAATTGATGTTGGAATTAAGTTTGTATTTTTACCTTTTTTTAGTATATTGACTTCTATAAATATATTATAAAATTCTTATTATTGATATACATGTTAATAATTTTTATAGATATATTCTAATTAGTGAGAAACATTCATCAAACTTACATGAAATATTTTAGTTAGGAAATATTATTTAATAGTTTTTAGTAATAAATTTATTATTATATAATTATTTATAGTATTATGAAATATTATATTATATATTTTATTTTGAATTTTATATTATCTAATAAAGATTATTTGACACTTAAATGTGATAGATATATTCTAAGGATGCAATATTAGACAAAATAATAATAAATTTTCTTAGTATTTAGACTAAATGACCATATTACATTATGACATATATAAAAATATATATTATTTTGGGTATACCATATATCTGATGCCATTGACATTATTTAATTATATATTTTAATATCTTTAATTATTAAGAACATAAAACTTAATATTTTACAATATTATTTTGACAATATCTATAAGTCTTATATTATGTGGATTAGTTTTACTTTTATATAAAATATGATATTCTTATGATATACCCTGGGGGCAAGTTCAACTTAAGTCCAATTTATAATATGACATTAGAGCTAGAGGTGTCAAACGTGCCGGCCCAGCACGAGGCACGGCACGGGTCCATCCCGTGCCGGTTCACGCAGGCAATCGTGGCACTGGCGGCGTGTCACGACTCACGCCTTGTGACCCATCCGGCCGTCCCCCCCCCCCCCCCCCCGGTAAAAAGACCGCGGGTCGGGTCCAAACAGACCCGACCCGTGGTCTTTTCTGTCGAAATCAGATTCCCGACGCCCATAGACCCGATCCGAGCAATTCCAACGGCAAAAAAAAAAAATTTCAAACTTGAGCGATTTTCAGCCCTTGGATTCACCTCCAACGGTCCTCGTGATTCTGCCCCTTAAAAATCGTAAAAAAATTCAAAAAATTAATAAAAAAATATCTTTTTTTATTAAAAAAAACAATCTTTAGCCTATAAATTCTACCCCCCTCCCTATAACATTTATGTTTTTCAAAAACATAAAACCTCTCAATACTTTCTCTTTCTTACATAAACCGTGCATCTCTCTCTCGGGCCTCGTAATTTTGATTTCGGCTTGGATTTTCGTGAAACTCAACTTGAGTTTTGAACATCAGAGCTTCCTGCGGTGCACCTTGCACGTGGCTGACCTCATTGCTTTTACCGGGTAATATATTTTACGTTTTTTTGTACTTTCTCTCTCTAAAGCTTCTCTCTCTAGAAAAACTTACTGAAAAATAAAAAATGACAAATACACCTGACACGTATTTAAATTTGGAAAATGAAAATGTTAATGTTACACAGACGTCTGTGGCTCCTGAAACTTTGGTTTCTCCTGTCGTGTCGGCCCAAAGTTCTAAAAAATAAAAAACTAGGAGGACTTCTATAGTTTGGACACATTTTAAAATCATAACACAAGTAGATGTTAGGGGTGAGGAATTTGAAATGGCACAGTGTAAATATTGTATGAGACTTTTAACATGCAAGAGTACATGTGGGACTGGGCACCTCAAGAGGCATGCTGAAATATGCTCCAAAAAACATGGACCCTTAGATCCTAGGCAAACTCAACTTGGCACTATATTTTTTGAGACTGGATCGAGTTCAGTCTCAAAGTTTACTCCCTTCGTATACTCCAGCGAGTTGGGTAGGGACGGCATGGCCAGGCTCATCACATTGATGGGTCTTCCGATCAGATTTTCGGAAGATCCGAGGGTAGTGCGCATCATGCAGACTTATTTTCAGCCATCCTATCGTAGGATTCCTAGGTCCACATCTAGGAGTGACATACTAAAGATATATAAGTTAGAAAAACAAAAAATAATTAAGGAATT
This sequence comes from Sapria himalayana, assembly GCA_029783825.1. NCBI lineage: Eukaryota > Viridiplantae > Streptophyta > Magnoliopsida > Malpighiales > Rafflesiaceae > Sapria > Sapria himalayana. The sequence goes on from JAREIK010000055.1 coordinate 161,030, forward strand.
TTTGGCATTTAGTGGAGTGGTGTTCGTGACGTCCGATATATGGACATGTCACGATGATTCTTCTTATGCATGTCTCACGAGTCATTATGTAGATTCTAACTGGACAATCAATAAAAAAAATATTAGGATTCACTGAGATTCTTCATCCTCATAATGGCCCGGCCATTTTTGAGTGTATGATGAAAATATTTAGGGAATATAAAATTCAAAATAAAATTTTTAGTGTCACTTTTGATAATGCTGCGAATAATGGAGTAACGATCAATATGTTTGTTAGGAATATTAGAGACGCACCATTAGGAGAGATCTTTCATGTCAGATGCATGTGTCATGTTATTAACCTGATAGTTCAAGCGGGTATGAAGGTCTGTTCCCCCGCGTTGGAAAATATACGCAATGCACTCAAGTATATTCGCACTCCTCGCAGGCTACAAGAGTTTGGTAATCTCTGTTTGTCTGCGAATCTTAAGAAGAAGAAATTCCAATCAGATGTGAGACATCGTTGGAATTACACGTACCTAATGTTGGAATCATGTGTTGGATATGAACACGTGATATCCGACTACGTCAATAGTAAGAGTGGCGAACTTATTATTGACGATATTGACTGGGCTTCTGGAATTTCATTTATGAAATTCCTGAAGATATTTTATGACACGACGAACATGTGTTCGTCGGTGTATACGCCCACCACTTGCATTGTACTGCGTTGCATATGCAACATTAGTAGCATGTTTAGGAAGTATCGAGCGGACCCGACACTTAGCCATATGGTTGCAGAGATGGAGACCAAGTACATGAAGTACTGGTCCACCATTCCATCTCTTTATTGCCTCGCAATATGCATGGACCCTAGGGCTAAGGTGGAAGGGGTTGAAAACATCCTGACTTTCATTTCCTCGTGCATGAACCTGGAAGAGCCACCTGAAGGGTTCATTTACGAGAAGTTGACAGACCTGTTCACATACTACGATATTAGGTATGGTGGTGGTGGTGGTGAGACTGTGAGTACGGACACTGATACCTTGTTCGGATATGATGATTATTCTATTAACCTAGCGAGGGGGAAACATAGGGGTGGACCTTCACATATGAGCGAGCTGTCTCGGTACTTAGATACCGATTACTGCTCAATCCTATCACCTTCTGATAATAAGAATCTTGATTTATTACAGTGGTGGAAATCATATGAGTCCGCCTATCCCGTGCTATCTAGGATGACACGGGATCTACTGACTCCTCCGGTGTCGAGCGTAGCATCGGAGTCTGCTTTTTCTGTTGCAGTGAACGTGATTTTGGATAGGAGATCGAGATTACGTCCAGATATGGTTGAGGCCTTGGTATGTTTGAAGGATTGGGAGGAATCGAGATTTAGCATCAGTGATCGTGCTGAAGCTGGGACTGTGACAGACACTGCAGTCGCATTCACATCCACTACGATGGCGGAGGACCTGATTGCCGATGATGATAATCCATATGATACTGATCTTGATGTTGCGGCTGTTGATTCTCATGATATGCCGCTTGACGATTGATGCTCATCTGCTCTTTTTTTTCGATATTTTTTTATTTATTTTATTTATACGCTTTGTTTGTACTTTGTAGTTTGTACCATACGTTGTGTTGAAACTTATACTTGTTTTGTTCGGACTATTGGTTTCAAAAGCATGAATGGTAATTTTTCATTTGTGTAGTTTAATTTTTTTTTAATTATAATTTTTACTAACTTAATGTATTTATTTATTATTTTACGATTTAAATTTTATTTTAAAATTTAATAATTTTAAATTTTAATATATAATTAATAAATTAAAATAATAAAAAAAGCTAAATTAATTGAAAAAAAAATTTTTAAATGTTATAATTTTTAAAAAAATTATATTTTTTTAATTATTACTAATACTCTAAATCTATACAGTAACTTAATAAAAAAAATGTACAATTAAAAAAAAAAATTTCTAATCTGCCATTTTGGCATTTTCAGCCCGTGCTCGTGCTGGCGGCTGGCCTCCCGGGACCCGGACCCTGGTTGACCCGGTCCCGCGTTGCGGTGCGGCTCCCGCCCCGCCTGCCCTGTCGGTGCCGTGCCGCCTGGCGCCCTGGCCTGGCCTGTATTGGCAAGGTGTGCCCGAGCGGGCCGGGCACGGCACGGCCTTGCCGTGCCTACGGCCGTGCCGTGCTGGGCCGGCCCGTTTGACACCTCTAATTAGAGCTAATATGAGCTACCCATAGATATCTAACTAAGGGTATGAGGAAGATATGTTAAATTGTCCACTCATCATAAAATTATAAGTAAGTATTGTGTTTATATATAATGTGAGCTTCTTTTCCTTTTGATCTAGGTTTTTGTGATGTGTTCGGTCGAAACTTATTCTGTGATAACTCTATCGCTCATGCTAGGGGTGTTGATGAATAACCGACATGGTATAAATATTATTATATATATATATATGTATATATATGTGAGTGCGTGTTTGACTAGGCACCTAAAAAGGCATGTTGATAAATATATCAAAAAATATGATGTTTTAGATCCTAAGCAAACACAACTAAGCATGAGTGGTGGGGTATTTGAAGGTGGATCTAATTCAACTTTTTTGATTCCTTTCATATATCATATTGATTTAGGGAGGGAAGATAATATTAAATTTATTATCATCATGAGTTTTTTGATTAATTTTTTTGGAGGATATTAGGGTTGCTAAAATCACACAGACTTATTTTTAGTCTGCTTATTGAAATATTTCTAGACCCACATATAAGAATGACATTATTAGATATTATAAGTTATAAAAATAGATGATAATTAATAAATTTAAGTAATATAGTGGCGTGATGTATGTGATGTATGATATTTTGACTAGTCATGATTATGTATATTTTGCATGCCTCATCGTTTATTATCTAAATTCTACATGGAAATTTAATAAATTATTTTTGGATTATTTGAGATTCTTCTTTCTTATGATAATCTTGTTATAATGAATGCATGACTTAAATCTATAGTGATTATCATAATCAAAATAAAATATTTAATATCATATTTGATAATATATCTAACGGAGTAGTTATTAGTATGTTTGCTAGAACCTTTAGAGGTGAGCCGTTATGTTAGTTTTTCATGTTAGATGTATGCGTCATATTATTAATTTGATAGTACAAGTTGAGTTAAAAGTTTTTTTCTCATCATTAAAAAAATACTTAATTCATTAAAATATTTTTGGATGCATAACAGACAACAAGAATTTGGTAGTCTTTGTTTGTTTGTAGTTCTAAAGAAAAAGAAATTTTAATTAGGTGCGACATTGTTGAAATTTCATTTACTTAATATTAAAGTCATGTTTTGGATATGAACATGTAATATCTGACTATGTTAATAGTAAAAATGACGAATTTATTATTGGCGACACTGACTGAGATACACGAATTTTTTAAAAAATTCCGGAAGATTTTTTATAACAGAGATGCACATATCTTTGCTTATGTACACTCTCACTACTTGCATTGTATTCATGTGTACGTGCAATGTTAGTTGCATATTTGAAAAGTTTAGAGATTAAACTATATTTAGTATCATGTATGTTAAGATGAAAATCAAATATTTAAAGTACAAGTTCACTATTCTATTTTTTTATTGCCTAGCTGCCTACATGGATCATATGGTTAATGTGGAAGGGGTAAAAAATATTTTTACATATATATTTATGTATATGAATCGTGAATACCAACCTGAAAGGTTCATTCACAAAAAATTGATTGAGTTATTTATGTAATACGATACTAGATACTTAGATATCGTTTATTGTTTAATCTTATTAAATAATGATAACAATACTTTTAATATTTGATTATATCAGAAATCATATGAGTTTATTCTTCTTGTATTGTCGAAGATGATACGGAATTTACTGACTTCTTTGGTGTCGAACATAGTATCAAATCATGTTTTTTCTATTGCAGTCAATGTCATTTCATATATGATATCAAAATTATAACTAGATATAATTGAGATATTTGTATGTATGAATGATTGAGAGGATTCGATGTTCGGTTTATTAGGATTAAGCTAAAACAAGAGTGCATAAGTTGCTGACATATGATATCTCATGAAACTTGGAGGATGTTGATACTACTTCTAGTGATACTATTAAATATTTACATGATGATAATGATGATTTGCATATAAATACCAATTAGCATTAGAATGATGATTGTTTTTTATTTTTAAATAATAAATTTTGTTGTTGTTTTTGTTTTTTTTATTAATATTATTGTTTATTATTATTTTTCGATGATATCATAGTGAATATTTTTTTTTCATTTCATATGAGTATCTCATGTAAGATACAATTGTATTTATTCATTTTTTTTTGTATTGCGAATTTGTGATTTACATACTTAAAATTAAAAACTGGCATGACTTAGCTCCTCGCATGATCCAGCCTGATTCTGCCCGGAATCGGGTTGGTCGGGCCAGACAAAACACAAGTTGTGCCCTGCCATGCACGACACGACTGCCTTATCGTGCCGTGCCAAAAATGTCACAATGACCTGACTAGGCCACCTAAAATTAGGTCGTGTCGGCACATCACGACTCGTATGACACTTCTAAATAGGTCATTTAGTGCTGAAATGACTCATTTTTTAGGTTCGGATGGGTCCCCTTGCTGAGCACGACACAATATTTGTTATGGGTTGTGCCGTGCTGTGCCTGCATTTTCTAAAATATGGGCAGCCAGGCATTGCTGGTTGGCATGCCTTTTGGCTGGGTCCTGCTGGCTCGTGCCAAGTCGAGTCAGGCTAACCCAGTTCTTTTTAGGCTAGCCTGGGTCAGGACCAGATTCTCCTCTTTGGCGTGCCAATTCCTACTATGTTGCACCTCTCATACCAGGATCTTTGGCCTTGCATGGCCTAAGCTATGCTGCGAGCCGACCCACAGCATGCCTCTTAACCGGGCTGTTGCGTGCCTAGCATGGCCAAATCATGCCATATCTTGTGCCGTGTGGTAAATAATATTTTTCTGATTGTCAAATGCTTGTGGTAAAACAATTATTATTTGATTATTTTTCTTCAAAACATGACTTCTATAATTTGGTCGATGTATATCTAGATGCTGTCTTCTTCCCAAAATGTTTGGAGAATTGTCAGATATTTCAGCAAGAGGATTGTCATTTAGAGCTCAACAGGCCATCAGAAGAGATTTCTTATAAAGGTTGTGTTCCTCCACTGGGAATAGGCATCGTTTGAGATACTTTACATTTCTGCTTAATGAAATGATTTCATAGGGCAAATTGCTCAGCATGTTGATCAGTTTTTTTTTTTATAATAATTAAACTTTAGGTGTTGTCTTTAATGAGATGAAAGGCGTATATTCTCAACCTGATAATATATTAGGGCGCGTTGCTCAGCAGGTTACCTCTCTTTTTTTAGAATGATTTTGCGTGCTCATTCTTACTTGCCAACAATTTCATAGTGCTTTTGAAATGACACACACACACACACACACACACACACACACACACATATATAAACATTGCATGCTCAAGCGAGTTGCCTTGGGTTTTGTTTGTTTCTCATTGCAATTCATCGAATCATAGCATCTAGAGAGCTATAAGAGTTAAGTATGTGCCTGCCAACAAGGTACAACTTCACACTAACGAGCTATAGGGCTGCAACCTACTCTCTTATGCCAGCAGCTGCAACTGCAAATAAGCAAGTGCAAGCTGCAGTGCAGTGGCACTCAATAGTGCACTAGAGCCTTCCTTTTAGGCTATAATTAAGTATAGGCAGGCTGCATATATGTATGTGTGTGTGTTTGTATATATATATATATATATTTCAAATTATATAATATAATATTTAAAATTATGAAAATTTAAAAAGCATTTAAATAATATTAAAAAAAATCATTAATTTAAAACTACAATGTGAATAAAATTACATTAAAAAAAATTACATAGACAAAGTTCTTATCTTGTATACAAGACCCTTGCTTTAGTATGGGTATGAGTAGAGGTGTCAAATGGGTAATGCCGTGTTGGCAAAGCCTGTATTTTTGTGGCCCAGCCAGGCCACCATGCCGTGCCGGGTACGACATGGTATGAAGCATGTCCCGGCTAAACAATTTTTTTTTATTTATGTTGTATGAGAGTACTCGTCATGTCAATTTTCCTAACTAACTAAACAACTATATATATATATATATATATATTATTTATTTATTTATTTATTTGTTTGTTTGTTTTTTTAAGCTTAATTAAAAATATATATATATATATATATATTTACTTTTTATGTTTATTTTATCTTATATCTCATTCCTTCAATCTCTCCCCTTGACTGCCAGGGAAAATTTAATGGGTTTTGGCAATTAAAAATGTTAAGTTTTGTTTTCTTGTATTTTTCATGTTTTCTCTTTTCTCATTGTATGAGATTACATGATATGTGGGATTCTCCAACCTTAATATATGTGTGTTATTTTTATATTTGAGTTTAATGGAAATTCAGTTGGACATTTATCTTTGTTTTCTCATTGGTGTTGCATTTCTGAAAATTATATTTGGGAGCATTGTTGTGAGTGAAAATTCGTTGATATTTGTAAGCATATGTTTGTTGCTTATCTTATCTGCATTGCTAACTGTGATGAATTTCTCTCAGTCTCTCTTTCCAGATAATACTTACATTGTAGATAGTGGTGGTGATCCTAAAGTTATCTCCAAGCTGACATTTGAGCAATCTAAGGTTTATAATAATCCTAGATTTCATCTTTCTCCTTGCATTTAGCGATGCTTGTTTTTCTTCTTGCATTTACTATTCTATTTTTTACAGTATGTTTTGTGCTCGACACAAACAGATCTCATTGCATCTGATTGTTTTTTTTCTGATTGTTTTTTTTTTTTTTTTGTTTTATTTTTTCCAGCCATGTGTTTTTTTATAACCTGTATGATATTTGCAGGAGTTTCATAAAAAATGGTACCATCCTAACAATGCAAGAATAAGGTTTTATGGGAATGATGATCCAAGGAAATGCTTGTGCCTACTAAGTGCTACAAGTTTACTTTATTGATACTTTACACAAGTTTCATAGTTATGTTTCTCTTAATCTCGTTTTTTTGTATATTTGGTTTAGTTTTTCAACAACACAATCTATGTAACAAATGTGATTATGTGATTGTAGTAGTTATCGTTTTGGCGATGTAGTAATTATCATTTTTTGGATATGAGATCTGGATAATAGTATACTCATTTTGGTGGTGTTAAAGTCGGATTGGTTTCTAGGAAAAATGTTCAATTTAGGTGGAAAATACAATGTTATCATTAATTACTATTGGAACTTGTTGAAAAAGAGAGAGAGAGAGAGAGAGAAGAAACCTTTTTTTTTTCAACTTCTGCAACTCCACATTATATTCAACACTCCCCCTCAAGCTGGAGCATATACGTCATATGTATCAAGCTTGTTACAAATGTATTTAATCCTAGGACGACTGAGAGATTTAGTGAATATATTTGCTAGTTGATCATTTGAATTAACAAAACTTGTAGCAACACATCCTGATGCGATCTTCTCTTTAATGAAGTGACAATCAACTTCAATATGCTTGGTCCTTTCATGAAAGACTGGATTGGATGCTAATATGTAATGCGGCCTGGTTATCACAGATGAGTTTCATCTCTTCATCCTTTTCAAAGCTCAACTCTTGAAGAAGATGTTTCAACGATATGAGTTCACATGTTGCCAAAGTCATGGCTCGATACTCGGCTTCAGCGCTAGATCTAGCCACTTCATCTTGTTTCTTACTCTTCCAAGATATTAGATTACCTCCAATAAAAACACAGTATCCTGAAGTGGAACGTCTATCTGTGGTTGAGCCTAGCCCAATTTGCATCTGTGTAACCAACAACCTGAGTATGACCTCTGTTCTCGTACAACACACATTGGCATGGTATACTTTTGATATATCGAAGAATGCGGATTACGGCATCTCAATGGCTATCACATGGTGACTGTAGGAATTGACTAACATCACACACAGGAAAAGAAATGTCTGGACGAGTAATGGTGAGATAGTTTAATTTACTTACGAGTCGTCGATATCTCCCAGGATCTCCTAAAGGTTTTCCCTGTCCTGGTACAAGTTTGACATTTGGATCCATAGGTGTTTCTACCAGTTTACAATCTAACATACCGGTATCTTCCAGGATGTCTAAAGCATACTTTATTTGGGAAAGGACCACACTGGAACTGGATTGAACTATCTCAATTCACAAGAAATACTTGAGTTTTCCCAAATTTTTGGTATGAAAGTAGGGTAAAAAGATGTTGCTTTAGTTTCTGAATACCATCCTGATCACTGCCTGTAATGACAATGTCATCTACATAAACAACCAGATAAATACACTGCCCCAAGGAGTTATGATGATAGAAAACTGAATGGTCTGCTGTACTGCGAAGCATGCCAAACTCTTGAACAATAGAACTAAAACGACCAAACCATGCTCGAGGAGATTGTTTTAAGCTGTATAGAGAATGGCGTAACTTGCACACTAAACCAGACTTCCCCTGTGCAACAAAACCAGATAGTTTCTCCATATAAACTTCCTCGGCAAGATCACCATGAAGGAAGGCATTTTTAATAACCAACTGATAAAGAGGCCAAGAACACATAGCAGCCATGGAGAGAAGCAGATGAACAGAAGCAATCTTGGCAACATGGGAGAATGTGTCAGCATAATCAGAACCATAAATCTGAGTATAGCCTTTAGCAACTAAGCGGGCCTTAAGGCGATCAACCTGACCATCAGGACCAACCTTAATTGCATAGACCCAACGACAACCAACTGTAGATTTACCAGAGGGTAAAACAACAAGATCCCAAGTGCCATTAGAGTGTAGAGCAGCCATTTCATCCACCATTGCCTATCGCCAGCCTGGATGGGAAAGAACTTCATGGGTGCTCTTTGGAAGAGAAACATAAGATATAACAGAGACAAAAGCAGAATAGAGTGATGATAATCGATGATAACTCAAAAAATTGTAAATAGGATGAAGATTACGAGTAGAGCAATTACCTTTCTGAGTAGCAATGGGTAAGTCATCAGGAGAGGGGGGAGCCGGGGTAGGAGAAGCCGAAGGGATAGGAAGTGAGTCAGCAGGTGCCTCAGCAAACGGGAGAGGAGCATCGACACGAGGGTGACGATGATAAACCTGAAGTGGTCGAGGAGGCACAGCATCAGGTGAAGAGACAATGGGAATGAGCAAGACTGCAGAAACAGGAAGAGACTCAGAAGTGGTGGAAAAGAATGGTGAAGTCCTCAAAGAAAGTAACATCAGCGGAGATAAAGTAACGATGAGTCTCAAGAGAATAACAACGATTACCCTTCTGAAGTCTGGAATATCTCAAGAAGAGACACTTCATGGCTTTGACTGAAAGCTTGTCCTGTCCAGGAGTGAGAATATGAACAAAGCAAGTATAATGAATGACACGAGGAGGAAGGAAATAAAGTGGTTAGTCAGGGAAAAGAAGGGAATGAGGAATCTGATCATGTAAAACAGAGGAGAGGATACGATTAATCAAATAACAAGCAGTAAGAACAGCGTCCCCCCAAAAACGAAGAGGAACATTACTATGGAGGAGGATAGTACGAGCTGTCTCAACAATATGTCGATTCTTGCGTTCAGCTACCCCATTTTGTTGAGGAGTATGAGCACAAGAAGACTGTTGAAGAATCCCATGATGAGACATAAATGAAGTAAAGGGGGATGAAAAATATTCCTTGGTATTGTCACTGCGTAACACACGAATAAAAATATTGAATTGGGTCTGGATTTCAGCATAAAATTTCTGGAAAATAGAGAATAACTTAGCTCGATCTTTCTTTAAAAATAACCAAGTACATCGAGAATAGTCATCAATAAAAGTGACAAAATACTGAAATCCTAAAGTAGACGTAGTCCGACAAGGACCTCAAACATCAGTGTGAACAAGCTCAAAAGGAGACTTTGCCCGATTATCATAACGCTTTGGGAATGAGACACGAGGATGTTTCCCAAGCTGACATCACTCACACGAAAGCGACGACAAAGTGAAAAAACGAGGGGCCATCTTCTGGAACTTGGAGAGATTAGGGTAGCCCAAACGACTGTGAATGAGGAGAGGAGCATCAGTGGAAATGCAAACTGCAGGAGATGAATCCGAGGTGAGGTGATAAAGCCCTTGAGACTCATGTCCTATGTCAATCGTCTTCCCTGTATTCCGGTCCTGCAAGGTCCCAAATTTATCAGAAAAGGTAATAGAACAATTAAGAGTACGAGTGATTTTGCTGATGGAAATAAGATTAAAAGGACATTTAGGAGTATAAAGGACAGAAGTGAGAGGTAGAGAAGGTAGAGGAATGACCAAACTAATACCTTTAGCCATAATTTGAGAATCATTAGCTAAGGTAACAGTAGGTAAAGCAGATGTAGTCGTAATAGAGGAGAAAAGATCCATATTACCAGATATGTGATCAGAAGCTCCAGAATCTAGATTCCAGGGTCTAAGAGAAGATGTGTGGGTAAGGCAGGCAGAGGCATTACCAGGCTGGGCAACAGAGGCAACAGAAACCTGAGATGCCTGAGATGCGGAGGAGCTCGGAGGCTGAGGCAGCTGAGAATCAAAGGACTGGACCACATGGGCAGTGCGAGGAGGCCGTCCATGTAACTGATAGCAACGATCACGAGTGTGGCCAAGTTTATTGTAATAGGTACAATGAGGACGTTGGCCCCTACCTCGGTTATCACTACGGCCTCCTTGAGTGGTAGTGTGAGAAACTAACACAGAAGAATCTGAAGTGCTATCAGATGGCAAAGTCTGAGTGGACGAGATACGAAGGAGGCGAGCAAACACATAATCCAATGATGGAATTGATGAACTGCCAAGAATCCGATCGCGGACAGGCTCAAGATTCGGACGGAGGCCAATAAGAGTAAGGACCATGAAGAACTTATCAAGTTGTGTTTGTTGAGCACCAACATCAGAAGTAAGAGGCATCACAGTCAAGAACTCCTCCTTAAGAGAAGCAATCTGGCCAATATAAGTAGATAGATCCAAGTCCTGTTGGCTGAGATGGACAATAGCAGAAGCCACCTTATAAAGACGCTGGATATCATTCGTGTATAATCTTTTGGCCTGAGTCCAAATTTTAAAACAAGTTTTGTAGGCTCGAATATGAAGAAGAATCTTAGGATCAACTGATTGCCACAATACACTACATAACTGGGCATCTATCTTCCTTTACTGTACGCGATCAACTTCAGGGATATCTGTCTCCTGTGTAACCCGGTGATCCTCATATCCTTGACCCATAAATCATAGTTCAACAGAAGCTGACCAGGAAAGATAATTGTCACTGCCAACCAATTTCTCCGAAGTAATCATAGGAGATCCAGATATAATAGAGGAAAAAATAGAAGTTTTAGCAGCCATATCTATTTCAGATTGAAAAGAGCCCTAGTACAACTTCAGATTGTGGCGTAGCAGCACCCGAAAGGTAGAAGAACACTTCCGACGGCACGTGCAGGGATTGGGATGGAGAAAAAGTAGCCGGAAAGACTGTTCGGAGGGCCGGCAGTTCTGAGCGAGAATGGAAGCATAGTCCCTCTCGACCCTCTCCTCCAGCGCGACTCTTTTCTGGGTCCCCGGCGAGTAGTCCAGCTCAAACTTGGTACTCTTCACGTAGAAGTTAACTCCACCCCTCTGCGTCGTGAACTTGTACTCATACAGATACGACCTGGAGATGGAGTAGATGGCAGGGTTGGAGGAGGGCAGGAAGTTCAGCAGCAGGATAACGACGATGGGCAGCAGCTGCACAAGCGACCTTAAGTTGAATCCCGAGCAGGCGTTATTATTCGGCGCTCCAGCCGCGGCAGCCGTGCCACCAAAGTTGAAGGTGTCGGAAAGCTTCGGGAGAGAATTAGGTTTTCTTTTATTGCTCTGATACCATGTTGAGAGAGAGAGAGAGAAAAAAATATTTTCTTCCTAGTTTTCAATTTTTTTTGGCATTCCACATTATATTCAACACTAAATAATATTTTCAAAATTATAAAATCAGAAAATGAATAGAATATGACTACCAGTAACGTAAATAATTATTTATATGTTGATAATTCAGAAGTCTGATGTGAGAGTATGGGAGATAATTTTTAATATATAAATGATGAGAAGTATCTTTGTCGATAAACTATGTGATGATTTAATAGTCAGTTATCTCTTATAATATTATGTAAAATTTTGACTTTTTTTAATTATATCCAATAATTATGTATCTCTTATCCCTATCTCTGTTGTAGCTTGCACGACATTGTGGATAATTGTGATCTTCATGTTTAATAATTAGATTTTTCATATGCTGCACAAATACAAGAGCAAACTCGACCAAATTAGGGTTAATGACCAAACTTTAATTCTATCTAAATTTTTATTAAAAAAAAAAAAATCAAATTAGTGTTTCTATCAACCTCGAATTTTGGGTCTTGATGGTCCCTTGAAAAATTAATTATTTCAGCTCGAATATGTGGTATAGGAGGTCTCCTTTGCTGCTACTATCATCAAAACTTTGATGATACCCCTCCTTTGGCATGGGCGTGGTGATCCTCATCGATGCCCATTGCACGCAATGGGTGTGTGATAGTGTTGACTAACATACAATGTGCGTGCTCTCCACCCTTTGCATGCTAGGTAGGAAATTTTAATATGTTTTCATAAATGACACACCTGACAAATAATAAATATTATTCCAATGATGCTCAATTCTAAAATAGTTGATGCGAGTCAAGATTATTATGTACAATCTTTATTGCTTAATTCCAAGGAGAGTTATTTATTTGATTTGACGATGCTGCATAAAAATATCATAGTAAGAGAAAAATTATCACAATATTGTTATTTTATAAATAGCTTACAAATATATCACAACAATAATAATTAATTTATATTTTCTTTGATGATGTTGAAAATATCACAATTTTTTCTTTCTTCAAACAAAATTTTAATAATATGATGTTTGTGTTAGAGATATAAATAGTAATAATTAATTCATATTATCTTTGATGAAGTAATGTTTCCTTTTGTTTTATCTTGTCAAATCCACACATAAATATATTGTTTTTTTAGCCGACACAAAAAGTGATAGACATTGCCTGTCACTTTTCATGTTGGTGCATGTTATGTAAAAACCTAACGGGCATGACCAAGATAGAATACCATTTTTTAAAAATTTTGGGTTGGGATCCTATTGTTTGTGACTTGTGACCCTTGTTGAGTCATGGGTCAGCATGCGAGTCGTGACTCTGGATCGTACCTAGCTCGGCATGAGATAAATTTGGCCATGATCCAACATGGCATGACCATGCCTATGGGCTGACATGATCTTGATCTCGACCAAGTATGGTTCTGGATCTTGCAATGCTAAGCCATGCACGACTAATTTGGGCTATGCTTCATGTCATGCCTGGGTGGTTTGACCCATTTTACATCTTTTCTCTCGGCTGGGATGTGCCGGGTTGGGCATGGCATTTTTGTGTTATGTCGGATTGGGCGCAACATTTTTGTGCTTGGGCTGTCTGACCCACCTTACACCTATATATGCTAGTATGACTTGTGTATATACTTATTTGATCTGACACACTTAGATATATAGTGATCTAGTAGAGATGTGACTAGAAATAAATTGAGGTTTCTGATTGCTTTTATTGAATAAATACATAAGATATACAGAGATGTCAAGTAGGCAGAGCATCTTGAGCACAACTAGTGGCATGACAAGATATAGTTTTTCTAGGCTCGACACAACATGGTCCAGAACCATGTTTGGATCAAACTTGTGCTGACTTAGAGGTGTCAAACATGCCGTGCGTCTTGTTGTGTCTGGGTTGCCCTGTCCACTTGACATCTCAACTTGTAGGCAACTTGCAATTTGGCTGTTTTGCAGCATACTTTAGTATGAGACATCCTGCTTGGTGGTTAAGTTCTGAATTCAGCTGAACTAGCCCTTAAATTGATGCTTCTGATGCTTTCTTGTCTCCATTAGAGTATCTGAATATGTTTGATGAGAGTTCGATCTCGATTGACTCAAGGATTCAACCACAACAGCTATTTTCTGAGCCAGTAAAGATCGTTGAAACATATTCGGCCAGGGATGGGGGTGAATCTAAAATGAAGCATATGGTGTGCCTTAGTTTGCTGCTTTTAGATAAGCCTCTGTGCTTAGAAACTGAGCTTTTGCTTGGGTTTTTGGATCATCTTCTATTGGGAACACCATCTTTTCCTCTGAGGAAAGTGTTACTTGAAAGTGGCCTGGGAGATGGCATTGTTGGTGGTGGTATTGAAGATGAATGTCTTCAGACTCAATTCAGCATTGGATTGAAGGGTGTTTCTCAAGAAAACATACAAAAGGTCGAAGAACTAATCATGGATATGCTTAGAAAAGTAGCAGATGAAGGATTCGAACCAGATGCCATTGAAGCATCCTTGAATATAATTGAGTTTGCTCTCAGAGAGAAGAACACTGTTTCATCTCCTCGTGGCTTGTCTCTCATGCTTAAATCCATGGTTACTTTTTTTTTTTTTTACTTGCTTCTTGTTTAGAACTTACAGTCCTACGCTATACAGTATGTGATTACATAATGAGAATTTTTGTTTTCCCCCAGAACAAGTGGATATATGATATGGATCCCTTTCATCCTTTAAAATATGAGAGACCCTTGAATGCCCTGGAAGTGAAAATATCAGAGCAAGGTGCCATGGCTGTGTTTTGTCCTCTAATTGAAAATTTTATCTTGAAAAATTATCATTGTGTTGCAGTAGAATTGAAGGGAAAGGTTTCATTTTTTCTGTTTTTTTTTTTGTGATTTATATTAGTTAGTTACTCCTGATGATATTGTTAATTTTCACTCTCAGCCTGATCCGGAGAAAGCTTCTCGTGATGAAGCTGCTGAAAGAGAGAATTTAAAGAGAGTGAAAGCTGGCATGACAGAAGATGAACTTGAACAGCTGATAGATGCAATGCAAAAGTTAAGATTGAAACAGGAAACTCTTGATCCGCCAGAGGCTTTAAGATGTGTTCCTGGCCTATGTCTCAGCAACATTCCTCAAGAGCCTATTCATGTTCCCACCGAGGTTTTTAATTTTCTTATATTAATACTTTTCCTTGTTATGTTCTGTTTCTTACATTAGAGCATCATCATCATCATCATCATTAATTAGACCTTATTACAACTGTTTGGAGATATTGGAACACATTAGAAAAAGATAAAAATGACATCATTTTGTCATATGATAGAATTACTCTTTTATAATGGGCATTCTTTTATATATGCTAAAATATAATTTGTATTGAGATTGTAACTGCCGTCAAGGCTTCTTCTTTAGTACGGGGTCTGGGTAAAGTTATTGTTTTGACAGTTTTACCCCTGAAACTTGTAGAGGTGATGTCTGTTGAGTCTTGAACCCGATGCCTATTGCCCTTGGACGAAGACACTTATCATTGGTCTAAAATTTGATATTTAATGTATGCATACAACATAAGGACTTTCCATGCAAATAATCAAATAGTACTAAAATATAATTTATGTACTAGTATATATAAAAAAAAATATAATGTTCTATAGTACAAAGTATCAACACTCTCAAAAATTAGTATATATCTCATGCACATTAAGCTTGCAGTAAATATACAAAAATTTAATCTTCTTAGGATTGTTGTAAAAACTTTTGATAGTTTATATTAAATAGGAACATTAGTTGTAATAATAAATTTGTCGTATATTTTTTTAATGAGTAATAATTAATATATATATATATATATATATTATCACTAATGAAATCAAATTCAAAGTCATATTTCTAGCAAATTGGTTTTTATAATAAATTATTATGGAACTAAAATAGAACATCTTTCTTCATGAAAATAATTGTTTTAAAGAATATCAAAAGTTATTTTAGCTACAACCCAATGTTTTTCCTCATCTAATTATTAAAAAAATAATTATCTATATCACATTTTTCTGGAATGCATGGCCATATTCTAAAAAAGTATACTAGTAGTAGTTTTTTTTTCAATGGGTTATTGTTTCACTTGATTTTAAATAGCTAGTTAAATATGTATGATCGCTTATAGAAATATGTCTTGAAAAAAATATATATATATATATATATATATATATATATAAGCATAGTTTTAAATGGAGCACCATGGCACAAAGGTCTCTTGGAGCCTTGAGGCACACCTAATACGTGGACTTTTGTAAAGTAAAATATGACTTTGGATGTACATAAAGTTTTATTAAATATGTTTTTAATTGATAAAAAATAAATATTCATAATATTAAAATAAATTTTGATAAAAAAATTAAATGAAATTATATAAATTTTAATATATAATTATAAAATTTGAGAATAAATATATTAAAAAAACTATAGTATATAAGGCGAGCCTCTTCAGTAAGGCGTGTGCCTTGGAAAAGGAGGTGATATAGCTAGGGAGTGGTTGTGCCTTGAGCATGGTATGCCTTAAGCACGTCTTTTACTACTATATATAAAAGTGTATACAAAGACAAAATACACACACACACACATCTACATATTTAAGATATTATTTTAATACTAAAATTTGATTATTATTATTTTAATACTAAAATCTCTTATTACTAGTACATATTTTTGGATTATGATTACCAAATTGCTCAATCTTTATCTCTCTCTTGAAATATGATTATAGTAATGGGTATGTTTATTTAGATCATATATTTGATTTTATTGTTTTTTTTTTTTTTGGGTTTTTGATTCTTTTTTTATTATCTTAATCAAATGTTCAAACATATTATTTGTAACATAATCATTCATAAATATATGAAACACACATATTTATATTTGTCTCTCTCTGTGTGTTATGTGCATGTATACATTTGTGTATGTGTATGCATATGTATATATTATCATTTTGTTAGATCAAATATACAAGGTGAATTGAGTGTCAGTGCTCATGTATTTTTTACAAATTAATCATTAGACTTATATTTGTTAATTTTTAAATATTTATTTTCATTAAACTTGTATCTATTCTAGTTAGTGGAATTCCCATAGAATGTAGTGTTCCAACTATGTAGTTATGAATGTATTTATGTTCCTTGAGTTTGATATTTACTTTAGCTAGTGATATATACATATAATTTCATTAAACCTGTGATATTTCATTCAGTTTGATTTCTTTATTTCTTTAGGCAAACTCGTGTTCGTGCATATTTTATTTAGGCTGACTTGTATAAAAATTTTTATGCGATTCCTAATAAGCTATGTGGTTAAAAACCATACCCACATATTATTATTCTCGAAAATAAAAAAAATTATGTCTGATGAATCTTGAATTTGAGATCTATTATTTTTGAAAGAAGATACTTGAGATGTCAAATGGGTCGTGATGTGACGACACAGCCTATTTTTGCAGGGCATGGCCGAGTGCACTGTCGTGTTGGACCGTGCTAAACGGTCCATGCGAAAACCCATTGCATGAAAATGCAACGGGTGGCAGGCATACTTGGCCGGCTAATTACAATTAGTCACATAGTTGATTGTTTTAAAAAAATTAGACCATCCCATCGGGTGGTCACCTAGACTGGTTTACCATGCTATCGGGCTAGGCACACAGGGTGTGCACGATTCAGCTCGAGACATGGCTCATATTAGCCTAGCACAACATGAACCGTGCCATAAGGTGGCCCCGGCCCGGCACGGATGAACTGGGCTGGTCTGTAAGCCGTGTCAGGGCTGTTTGATCCATTTGATACCTCTAGATTGGTGAAATATTCCGCCTTGCTCAATCGATCAAACAGCTCCGCAGCCAAAGGTATCGGATACTTGGTCTTGATCGTGACTTTATTCAGTGCTCGGTAATCCACACACATCCGACGTGTCCCGTCTTACTTCTTTTGAAACAGCACTAGTGCTCCATACGGCGCTTTGGAGAGCTAGACCAGACCCGCATCCAACAACTCCGTCAATTACTTCCGCAACTCTCTCAACTCTGGTGGAGTCATCCGATAAGGAGCTTGAGTAGGAGGTCTCGACCTTGGTACGAGCTCTATTTGATGATCCATCTGTCTTCTCGGTGGCAACTTCTTAGGCAACTCGGGAGGCATAACATCGGCAAATTTACTCAGTATGAGGGCTATGGCATCTGGCACTTTGACTTGCTGGCCTAGCTTGATCTTTATCATTGCCGCAACATATTTGTGCTCACCCTTCCTAAGGCCTTTCTCGAGTTGCAGGGCAGACAAGGTCTTCTTCCCTAAAGGTCTTTCAGGCAGCTTGCTGATGTCGGCTACAAAACATGGCTGCTTCTCATCCATGATCAACAACCCATTCAGGTGCGGCAACAAGGCTACCTTGGATCTTTGGAAGAAATCATTGCCTAATATAAAATCAAAATCATCCAAAGGAACACTAAGGAAGTCTATCGTACCTTTCTAATCCCATATCTGAATTGCCATGTTCTTTGTCATGCCATGCGTCTCTTGTGTTTGGCTATTTACGGCTTTTAGCTTGCTGTCATCTTTAGCGAGCTTCAAACCGAGTCTGGCTGCTTCCCTTATTGATACAAAATTGTGGGTTGCCCCACTGTCTACCAATGCCACAATTTTCTTTTCTCCGGTCAGCAACTCCACATATATCAGTCCTCTGTGAGTCGCCCCAGCCCGCATCGCATTCAATAACTGAAGAGGGTTGGATCTTGTAGGGGCTTTTGTTTTGCTATCTTTCCCTTCAACTCTGAGTGCATTGAGCTTCTCCTTCTTTGGGCAATCCCTCGCTCGATGTGGCCCATCGCAGATAAATCATCCCGACGGCCTGGTAATTTGTGAGGAAGGCGCCCTCTCCCCCGCTTTAGCATGCATATTCTGTTGCTCCTTCCAACCCTTGCCTCCACTCTTGGAGGTCTTTCCATTTGAATTCCAGTTCGACTCTTTGCTGGCCTTTCCCCTTTTGCCTGGGAGTAGAGGAAAAGGTCACTCTGTAGTCGGATAGGCAGTCCGCTGCCTCCATGGCTAAGGGCAAGTTTTGGACACCTTGCCTCCTCTGTTCACTTTGAGCCCATCCCTGCAACCCAGACATGAAGTTGAACAGCTTGTCGACTTCGGAATTGTCCTTGATGTCAAGGATCAATGAGCTAAACTCCTTCACATAATCTCTGACGGAGCTTGTTTGCTTCAGTTTCTTCAGAGACTCCCTCACCATCCACGCTGTGTTTGTGGGTAAGAACTGATACTTAAGCTCTTTTTTTCAAAATCTTCCAGCTCTCGATCTTTGGTCTGCCAGCAGCAGCGTCATCGCTCGTTCTGGTCTGCCACCAAAGCTTTGCATCACTTGTCAAATACACAGTGGTTATCGTGACCTGTTCGCCCACCAGTATTCGAGCAGCGATGAAGTTTCGCTCCATGTCCCAAAGGAGGTTCTCCAATTCTTCTGCGTTCCGTGCACCACTAAAAGTCTTGGGCTCAGGTACTCACACCTTCGCAGGAGACGGATCTGTAGCAGCTGGCGTGCCCTGCACCACTGCTCGCTTCTGCAACACGATCTCCCCCTCTAGAGGTCTGATTCACTCCTCGAACTCCTCGGTCATGGCATGCATTCGGTCCTGAAATGACCCCATCCGTTCCTCAACACGATCGCCTCAGTTGCTGTGCCTATCTCCACGTCAAGCCTGGACACATGGGTGCCTACCTCAGCCTCTATCCTTGCTACTTGCTCACGCAGTGCATCAACCATTATCCTCGCGTTGGCCATCCTCTCCTCTGATACCAAACTGTCACGTCTGCCCCTAGCTCCACCTCTTGTTTTATCGTTTGTGGCGCCTTCGAACCCCCTAGGTCAGCCCTCTCATTTTATTTTTTCCAAACCCCTGCCGAAAACCCACCTTACCTGGTTCGTATTCTTTTAGGCGGGCCATGGGGCCCAGGGCCGCGCCCTTATGCCGCACAAGACTTGTATTCTCTAGTCGAGGGGCTGACAGAGAGGCTACTTGTGATGAGATTGTAACATGAAATCTACTGCTCTTAGATAAAGATACTTGTAAATTATAACGACACAAAGTCACTATCTCATATTGTATAACACATTGCTAAGCTAATAAAATAGTAAATGTCAACTAAAAATAAAGAATATATATATATATATATATATACGGAAATACATGTTTTGTTTTCTCTCTTTTATAGTTGATTTAATGGAATCGGTTGATTAGGCACTGAAAATGTTTCTTTCTTAACAGTCGCTTGCTGCTTGAAATGGGCACAAAGGATCTAACCTTCGTTCAGCTAAATCATTTGATTGGAAGGAAAACTGGGGGGATATCAATTTATCCTTTCACTTCGTCCATTAGGGGGAAAGATGATCCTTCTAGCCACATAATTGTTAAGGGAAAAGCTATGGCAGGGCGTTCAAATGACTTATTTAGCCTGGTATAGTATATGCTGCTTGAATTTCTCGTTCCTCACCTTTTTTTTTTTTTTTTTTTGCGCTTTATTGAAAGCCCTAGGCTTACTTATTCTCTGAGCTGTAACAGATTGCAATTATTTTATTTCCAGATGCTATAATTTGCTCATGTTATGGCTCTGTGTGGTCCAGATCAGCTGCATTCTAAAAGAGGTTCAGTTCCCAGAGCAGCAGCGTTTTAAGCAATTTGTCTCCCAGAGTAAAGCAGCAATGGAGGTAGGTGTCTGTCACTTTTGTTCTTTTCATGAATCTTGGTTTCGGCTAGAGAACTTTTTCTTTCAGAAAAAAATATCGAACTTGATTTTTTTTTTTTTTTTTTTTAATTTTCTCCCAGAACCTATTAAGGGATAGTGGCCATACGATCGCCGCAACACGGATGGATGCAAAATTGAGTTTTTCCGGGGCAATAACTGAGCAAATGAGTGGTTTAAGGTGCACTATTATTCTTCTACATTTTCTTATTTTCGATCATATTTAGTCTTGGTCTGGTGATAAGTATCTTTTTCTAATGGTCGTAGTCCTAGAGATAAGAAACAGGCCGTGACGTGCCGACACAATCTTTTTGATTTTCACTAGTAAGATTGTCAAAATATTAATATTTCTCAAATCCTGCGATAGGTAAGAGCATTGTGCGATAGGTAAGAGCATTGTCAAAATATTTATTGCACCAAGGCATGATTTTTTTTATCATACAAGCTGATATCAATTATTTTCTCTCTGTCCCTCCTATGTGGCTGTTGGGGCCTCCTGGGTTGGTCCAGGTAAGGGCTCCTCGTCCTAGCAGTACGAATATGATGTTTGGTAAAGATCCCGTATGGCGCGTGTCCTGCATATCTGGGGATCAAACATGTGTCCTCTAGGGTTGGACGGTTTTTCCTGTTTTCCATCTGGACCAACATACTGCACATATGTTTCAAATGTTTCTTTTTTTTTTTTTTAACTCTTTGCAGTTGTCTTGAATTTTTGGATGTGCTTGAGGAGAAAGTCGAAATTTTTTCATCGCTCGAGGAAGTTGAAATTTTTTGTCTCACGTGATTTCTAGATCAGAATTACTAGAGAAAGAAGAGTTAATGCCTTGGTGCAATAAAAGTACCTTTGTCGAAGAGCGTCAGGTCTTGGGTAGTGGTGGCAAATGGGCCATTCTAGTTTGTGTGTGGCACGCCCGTGTCGGACCCGACACGGTATGATTTCCGAGCCTTGCCTTCCACGACATGGGAACCATCTTGCCAGCCTGGCACGACACGGAGACCATCCATCTGGGGGTAAGACTGTTCAGATATTAATATCTCCCTCATCTCTCACTACTATAGTTTTGTGAGATGAGTATGATGCTCATCTCTATCGCAAGAGTATGGACTTGGAAAAAATATGTGAATTTACACTTTTTTTTTAGGGGGCTATTGCCATAGCTTGAAGGACTTCAAGGAATTTGCAGATACCATCGATACAGTTAAAAATACTGGCGTAGCTGTAGTTGTGGCATCTCGAGAGGATGTAGAAGAAGCAAATAGGGGGTGCTCAGGTTTTTCCAAGTCAAAAAACCCCACTAAGGGTGCTTATATGCGTGTAAATGTTTGCTCATTTTTGTTATACGTTAATAAATTTGAGTATAAATTTATAAGTATTTATTTTTTGATTTTTTTTTTTTTTTTTTTTTTTTTTTGAAAAATTGATGGGCTAGAGTCTAGTTGACCTGTATGATTGTTCCTTGATTATGAGTAACAGGAAAACTGAAAATGGTATCATAAATGGTATTAAAATTTTCGATTAAAATTTTCAAAAAATAAAACTGAAAATGGTATCATAAATGGTTTTAATAATTTCAATTAGAATTTTCAAAAAATAATAAAAAATAGTTGGCTTAGTCAGCAAGTGTTCCTCCGCCTTCAAATGATTGCATTCAAATGATTTGTAATATTTATTGTTGTTTTTTTTTTTTGACATTATAATTTTCATATTTAGATATAAATTAAATTTGGATAATATTGAGGAATGTTTGTAATGATGGTCATAATTATTTAATTTTTTACCTAAAAACTAATTTTAATAGAAGTAAATATTAGAATAATTTTGTTAAGCAAAGCATGCAAAAGACGTGAAAACAGAGGAAAAAAAAAGAAATTTAAAAAACCAAAATTTTTTATAATTATTTTTATTATGAATTAAATGTAAAATTAGAAAGAGCTCAATTTTTATTTTTATAATTATTTTTAAAAAACCAATAATTTTATCATAAAGTTTCTTTAATGACCAATTTATTAGTAAATGAATAATAAATAATAAATTAATAACGAACCCATTAATTTCTATCTTTCTAAATTGTAATAATGATCATAATTATTTAATTTAGTTTAAAAGAAATTTATGAAAAAAACTCACCAATTTATTAAAAAACCCACTAATTTCTCTCTTTCTAGTGAACCCATGAATTTATTAAAAACCCCCACAAGTAATTTGGTTTAAAAGAAATTAATTTGTAATAATGCTCATAATTATTTAATTTTTTTACCTAAAAACTAATTTTAATGAAAAATTAATATTAGAATAATTTTGCTAAGTAAAGCATGTGAAAGACGTAAATACAAAGAAAAAAAAAGAAATTTAAAAAACCCAAATTATTTATAATTATTTTTATTATGAATCAAATGCAAAATTAGAAAGAGCCCAAATTACTTAGTCAATAAGTTTACCATAAAGTTTCCTTAACGATCAATTTATTAGTAAATGAATAATAAATAATAAATTAATAACGAACCCACTAATTTCTCTCTTCTCCCTATTTTCGCGCACTGGCAAAACTACAAGTGGAGAATCCGAGAGGTTATACTAAACACTAAATCTCATCCGTTAATTGAGTCAGAAAATCAACGGCTATACGTCCAAGTGGAAAATTGCAAGGCATGGAGTAATCTTTTTGCCCAGTTTCTATCTTGGAGTTTTCTCTCACAAGAAATAATTAGGAAAAAACAGTCATACCACACCACTAATCAAGCTCATTTCAACGTCTACAATACACCATTACTCTCTTCCCCCTCCTCCTCCTCCCTTCCTACTCTTAACTACCAGCCATTTTAATGGAAGGTTTGGCAGAGAGAGTAATAGGAGGCTGCTATGCCGGTAGTGATTTTGTGAATGAAAATGCACAAAACGACCTCACCAAATGCTGCTGGCCAACTGCACCATTATCAGCCATAGACCGTTTTTTACGAGGACATGGCCAACTATCATTCAATAAACAAAATGAAGATAGCATTATTATGAACAAAGAATCATCACTACTTATGAGAGACGCACCATGTGGATTGTCTTCATCGCCTTGTTCTTTTCTGGATTGTGACATAATTTCATGGCAGAGCTTTCAAGCTTCTAGATTCTCCTATGATGAAGTCTTCATCGATGAGAACACCGTAGATTGGGGCAATGAGACAAACACGAATGTGGGTTCCAAAGCAGATCATCATAAAATTTCTGCAAAGAGAGCTTCCAAGTCGTCGGGGAAGAAGAGCAAGAAACAAGCTCTTGTTCCATTGATCAAAGGTCAATGGACGGAGGAAGAAGACAGGTGAGGCAATGTACTCGTTCTTTGGTGGCTTGTCAGTTCTAATTTAAATGTTGTTGTCTTTGCGAAATGAAGGGAACTGATTAAGCTGGTCGACAAATTTGGAATAAAAAAATGGGCTCAAATAGCCGAGAAATTTGAAGGCAGGGCAGGAAAGCAATGTCGAGAGAGATGGCATAATCATCTGCGACCTAACATCAAGGTCGAATCTTTTATTTCTTGTTTGTTTATGTCTAATGTTTCATTAGTAATCTTACATGATGCGTAAGATTTTTATAGAATCTAGCAATCAACCCAAAATCTTCTAAAGATTCTTCTTCTTTTATTTTCTTTCTACCTCAACAATTATTTAATTAATTATTAATGTTGTTTCCGCCATCGATGCAAAGCATGTCGTCTCTGTGTATTCGACGCTGTCATTTCTAACTGTTTGCAATGCTTACTTATATGAAGTCGATGGTTCTTTTTTATTTTTTTTCAGAAAGACGGGTGGAGTGAAGAAGAGGAGATGCTGCTGGTTGAGGCTCATAAGAAGGTGGGTAACAGATGGGCAGAGATTGCAAAGGTAATTCCTAGAAGAACAGAAAATTCAATAAAAAATCACTGGAATGCAACAAAAAGAAGGCAGAATTCAAGAAGAAAACCCAAGAACGCAGAAAAACAAAGAGGGAATCCGCTACAATCATCAATTCTTCAGGATTATCTAAGAAGCAAGAACCTCATAACTTCTCCAACCACAAATAAATCGAAGCCTCCACCAACCGCTACAATGACTACTTGCAGCACACCATCTACCTCTGCCATAACCGACGACCCATCTAGCCAATTTAGCTATTTGTTTCAAGAACTGTCAGAATCTGCCTCATACTATTCACCATCAATGATAATGCAAACGTGCGATGATGAGCTCCTGTTCATGCAAAATTTCTTTGCGAACAAGTCGAGTGAAGCATCCATGGATGATTCTGTGGCTAACGGTGAGGAAACCGAACCATTCGATCTTGTTAACTTCCAAGATCATCCCGCATTGCATGCTCACAACAATGACAACGACTATCCAATCTCAAACTTAACTAAGGCAGGTGTTTTTTCTTTAACTTGTTTGAACCCAAATGTGGGAAGCAGCAATGCAAGCATGACCCATAAAGAAGACAAAGAAATAGCTGCCGTGTCTCAGCACCACCTATCCCCTGATCACTATATGTTATATCTGTTCGACGAAGCCACTTCATCTTCGATTAACGATGGATATGATGGTGCTACCAATGTGGACGAAATGGTGATGGATCTTGAAACATATTCGTGCGGGAACACAGAGATGGACCTAATGGAGATGCTTTATTCGAAGGTCTATAATGGCCAAAACAGTTGGATATCACAAGCCAATTCCATACTTCAATAGTGACATTTCATCTGGGTTCAAATTCGATTCGTTCACAAATTTTGTTCTTGAACTATTTATTCTCACATCAATCATTTGAGTTTTTTAATCAGCTTAAACAGATACTATTACTTTTGAGAGCAGAATTTTGTTAGGCTTGGTGGTTTGTGAATTTTGTTGCAGAAGCTTAATTGCCAAGTGATGAACGACATCTGTCACCAGTAATAATCATTTATTTATCTATCACGCTTAAATTTTATTTTCACTCTTAATGATTGTATGACAAAACAGATCTAATTATATAAACAAAACTAGCTAGAATAATAAAAAGAAATCAAAAAAATGATTTTTTTTTGGAGGGATTATGCAAATACATTTAGCTTTAGAACATGTATGAAATATGGTTGCTATATATTAATAAAATCATCTTTAATATAGACTTAATTAAGTTAAGTTGACAAAGAAAGTAATTATTTAACACCACAAAAATTCTCCAAGATTAACATATTTAGCCACCTTAATTACTCTTAAACAACATAATTAGATGTGTTTTACTGCAATGACAATTATGATTAAAAATAATAATTAATTAAATTTAATAAATTAAAAATACTTAAAGATCTAATGTGAGAGATTTTTGCACTTTTAATAGTGAGAATTTATATACTACGATGTGCCACATGATAAATCTCTCAACATATTAGTACATTCGTCTTTAAATAAAATAGAGAAACAATAAAATAAATGATTAAATAAATAACAAAATTAATTATATACTACAATATGGATCACCATTGGAAATGTGCTTAGATTTGGATGTAATGTTAGTTATAAATTCTAAGTGAGATATCTATAATTTGGAAAATTTTATTTTTAATCAAGAAACTACATAATCTTATAAAAAAAATCAAAAATTTAAAAGTCAAAAATTATTTGTAAGTAATATGCTATACTTAGATTTTAAATTGTTATAAGTATTGTAAAAAATTTGCAATAAATATTTATCTCATTTTTTTAGTAATAATTATTTATTAATATTTATTTCATTTATTAATGTTTATGAGATAAAATTCACAAAATGAAATTTTTTTCTTAGCTTATTTATATTAAACTAAACCCATAAACCAGTAAATTCCTAAACTCCTAAACTGCTAGAGCCCTAAACACCTATATCACTAATCTCTTAAACCCCTAAACCCCTAAACCCTTAAAGCCTTAAACTCCTAAATAACTAGAGCCTAAACTATAAACTATAATTTTTATTTTTTTATATAATTATAATTTTAATAATATGTTTTAATTATTTATAAATTTATTTTTATAGAAATATAAATTTATCAATTATAAAAATAAGCAAATATTAAAAAAATTATTATTTAGTAATATGTTTTACATAGAATTTGAATCATTTTAACAATCATAAATATATTATAATAAATATTTAACTCATTTATAAAACTTTTTAATTTTTTTTCAAATATGAACTTAATATTTAGTTATAATAATCTTAATAATTATATAATATGTAAATTCAATATACATAATTTTATTGATAGATATTATAATAATGATTAAAAAATAAATTAATAAACTATTATTAATAAGATAAATAATAATTAAAATATAATTGTAAAATCTAAAATGATTTAAAATTGAAGTAAAATATATTAGTAAATAATAATTTTTTTAAATTTTCGCATCTTTTAATAAGCTTTTTTTTTATGAAAAATAAATTAATTATATTATATTTGTCTCACTAATAATTTATTTTGTAATTAATATTTCTATAAAAATAAACTAATAAATAATTAAAATAAATATTTAAAAGTATAATGAATACAAATAAAATTGAGATTTATTATTTATTATTTAGGGTATACCAGTTTAAAGGTTTAGGTGTTTAGGGCTTTCGAGGTTTAGAAGTTTAGTGATTTAAGTGTTTAGGCATTTAGTAGTTTTAGGTTTTATTGAAATAATGAAATAACAAAAAAATTATTTTTTTGATTTTATCTCATTTTTTAAGATTAACCTTAGAAATTTTAATAATTTTTAATTTTTAAAATTTTGCTTCTTTTTATCAGCTTATATTTTTTTTTTTGATAAAAAATAAATTATATAAATTATATTTGTCTCATACATTATTATTTTGTAATTAATATTTTCTATAAAATTAACTAATAAATAATTAAAATGAGGATTTAAAATTATAATGAATACAAATAAAAATGAGAATTATGATTTATTATTTAGTGTATACCGGTTTAAAGGTTTATGTATTTAGGAGTTTTGGAGTATAGGAGTTTTGGAGTATAGGAGTTTAGTGAGTTAAATGTAAAGATATTTAGTGGTTTTTAGGTTTTATTTAAACATTAAAATAATAAAAAAAATTATTTTTATGATTTTTTGTCTCATTTTTGAAGATTATAACCGTTGAAATTTTTATAATTTTTAATTTTTAAATTTGTGCTTCTTTTTTTAAGCTTATATTTTTTTTTAATGAAAAATAAATTATTTAAATTATATTTGTCTTATTCATGATTTATTTTGTAATTAATATTTCGATAAAAATAAACTAATATATAATTAAAATGAGTATTTAAAATTATAATGAATACAAATAAAAATGAGAATTATGATTTATTATTTAATATATACCGGTTTAAAAGTTTACGTAATTAGGTGTTTCGGAGTTTAGGAATTTAATGAATAAAGTGTATAGGCATTTAGTAGTTCATAGGTTTTATTTAAACAATGAAATAACAAAAAAATTATTTTTGTATTTTTTTTTTCATTTTGTTGGTTATAACTTTTGAAATTTTAATATTTTTAAATTTTTAAAATTTTGTTTCTTTTTAGAAGGTTACATATTTTTTTGATGAAAATTTAATTAATTAAATTATATTTGTCTCATTCATAATTTATTTTGTAATTAATATTTCTATAAAAATAAACTAATCAATAATTAAAATGAATAATTGAAAGTATAATAAATACAGATAAAAATAAAATTTATGATTTATTATTTATGGTATACCGGTTTAAAGGTTTGAGTATTTAGGATTTTTGGGGTTTAGGAGTTTTGTGATTTAAGTGTTTAAGCATTTAGTAGTTTATAATTTTTATTTAAACAATGAAATAATAAAAAATTTATTTTTGCCATTTTTTATCATTTTCAAATGTTATAACCTTTGAAAATATAATAATTTTTAAATTTCTTTTTCAAATGTGAATGTAATATTTAGTTATAATAATCTTAATAGTAATATATCATATAAATTTTATATAAATAATTTTATTGATAGATATTATAATAATGATCAAAAAATAAATTAATCAATTATTATTAATAAGATTGATATTAATTAAAATATAATTGCAAAACCTAAAATCATTGAAAATCAAAGTATAATATATTACTAAATAATAATTTTTTGTTTTAACATTTTTATTTTTTTATAAGCTTATATTTTTTTGATCAAAAATAAATTATTTAAATTATATTTGTCTCACTCATAATTTATTTTGTAATTAATATTTCTATAAACTTATTATTTATTAATAATTAAAATTTATTTTGTTTTTTTTTCATTTTTCTATAAACTTATTTATTATTTATTAATAATTAAAATGAATATTTAAAATTATAATGAATACAAAAAAAAATTAAATTTATTATTTAGGGTATACCTGTTTAAAAGTTTAAGTATTTAGGAGTTTCAGGGTTAAGGAGTTTAGTGATTTATGCATTTACGCATTAGTGGTTTATATGTTTTATTTAAACAAAAAAAAATAAAAAAAAATATTTTTGAAATTTTTTATCATTTTTAATGGTTATAACCTTTAAAAATATAATAATTTTTAAATTTTTTTTCAAATGTAAATATAATATTTAGTATTAATAATCTTAATAATTATATATCATATAAATTTTATATAAACAATTTATTTGATAGATATAATAATAATGATCACAAATAAATTAATAAACTATCATTAAATACGATAGATATTAATTAAAATATAATTGCAAAACCTAAAATGATTTATAATCAAAGTAAATTATATTACTAAATAATTATTTTTTGTTTTTAAATTTTTGTTTCTTTTTATAAGCTTATTTTTTTTTTGATTAAAAATAAATTATTTAAATTATATTTGTCTCACTCATAAATTTTTTTTGTAATTAATATTTATATAAAAATAAACTAATGAATAATTAAAATGAATATTTAAATTTATAATGAATTCAAATAAAAATTAGATTTATGATTTAATAATTAGGAAATGACATTTAAATAGTCTATGTATTTAAGGTTTTTGGGGTTTTAGAGTTTAGTGATTTAAGTATTTAGGCATTTAGTGGTTTATAGGTTTTATTTAAATAATGAAATAGCAAAAAAATTATTTTTTTATTTTTCTCATTTTCAAATGTTATAACCTTTGAAAATATAATAATTTTTAAATTTTTTTCGAATGTGAATAGAATATTTAGTTATGATAATTTTAATACTTATATATCATGTAAATTTAATATAAATAATTTTATTGATGGATATTATAATAATGATAAAAAAATAATTTAATAAACTATTATTAATAAGATAAATAATTTTAAATTTTTAATGATTCAAAATAAAATATATTACTATATTAATAAATAGTCATAATGAATATTACTATTTATTATTCAATAAATATATTCCTAAAATGATTCAAAATCAAAGTAAAATATATTACTAAATAATAATTTTTAATTTTTAGATTTTTGCTTCTTTTTATTAGCATTTATATTTTTTTTGATTAAACATAAATTATATTTGTATATTCGTAATTTATTTTGTAATTAATATTTCTATAAAAATAAGCTAGAAATAATAAAAATGAATATTTAAAATTATAATAAATACAAATAAAAATGAGATATTTTATTTATTATTTAAGGTATACTAGTTTAAATGTTTAAGTAGTTAGAGATTTCAGGATTTATGAGTTTAGTTATTTAAGTGTTTAGGTATTTAGTGGTTTATAGTTTTTATTTAAATGATGAAATAACAAAAAATAAGTGGCAATTGCTATATAAATAATTAGAGGATAACCATCATGAGTAATAAGTAATTCCCATTAGAATATTTTTCACTCGTAGGAGTCTTCGTCTGATAAATGAACAAAAACAAAAACTCAATAAATTAAAATATAAGTCAAAACAAAAATATCTTAAGCAATAATTGAATAAATATTATTTGAGTATAAAATAAATATTTAAAATCACAATTAAACTAGTTTTTTATTGATTAGGTTGCATCTACTCATTATTTTTGTAATTTAACTTTCATGAGAGCTTAATTCTAATTTTATTTTATTTTTCTACAAATATTATTTTACAAAAAGAAAAAACTAGAATCAATCAAATGGAGTAGGTGAGTATGCTATAGAAATTATACAATAATCTTTCAGTTTTCGAATGGATTTACCTTTTTAGTAACTAAAGCTAGTGAAACACAAAAATTAAAATGCAATCCTATTTAATTATGTGGCTCATTTTTGAATTTATAATTTCAAGTATTTATTTAATTATTCAAGTTTATATAATATCTTCAGTATTGTATTATTCCTATAATAATAATCTTATTTTTGAAATAATATTTTTTACATCTTCAATGATTTTTCTGATAGTCTCATCTCTTATGCTCCTTAATTCATTAATGGTATGATAAGGAAAATAACTTTTAAATAATCATTGATTTTTGTTGATTTTTTATGCAATATTAAGTCAAATTATTGAAATTAGTAGGCCAAATTAGACTGACCCCCCATACACTCTCCAAAAAAAGTACTTTATTGATCTTTGTCTTAAAGAAATAAATAAATATTTTAGATCGAGTGGAAGTTTAAAGTTTAGTGCTTGGTCTCAAATTGGTGAAGAATTAGATAAGTTACTTGGAAAATGATACACATCCAAATAATTAAAGAATGTGTGAGATTACATAAAAAGACAATATCTCATTTGGAGTATATAATTGAATGTGACCGGACATTCAACATTTTGATGTAAAAACTTACGTGTAATTAATATTTATTTTGAATTATGACTCATTTTTTAATATTATATTGCATTTAGAAAATATACAACTTTTATCAATTTTTTTTTTCTTTGTTAATTATATTTTGTGCTCAATTTTTAGTTTAAATAATCTTATTAATAATATGGTATGTTAGTTTAATTATAAACTAATATTTTGATAGATATTACACGTGTAACAAAATTATGAATTATTTTAATATCTGATATTAAATAAATAATTATTAAAAGTAAGATTAAAATACCCACAATAATTCAAAATATAAGTAAAAAAATTACAAATACATAATTTTGATATTTTGAATTTTTGCACATTTTTTAAGGTAGTAGCCTTTTGATAATTAATATTTTTTTATCAAATTAATTGAGTTCTATCCTCAATTTTATTTAAAATAAATTTATGAATGGGATGATTCATTAGTTTAATTATAGACTAATTTGTAGATTAATAATTTATATGAAAAAAAATTGAATTAGCACAAAATTAAATATGAGATAAATAATTATTAAATATATTAAAATATGTAGATAAATAATTATTAAACTAATCAATATTATTCAAAATTCAAATCTAAAAAAAATAATAATTTCTTTAAATTGTTTTTTGATAATACATAATTTATATCAAACTATTTTCTCTATCTAAAATCAAAGATTGTACTCATTATTTTAGTTAAAATAAAATTATAAATATTATATTATGTTAGTTCAAGTATAGATTAATTTATTAATAAATATCATGTGCATGACAAACAATGAATTAAATAAAATATTATGCATAATATATTATGTTAGTTTGAAGTTTAAACTAGTTTATTGATAAATATTTCATATGTGATAAAAAATAAATTAGTCAAAAAATAGATATAAAATAAATAATTATTAGACTATTTATAATAATTCAAAATCTCAGTAAAAATACTTATTGATAATGAATTTATTATTTTTGAATTTGGGTTTATTTTTTAAGAATAAATAATGAATTTACTGATAATTAATATAAATATTAAATATGAGATAAATTATTATTATTATTATATTTAGAATACTTATAAAGATTCATAATCTAAGTAAAAAAAATATAATAACATTTGCAAAATGTGTAATTTTTATTAAATAGTTTTTCTCTTAAATTAAATTATGTACTCTGTAGTTTAGCTATAATAAGTTTATAAAAACATGCTATGTTAGTTCAAGAATAAAATAATTTGTAGATTAATATTATATTAATGACAAATTGAAAATTACTAAAATATTAGATATGACATACATAATTATAAAAAATAAAATTAAAATACTTAAATTCATTTAAACTCTAAGTAAAATACTTAAAATATTTTTTAAAAAATTAATCAAATATTAGATATAAGATAAATAATTAATAAAAATAGAATTATAATATATATAATGATTCAGAATTTATCCAAGAATATGCAAATACGAATTTGAATATTTGCATGTTTGTTCATTTTTAAAGATTATATCATTTAGATAACTAATAATATTTATTAAATCATTTTTCTATTTCAACTATTATTTTCTACTGAATATTTTATTTATAAAAAACTTATAAATAATATATTATGTGACTTTATATAGTATAGACTAATTCGTTGACGAATATTATATGTGTGACAAGAAATTAAATTAATTAAATATAGTATAGACTTTATATAAATAATTATGAAAAATATAATTAAAATACTTATAATAATATAAAGTATTTGTGAAAATATTTACTAATATAAAATTTTTATCTTTTGAATTTTATCTCAATTTCTCAAGGCTACATAATTTTAGATAATGATCATTTTTTAATGGAATAATGTCATTGCTTAGTCAAATATAGGCTAACTTTTTGATAGAAATCATATTTGTGACATAAAATTAATTAATAAAATATTAGATGAGATAAATAATTATAAAAAATACAATTATTATTGAAAAAATTTAATATTTTTAATTTTCACCATTTTTTAAGGTTGCCGCATTTGAATAATGAATACCTTTTATCTAATAGTTTTTGTCTATTTTTAATTAAATTTTATCCTCGGTATTTTATTGAAGATAAATTTATGAAAATATGTTACGTTAATACTATAGCTAAAATAAGTTTATTAACATTATATTACTTTAATTTAAGTGTTGACTAATTTGTTAATAGATCTTACATGTATAACAAGAAAAGAATAAATCAAATATTAGAAATAAGATAAATAATTATTAAAATATATAATTAGAATGCATACAATAAATCAAAATCTAGCCAAAAAAAATTACTAATAAGAAATTTTGACAATTAATATTTTTTTTCTTTGCTCTAAAATTATAATATTTAGATAAATAATTTTTATAAAATTATTTCTCAATTAAATTTTAAAATTTTGACTAATTTCTTTAAGGCAACAGTTTATTTTATCAAATAATTTCTCTTTCAAATTATTTTATGTATTCAATATTTTAATAAAATAAATACATAAGTAATTGACTGATTTTTTGATTCAAGAAACAAAAATATGAATCAATCACATCACACACACACACACACACATACATACATACACACATACACGCTCATGTTTATAAATGTGTGTACATACACAAAAACAAATGTATATAACCACATACTTATTGCTGTCTAAATTTTAATATACTATTAAATAATATTATACAACAATACATACACGAACACATATATATGGTCATAGTTTTGTTAGGAACTAATTTTAATCAATAAATATTAGAGCTATGTTCACATTCTAATTTTTCATGAACAAGACAACCGTAACACAAGCCATGGAGCCAGGCTAGGCCTTGGCCTAGCTCTTCCCAACCGGCAAAGAGCCAAGCAAGATGTTCATATCCTCCGTCCAAGCCAGCCAAGCCAAATCAGCAGCAATCAATATGGTGGGTCAAGCCATCAGGGTCCATCCTGGTCTCTCTGCACCCATGGTCTATACCTGTCGATCAACACAAGCCATCCCAAACATATATGTCATATATAGAACACAAGAAACACACACACACAGATATATATATATATATATATATAAGAGAGAAAGGACTAACCGAGGGGAAAAAGTTGGATTATGGATTCATTATAGTTCAGCACAAAACTGAGGCATAACGCAGTCATGGTCCCCTCTTATGAATTCAGCAAGTTCTTTGGAGCGACAACCAATTCTAACCATTTTTGCAACTCTTCCCCTTCCAACTTTTCCCTTTCTTAACAAACAAAAAAAGAAAAAAAAAATAATAATAATAAACAAAGAAAGAAACAAATAAGAAACTTGCAAGTATTGGTGTCGCGTGTATTATTTTACTTTTTTTTTTGATAAGTAATGAAATATTTTACTATTATTATTATTATTACTACACGAGGTATCCTTGAGCCAATTGACATCTCGAATAATCCATGTGACTAGGGATGTAATAAGATTCTATGTGTTAGTGTTTGTGATCAATCATCCAAGTTCTATCATTGCACAAACACAATTAATTCTTAAATTTTTATGAGATTTTGTGTGTTAGTATTTGTGATTAATAATCTTAGTTCTATCATCATGCAAATAGAATTAATTCTAAAATTATTATGAAATTATGTGTATTACTGTGTGTAATCTAACATCTTAGATCGATCATCACACAAACACAATTAATTCTAAAATTATTATAAGATTCTGTGTGTTAGGGTTTGTGATCAATCAACTAAGTTCTATCATCACACACACAAAAAATTCTAAAATTATTATGAGATTTTGTGTGTTAAGGTTTGTGACCATTCATCTAAGCTCTATCATCACACAAACACAATTAATTCTAAAATTATTATGAGATTATGTGTGTTAGGGTTTGTGATCATTCATCTAAGCTCTATCATCGCGCAAACACAATTAATTCTAAAATTGTTATGAGATTCTGTGTGTTAGTGTTTGTGATCAATCATCTTAGTTCTATCATCGCACAAACAAAAATAATTCTAAAATTATTACGAGATTTGGTGTGTTAGTGTTTGTGATCAATCATCTTAGTTCTATCATCTCACAAACAGAAATAATTCTAAAATTATTATGAGATTTTGTGGGTTAGTATTTGTGTTCAATCATCTTAGTTCTATCATCGCACAAACAAAAATAATTCTAAAATTATTACAAGATTCTGTGTTAGTGTTTCTGATCAATCATCTTAGTTCTATCATCACACAAACAGAAATAATTCTAAAATTATTATGAGATTCTGTGTGGTAGTGTTGGCGATCAATCATCTTAGTTCTATCATCGCACAAATATAAATAATTCTAAAATTATTATGAGAATCTGTGTGTTAGTGTTTGTGATCAATCATCTTAGTTCTATCATCGCACAAACAGAAATAATTCTAAAATTATTATGAGATTATGTGCGTTAGTGTTTGTGATCAATCATCTTAGTTCTATCATTGCGCAAACACAATTAATTCTTAAATTTTTATGAGATTTTATGTGTTAGAGTTTGTGAACAATAATCTTAGTTCTATCATCACACAAACACAATTAATTTAAATTTTTTATGAGATTCTCTGTGCTGGTGTTTGTGATCAATAAGCTTAGTTATATCATTGCGCATACACAATTAATTCTTAAATTTGTATGAGATTTTGTGTGTTAGTATTTGTGATCAATCATCTTAGTTATATCATCACACAAACATAATTTTAATATTATTATGAGATTATGTGTGTTATTTAGTGATCAATCATCGTAGTTCTATCATCACACAAACATAATTAATTCTAAAATTATTATGAGATTATGTGTCTTAATGTTTGTGATCAATCATCTTAGTTATATCATTACACAAACACAATTAATTCTAAAATTTTTATGAGATTATGTGTTAGTCTCGTGATCAATCATCTTAGTTCTATCATCGCACAAACACAATCAATTCTAAAATTATTATGAGATTCTGTGTGTTAGTGTTTGTGATCAATCATCTTAGTTATATCATCGCACAAACAGAAATAATTCTAAAATTATTATGAGATTCTGTGTGTTAGTGTTTGTGATCAATAATCTAAGTTATATCATCGCACAAACACAATTAATTCTTAAATTTTTATAAGATTTTATGGGTTAGTGTTTGTGATCAATAATCTTAGTTCTATCATCGTGCAAACACAATTAATTCTTAAATTTTTATGAGATTCTTTGTGTTAGTGTTTGTATTTCATGATATTGAATGAAAATTTAGCACAACTTCGTTTGGATATTCAATAGAAAAAGGAAGAAATAGTATCAACCAAGAACACATGGTCATACCTTCCAGATGAGTGCCCATGCCCTCCAACACAGAAGATTTGATGCTCAAAATAGAAAGTGCAGCATTGAGGCCAAAGTGCAGCATTAATTTCACCTCTTTTTGAACAAGATCCACGAGATGTCCCAGCACACCAATTGGGCCAACAAATCTCAGAATGGCACGATCAACAAGAAGAGGAGAAAAGAAGATGGCGATGGTTGTGGCACCTGATTTCTTCCCCATGCAGCAGACTCGTACGTGCCGGTGCCACCAGAAAGAAGAGTTGCCAGAGAGAGGGGGCCAATGATCTGACTAAGGCCGTATTCAGCCACAACCTTGTATGCCAAGTCGGTCGCCCTCTGTATGTCATCCAGCGCATCCATTATACCCTCCCATAGTACACTTTCTCTTCTGCAGCATGCCCTCCGAAAAGGGTCACCAGGCGCCCTCGTAGCTCATCAATAAACATCAAGTATCGATCCTCATTCACCGGAGGCACATATGTAAAGCCCAAAGAACCTCTTGACCTTGGTAATATGCTTAATTTCTGACACCAAAAAACAAAACAAATCTAAACAAAAAGACAGAATTTTTACTGTAGTTTAAGGAGAAAGAAGCAAAATTCCAATGGTGAGATGATCTACCTCGACACGGGACTGTTTAGGAAGAAGAGTAGCCACAGCAGCAGCAATTATGGCATGGCCAACTTCATGATGGGCAACTACTTCCTTCTCATTTCCTTGTAATCTGGATGTCTTCTTCTCTATCTCATAAAACAAGCAAAGCCATTGGTAACCCACCATCCACCTTATGATTTGTAAGCTACAATATAATACATGGTTCTGAATCCAAGAAATATACTTAGAATATATATTAAATAAATTCCAATGGTGATTTGCTAGTGGTGCATTGATATTGACATGTCACATTTTGATTGGCTTGGATGAAAATTAAAATAAATCATATCTTGATATGATAGCAAGTGTGTTTGAAAGGGTACCCTTATAAACACACATTTTGTCTAGATTTTAGGACCAATTAAAAGGAGAATGAACACGAGAGTTTAGAATTTCAACAAAAAAGTAAATAATTTCTATCAATTTATATGTTTTAAGTTCTAGACTCTTTATATATTAGTATCTCTAATTTTTGAAAGTATGATTATCAAAATATTAATCTCTCTCAGATCTCATGTAAACCAGGAGCCTTGTATGTACATTGTGTATGACCAACATGAAAGGAGGTGCCCTTATAAAGACACATTTGGTCTAGATTTTAGCACCAATTAAAAGTTGACCCCAATCCCACCTTCAATTGCAGATTAGAACCCATTAGTCTCAATTTGAATGTTACAGTAACTTCTATCAATTTATAGGATAATGATCATGAGAGTTTAGAATTTTAACAAAATTATTAAGGAGCAGTCCAAGAGACCATTCCATGATATGATGAAAAGTGACTTTGTTCAAGACAATAGATTTTGAGTTCGATACTTAATTCATTATATACGAATCTCACTAATTTTTGAAGGTAAAACTGTAAAAGATATTAATCATGCTTAGAACTCGTGCAAAAAAAGAGTTATGTACATTCTGTATGACCTTTATGAAAGGGGGTACCCTTATATGGTACATTAGGTCTAGATTTCAGCACGAATTAAAAGTTCATCATAGGTCCACCTTTAGTTGCAAATTAGAAACAATCAGTTTCAATTTGAATGTTACAGTAACTTTTATCAATTTATAGGACAATGAACATAAGAGTTTAGAATTTCAACAATTATATTAAAGGGCATCTTAAGAGATCGTTGATACAATGGTAAGTGACTTCATTAATCTCTATCAGAACTCGTGCAAACTAAAAGTCTTGTACATTGTGTATGACCTTTACAGAATGGGATACCCTTATAAGGACACATTAAGTCTAGATTTCAACAACAATTAAAAATTAATCATACATCCACCTTCAGTTGTAGATTAGAACCTAGTAGTCTCAATTTGAATGTCACAATAACTTTTTTCAATTTATAGGACAAAGAGCATTAAATTATAGAATTTCAGCAAATTAGTAAAGGGCACACTAAGAGACCATGTAATGAAACGATGGTAAATGACTTTATTGAAGAACAATAGGTTTCAAGTTCATGACCTATTGGATGCTAGCCTATCCAATTTTTAGAAGTAAAACTATCAGATATTAATATCTCTCAGATATTAATTTGTAATTTTAATTTCTATTAATTTTAGAATAATTTTACTAAGGTAAGCATGTGAAAGATGTGAAAATAGAGAAAAAAAAAAGAAATTTAAAAAACCTAAATTTTTTATAATTATTTTTATTATGAATCAAATACAAAAATAGAAAGAGCCCAAAT
This sequence comes from Sapria himalayana, assembly GCA_029783825.1. NCBI lineage: Eukaryota > Viridiplantae > Streptophyta > Magnoliopsida > Malpighiales > Rafflesiaceae > Sapria > Sapria himalayana. The sequence goes on from JAREIK010000055.1 coordinate 200,224, forward strand.
TACTATTAATATAAATTTTTAATGTTAATTTCTATTAATATTAGAATAATTTTGCTAAGCAAATCATGTGAAAAACGTGAAAACAGAGAAAAAAAAAAGAAATTTAAAAAACCCAAATTTTTTATAATTATTTTTAATATGAATCAAATAGAAAATTAGAAAGAGCACAAATTACTTAGCCAATAACTTTATCATAATGTTTCTTTAACAACCAATTTATTAGTAAATGAATAATAAATAATAAATTAATAACGTACCCACTAATTTCTCTCTTCTCCATTTTCTCTCACACTTGCAAAACCACAAGTGAAGAAGCTGAGAGGTTACTCTAAACGCACTATCTCATCCGTTAAATGAGTCCGCAAATCAACGCTATACGTCCAAGTGGCGAATTAATTATTTAATTTTTTATCTAAAAACCGATTTTAATAGAAATTAATATTAGAATAATTTTGCTAAGCAAATCATGACATAGATGTGAAAACAGAAAAAATAAAAAGAAATTTTAAAAACCCAAAATTTTTATACTTATTTTTATTATGAATCAAATGCAAAATTAGAAAGAGCACAAATTACTTAGCAAATAACTTTACTATAATATTTCTTTAACGACCAATTTATTAGTAAATGAATAATAAATAATAAATTAATAATGTATCACTAATTTATCTCTTCTCCCTATTTTGGCACACTTGCAAAACCACAAGTGAAGAAGTTGAGAGGTTACACTAAACGCTAAACTTATCCGTTTAATGAGTCCGCAAATCAATGGCTATACGTCCAAGTGGCGAATTAATTTATTAATTTTTTACCTAAAAACTAATTTTAATAGAAATTAATATTAGAATAATTTTGCTAAGCAAAGTATGTGAAATACGTGAAAAGAGATTTTTAAAAAAGAAATTTTAAAAACCCAAATTTTTTATAATTATTTTTATTATGAATAAAATGCAAAATTAGAAAGATAACAAATTACTTAGCCAATAACTATACCATAAAGTTTCATTAACAACTAATTTATTAGTAAATGAATAATAAATAATAAATTAATAAGGAACCTACTAATTTATCACTTCTCCCTATTCTGGCGCACATACAAAACTATAAGTAAAGAAGCCGAGAGATTACACTAAACACAAAATCTCATCTGTTAAATGAGTCCGCAAATCAACGGCTATACGTCTAAGTGGCGAATTAATTATTGAATTTTTTACCCAAAAATTAATTTTAATAGAAATTAATATTAGAATAATTTTGCTAAGCAAAGCATGTGAAAGACGTGAAAACAAAAAAATAAATAAATTTTAAAAACCCAAATTTTTTATATTATTTTTATTATGAATCAAATGCAAAATTGGAAATAGCCCAATTTACGTAGCCAATAACTTTACCATAACGTTTCCTTAACGACTAATTTATTAGTAAAATGAATAATAAATAATAAATTAATAACGAACCATATAATTTATCTCTTCTCCCTGTTCTCGTGCACTAGCAAAACCACAATAATTTATTACCAATAGCTTATCCCTGTTCTCGCGCACTGGCAAAATCACAATAATTTCTTCCTATTCTCCCACTAATTTCTTTCTTAGCCAATAACTTTACCATAAAGTTTCCTTATCGACCAATTTATTGTGTGTGTGTATATATATATATATACACACACACACACACGCATGCACGCATGCACGCACATGCACACACATATAAACAATTATTAAATATTTCAAACTTTATAAAATTTCAAGATTCTTTAAAAATTTAGTAATTTTATAATTCTAACATTTTTTAATAAATATATATATAATTTCAAAAAACAAAATATATAAAAATTAAAAATTATAAAATAAATAAAATTTATAATTTTTTAGATTTTTGATTTTTTTATAATTTTAAATTTTTATGTTTTTATTAAGTGTTTTGGAAAACTATAATTTGTAAAACTATATAATAATTTCGTGAATAATGTTTTCCAAAACATTATTCACGAAAACATGCCATGTAATAAAAAAAATACAATATTATTTTTGAAAAACTACATAATTTTATTTTTATAATATATACAATACATATGAATAATATATTCTACATAATAATATGAAAAAAAAGATAAAACAATTTTTTTTTCAAAATAAAACAACCTCCATCATACATAACATGCCATGTCACTATATTAGATATTAAAAAAATAAATATATTTACATAATGTATTTATAATATATAAAATATAATTTTTTTTTTGTGTGACATGCTAAATTGAGAGGTTTAATGATAGTGTGAGATTTATGAATATAAGCATAAAAAATTAAATACTTATAATTTAAGCAGCCCAAAAAAAAAAAAAAAACAAGTATTTACATAAAATAACATACAAATCTCTCCATAACTACTAGCTCAGTAACCCAATAAAAGATGCAGTCACGCCATTTGATAATTTATATGGTCACGATTACAAATTAATGTTGAAGCTAGAAAAAAAAAACCCTCACCATCAACAGTAACTCCTTTTCGTTCGATCAAATAGATAAGCCATAAAATTTCTCAATAACATTTACTCATATTTTATCAAAATGATCTCAGCCTAGGTGTCGTATTCATCTCCGTCACGTTCCCGCTGTTGGTCTGCAAGTTGATTCGTGGTTCCATGCGAAGAGACAATCTCCCGCCAGGCCCAACTCCATGGCCGATAATGGGGAGCCTAGCAGGTCTAGCTAAGAACGCAATGCAATGTTTTAACTGCTGGTCGGAAACTTACTGCCCCATCATATCGGTGTGGTTCGGATCCAGTTTAAATGTTGTAGTTTCAAGCTCAATCTTGCGCGAGAAGTGCTGAAAAACAACGATCGATAGCTTGCACATAGACACATAATCAAGCCGGTGTCTATCATGTCCAACGATGGGACGGGGTTTGTCTGGGCTGATTACAATCATCATTATGTGAAGCTGAGAAAGATATGTCGCCTGGAGTTATTTTCTCCAAAAAGAACGGAGGCTCTTGAGGGCCATCAGAGAAGAAGTGAAGGGATGATCGACTGTATTTTCAATGACTCCTCCATCATGAAGTCCAGTCCTAGTGTCCGCCAAAGCTTGCTTCTGAGAAAGTACTTGCGCCCCGTGGTTTTGAACAGCATGACAACGATGGTGTTGGGGAGGACGTTCTATGAAAAACAAGGGGAGCTAAATTCAGACGGATTGGAGTTCAAAAGAATCATTGACGATGATTTAAAGCTCACCAAATCACTGTTCATGGCGAAACACCTTCGGTGGCACAGTTGGATGTTCCGATTCAGAAATCGAGATTTCCGTGACAATTTGGCGCAGAGGAGTCGATTCGTCACTTCCTTTGTGGAAGATTGCCAGAGCAAAATTAATGGTACAAACCCCATTGAAGATGAAGATGACGAAGGCGTGAAGCGGCACCGGCTCATCAACGGGTTGCTTGGACTGGCAGAAAACCATGAGATTGATGAACAGGAGATGATCGGAATGCTATCGGACATGACAACGTCGGGCATGGAAACGAGTGTTATCGCAGTGGAATACGCCATGGCCGAACTGGTAATCAATCCAACTGTTCAACACAAGGTTCACCAGGAGCTAGAAACATTCATCGGATTCAATAGGCTCGTGAACGAATCTGACATCCCTAACCTACCCTACCTCTAACGTGTGACGAAGGAGACGCTGAGACTTCACCCTCCGGCTCCCTTGCTACTGCCCCACAAGGCCAACGCTGAGGACCGCGTCGGCGGTTAAGACATCCCCAAAGGGAGCATCGTGCACGTGAATATCAGTGCGATAGGCCGCGATCCCACGGAGTGGAGTGGCCTGCTGGAATTTAGGCCTGAACGATTTCTGGATGAGCAGGTAGAGATGAAGGGGAATGATTTTCGATTGATACCGTTCGGTGCCGGAAGACGAATGTGTCCGACGAGTCAACTCGGCGTCATCCTGATCTCTTCGATGATCGGCAACCTGCTGCATCATTTCCATTGGCATCCGCCGCCGGGGACTCTGCCGCAAGACATCGACCTGTCGCCGGGTACTCTGCCGCAAGACATCTACATGTCGCCGGGTACTCTGCCGAAAGACATCGACCTGTCGCCGGGTACTCTGCCGCAAGACATCGACCTGTCGCCGGGTACTCTGCCGCAAGACATCGACCTGTCGCCGGGTACTCTGCCGCAAGACATCGACATGTCGCCAGTCCTGGCGTTCTTGGTTATATTAAATAGTGTTCCATCACCTCAAAAAATTTATTTTGATCAATGAAATAACATTTTAATAATTTAATATTTTTTTTAATTAATCTTTTAAATTTAAATTTAAAACATAATAAAATAACAACTAAATTTATTTCAATATGTTGCATAAATTTGGTCAATATTGGTAGTATCGATTTCCATAATTTTCATCTCATTTTGCATTTGAATTTCTTGTATGTGTTTTTCTTCAATTTATAACTAATTGCGATGTTGTTCCAGTGCTATCTCGTGTTGCGCATAAATTTTTTCATGTTGCTCAATTTTTTGTCATTTTATTTTCATTCTTTCATTTCTGTGATGATAATCTAGTGATCTTTCATCATCAATTTGTTTATCTTTGCTTTTAAGTTTTTTCTAAAATCTTTTTTTTCCAATGGACTTTTGAGGTTGGGAGAGAATAATGGTTCAATATTGTCCCCTAAATATTGAGTTGAATAGTTGGATTCAACATGAGTTGATTCAACAGGACTACTAATTGAATGAGTTTTTGCTCTCTTAGAGCAACTCCAATGGGAGTTGCCAAATATAGGGTGCCAAATATCATTTTGGCATCTTAAATAGTGTTTTGGCACTTCAAAAATTTTTTTTTGCTCCAATGATAGGTGCCATAATGAGATGTCATTTTAATACTTTAATATATATTTTTTAATTAATCTTTTAAATTTCAATTTAAAATATAATAAATAACGACTAAAAAATAAAACCCCGCTTTTTCATAACTTTCATCTTCAAGTTATTCCAATATGTTGCAGAAATTTGGTCCATACTAGTAGTATCGGTTTCCATAATTTTCATCTTATTTTACATTTGAATATTTTGCACGTGTTTTTCTTCAATTTCTAACTATTTGCGATGTTGCTCCAGTGCTATCTCCTGTTGAGCATAAATCTTTTCATGTCGCCAAATTTTTTGTCGTTCTATTTTCATTCTTTCATTCCAGTGATGATAATCTAGTGATCTTTTAACATCAATTTGTTTATCATTGCTTTTAAGTTTTTTCTTCGAATCTTTTTTGCCCAATGACCTTTTGAGGTTGGGAGAGAATGATGGTTCAGTATTGTCCCCTAAATATGGAGTTGAATAGCTGGATTCAACATGAATTAATTCAACGGGACTACTAGCTGAATGAGTTTTTGCTCTCTTATTGCTTGTCAAATTATCCTTCCATTTCCGCTCCATTTTCAATATATTCCAACAATACTCGTATTGAAATGATTTTCCAATTATCTTAGCAAACATTTATTTCGCTTCATCAACCTAAAATCATTTGAAATAATTCAATAAATTATTAAGAAATCAAATCTTGCTAGTGTCTGAATTTAAAATATAAATCTTACATTATTTTACTCGGTATGTCCACTTTGTCGTAGTTTTTATATTTGACAATAAAAACTGACAAATTTACTATATTTTGCATTTATATCACTCCAATGACTTTAAATAGAAGATTGAGAATGTCTTTCGTTATTACCTCCATTAAGTTCTAAGTATTGCGATATTTTTTGCTAGAATTCACCACTTTGTTATTGATTCTTGGTAGTTGAATCTTTGCTCGTATTAAGCAATGTTGACGCAATTAATTTATCTTCTTCAACAGAGAAATTATTTGTCCTTTGTGACTTTCTCACATTTGGGACAACTTCATTTTGTATTGGTGTCAAATATGCTGGATTGGTCTGAATAATATCATCATATAAGTCGGTCTCACCATATATAACGAATGATCCCTAGTTCCGTATAAAAAACCTATCAAATTCATGTCTAACACCATCGACCATATCATAATTGAAATGGGCGAATCTACTAACCCAATTTCAACATTTATCATGAAATCACTCACAACATAAGTGTATTAAAAAAAAACTAACAATTTGAAATTGTATGCATATAAAATAAAGATTAAGATCCAATTTTGCAATAAATCATGAAAAACCCTCATAAATAATTTTAAGAACACGAAGATCACTCATGTGAAAAAATTTCACTAAAAATCACAAAAAAATTAGATTTGATTATTTGTTTCGCACTGTCAACCATATATTACTACAGATAAAGATCATCAAGATCATACACAGTACACAAGATTCCTACTTAGTGCGATACAAGATTGATGATAATACAATAACTTTTCAGATAATTACTCATCACAATATTATCACCACCAAAATACTTGTAGATTGAGAATTATAATGAAGATATACAATCAGGGTTAATATAATTATATAACATACAATTAGGGTTAATATAATTATATAACATATAATTAGGGTTCATATATTATGATATATCACATATATATTGATAATCAGAAATATATTTGTATTTATCAAAAATATTTTCAAGAACGAAAATATTCAAATATTTCTATGATATATTTGATAATGATAAGATATATATATATATATATATATATATGATATATCTAAATATAATTAAAATGTATCTCGATATATTCATATATTTTTAATTTTATGATAATTTATATCTGAATCAAATTAATTCAACATCAAATATATATTATAATGTAATAAATTTAATTTTTATATTAATAGATTTGAATAAATTAAATAACATATAAGTATATAATTAAATAAATAATAACTACATCCCCAATAAATAAATAAAATTAAATATAATATTAGTATTACTCACATATCAAACTTAAATTAAAATTATATTTTTATTAAATTCAAAATATATAAAAATATATATTTAAAAATAATTTTAACTATACAAACATATATATTTAATAATCAAATAAAAATATTAAATAACAATAATATTTAATATTATTTATACTTATTAAAATGTAAATTAAATATTCTATAGTTAAGTATAACTTTATATTATATAACTAATACTACAGAGTTAATAATTCTTATTTATCAATAGGACATAACTTAATCTTAAATCATAAAGTATAGAATATATGGATATTAATTTTTTTATCATAACATCAAAATAATTATTATAATATTATATATTCGTATAACAAATGATGGGCTCTACTCAACCTCAATTCCCGAGCAATCCCCAAGTGTTTAATGATTACCTAGCCCCTCACTGAATATACTTATATTGTCTATTTTACCCATCAAGATATATAATTTTACACATAGGTCAGGACCTGAGTACCTATAGTTCTAATTCTTAGCACATGAGTATCAGTTAATCTACATGGCTTAACCGGTACACAGGTTGCTACCATTTTCACGAGGCTGGCCAAGGATCGAGGCCGAGTGGGGCCAACATTTGCTACCATTTTGACACAACTAAATACATCTCATGTGATCACCCAATTCAATACCCAATGTAAAAAGAAAATAAGCCAAGAATGAAGCACACAAAAAAATTCATTTTTCTATCGCGATCTTAGCCACATGGAGCAGTATGTGCTCTAGCAGTCGCTATCTTACTAGTATGAGCGAAATAATAACCACATAAGAAGAATAAGAAAATGGCATCCAGGAGAGAAAGAGGTGACATGGAAGAACCTGCAAGCACAGGCCATCATTTGTTGAAATGTTGGCTCAAGTTAGAGCACAAACTACACTCAATTTGTAGTACTTCATTCTGATAATATAGAATATGTAGAAAAATCACTTATGATCCATATAAATCCTACTGGCATTTTGAAGTTTTGCTTTCTAAAGATATTATATGTTTCAATACCATCTTCCCTCAATTTTTTGAGTCCGCAATCAGAGGCTACAGAAAAATATTCAACTTATATTGTGAGTTTCTCGAATTGAGTTCGATAACATATAAAAATATGTATTCCTCTTTTATGCATATTTCTGATGATAAATTATAAGGTGTAATAATAATTATCCATGGATAATAATTTGTATTATTTATTCAAATAGTTGAAATTTATTTGTATACAATCCTAATCTAATATTTTGACTTTAATCTACAAAAGATGGATGACAATTATCAAAATGTTTACAAGAAGAAAAATCTGAGTGATATAATATCATGTCATCTTTAATAATATATTCTTTATTTCATTAATAGTGAGTTTAAATCTAAATAATCTTTGCAAATATTGAACCAACGAAAATAATATATTTCTTATAAAAAATATTTATTTTATATCTTTTATATCGAGGATAGTTTCAAAAATTATATTAATTATTTTATTGTGTCCTAATATATCATGCATCTATTAATGTAATAATATATTTTTTTCATAGGCAAACCCAAATTTCATATTAGTTTCTATGTAGTAAAAGTGATCTGTCATGATGTTATTCTTTGGCAATAATTCAAATAACAACTTGAATATTTTATCAAAATACCCCTTTAAAAAATGATGTTTTCATTCTGAATTCAATAGTATGATAATCTCATATAACTTTGAGTGACCATGTGGATTACTTGGCCAAATATCTTTTCTGAAAGATTTTAGCATTTTATAAAATTATTTTGTTGAAGATATTGGGATATTATCAATGACATTCGGATATAGGTGTCAAATGAGTCGAACTAGGTTGGCCTAATAGTTTTTTTGCCACCATGTTATGGCCGGCATGGCCTGGCACGATAATCGTGTCGTGCCAGGCATGGCATGACTTGATAACTATTGGCCAAGCACGGCTTGATAACTTCTTGCTCGACACGGCCCGACACGGCCCGACATGGCTTGATAACTCATTGCTCGACACTGCCCGACATGGCTTGGCTTGTACTTGGTTCAAGCTGGGTCGTGTCAGGGCTTGCTAGGTCAGGCCGGGTCGTAGATGGGTTTTCTAGCTAAAATTAAAAAAAAAATTAGCTAGGTATTCAGGCTGATTTATCATGTTGTTGGGACATGCACATGGGTCATGTCTGGCTCGGCATGGTTCTTGCTGGTCTGACATGACACAGCACGAACAGTGCCAAGGGTCGGCCTGGCCTGGCATGTGGCACAATTTCAAATTGTGCCGTGCCCAGCCTAGCACAGTTGAACCATGTTGGGCCCTGAGCCGTGCCCGGGCTGCTTGACCCATTTGACACAACTACATCCGGATTTAATGAAAGACCATTAATATTTTTTAATATTGTTTCACATGCATTGTTAAGATTGATATATTATATTGTAACATTTGAATCAATATTTCTATTTACTTAATACAATGTTGTTTTTTGGCAAAATTATTTTTTTTTCTTTATTCCAAATACATTAGTATCTAACAAATCTATTTTTTGCAAGATAATATCAAACTGTGTCAATATCTTGGAAACTTTGATTTTAATATTTATGATTATTATATGATAATCTTATTTTCGTTTCATCCATAAATTCAAGTGGTTGTTCAATAAATCTAATAGACTTCTCAATCTCCTTTACAAATTTATTAATCATAAACTCATTTGTAGTCTTACATTCATCATTGACGATCATGTCATATAATATTCTTCATTTATTTACCACATAATACAAACAACTTGAATTATGGATTAAAATGAGATAAGGCAGGTTGCTTTAATCTCTTAGATATTCATCAAAAGGCATAGGTTATAATTTTGTCATATACATCAACTAAATATTTGATATTTTGGATGAAATTATATTAATTAAGCAAAAAAGAAAATTTTGCAATGTAATAATTCATGATTTCTAAATTAATAATACGTACGAACTAGTTAGACAAAAGTATTTTATATGATAGAAATCCTTAAAAAATTTGCAATGCCAATTTATTTAATTCTATCAATGAAAAAATGACAAAAAAAAGGAAAATTATCGATAGAGAACATTAATAAATTAATAAGGATATTTTTAATTCAAATAAAGCATATAGTATAAATAATTATTAATTAGTCGTGACATGTAATATGGTTTTATTTTAAAATATTAAATAATGAAGGGTATTATTTATTTGATTGTACTTTTAGTGAAGTCTAGATCAAGAAACTCTATAAAATTTGAAATGAATTTTTATTTTTTTAGTTCAATTGTTTGTTGTGTTTCAACATTTCAATTTTATACCCTTAAAATTTTTTTATGTTATTCATTGTTATTATATTTTAACTTTTAGTAATTGTTAAAATATTTATCAATTATTTACTGTTATAGAGGTGTCGAATGGGCCGACCCGGGCCCGACCCAACCTAGTATTTTTTGGGCCCACCCGAGCTTTCATGCCGTGTCAGGTACGACATGCTACAATATCTTGCCTAGCATGGCATGGTACTTGGAGGTCAGTCTTGACACATGCTTGCGGCCTAAAATCTGCCTGGGTTTGGGCTGGTTCGGGTCGGCTAGTTTGGGTTTGTGTGGAATTTTTTTTTAAAGAATTAAAGTTTCGGCCCGTGCCATAGTCGCTCGTCAGGCTTCGGCTTGTCTTCCATCGGGCATCGTCTCGTCGTCCCCTCGTCATGATCATGCTCGGTGCTTGGTCACCTGTGTCGTGCCTGGCACGATATGTAGGCCAAAATCCCTTGGCCTAACACAACACGACTCGTGTCGAGGGTGCGCCTGGCACGGGCCCAGGACATGGCCTAGCTTGTTTGACACATATAATTATTATATTATTAAAGTTACAACATTAGTATAAGTTGTTTATTTATAAATTATTACATTTTAATAAATACTAGTAAGTAAACTAAGGTCACATTAATTAGCATGATCAAAACTATTGATAAATAACAAAGCGTACAAAAATTTTATACCTCAATTAGGTAACACAAAATTTTAACAAATCATAATATAGGAAAAAAATATAAAATATTTAATTTATCAAATAGAATAATATTAATTCAACAAAATAAGAAAAGAAAACACAATAAAAATATTAAACATGAAAAAAAAATTATAGGTAACAACAAAACTTACAAAAAATATAATTCTTGAATGCATGGGTTAATTTGAAAAATAAAATTTGATACCTCAATTATGAATGACTAGCACCGAGAAAAATAATTAAAAAAATAAATCGGACGAACTCAAAATCGAAATTAAAACTTATTTATCGTAATTTAATAATTTATTCGATAAATTGTTATTCTGTAAATTTTTTAAAATTAAAACTTATTTATTGAAATTAAAACTTTTTTTCAAAAATTTGAAGTGTTATTCGATAAATTATTTATCGTAATTTAATGATAAAACTTATTTCTGTTTCTAAATTAGCGACGAATGAGTAATTTTTTAAAATCAGGTAGTGACGAATGAGTAAGACATTTCACATTTAGCGACAAAAAATATTAACATCGTTAAATATAAAAACAGATAAATATTCCATTTCAAAAAAAAAAAGATACATAATTTGCAATCGCTAAATGCCACACAAGTGTATCAATTTCGTTTTAATTCGTTTCAATTTTTTTCCTAATTTTAGAAATGGAATTGAATATTTTTAATTTTTATTTTAATTGAGTATTTTCTTGTAGTTCTAATGTTGATTGTTTCCAATCATTGTAAAAAAAAAACAAATAATAAAAATAAGCTACCTACTAAAATCTATCTCTCTCTCTCTCTCTCTATACATACACACATGATATTCTAGGTGTACATATTCATGGTAGTGTGTGTGTATGTGTGTATATATATATAGATATACATAAGCTACCCACAACAATCTATACAAATACACTGTTATACATAAATGTTTATATTTATCGCAAGATATTTATTGTAGTTGTTTATAGGTGTTGAAATATATTTACAGCTCTGTATATACACACAGTCACATGATATTATATACATATATCTACATTCTATATATAAATAGCATATACATATATTCTACTGTTCATGCATTTATTTATATCCACACAACAGTATGTATGTATAGAGATACACAACAAAATATGTGTGAACACATAGCATTATATAAATGTGTACATATAGATAGTATATAAACACACATGAAATGTTTTCTTATGTGTGTGTGTGTGTGTATATATATATATATATATATATATATATCACACATAAAATACTCTTATGTGTATATTTACTGTGTCTATATGTACACATTTATACTGTGTGTATATATACATCAGCATACATGTAGGTTCATGTATATATACAAAAACATTTATGCGTATACTATGGTATATACATACCATAGTAAAATATAATGTGTGTATTTATACATCATAATACATGAAAACAAAACAAATTAGTATATACTTAAACCAACATAAAGTATTATTCACATATTTATTTTAACTAAAATATCTTGTAGAAAAATTTATTTGAGAGAAAAACAATAATTTAATAAAAAATTATTTTTAGTCAAAGTTAATATCATTGAAGAAATTCTACAAATATTTAAAAGGAAAAAATATAAAATTTTTTATTTTCAAATTTTCTCGCATGATTCTGAGTCATTGTATGTATTCTAATATGATGTTAAATAATTATTAATCACATATCTAATATTTGGGCCTAATTCTAATTTGAGGACTAATTTTTAAATTTAATAGTTGAAATTTAAGTCTAATTTGATGACCTACCAGATTACCCAACTCAACCCAACCTAATCTGATTATTATTGGGTTGGGTCAGAATGGGCCACGTGTTGGATTGGGCGTAAATCCAATCAATCTGTCTTATTTGGGTTGATTATTATTTCTCCTCCAACCCGACCAACCCAACCCTTGCACACAACCCGCACCAACACTCATGGTCACGCTGTTCGTGTATAACTTCATTGTTTTAGTTTGCTCTTGACACATTTCATGCTTGCATTGCAGGTTGAAGGAGAATTACAAGATAATTTAACTAGATGGGATGCATTGCGCGCTGCACTTCCTGTGAGCATTGTTAGCAGAGCACTGTTAGCGGAGCACCAAAGGTGGATTGTTTTCTTTATTTTTCAAAATGAATGCACTATGGTTAGAGGTGTCAACCAAGCTGGGCATAGCTTGGTTCCGCCATGCATGGCACGACATGGCATGGTTAGGAACCTTGCTTGATCCTAGTTCGTGCCACCCCATGGCATGGTTCGTGTAGTGCTGGGCAGCGAGCCATGCCTCATGCTGAGCTAGGAATGACTCGTGTGGCTGGCCCAATGACATGATCCATTAGCTTCAGGACTTGAGACCAGTTAAGGGTCAAGGGTCAAGTCCAGTTAGGTGACCATCCGACTGGGCAGGTTATTATTTTTATAAAAATCTAGCCGTGTGGTCAATTGCAATTGGCCGCCAATTATGTTTTCACACAATGAGTTTTGCAGAGATGGTGCTACTGTGCATTGTCTCTGTTAAATAAATATTAAAATATCCGTTTTTAATGGGGAGTTTTTTTAAACATTAAATGTATGTTTTTAATAGGAAATATGCAATGTCAAGAGTCAATAGTTACTCTTATGGATGATAATGATTTTTAATTTCCGGTTTTATTAGGGCAAACTACTGCCTATAAATAAATCATTATATTGATTGTAAAAAAAAGCAAGAATTAAAGAAAGAAAGATATCTATTTTCAGAAATATTTTCTCCTTAGTTATAGTTTGCAGCCAATTTTTTTTTTACAATTTGGTATTAGAGGGATGAAGAGTATAATCAATAATGTTATGCTGCCCCAATTAACGAAAGTGAATTACGAGAATTGGAGCATCCAAATGAAAGCTTTTCTCGGTTCTGTGGATTGTTGGGAGGTGGTTCAAAAAGGTTTCGAATAACTAGAATCTACCAGAGGATATACAACGAATCAAAATAAGGCGTTGAAAGAGATGCGATCAAAAGATAAGATGACATTGTACATAATATTCCGAGCTAATGATGAGTCAGCCTTTGAGAAGATTGCGAGTGCAAAAACTTCAAAAGAAGCTGGGGCATCTTGGAGACTACGCACAAAGGAGTCGACTGAGTTAAACAAGATCGTCTTCAAACTCTTCGCAACGAGTTTGAAAGCATGAAAATGAAGGAGTCAGAAGGTGTGTCCGATTATATCACGCGTGTTCAAACTGTGGTGAATCAACTCAACCGAGACGGAGAAAAATTATCCGATGCATGAGTCGTGGAAAAGATTCTGAGGTCGTTAACCGACAGTTTCGAGAATGTGGTATGTGTCATAGAAGAGTCAAAGGATCTAGCAATGTTCACAGTCGACGAGCTTGCAGGTTCTCTAATGGCACATGAATATCATAAGAAAAAGGAGGAGGGGACACTTGAGCAGACACTTCAAACTAATGACGAAAAGGTATTCTATTCTCAAAACTTTTGAGATAAATGACGAGGCCGTGGTGGTCGAGGAAATATTCACGGTGGGAAAAGCCGCAGTCAAGAAGGATATCATGAAGAGAATGGGCAATCAAACCAACAAAATTGGCGTGGAAGAGGACGTGGTTGTGGAAGAGACGGTCGGTCAAATTATTCCAACTTCGAGTGCTATAAGTGTGGCAAATATGGTCACTATGCCAAGGATTGTAATTCTGATAAATGTTACAATTGTGGAAAGGTTGAGCATTTTGCAAAAGAATGTCGAGTCGAAAAAAAGATGGAAGAGACAACCAACCTAGCCATTGACGACGAGACGGAAGAAGGCTTTCTCTTAATGGCATATAACAAAATCAACACCGACAACGATATGGTGTGGTACCTTAACACAGTTGCAAGCAACCATATGTGTGGGCACGAGCATTGTTTCAAAGAAATGCGAAAGGTTGAAGCTGTATTTGTATCGTTTGGAGATGACTCAAAGGTTGAGGTAAAAGGCCAAGGTACGATTTATTATGTACAAATGGATGGCTTCATTGGGTCAATCCAAGATGTGTATTACGTACCAGACCTCAAGAGCAACATTTTAAGTATGGGACAACTCATGGAGAAATGATATTCGGTTTTTATGAAAGACTGGATATTACTATTGAAAGACAAGCAAGGGCGTTAAGTCGCACAAGTTGAAATGGGAAGAAATCAGATGTACAAGCTGAATTTGAGAAGTGTACGAGAAAAATGTTTGCAAGTCAATGTGGAAGACAAGGCGTCAATGTGACATCTCCATTTTGGTCACCTACATCATGAAGGCCTAAACAAGTTGGCAAAGAAGAACATGGTACACGGACTACCGGACATGGAATATGAGAAAAAATTTTGTGAAGAATGTGTGCTCGGAAAGCACGCAAGAATGTCATTTCAAAAAAAGGTAGAATATCGGGCTAAGCAACATCTCGAGTTGATTCATTTCGACATATGTGGATCAATCACCCATGAATCTTTCAGTGGCAACATGTATTTCATTTCCTTTATTGATGATTTCTCACAAAAAATTTGGGTTTATTTTCTGAAAGAAAAATCAGAGGCATTTGAGGTGTTCAAAAAATTCAAAGTGCTGGTGGAAAAGGCAACCGGTAGATATATTAAATCTGTACGATCCGATATAGGCGATGAATACACTTCGATAATTTTCATGGAGTATTGTGAGGAGCAAGGCATTAGGTGATTTTTAACCACACCATAATCTCCACAGCAAAACGGTGTAGCCGGGAGGAAGAACCGAACCATTCTTTACATGTTTCGGTTAATGTTCAAAAGCAAGAAAATGCAGAATGAATTTTGGGTGGAAGCCGTGCAATGCGCCGTCTATGTTCAAAATCAGTGTCCACATGCAAAGTTGTATGATCAAACACCACAAGAGACATGGAATGGATAAAACCCGACAGTCTATCATCTCAAAGTATTCGGCAGTTTAGCCTACGCACACGTGCCGAATCAGCGAAGAACGAAGCTCGAAGACAAAAGCAAAATATATATTTTTATTGAATATGATGAGAAAACAAAAAGATACAAGCTATTCTATCCGATAAGCAAGAAGATTCTAGTGAACCATGATATATGAGTTCATGAAGCAAATGAATGGGATTGGAATAAAGCAACAAATGATATCATTGATGTTGGAGAATCATCAATTGCTATGCCAACAACTATACCGAAATATTCTAAAACCATTGATGATGAAGATGAGCCGTGACAATCTAAAATGTGAAGCTTACAAGATTTGTATGATTTAACAAATGAGGTATACCTTGTATGTCCTTTGGTAGATTCAGAAAATTTAAGCTTTGAATAGGCGGTGCAAGACAAGAAGTGGAAAACTTCCATAGACGAGGAGATTAAAGCAATAGATCGCAACAACACATGGGTGTTAGTAGAATTGCCGAAAGGAACTTAGCTCATTGATGTCAAGTGGGTATTTAAGTGAAAGATGAATGCTCAAGGGGAGATAAAATGGTATAAGGCGAGACTTGTAGCAAAGGGATACAAGCAGAAGGCAGGAATCGACCATGACGAGGTGTTTGCTCTCGTTGCAAGAATGGAGACAATCAAATTTGTTCATTTCACAAATGGCTCAATTCAATTGGCCGATATTACAAATAAATGTCAAATCGGAATTCCTGAATGGTGTGCTTTAAGAAGAAGTTTATATTAAACAACCACCCTGGTACATGAAAATTGGAGAAGAAAAGAAGGTATTGAAATTGAAGAAGGCACTTTATGGGTTGAAGCAAGCATCGTGGGCGTGGAATACTCGTATCGATACATACTTCAAAGAGAACGAGTTCGAGCAATGTTCCTATGAACATGCCCTTTATGTGAAGAAGAGTGGAGGTGGTGTGTTATTTGTTGCTCTTCATGTTGATGATCTCATTTTTATGGGGAATAATAATGAAATAATACAAAAGTTCAAGAGCACAATGACACGGGAATTCGAGATGACAGATTTGGGCTTGATGAAATTTTTCTTTGGTCTAGAGGTAAGACAAGAAAAGATGGGTATTTTTGTATCCCATGATGCATATATAAAGGAGATTTTGAAGAAGTACAGGATGGTGTCTTGCAATCCGGTTTCAACACCAATGGAACCAGGTGCAAAACTCTCTAAGTTTGTTGGAGGAGAACGAGTCGATGCAAGCAAATACCATAGTTTAGTGGGAAACCTTCGCTATCTCAGATGCATAAGGCCGGACCTTGCATTAAGTGTCGGCATTGTAAGTCGATTCATGGGAGAGTCAGTCTATTCACATTGGAAGGCATTAAAGCGAATTCTATGGTACATCAAAGGAACAATGTCACTTGGGTTATTCTATACAAATACGACATATTACAAGTTAGTCGGATACTCCGATAGTGATTGGTGCTGAGACTTGGACGATCATAAATGCACATCGGATTATGTGTTTTTATGGGTGACACGGCGTTTACTTGGTTTTCAAAGAAGTAACCAATCGTAACACTCTCGACATGTGAAGTTGAATATGTGGCAGCATCTTTGTGTGTACGTCATGCGATATGGCTTAGAAATTTGTTGGGCAAGATGGAGCAACAACAACTCGGTGCAACTGAGATACGAGTTGACAACAAATCAGCAATTGAATTGAGCAAGAACCCAGTGAAACATGAGAGAAGCAAACATATTGACATTCGTTTTCACTTCATCCGAGATCAAGTGAATGAAGGAAATATAAAATTAGTATACGTGGCAAGTCGGGACCAAGTTGCAGATATCTTTACCAAACCGCTACCTACGATACAACTCGACAACTACAAAAAATTACTCGGCATGAAAGATGTCAGAAGCATTTAAGTTTATGGGGGAGTTTTGTTAAATAAACATTAAATATCCATTTTTAATGGGGTATTTTTTTTAATATTAAATGTCTATTTTTAATAGGGAATATAAAATGTCAAGAGTCAATAGTTACTCTTATGGGTGATAATGATTTTTAATTTTCGGTTTTATTAGTGCAAACCACTGCCTATAAATAAATAATTGTATTGATTGTAAAAAAAACAAGAATTAAAGAAAGAAAGAATCTATTTTCAGAAATATTTTCTCCTCGGTTATAGTTTGCAGCCAATTATTTTACAGTCTGGTAGGGCACGGTGGCACGACCGTGCCCCGCAAATATGGGACGTGCTTGCATGACTCAGCCCGTTTGACATCTCTAATTATGCTCTACTTAGATATTTCACTTTGAATACTTAGATTTTTGAAAAAAAAAATCACGTGGTTAAGGATTTTGCTTAGAGGTATCAAATGGGATGGGTTGGCAAGGCCCGGCACGAGGCACTACATGGTTCAGCCATGCCTGGCTCGGCACGACACACTATAGTGTCGTGCTTGGGCCCTTGCTTGGCAAGACCTACTGACAAGTCGTGCTGTGCTAGGTTGAAGTTTTCGGCTCGGTGCCGTGCCTGGCATGAAACGCTTGGCACATCTGCATGGCACGCGTGATCACGCACCAACTGTGGTCACAACGAGTCGATGCCCGACGGGTGAGGCTCGCCAAGCCCCGAAAGACTGAATAAGCATGATGGTGCACCGTCGAAACCTTAATTTTTTTAAAATTAGGGTTTTGGCCCGATCCAAATCGGGCTGAACCTAACGGATTTCATGTTGTGGGCCCGTGCCGAACCTTACCTCCACATAATCATGCCGGGCTTGGCACGATATGGTATAGTAACCATGTCGTGCCTGGCTCATTTGACACATCTAATTTTGACTGACTAATTTTTTAGATTTTAGTTGGGCTTAAATAGTAAATATTGGAGTTTTATAAATTATTATGTTTTTTAGTTATAGTCTGAGTGTAGTAGTAAAATATAGTGCTTGTTGAAATTAAGCCACAAAAATGTATTAATAGTAGACTCGGTAAATAAATACATACATCCCTACCCCATGAAACTGAAAATAAATCTTACTCTTAGTCTTATGATTGTACAAATAATTGTTGATAGAAAAAAAAAAAATTAGAATAAAATTGCTTTAAAAAAATAATTAAAGATAAAAGATTAATTTGATAATTAAGAATAAATAAAATATACCGAAGAAATAATATGTGAAGTAAAATATTATCATATTCAAAAAATTTTTAAAGAATGATCATTTGATATTGTTATAGTTTGTTAAGTTTTTTTGTATCTTTTTAGTTTTTTTTTTTGATTTATTTTGTTTTGTTGATTCGACTGCTTAGTTTGTGAGATGTATAGCATGATTTCATTGTTATATAAGAGTGTTGTTTGGATGTTATTATATTTTTTCTAGAGGTGTTTGCTTATGTTAGGCATCAATATTTATTTTTGATTATAGAATAAATCATAAATGTATTTGTTATTTTTCAATTATTTTATAAAAAGATAAAAAATTAATTTGATAAAAATATTAAAAAAAGGATAATACACATTAGAATACATGAAAAAAAATAAATCATAAATGTATTTGTACTTAGCATTTGATCTACCACATAGGACTTGGGTCCTATACTTGGAGGATGAGACATATAGAGTGTTCTAAAATCAGAAATGAGTTTATCGAGGAATTAGATGATCAATACAGTTGATTTTTCTAATTTTGACATCCAGATTGCTCTCTGAAAGAGGCAGAAGAATTGTAATCAGCATTCGATCTTACATACATTATTGTATATATAACACATATATTATGTGTATCTTACTCAGAACAGTGCAAGAGCATATTGGAAGAGAATTAAGAAATATATATCATTCGTTCTAGTGAGATTTATGAATTAGTATCATGACCTATGAGAATGATTGATGCTTGGTGCATGTGGGTGTTCATTCTGAAAATAAATCTAGATGGAAATATAAATTGACTTAAGGTAAGACTATAGTGAGAGATTTCATTTAGATATTTGGTGTGAACATAGTTTTAGTATGGATTCTTATTTTTCTAAAATTAAATTACATATAGATGATACATTTGAGCATTTATCTGGGTTTAGAGCAGTCATCAAGATCTTAGTTTATGAGATTTTCACAAATAGTCATTTTATTTGATTTTCACAAATGGGTTTAGATATTTATATTATTATTTTTTATTTTGTATAATTTATCTAAACAATAAAATAATTTGTGTGGTAGATATATCCGGCATTAATTGATGCCATGAAATACTGAATTGGAATTGGTCAAGTTCAGAACGATGGATCTAATCGATCAGATGGAGCCCACCAGGCGGGGGGCATATAGTGGAGGATTCGGATCGATTTCGTTTTCCGGCGACATGGACATCGCGCTTGCTCTGAGAACCATCGTCTTCCCCACCAACGCTCGTTTCGACACAATGTTCTCTTACAAAGACGGGAGCAGTCGTCGAGAATGGGTGGCCCATATCCAAGCCGGCGCTGGAATAGTGGCCGACAGCGATCCTGCTGACGAGCAGAGAGTGCCAGAACAAAGCTGCCGCCCTCGCATGCGCCATTGATCTTACTGAATCTTCGTTCGTCAACTGCAGTTGAGCGAGCAACTTGACCTAACAGTTCACCTCGTGACACTCAAATGATGGACTGTGCTTGCAGGTTCTTCCATGTCGCCTCTTTCTCTCCTGGCTGCCATTTTCTTCTTCTTCTTATGTGGTTATTATTTCGCTCATACTAGTGGGATAGCGACTGCTAGAGCACATACTGCTCCATGTGGCTTAGATCGCGATAGAAAAATGAATTTTTTTTGTGCTTCATCCTTGGCTTATTTTCTTTTTACATTATGTATTGAACTGGGTGATCACATGAGATGTATTTAGTTGTGTCAAAATTGTAGCAAATGTGGACCCCACTCGATACAATATACGTTGTGCTAAGAATTTATTACGCAAATGATGTATTTATTTTCTTTTTTTTTGTGCTAAGAATTTGAACTATAGGTACTCAGCTTATAACTAGAGCATATACAATATACGTTGTCAATATAGTTAGTTATTTCATAAATTCTTCTCAATAAATTCACTTTGATGCAGCTCTTTGAAAACTGATATATGTGAAAAAGTCTCCAATACATTAAATATCTTTCAAGGTTCATGGACACTTTTAATTGATCGAGTATTCAAGTTTGAGTTGTACAACATCATGCGTCGAGAGGAAACTTACCACAAGATTTCATATTTATCTTTGAGACAATCTAATGTCTTAAACAAACAAGAGAAGCAATTATTTCAAAATATTCTATAGATATATAAAGTTCATAGTAATAATGATAATTACTTATAAAATATTTTGGTTGACACCTACTTGATAAGATTGGATATTCATTTTTTTTCTTATTATCCTTCATTGTAATAATCAGACGACAAGATATAAAACCTCAAAACTAATATTTCACAAGAAAACTAAATGCATAAAGATAAATTATTTTTTTCTCAAAAAAGAAAAATATACGATGGAATAATTACTATAATATATATTCAGAAAATATGATAGTGAACATATATATTTTTAAATGTGAGACTTCAACTTATATTTCTCTCCTCTAAACTTGATGTTTTGAGCTTGTTCGTACAATCTTGAAAAAAGATATTGTAGTTTTACTACAGGTGTCAAATAGGTCGGGTCGCCCCGGCCAAGTTTTAGGTAGCCCAATCTGGCCATCGTGTCGTGCTTGGCCTAGGCACGGTTTCTTCAGGTGAGGTCTGGCATGACTCATCGGCCCTACAGGTGAAAAAATTGTGTCGGGTTTGGCACCATACATGCCAGTTTTAAATTTTTAATAATTTTTTTAGATTAGTATTTAGTTTATGTTTAAATATTTTTACTAAAAAAAGTTTTTTTTATTGTTTTTAGTAATTATTTAATATTAATTGTTAACTATAAATAAATAATTAAATTTTTAATTTTTATTTTACTAAATTTAATAAAATATTAAGTTTATTTATTTTAATAACAACATAAATTTCAAAATTAAATGTGTATCAAATTATTAATGTAAGTGTAATAGTGTATGAATTAATAAAATATTAAACTTAGATATTAATAAAAATTTAAAACCATTACAAAATAAAAATTCATAAAAAATTAATATTCAAGTATCAAGCATCAAATGCATCAATCCACTAAAGGTTCAAAGTAGTATTACAAATAAAAATTAAACAAACACAAATACTATATAAATAAGTAAATCAAAATCAAATATTAGACATAAGTATTGTAATCATCAACCGTTAATATCATCAATCATTATATCATCTTTAATATCAATTTCACAAGGATCATCATTAACAATCAACTCATCTACTTTTTCTGTAGTCCTAGCACGATCATAGAAACAAAATCTTGATTCCTCTCAATTTTTCATGCATGCTAAAGAATCAATAATATCTGGATGTAATCTTAATCTCCTATCTAAAATCACATTCATTACAATAAAAAAATAAACTTTGATGCTACACTTGACACCAAAGGAGTCATCATATTTCATGCCATCTTAGATAGCATGGGAAATGTGAACTTGTATAATTTTTACCATTTTAATATATCAAGATTTTTAGTATCAAAATGTGATAGGATCGAGCATTAATCAGTATCTAAGTACTGAGACAGCTCGTTCCTATTCAATGGTCTACCCTGTCATTTTTTCCCACTAACTAAATAAAAAAGTTATCATTTCCGAATATGATATCGATGTATGTACTCAAAGTATCACTATTATTACCATCATATCTAGTAGCGTAATATATAAAAAGCTCAGTCAGGTGGGTCGTCTAGTTCATGTATGAGGAAATATAATTTAATATTTTCTACCCCTTTCACCTTAATATTTGGGTCTATGCAGGTAGTTAGACAATAAAAAGATAAAATGGTGGACCAGCACTCTATGTACTTGGTTTTTATCTCTACAACCATATCGCTATTTTCGGGTCATCTTGATATTTCTTAAAAGTGCTACTATGTTGCATATGTACCTGAGTGCAATACAAGTCATAAGAGTATAAACTAATAAATTCATGTTTATCGTGTCATAAAAAATTTTTAAAAATTTCATAAATGAAATTTTTATAGCTCAGTCAGTATCATTGATAATAAGTTCGTCACTCTTATTATTGACGTAGTCAGATATCACTTATTTGTATTTAACACATGACTCCAATATTAGGTAAGTGTAATACTAACTATCTCTCATATTCCATTAAATTTTTTTTTTCTTAAGATTCACAGATAAATAGTGTCTACTGAACTTTAGTTGTGTACAAGACGTACGCATATATTTTAGTGGGTTAATTATGTTTTATAAAGTAGGGACACACACACACCTTCATCCCTGCTTATACAATTAGGTTAATCACGTTATACATGCATCTAACGTGAAAATCTCTCCTAATGATTCATCTCTAATATTCTTAACTAAATATATTAATCACTATTTCATTATTAAATATATTATCAAAAATGATGCTAAAAATTTTATTTTAAATTTTATATTCTTTAAAGATTTTTATCGCACACTCAAAAATAGTCGGGTTATCATGAGGATAAAAAATCTCAGAGAATCCTAAAATTTTTTTATTTAATGTCTATTTTGAATTTACATAGTGGGTGATGAGGTATGCATAAGATGTATTATCGTGACTAGTCCAGATATTGGACGTCATGGATATCATTCCATTATATTAAAAAAATTTATTAATTATTATTTGTTTCTTTAATTAATAATATTTTAGTATGTCGTTTTTAGATGTGGACTTAGGAATCCTATGATATGCATACTGAATATATGTCTGCATGAGACTGACTATCATTGGATCATTTGAAAATCTAATCAGAAGACTAATAATGGTGATTAGTTTGACCATGTCTTCTCTCCCCAACTTATTATCATATATGAAGGGGATAAATTTTGAAACTGAACTTGATTCAGCCTCAAATAATTCACCGTTAAGTTTGGTTTGCTTAGGATCTAATGTATCATATTTTTTTGGTTCATAGTTTAGCATATCTCTTAAGGTGCTTAGTCCCACATGAATAATTATTATAGCTTAAAATTTTCTTATAATATCTGCATTGTGCCGATTCTTATTTGGTACTCTTAAAATTTTTTTTATTATATTAAAGTGAGTCTAAATTATTGAAATACTTCTAGTTTTTTATTTTTTAGATATTTAGGTTGAAGTGACTGGAGAAATCAAAATTTTGGCAGTCTTGGAATTTTTTGTAGGATCTTCATTTTCTAAATTATAATTCATTTCATTTTTATTATTTAAATTACTATTTGTCATTTTTTTATTTTTTATTTTTTAAGACTAGAGAGTAGAGAGAGAGAGAGAGACTAAACTAGAAAGAATAATTTTTAAATTTAAAACTTAAAAACTTAAATTAATTAATAAAAAAAATATCTGTAAATCAAAATGTGTAAACTTTAGCTTTTTTATATATGCACATCACGCGCAACATAATCTATACCAAAGGTCAAAGCTGAGTTCCGAAGTTGAATGCCAAAATCCCAAGAGAAAGAAAATTAGAAAGAGAGAGAGAAGAGCAAGAGCCAAAAATTTATGTTTTTAAAAAATATAAATCTTAGGGGCGGAGGGATTTATAGATTAATAAAAATTTTTTTTAATAAGTATTTGTTTTTGATTTTTTAAAATTTTTAATAACTAAATAATTGGCAAAATCATTAGGGTCCTCAGATTTTGCCTGTTAGTCATTGGAGACAAAATTCAACAGTTTAGATTAAATTTATTTTACCTATAGTTTCAGTTTGACCATCGAACTAACCTGAATAATCTGCTTCTGGAATATGATGGAATTGGGCTAGACGGGCCTAGGATTTGGGTCAAAAAAATGTGGGTCATGTTTTTGGCCCATGGGAACTTTCTGATATGTTGGGCCTCAGGCAGTCGGTTTCAGGTTGGGGGCATCGGGCTGGGTGAGTTGGAGTATATCTCGGCTCGTGTCGAGATACTATGCCCACTGGCCTCAGGTACCAAGCTCTACTTGGCCTGGCACATGGCCAGTTGGCCTCAACATGGCATGACACTGAGTAGTGCCATGAACATGCCTGACACGAACACAAGCACATGTCATTATCGTGCCGTGCTGGGCTAGGCATGACAGAATCATGCCGTGCCTCGGACCGACTCGTTTGACACATCTAAGTTTTACATCTTTATATATATATATATATATATATATATATATATATTAATATTAATATAATTTTAATGAAAACATATAACTTGTAAATTGTCTCAATTATTTTTGTTTGTTATATAATAACAACATTTATATTGAGTTATTTATGGAGTATGACTATATTTTCATATGAATAATGTGTTTATTCATTGTGACTCTAAGGAGTTGTATATAAAAATAACTTAACGAGTTCAAGTAGTATAGCTAGATTTAGTTTGTAGAATGAAGAAGACATTGTATGACTTGAAATAGTCACAAATAATTTAATATGCAAGTTTTTTACATACATTATACAATCACTTCATTTAGTTGACACAACTATGTCACATACTTTTCCTTACCTATATGAATGAGTAATTTTAGTAGGATGATCTTATTTATTATATATATAAAAGATATTTTCATTAGTAGATATAATGAGTTGAGAATCATTAAATTTAATTAATAACTTTCATCAAAATTTCAAATTAATAATTTTAAGAGAATTAAATGTCTTGTTAGGATAAAGATAATATACTCTAAAAAAATTGTGGTCACATATAAAATATGTAGTTGATATTTTTTAATAGGTTGTCATTTGGATTTTGTTGCAACAAATATATTAATTAACATATATGTTAATTTCTTATCCGATACGATTCATTTAGTTGACCATTTTATTTATAGAAGAATCATATTGGAAAATATATTTCTAATTATGATCAAATTAGATATAACAAACATAGTTAGTCAACATAATTAATTATTTTTTAGATTCTCTTTGATTGTTCACCTAGACATAACTCACAAATACTAAGGCATCGGAACAAATCTTTAAGATTTGAGATTTTTTCAGTGATCACAAATATTTATAGTTAGTCATGTATTCAAAATATAGTCAAACACTAGCTAGTAGTAAGATGAGGTGTACTATAGATTTTTTATGTTTCATGTAAGAAATATTATCTGTAAAAAAAATAGTTATTTTGAGATCTAAGAAAGGAAAAGAATTCAAAACAATAACAATAATTATTTATGAGATAATATGGATCTGACACCTATTTAAAGAGATTGTATATTAATTTTATTCTTTAATAATTTTTTATTATGACATATAGACGACAAACCATATAACTTTTAATTTAGTATTTCAAGAACAAATAAAATATATAAAGATAGAATATTTCGTCCTTGGGATGAAGATTCATGATCGGATAATTACTACAAATTATTTTCTTGCAATATATAAACTAATAGGTATTTTTATAAAAATATTGAACAAGATATTATTGTATCTTTTTTTTCTTCAAAATTGATATTTTGAAGCTTTACACACCAGCCTTAAAGAAGATGTAGTTTCCAATTATTTTTAGTTTATTATTTTATTATTTTATTTTAATATTAATTGGAGCAAGTAACATATAGGTTGCTCCAATCAATTAGCTCATTATAAAATGACATTGTTTGTATATTATTTTCATTGCATTTCAAGTTTGAAGTTTGGAGATTGTATATCTTAATTTTTGAGGATAATTATGATGCAATAGTAAGACAAATGACACATACTGATTCCAAGGGATGCTTGTATGTGGTGGAAACAAAATATGCAATTTTAAGAAAAGTTCTCATGCTTCAAAAAAATACAATTTCTCTTTTCAACTTATCATGAAGCAAACATGACCCAAAATTTGGCCAACTAAAAAAATCAAGAATAACTAACAACCTTCTATGAATGTACTGCCAAATAATTTCTTTGCAATTTAGACTAAATGACAATGCTATCACATGAACAAAATCACTGGATTCAATTCTCAAGACATTTCATGATATATTAGACAAACTGAGTTTATCAGGTTGACATAGCATCTCCTATGCATTTCAGAAACCTGAAACCAATCTTTATCAGCTCCCAAGTTCATATGGGCCGTGTCTTCTGAAGGCTCCTTAGTAGATCATGCTAGGTTGTCGTGGTAAGCTGAAAAACACAAGAAAAATAATAATTGAGTAAATTATTAGGAACCACATCGGTCAAATAATGAACAAAACAAGAAACAGCAAGAACCCTCAAGCTACATTAAATGAAATTCAGGTTATTATGTTCACTATTATATACATTAATTAAAATCCAGGTTATGGTGTTCACTATGAAGTGATTAAATATACTATTAATCTAGTTAATATCTAGTTTGATCATTATTATATACATTAATTTTCTTGCAATTCTATTATATCTGATAGATTCAATTAAAAAATAAATTATAATAAAATTTCTAACATATCTCTGAAATATCCATAAAATTTAAATATTGATATATCCATCAAAACTGATATTTTATATTTGATTGTTACTCTATAAAAATATATACCGATATATCTTAATATATCCAATATATCCATAAAATCCAAATATTTTAATCTTTGGACATAGATACATGTGAAATAATTTATACTCATATCAAATGATAAGCAAACTAATATGCATCATGTTATACTAAATCAAATAAAATCTACGATCTATCTCTTCTAAACAAATCATATCTCTTGAGTATCCGAGCTTAATACCTAAAAAAATATCAAAGATGTCTTAGTTTTCTTGTTATTTATATGAATATTTTAGTTGAGAATTTTTTTATTACAAGTTAAAATATAAAAATAAAATAAATACTTAATATTAAATATAATATAACTAATGCCCTTATTTAATGGATGAAACTAACTGGAGTTGCCCTCATATTGAATACTCCATCAATTAAAAATAAAAAAAAGACGAATAAATAGCTCAATAACCTTCTTTAAACTAGTGAATACAAGTCTATAGCACACGACTTAAAGGAAAAAAAAATAAGTTGAGGTATTTTTAAAATTTTTATAAAGATATTCATTGAATCGTATATTATCTGAATGTATATTATATTAATTTTCTCATCATGGATCCTCTCACTGATAAAGTAGTAGTCCCCTCAATATGTTTCTTCCATTCATGAAACACTCTATTAAAGGCTATATGTCGTGATGTCTAGATGTCACAAAAAAAGATTATGAAAGAAAAAGGTGCACATATGATCTTTTTGAGCATATATTGTATCCAAAGATTCTCACAAGTAGCTATTATTATTTTGAACTATATCTCTGTATTTAATCTCAAAATAAATGTATATATATTACTTTTCAAGTAGAAAAAATTGTCTATAAAAAATGTACAAAATCATATCATAAAATATTTTTTCATGTATGATGGTGCCCAACTCAAAACTAAATACTCAACTAATTGAAAGTATTCACTATTCTTAAAAAGATTCCAAGTCATAAGGACTTATTCATATATTTTAGTATATAAAAATTTACATAAAAAAAATTACCAAAGAGAATATAGAAATAATTAAATATATTGATTACTTATATTCTAAATGGTTTGAACTTAAATAAATAGTTTAATATTTTTTATAATTTTTCTATAAATAATTAATTCAATTGAATACATCACATCAAAAGTGAAATCAATATATAAATCAATAAAAATATCTATTCTTGTACAAACCAAAAAAAACTATCATCTAGAAGAATATCAAGTGATTATTTTATTTGTAACAAGATAATACTCCTCGTAGAATAAATGATCTCTATGCAAAAAAAACAATATTTAAGCCCCTCAATATCATTCATCAGAAATTATGTTTGAATGTATTCTTTGAGTTGATCATTCATAACTCGTCATCTCTCATAATTAGAATTTATCCACATGGATAATATATAAAATCATCATATCATCTTGACTTCCCTTGAAAAAAAATAATTAACACACTTCTGTAGCCTAAACAAATGGACTACCTATGAAAAACTCACAAACAAGACTCAATAATTGTTAAGACTATAAAATACTTTCTGTAATCTGCAAATTAAATCTAACTATACTACTCAAAAATCTAATGGTTGCACCATATAAACCTCTTCAAGTTTACTATGAACAAATATATTATTTGCGTCTAGTTGATTTATACTCTAATTATATGCCTAATTGTATCCTCACATTACAAATCTCACTTAAAAGAGATTTATCTTTCTATTTAGACTTATTTTCATAGTAAACACTTATCTGCAAACCAATAAAAGACTTTCCCAAAAGTCAATATACTAATTCTCAAGTTACATTGAAGTAGCTGATATGTATCTTTTATATCATGGCTTGGTACCATCTTTGAAGAGATAATTCCTCAGAATAAGATTTTGATATACAAGTACCATTATGAGAAAAAATAAAATAAAAACAAAGAAAAATAAAATACGAGTATGACAAAACATGCAAGACAGATTGTCGAGTACAACTCTTCTATCCCTTTTGGAAAGTGATATAAAGATCACTATTTGAGACATTAACTGTAACATTATCTAACTCCTCGATAGACTTGCCTTTGATATGATAAGGTTGGTCATGTCTCTTTGTTCTTATATTGATTGTAAGTCTTGAGTGCTCAAACTCCAACTTGTCAACTCAATATGAATTTGTATTAGTGCAGATCTTTGTATTATCATATCATTTAGGTCTGAATGAAATCTTCCTATTCGAGAATCATCACTTTCATAAAATTCAATATAATCTAAATTTATTGATAAATATGACAATGTAATAGTATACTGAGTTCTAACATGATAAGATGTAGTTAATGAGTAACTCTCTCTTCTAACCAAGGTTTTAAAAGGCATTACCGAGGTGCGTCTTGGTGCGTGCTTCGAGGCAAGACATGGAGAAAATACCTCAAGGAGTCTGAAAAAAAAACTACACACATAATAGGCATAAGCCTTCTTCTGTGAAATGTTTCGAGACACTCTTTTATTCCACAGTTCATGCCTTGAATAGTGATGTGTATGCTTTGAGGAGACATTCAAAAAAAATAAAAAAAATCATAAAATTGTAATCCGAAACAGTGCCGATCATCTTTTTCAACACTGCTCGATTTTTTCAATGATAAAAATATTGTCCCCCTTGTCATCTTTGCTCGATTACTGCAAAAGTTCTTCTCCACTCTCCATGTATGTTCAGTGCTCTCATATTCTTCATCTCATTTTGATATTTCCAGCACATCTCTACTTCTTCACTGCTTGAAATTTTCGGTACTTTTTTACTGCTCGATATTTGTGGCACTGCTCCATAAGTATATGTTTATATGTTTCTATAAACATAGACTTATATAGAAAATGATACATTTTATAATTATACATATAGTTATACATAGTATATATAATTATAAATTTAGTTACATATAGTTGTATTGAGTTATATATAGTCATCCATATAATTATAAATAATTATATGTATTTCTAAATATATAGTTATATATGTAATTATAGATATAATATATGTAATTATAAATATTTATACATATAGTTATATATAGTTATAAAACTAATTATAATTAGTTATATATAGTAAAACATATAGGCATGCAAATAATTATACATTTAATATATATGTATATATATGAAGATAGTTGCAATGTATATAATTATAAATAGTTATATATAGTTAAATATGTGGTTATGTATAGTTAAACAAATAGTTATATATAGATATATAGTTTTGTATATAGTTAAGATATAATCGTATATATTGTTAAATATTATTATATATTATTAATTATTGTTATATGTATATCGAAGATTCTAGAAAATAAAATATATTTCTTTAAAAGATAAGATATTATGAGTTATGACTTATGAAAAATACAATGTGAAAAATAACATGAAATAAACAATACATATAATTTATAAACAAAGTAGCATCATCTCAAAAAATATATATGAATACTTATATACATTAGCATTCATAATCAATTCAAGTAATTTAAATTTTGATTTTAATTTTTGAATTCTTTTTTCTTTTCAATTATGTATTGTTATTATTTTTTTGGTTAATTTTATATAGAAATATGAATAACTGAATATTATTATTGATATTTTTTTCAAGATGATTTTCTTCTATTCAAAAAAATCAAGAAAAAATTTGGTGTGAAAATATGTTATTTAAGTTTCTAGGGAATAATATTTGAAATATAAATTTTGTAATCAAAGATGTGAGGAATGAGTGAATAGGCTAAAGAATTACTTAGCTAGAACTCATCATTGTATGAAACCATGTGCCAAAGTTAATGAAGATGTTATACTAGAACGTAAAGTGCCATTAATCAATTTTAAGGATTAAAAAAATAAAAAAAAATTACTTACTCCAAAAAATTGGCATGAGTTTAACTTCAATGAATGAGAGTGTCTTGTACAAAATAATAGGTGTCTAAAGAAGTGAGAGTTGGAGTGGGTGTGTGAAACTTATTCCTCAAAATATTTTGAATTCAAGGTGAAAACAAGAAAAAAAGGAAGAAAATGTATAAAAAATTATTATGTTTATGTATTCAAAAGGTCTCTCATTCAACACCATGAATGATACTTATTGAATTCCTAAGATGGATGTTATTACAAATTTTAGGCTTGGATTTAAGCCTCTATTTATGCATGAATTGAGGATATAAATTCTTAAAAAAAAGGTGAATGACTTAAGTATCATTATTGAATATTACAAAAAAGCTTAAAAATAATATTGATATTCAATTATGTCAAATGGTTGGACAGATGAAAAAGTAGGTATCTTATCAATTTTTTGGTGAATAATTTTACTGGCATTTGGTTTATGAAATCAATTGATACTTTTGATTCAATAAAAAATAAAAAATTAATGTTCAAATATCTTGATGACATAGTTGAAGAAATTGGGACGAAGAATGTTGTGCAAGTCATCACTAATAATGTCTCTAATTATGTGAATACTGAAATAAAATTTATGAAAAAAAAGGAGAAGATTGTGGTGGATTCCTTGTGCTATACATTGTATTGATTTGATGTTGGAGGATATTAAAAAGGTAAATGTTCATGATACTATATTTTTTTGAGTTAGACAAGTAGAGAAGTTCATATATGATCATACTTGAGTTCTTAGTTCAATGAAAATATTTAATAAAAATTATTAACTTCTTAGTCCAACAATTACATGGTTTGTTATTTCATTTTTTACTCTCCAAATCTTTTATAAGTAAAAGTAAGCTCTTATAGCAATGTTCTCAGAAAATTGGTGTGAATGCTCAAAGTATATAATTGTTTGAGCCAAATTCTTGGCTCCATGTTGCCTTTTGCATAAAGCTCACTATTCTAATAGTTAGTGTCTTGAGAGAGGCTGATTTAGATGAAAGACAAACCATGTGTCATATTTATGAATAGATAAATTCTGCTAATGAGAAGATTGCATTTAATTATGCGAACATAAAAAGAAAATATGGCTCAATTTGAAAAAAAATTAATACAAGATGGACTTTGCAACTTCATTGACTATTACATGCAACAGATTACTATCTTAATCCTCAATTATAACATGGAGATAAGTTATTTAATATTAATGAGGTGAAAAGGTATTATTTGAATACATGGATAGGATATTAGATTATGAAGAATGTTTAAAAACTAACATTCAGTTGGACTCATTTGATCAAATAATTGATAAATTTTGGAGTCGTATTATAATTGATTCTTGAACATTAAGAAGTCCTACAAGTTAGTCGATACATTTTGAGAGTTCAACACCAGAGTTATAAAAGTTTATTATTTGAGTCTTTAGTCTTATTTGTAGTACTTCGGGATGTAAAAAATAATTGAGCACATTTGAATTGATAATTTTTTTATTTTTGTTAATTTTTATACATATATTTCTATTTAAATAATGGAGAACTTTATTTTATTTTAACAAATAATTTTTTTATTTCATTATTTGTAGATACATATAAAAAAAAAGACTTGAACATCAAAAGTTGAATGTTCTAGTGTATGTAAGGTACAATACTAAATTGAAGGAACGAACTCTACAAAAGAAACAAAATATTGATCTAATTTTGATAAAAGATATTAATTCGGATGATATGTGGATTGTGGAGAAAAAAGATCTCCTCCCTATTGATTTTTATTGGCTTTAGGATGATGAGTTATTTAATATTAATATTATTAGAGTTGTGTCATCCAACTTCCAATAGGCTCAAGTATTATCGGATCAAATGATTTTTTCATATTCCTACAAAAAGAAACGTGTGGACCAATTTTGGCCTAGGTGACCAACCCAGACCACCCTATAACAAACCCAAGCTAGGTTGGCTCGAACTAGGCTATACTGGTCATGAGCCATGCTAGTTTGGACATGAGCAACTTAGCTTGGACCAAGCCCATGTTAGACTGGGTTGAACCTATATCAGCCGAGCACGACACATTCTTAATGCCCAGGTCATGTCAGATCTGGCCATGCCTGACCCAGCACAAAACAGACCGCCTATGAATTAACAGGTCATGCCGAGGTGTCCTGTTTAGAGGCTTGTGGGCCCGACATGTCATAGTTTCAAAACTATGTTGTGGGCCACACAAAAAAAACCAAGATGTGCCATCCTGTTATGGCCCGCAAGACAAAAAAAAACCAAGAATGTGTTGTGCCAGCATGTCCCAGCAAGTTCGTTCACGTGAGCCACAAAAACCCAAGATGTGCCAGCACCTATAATCTGTTGTGCATGTTTTTCAAGCATTGTGAGCAAATGCTAAGGGAATGGTGTGCCTAGAGTTTGTTTGACACGTATACTTTTGCACAAAATTTGTGCA
Organism: Sapria himalayana; assembly: GCA_029783825.1. NCBI lineage: Eukaryota > Viridiplantae > Streptophyta > Magnoliopsida > Malpighiales > Rafflesiaceae > Sapria > Sapria himalayana. The sequence goes on from JAREIK010000055.1 coordinate 233,999, forward strand.
ACTTTTTCAGTCATGTTGCATGGGAAAACAAACACAATTTCTGTCCATTTATTGTACAGTTTCTATAATTGTGCTTGTTTGCCTCACAGTGCACCTCTTGTGCATTGTCTATGCACTGTCAGATCCTCCCATTCTTTAAACATGCGCACCTCACTCTCTAGCAAGCCATAGGGTTCCATTGTGATATTATGTTAAAAATTAAGCCACTAGGCAAATTAAAGGATTAATATAAATTCAATTTCAAATACATAATAATAGTGCTCTAATATAATGGACCAACAGATTTTGACAGCCCTGAGCCCACATATTTAGTGCTCTAATAATAATAAAATAAAACATGCAGAACAAAAAAAAAAAGAAAAGAAAAACTAGAAATCACAACATAGATGCTTTTTCATTAATTTCTAGAAACTGAAATGCAAACTTACATGCGTTATTTTGGGGGGGAGCCCACATGTTTGGTACTTCCAAACAAGATAAATAAAATAAAAAGAAATTAACTTATAAACTATACCAAACTGCAACAATATCAAAATGACATGTTCTGCTTACAAAAGTCTAAATATGACAGTAAAAATTAAAATTCAATATTCCTATGAGTAACAATGAATTCACCATACCAGAAATAAACTGGAAGGCGGGGGGATTCTTCTGAACTAGCACCTAACAGAATTATCAACATGAATTAGAAAAAAAATAAAAGTTCATATTCTGGATTTCATTGCAAAAAAAGGGTATGTTCCGAAACCATACACCTCTTGCAGCTCAAAAAGAGATTCCAAAGTACTTTCACATGATGAAATCAAGTCAGCATAGGCTACCTCTGTTGATCGGGGCTATTCGATACAGTTGGTTTGGGTCTGTTTTGAATTTACCTTTATGCTCTTATTTAATATTCAATAAATGACGCGTGATAATTAGCTGTAAAGTATTTTCTACCTTGTTTTATTTATCAATTATCAGAGCCCAGTCTATAAGCTCTATTTTTTTTCTCTATCTTATGTTTAGGGCATAATTTTATTGAATGCCGCTCTTGAATTCCCTTCTTCTTCGCTTCTTCCATGCTCTCTGAAATCCTTGGCAAAACAAGGATTTATTGTTAATAAACAACAACCTCGACATGTTCATCTGCAGCATAAAACAAAGACCTAGCTGGTTCCTGAAAAGAAATAATTCCCACCTGAAAACAAGCTTCAAAGTATGCAAGGTGGGATGAACTTGAACAACAAACAACAAATCATACCTGTGGCAACTTATTTGAACTAGAGAATGGTTTCTGAAGCAGGAATCTGATTTCAAGTGTCCTGTCGCATAGAGCCTTGGGAAACATGGAATGAGAGTTTAAAGATTAGTACTGGAATATTAATCACATTTTTCCAGTTAGCAAATTATTACCAAATCAGCCAATGGTCGTGTCTTTTGATTTGTATCAACAAAGCAAACTATAATTGTATTTCCTTATGATCATGATGGTTGAAAATTAATATAAATTTACTGGCTTTGTAACATCGTATTAGAGTAAATCATAGGAAAATTTAAATCTGATGTATGCCACCCTATACTTGTCCGCCCACTATATGCATCAAACAAGAAAATACAAAAACAAAAACAAATAAAACAATAGATTTTTGAGATGACCCCCACTGCATCTATGCAATTGAGCTACCACCATTGTATTATAACTACAGGTAGAGGGAATTTTTGCCGGAATACCTGCCACGATCAGGACATTTAAGAAAAAAAAAAATAATAATAATTTGACAAGTGGGTGGTATTATTATTAATTTTTTGATATTATATTTAGTGTTGGAAAAAAAAATTAATTTTCCACCAAAAAACTCTAACTTGGGGTAAATTTTTCATAAACCCTAAAAAATCAGTGTCTTAATTTATCAACAGCAAATTAGGCCCCTCAAAGGCCCAATTTAGAGAAGTTAAATTTTATTGTGTCAACACATTCTATAAATTCCAACTTTTATATTTTAATTTTGAATTTCTTTTAAATTAGGTTTTCAATTTTAGAAATCCTAATTTCTAAATTAGGCAGACTCGGACGGCTAGGGAGCAGAATCCGACGGCCCTCATGATTCTACTCCCTAAAATACTATAAAAAATTAAAAAAAAAAACAAAAAAAATACTTAAAAAAAAATTATTTCCTTTTATCTATAAAACCCCCCTACCTCTTTATAACATTTATATTTTTCATAAATATTTATTTTTAATTCACACATTCGTACTCTCTCAATATTCTTGCTCTTCTCTCTCTCGGGACTCGAGATTTTGTCATTCAGCTCGGTTTTCGTGACTCTCAACTTGGGTTTGGAATTTTGAACTAGACTGTGGTGCACTGTGCACGTGATATACCTCACTGCTTTATCAAGTATTTTATTTTAAGTTTTTTTTTTCTCTCTCTCTAATCCTAAAATAGTAAAATCTAAAATCTATCATCTAGTCTCTACCTCCTGTGTACTGTTTAACAAAAATCCTAAAAAATGACTAATACTAATGAATCATATTTAAATTTAGAAATGAAAATCTTACACAGAGGTCTGAGGCTGCTGAAACATTGGTTTCTCCAGTCGTCTCAACCCAAACTTTTAAAAAATAAAAAACAAGGACTTTTGTAGCTTGGACTCATTTTAATATAATAAAACTAAAAAAATGTTAGAGGTGAGGAAGAAAAAATGACACACTGTAAATATTGTATGAGAAATTTAACTTGTAAGAGTTCGTTTGGGACTGGGCACCTTAAAAGGCATGCCGAATTATGCACCAAAAAACATGGTGTATTAGATCATAAGCAAACCAAACTTAGCACTGCATTTTTTGAGACCGAATCTAGTTCAGTCTCAAAGTTTACTTCCTTTGTATACCGCAGCGAGTTGGGTAGGATAGACATGACCAGACTTATCACATTGATGGGTCTTCCGATCAGATTTTCAGAAGATCCAAGGGTAGTGCGCATTATGCAGACATATTTTCAGCATGCTTATCGTAGGATTCCTCGGTCCACATCTAGGAATGACATATTAAAATTGTATAAGTTAGAAAAACAAAAAATAATTAATCAATTTATGACATATAGTGGAGTGATGTTCGTGACGTCCGATATCTGGCTTTGATATATATTTAATATTTTATACATGATCCATATATAATATAATATATATTTAATATAAAGTTTTATACAATACTTTATAATTTTTTTAAAAAAATTATTTTTTATTTAACTAAGCTCGTACGGGCCTGACCCGACATGACACGTTTACCGCCGGGCCTGGTTTTGATAAATCGTGTCGGGCCAGGCACGACATGGTATAGTAACCATGCCGTGCCTGGCCCAGCACAAAAGCATGGGCGTGCTCAAAAAAAAAATAGGCCGGGTTGGCCCGGCACGTCCCGTTTGACACCTCTAGTTATAGCCAAATAATTAATTTTTTATATGATTTTTCTATAAGTAGTAGGTCAACTAGATGAGCCGTATCAAAAATAAAGTCAATAACTAGATTAATATCAAATCTTTTGAAGTTAATATCTATTGGAGAACAACACAAAAGATCTATTTTTGAAAGAGTGTCAAATACAAATCTTCTCTGTGATTAGAGGTATCAAATGGGTCGTGTCGAGCCAGCACAACCTGTTTTTCCGTGGCCAACTCGGGCCATCATGCCGTGCCAGACACAACATGACACAAAAAGGGCAAGCCTAGCCCTGCATGGCATGACTAGCTTGATTTTGGTGGATTCAGGCCAGTTTGTGCTGGGCCTTTGGGATTTCATGTTGGGTAGTACTGAGTCATGCCAGGACGTGTCGTTTTGGGCCCGTTTGGAATCGGGTAATCTTTAATTCAAAATATTATAAATTTCAATACAAAATAAATTAATTAAATAAATACAATAATAAAACAAAATTATAATCATAAGTCAACTCACAAAAATAACAAAAAATAAATATTATAAATTTAAATCATTTCATAAAGTAATACAAGTATAAAATAATAATGCAAGCTCAAAAATCAATACATCAATAATCAATCCCGTAAACATATGATGGTATCACTAGTGGTAGGCTCAATTTCAGTCCTCATCAAAGTCTCACAAATCATCATTTGCCATCAACTCCTCTGCTCTTGTTGAAGTTGCAGTATAATCTTGGATGTCTAAGCTCAAATCCTTTCAATCCTTCATGCTTGTTAATGTCTCAACAATATCTAGCCACTATCTCGATCTCCTATTTAAAATCACATTCACTACAATAAAAAAAGTAAACTCTGATGCTATGCTCGACACTAAATGATGAATCAGTAGATCCCGTGTCATCTTAGACAACACTGTATATGTGAATTCATATAATTTTTACTATTGTAAAATATCATGGTTCTTATTTTAAATATGTAATATGATTGAAGAGCAATCAGTATCTAAGTACCAAGATAGTTCACTCCTATTTGAAGGTACACCTTATCATTTCTCTTTTGCTAACTGAATGGAGAAGTTATCATATTTGAATATGATATTCATGTTCGTACTTGGAGCCTGACTATTACTACCACCATACCTAGTATCATAATATATAAATGACTCAATTAACTTCTCGTGAATGAATTCTTCAGGTTGGTATTCCTGGTTCATGTATGAGGATATGTATGTCAAAATATTTTATACATCTTCTACATTAACCCTATTGTCCATGTAAGCAGCAAAATAATAAAGAGATAAAATGATGAACTAGTTCTTTTAAGTATTTAATTTTTGTCTCAAGAGCCATGTTACTAAAATTTGGGTCATTTCTAAGCTTCATTAACATGATACTAATATTGCATATACACCTGAGTACAATGCAAGTCATGAGAGTATAAACTAAGAAATACATGTTTATCGTGTCATAAAAATTTTTTAGGAATTTCAAATAAAATTTTTGTAGCCCAGTTGTTATCGTCAATAATAAGTTTGGCACTCTTACTATTGACGTAGTCGGATATCACGTGTTCGTATCCATCACATTACTCCAACATGATATATGTGTAATTCCAATGGTATTTCACATCCGATTTAAATTTTTTTTAGACCCCCAAACAAACAGAGACTACCAAACTCTTATTGTCTGCAAGACATATGAAAAAATTTAAATGAGTTACTTATTTTTTTAAACTATGAGAAACAACTTTTATCCCCACTTGTACTATGAGATTAATGAGGTGACACATACATCTAACGTAGAAAATCATTCTTAATTGCTTATCTTTAATGGTCCTAACAAATACGTTAATGGCTATTTCATTGTTAGATGTGTTATCGAATGTGATACTATATATTTTATTTTGAATATAATATTTTTTCAAGATACTCATCATACACTCATAAATGGCCGGGTCATAATGAAGATTAAGAATCTTTGAAAATCCTAATATTTTTTTATTTAGTGTCCATTTTGAATCTACATACTGGGTGGTGAGGCATGCATATGATACATCATCGCAATTAGTTTAGATATTGGATATCACTGACACCACATCACTATATTCTTTAAATTTATTAATTATTATTATTTTTTCTAATCTATAGTATTTTAGCATTTAGTTGCTAGATATGGACCTAGGAATCTTACGATATACTGGTTGAAAATATGTCTGCATTATACTGATTACTCTTAGATCTTTTGAAAATTTAATTGGAACTCATTGTGGTGACAAGTTTGGCTATGCATTCTCTCCCTAACTCATTGTGGTATATGAAGGGGGTCGACATTAAAGCTGTACTAGATCCAACCTCAAAGATCTCACCGTACAATTGAGTTTGCCTAGAAACAAATCACCATATTTTTTGGTGTATTGTTCGGCATGCCTCTTATGGTGCCTAGTCCCACATTCACTCTTACAGTTTAATATTTTTTTTATAATATTTGAATTATGTTGATTTTTCATTGAAACCCATAACATTTTTTTTTTGTATAATATTAAAGTGAGTCTAAATTACAGATTTTCTTCTAGTTTTTTAATTTTTAGATATTTGGATCGAGATCATAGGAGAAAGTAAGGTTTCGATAGCTTTGAACATTTTCGTAGGGTTATTGATATTAAAATTATTTATGTTTATGATAATTTTAATTTCATTATCATTATTAAAATAATTATTTGTCATTTTATATTTTTATTAGTTAATTAATTATATTCTAAATTATATTTTTAAAATTAAATATTATTTTATATTAAATTATTAATAAAAATTAAGATGAAATAACTAAATAAAATTTTAAAAATAATACTTGTTTGCTTGGCTATTTCTCGTTTATGAAATGCCGAGGTGTGATGTTTGTTATCCGATGTCTGCATCATAGTCTGCACCCAAGTCTTGAGAGGAGAGAGAGAGAGAGAGAGAGAGAGAGTATGTGAGTAAGTGGATAGGAAGGATATTTAATTTTTTAATAATATTTTTAGGCAAAAACTCGACAGCTATCAATATTCTACCCCTAGCTGTTGGGGGTGCATCCAAAAGCTAAAGGCACACGTGTCTATTTTTTTCTAATTTTTTTTTATAATTGGGTTGGTTTGACTTGATGGTTCTAGAAGCTTTGGCTTATGAGCTCGAGGTCGGGATGAGACCAGATGGGGTCATGAGAGTCATACAGATGGGTATCGGGGTCGGTCCAATCGGACTGCTCTCGAACCTGGCCCGGGTTTTGGGGCACAATTTCTTGTCATGCTAAAGAACCATGCCTTCGGGCCAGGCAGCCGGGTCGTGCCTAGCCCGACATAAGGCCCGGGAGATCTCCGCATGACACGAACCATGCCTCGAGGCAGCCCAGCACTGGCCATGCACGAACCATGACATGAGGCCTGGGTCGTGCCACATGCCTAGCCCGGGCTACTCGGTTCACTTGACTTCTTTATCTATAATAAGTTAATATTTCTCATAAAATAAGTCACATTTATATCAAGAATATATCTGAAATTTTAAGGGTTTTTATGTGAAATTATATTTGAAGTTACTTCTTGAGTTGAATAATCATTAACTTGTTATATCTTATAATCATAATGTCATCTACGTAAATAATCAGCTAAAATTACATTTTCATTAGGGCTCCTTCAGAAAACAAATAAAAGTCTATAACATATTTGTGTAAAATAAATGAAATTATTGTCTGTGAAAATCTCATAAAGTTGGTTTTTTTGTAACTACTTTAGACTGTGCAACATCTTTGATAATTTATAAGTTGTATTTGATTATTTTGCTTGAAACTCAAGTAACTGTGCTATATATATCTCTTTCTTAAAATCACCATGAAGAAATGTCTTCTTAACATCTAAATGGTATATTCTCTAACTGTGAGATATTGCAAAGAAACAAAAATTTATATTGAGGTAATCTTGATCACTCATAAAAAAATATCTTCATAGTTTATACCAAATGTCCAATTGAAACCTTTTGTTGCATGTCTTGTTCTTGCCTTATCTTGATATACTATGAATAAGTACTTGCATCTAACAATATACTTTTCTGAAGGACATGTTTCAAGTTCTCAATTCCCAATAGATTAGAAAGAATGCATCTCTTCTATCATAGTTTGATATCATTTTGGATGATATAATCTCATAATAAGGCTTGAGTACTTTAATACTATAAATAAAAATAATTAAAGAAATAAAAAAAAATGGAACAATGCAAGAGTTCGACAAAATCTATAAAATTTAGTGCTTAGTACAACTTTTATGTCTCTTTTGCATGGCGACTGAAATATCAAAATGAGTGGGTTGGTTACAAGATTGTTTGTCTTTTTTGTAGGATCATCTCTAGTCCGAGTAGGGTAGGTATGTCACATTCTCCTACTATAAATTGTAGGTTTTCATTGGTTATGTCTTTCAATTTTGTAGCTCTAAATGAATTTGTATTATTGAGGTCTCATGAACTATTATGTCATTTGTACTTGAAGTATATCTCTCTTTCTGAGAGACCTTGCCTTTTTCGGAATCAATATATCTCTGTTGAAATATTAGACAAAAATGCAATAACTTACTTAATATGAAAAAACATATATGCCACCCTTATATAATATACTAAAATGATTGGGGCAGCCCAGAGAATGGGTGCTTCCATCTAAAGCATAAACATAAAATAAAAAGGTAGTTGTAAAATTGCAAAAAACCCCATCAAGTGGGAGCATGCAAGTCAAGAACACCAAGTTTGAAGGAGATAATGTTACATTGAGGTCTATTCAAAAAACCCTTTCAATGCCTCACCCTGTTGAGGATTTTTCAACCCTTGCCCCACTACATGCCTTGTTTTTGGCTGGACAAGGTTTTCATGTCATGGGGTGGGGCAGGGTTTTTATGTCATGGGGTGGGGTGTGGTTTTTATGTCATGGGATGGGGCAAGGTTTTCTTGTATGGGGTGGGGCAGGGTTTTTATGTCATGGGGCGAGGCTGTGCATTCCTTCCCTTACTGCCCCGTATATTTGGCTCCATGACTCCAAGGGCTAGATGGAGCACTAGGCACAAGGATCGTATCCCATGAGCCCACTTCGACCCTATGCTTGGATCCTAAACAGGGTGGAGATGGTGCGGGGATTGTAATCCTTGTCCTTGCCTTGTCCTTGCCAAGGGACAAAATTTTTTACCCCGTCCTCTCCCCATCAAGTTGGTCTTGTAAGAATTCTCGTCCTGTTCAATTTCAGTCTAGGCGGGCTAGTGCGGGCACGAGGAAAATTACCATGCTTATTCAAATTTGAGGTTATATACATTACTACATGATTGTAATAGTAAAAAGTAGTATTTGAACTTATGCTTTATACTTTCACACTAGTCAATTGTTGATGGGTGAGACATATGGTTACGAACTTATGGTTTCTTTAGTTTTTGGTTCAAATTTGGGTCTGAATTTTTGAAAGGTTACTATAATTTTTTTTTTCATTTCTTTACTACATAATTTAAGATTAAAAAAATTTTAAAAATAAAAAAATGAAAAATATCAGTTTATAATTTCAAAATGAGATAAATATTAATTTAGATAATAATTTGATAGAAAGATCAGATACTATGTTATCATCTAAAAAATTTAAGAATATATGAATATTTATTGTTATGAACCTATTTTAAGATTATAAAAATATAAAAATTATAGTGGCATCAAAGAAAATTAGAATAATGTATATATTATAAAAAATGTTATACTTGTAAGAATATTGTGTGATTAAACATCTTACGAGACATAAAAATATGATAAATTATATCCCATGGAAATTCAACTAAGCGGATAGGTTCTTGAGTTTGGATCTGTTTTAGCCTTTTAGGTTTAGTAATCCTTTTTATTTATCGCAATGAGTCTATATGAGAATTATTTGATTAGGTTCATTGGTTTGCTTAGATTTTTGGTAGATCTTAGACTTGTTCATTTAATATATAAATATGTTTAGCCTACCTTTACCAATATCCTCAAAATGACTTTAATGGATAGTTTAATAAAGAATTATAAAATGAAAAAAAAATAATTAGTTAGTAACGAACTTAGAATACAAGGTGGAATAATCTTGGTGACGTTCAATATTTGAATTAGCCATGATGACAAAACATTCATATGTGTGCTATCTACTTTGTTATTTTAATTGAAAGGTAATTAAAAAATAGATTTTTATGAGATTCTTTATCCTTATAATTATTATGTCATATATGTGTATATGTCAAAAGTTCTTAGGGAAATACGAGATATAAAATAAAATATTTAGTATAACATTTGATAATGTTTGAAATAAATAGGTGATAATAAATATTTTTATGAAAACTATTAGATATGGTATCATATAGAAGATTTTTTATGTTAAGTGTATGCATGATATCATAAATCTAATTATATAAGCTAATTTAAAAATTAATTATCGCTCATTTGATTAAATACATAATACACTAAAATATATTAGAATCTTTAACAGACTACCATGCTTTTACATATCATGTAAAAGTCACTAGGCTAAAAAGAAAAATTCTAATGATATTTATTCCACTCAAGTTCATATTTTAGTGGCATATCTATTAACATTCAAAATATTGGTCATCTATATCATCTTTTTTTTTTTGTTTTGTTGCTTATATGAATTTTAATATTAAGGTGGAAGAAATAAAAAATACTATGAAATATATATTTATTTGTATAAATCAATCATATAAATCAAATTGTTTGATTTATGAATTATTAATTAATCAATTTAAATGTTACGAAAATAAGTTTAATAGTTTTAGTGAGGTTTTGAGTATGAAGATTAATATCATATTGATGACTTTTTAAAATAAAATATCAGTAATATTGTCTAAAATTTTATATTTCAGGTCATCTATATAGTCATTACAACAAACTTCATGTAGTCGCACCTCTTGATTTGTTTGTAGGTAACAACATGACTTTTTGAGGATAACTCTTTAGTGGTATGTACTAAAGCTTTCGATATATGACATGGGCAGTAGGTTGAAAGCTATAATAGGCTGCAGACAATAGGTGTCATAAATCACCTACAATATCTTACACATTGCTTACAATCTATTGCATATGTCACATATCACAAGCTTTAGTAATACATAGGTGACCTTGGGCTAAAAATAAATTCTTCAATTTTTGATATATCACGATTTAGTTTTATTTAGTTTCCTACTTTTAAATATAATTGAATGGTCTTCTTGGACAAATATCCCTCCAATTAGAAAATTCAAAATATCCATGTGTACTTTGCATAATTTGGAATGATTTAGAAAGACTAAGTTGGACTCTTATATGATAGCTTACTTCAAATAATCAAAAATTCTTAATAACATTAGCTCCACTTTAATTTTTTCCTTCTAAAACATATTAGTTACTAGTATAGCCTACTTTAAATATTCACAAATGAATTATCAAAATTAATTAGTCAACCCAAAAAATAATCTCAGTTGCTAAATCATTTTTATTGATAGTCCTCATTTGGTAATAATCTGTACTTTATTTTTGTTCATCCGTATTATTTCATCCACAATATGACTGATATATGAGACTTCGGATTGGAAAAAAAATAATTTTCTCATTTAACATATAATTTATTTTTTCACAATATTTGAAACACCAATTTCAAAAGATAAAGATAATTTTCTAACTATTTAGTGTATACAATAATATCATATAGATATACTTTTACAAAAGTGTATTTGGACTGATAAAATTATAAGTTGGCATGTGTATTATAAAAGTATACAATCACAACCAAAACTACAATATTGTGGATCATGATTCGCCGAATCAAAAGTGCTTCATCTTCAATTAAAATTAATATTATTAATGCAAAAAAAAAAATTTAATAACAGAAATTTTTAAATATTATCTTTTTGAGAATTAAGAAAATTAGAGAATATTAAAAAAATAGATGAAATTATCGTCTGAAATTGAATATGAAAAAATCTAAATAATATTTACCTACAAATAAAAAATTATTAAATATAAAATAATATTTTTTTTTTATTTTTAAATCAAGACTTAATCATTGTATATTGGATTCTGTCTAGTTCATTTGGAAGCAAAGTCAAATGGCTTGTGGCACATCATCATTGACCATTGAATTCTAATACTCATTGCAATGTTTAAGTTTTAATTATATATTTATAAATTATAAAATATTTCAGTAGCTTTTTTATTTAGAACAAGGAGGGTGTGAATTGCACGCTCTAGTAAATGAAAAATTAAAGAAATATAATACGCATTAGATATGCATACAGAGTCAAATTTGGCTCCGTCAAACTGAAAGCCACAACCTAGACTCAACCCATGTCAGTTGGTCACACAAAATGGTGTTGGCCCAATCTAGCCAAGAACTCAGGACATGCCATGTCAAACTTTTTTCAGCAAGCAAACCTAAATACTCGATTTGGCCAAACACGACACAAGCGGTGCATTGTGATAGCCCACACCTATGTAACACAAGGGTATGGGCATCATGTGTCATGTCATACCTAGGATGCATTATGCGAACCATGTTGTGGACCAGTCACAGACCATCCAACCCATTTGAAAACTCTACATTTAGAGTTTTAGAATCACCTCATTTTGGTATCAAAGAATTAATTCATAGTGTCACATTGCTAGGTCATTTAAAAAAATTATTTTCATTTAATCCTAGAAAAATATCGATTTGCTCTAGAAATAATTATCAAAAAGAGAATTCAAATCATCCAATCACTTCAATTAGATAAGTCAAAATAAAACTTGATTTCTCAAAATAATTTCACGAAGACATCACTAACACAATCAGTCAACAAAATTTGTTTACATAATACAATACTAAGATCCAATTTGTGTATTTGAATATCTGAATTAACTAAACTCATTTATGTAAATTTAAATTGTTAAATCTCATTATTTTTTTAAAAATACTAGTATTACAACATTTTGGTATTAGAAAATTAAGAATAAGGTCCTAGTGTGTCCTCATTTGGTCATGTAAAAAAAATCTTTATGTAATTCTAGGAACGTATCAAATCATTGTGATAATAATTATAAAAAAAAATTAGTCATTTGACCAGTCCAACTTGTGATGGTCCATGATCACTTTGCAGTGTTTCAAATTGAAATTAGTGAGTGTCACGATGAGAACCATGACATCATCATTCACACTCTCCTCATTGAGAATCACGAAGAGAACATGACCAAGTAAACTAAAAGATAAATATTTGAAAAAGTTCTGTTTGAGGCCCTTATCTTCAATGAGCAACTCAACTTACAGTGTTTTTTTAACTATCTTAAAAAATCATAATAGGCAAATGAATTGAGGCAACTCACTTGCTCGCATAATGAGTATCCTCATCAATAACATAACAATACAAAATAAAAAAATAAAACATGAAGAGTAGAATTGTAAACTACAATATTCCTCCGCCCATCAAATTGGTGCATAAAAGTCCATTAAACAAAACTTGAATGAAAGAAAACGTAAATTAATATATCTTCAAAATCTTCAAGAAAATGTCAGTTGGATACTTAGCGGCCTAAATATATGTTAGAACTATAATTTTATTCTGAATATTTTTCATGAAAAAAAATAATTCACCTTTATTTACTTTGTCCACTCTTCAAATAATAGATTTGAATTTATATGTTTTATTATATGACTACCATAAAAAATAAGAGTGAAGAAAAGAATATATATTTGACATACACGAATATGTGTCAAATCTGAAATACCTCATAAGAATAAATTAGAAATAATTAACCTTAAACTTTATCTTTGCACTGGATAACCAATTAACTATGAATATCTTACTTTTTTAGTACATAAGATTATATTTAAAAAAACTATTATAATTTATCGTATATCTTCTCTCAATATATTATGTTGCCCTACTTAAATTCGAATATTAGACTAACTATAAATATTACTGATAACTAAAAGAGATCTCACTAGAGGTGTCAAAAGAATCGTGCCGACACGAGACATTTCAGAGTGGCTCATCAGTGCCAACATGTCATGTCGGGCATGACATGATACTAGAAGGTTTACCCCTAGCTCGGCATGACATTTGGCCCATAAAATGCATAGTCATATCTGATCATGTTGGTTCGTGTCAGATAGGAACAAAAAAGTTCATGTTGTTTTGGCCTTTATGGCTGAAATTTTTAATTCAAATAAAAAATAAACTTTTTTTTTATTTTTAATTTGTTTTTAAATTATTTTTTTAATACTATAATTTTAAAAAAATTAAAAAAATTAAAAAAATAAAAAAAAATTAAAAAAATTAAAAAAATTAAAAAAATTAAAAAAATTAAAAAAATTTAAAAAATTTAAAAAATTTAAAAAATTAAAAAATTAAAAAATTAAAAAAATTAAAAAAATTAAAAAAATAAAAAAATTAAAAAAATTTAAAAAATTAAAAAAATTAAAAAATAAAACAAAAATTAGACATTCATATTTTGCATTCTTGTCTCACAATCACGTGATATGTTCGACACAAATAAAATAATAAAATATTCTTTTTGTTTCATAATAAAAAATAGAATATGATGCACTATATGATATACATTTATTATTCAATATATGATACATACACTAAATAAAATAAATAAAATATAACAAATTGAAATATAACTCATAAGATAATTAGTATAATATAATAATAACATATAAATCATAATAAAATAAGCAAATAGCATTAATAAATCATAATGCTTAAATACTATCGAAATTATATAAAAAAATAAAAATCACAAGAATTATCAATCGGTATCAAATCTATGATAGTGTGAATTTGAATGTAATGTAAATCATTATAATCATGCATCCATCTTAAGATATCGCAAGTAGTAGCTTCAATATCCTCGATCTTCATATCTCATAAATCATTATCCGTCATAATCTCTTGTGCTTAATCTTAAATGCTCGATTTCAAATCTATCAGCACTTCATGTATGCAAGTGTCTCTGCAATATCTAGTCATTGTCTTGATCTACTATTTGAAATAAAAATGGATTCCAGAGAAAAAATAAATTTCGATACTATGCTAGAAATCAAAGAAGTTAGTAGATAATGCGTCAATTTAGATAGCACGAGATAAGTTGATTCATGTGATTTCAAACAAAACAAAATATCCAAATTCTTATTATCATTATGTAATATAATAGAATATTAATCGGTATTATCTGAGTATCCAAACAGTTAACTCCTATTTTAGGAATCACCTCATAATTTGTCACAAGCTAACTAAATGAAAAAAGCATCCTTGAATATGGTATTCATATCCATACTAAGAGTATGATTACAACTACTATCATACCTAATATTATAATATATAAACAAGTAAATTAATTTTTTATAAATGAAACTTTCAGGTTAATGTTTCTAGTTCATGCATATAAATATGTATGTCAAAATATTTTTTACAACTTACACCATAGCCCTTATGATCCATACATGCAGCCAAAGATTATAAAGTTGGAATGAAAAACTAATATTTTAAATATTTAATCTCCATCTCAATAGTCGTGATACTAAGATACAGGATGGTCCATATACTTGATAAATATATTACTAATATTACATATGCATCTAAGTGTAATAAAATTGGTGATAGAGTATACAAACGAACACATATTCACCTTGTCATAAAAAAATATTTAAAAATTTCATAAAAAATGCATATATCAGAGTCTAAATTATCAATAATAAATTCGTCATTCTTATTATTGACGTAGTCTGACATTACATGTTGATGGCCACCACATGACTCCAACATAAGATAAATATAATTTCAATAATTTCTCACATCCATTTGATATTTTTTCTTATTTAAACTCACAGACAAACACAACTTCTAAGCACTTGTTGACTACTATGCACCATAAAGTATTTTAGTAAATTTTATATTTTATCTAATACAAGAGAAAATATTTTCATTCATACTTGTACTATCAAGTTAATAACATAATATATGCACCTAACATAAAAAAATGTAATCTAACAGCACATCTCTAATAATTCTAACAAAAAATACTAATAACTATTTCATTATTAAAAATATTATCAAAAATAATACTAAAAATTTTATTCTAAATATTATATTTCCTAAAGATCAGTATCATACTCTCATATATAATATGATCATCATTAAAATGGAGGATCTCAGAAAATCCAAAAATTTTTTAATCAAATTTTCATTTTTGAATCTACATAATGGGTAGTGAGACATGTAAACGATATATCATCATGACTAGTCTAGATATCGGATGTCACAGACAACACTCAACTATATTTTTTAAATTCCTTAATTATTAACTATCTTTCTAACTTATAATATTTTATTATGTCATTCTTATTTCTAAACCAAGTATCTTATGATAAACAAGTTGAAATTAGGTCTACATAATCATCTAAAAATTTAATCAAAAAATTCATAATCATAATTAGTTTGTCATTTATTTTCTCCCAAAATAAATACAATATATAAAGGGGATCAAATAAACTAAACCTAAACTCGATCCAACTAGATTAAACCTAAACTAGATCCAAAGACATTAATTCATATAAATGCGATATATGAAGGAGGTCAACGAAACTAAACTTGAACTACATCCAACTTGAAAGACCTCGTCACTCAGTTAGATTTGCATGAGATCTAATACACCATATTTTTTAAAGTAATGATCAGCATGTCTCTTAAAATAGTCAATGTCACATGCACTCTAGCATGTATATATCTTTTAGCAACATATATATTATACTAATTCTTCTTCAACAAGCCTAAAATATTTATTTTTTATTATTTTAAAATAGATTCATACAATTGAATTCATCTAGTTTTTTATTTTTTTGGTGGCAAATAAATTTAGATATCAAACATTTAGGTAGGATGATTTTTATTATTTACATCTAAGTCAATTTCAAAATTATTATTATTATAATTACTATTTTCCATTTTTTAATATAATAAAAAACTCAAAAAACTCCAAAAATTGTTATTATTATAATTATATATAAAATTATAAAATTATAAAATTAATTTAAAATAAAAACTCAAAAAAAAAAAAAAAAAAACCTTAACTGCTTTGTTGTAAAATATTATATAACTTCTAACATCATGTCTCAACTAAAGTTTCTAGACTTCAATTGTAATTTGAAAGTTGCACCACATATGTCTTAACCCATATGCGCAGCATAAGCCATAGAATGAATATTATAATAATAAATAATAATTACAAAAATAATACTATATTTTAGGAGAAAGTTGAGTGGAAGAAATTAGAAAATTAAGGAAAGAAAATTTAAAATAAAAATTTTGAATTTCCTAATCTATATTTATAAAGATTTAAAAAAAATAAAAAATTATTTTTTTTTATTTTTATAATTTTGTAAAATTTCTTTTAGCTGGAAATTTGATAATTATTGGATTTCTGGTTTGTAGCCATTAAAAAAAAAATTCCCTCAACCATGAATTTAAAAAAATTATATTTTTTAAAAGGCAACGATAGTGATAGGCTGCACCAGTCACTATCATTGTTGGGGGCCATTCACCATTGCTTTAAAATGCAATGTGCTTCGTCAGGGCAGGGATGGCCACTGGCCAATAGCCATGTAAGTTGAACCCGACTTACATGGCAAAGTTTTTTTTAATAATGCCCCATCGAGCAATTACACTATAGGGCATGACCAATGAATTGAGGCCTACTAGCGGCCGGTCAATTGTCACCAAGCCGACGAACCATGTTATCCAGCCAGGCACACAAGTTGTGCCTAGCTTGTCACGAGGCATGGCAGCATTAGGCAAGAAGGGCATGCCTCATGCTGGGCACAACATGAGGCATCGCCCAAATTAACCATGGCAAGCACAACACGACACAATCCAGAACCATGCTTGGACTTAGACCATTACGCCCCGAGGCATGGCTCGTGTCGTGCTAGGCTAGAGTCAATCATGCATCATGTCAAGCCAAACATGACTTGCATGTCTAGCACAGTCAACCATCATGGTGACCCATGACTAGGCACATGTGAGTCAGGAATCATGGGTCACAGACTATCAAGTAACTGCCTAGATGGGGCCATGTGTAAAAAAAAACTCAACCACAGAAGCCAAGTTCAACTTACATGACATGCCTGTTACATAAAAATTCAATGGGGAGCTAGCACAACCCAACATTGTTGGGGGCCAAATGAGTTATGTTGGGCTTGATGTTTGGCAGCTATGTTTTGCTTGGCATATCACAGTGGCATGGTTGAATTACACAAAAAACTAGCACAGCCTATTTGACACCTCTAAGTGTGTCGACACAAAAAGTCATATACGTAATCTCATAAACTATATAATAAGTATTGAATTGACCTGACATATATTCTAATATATTATATTTCTTAATTTTTTAAAACTTTATTATTATTTTTTATAACTGTATAAAAATTTAAAAAATAGAAAAAATATATAATCTATCTAAAAAATATATTCATATCTACCTCGAGTAATCATAAAAAATAATGATCATATACATTAATTTTTCTCTGGTCACATCTCTACAATCTCATGTTTGCATGATTTGCATATATTTATTGTTGTGATTATAATTATTTGAGAATTTATTAGAGATATCTTATTAAATATTTATTTTGAAAAAAAATTAATAAATATTAGTAAATCCATGATTATTCCATGTAAAATAGATATATTTATTAGAGATAACTTATTAATAATTTCAAGAATCATAAGTTATTTAATACAAAACTAAAATACCAAATATTTTGAGTAGCAATATTATTTTTCAAAATGATATTTTATTTCAGAGAATATTTATTTAGATTGTAACATTTTCAACATCACAATTTTGTGCTCCAGCAAAAAACAACTTCACGATCATTTCCAACAATGCAACTATGTTATAGAGAGTAAATATATTAATTAAAATTATTTCCAATGTCATAAGATTTTGCTATAGAAAAAAAATATCAATCACAACCATTCCAAGCATCATGACACTTTGTTTTAGAGAGATTTTATCGCAATCATTGGCATTCTCAGGGTTACAATATCGTGCTCTAGATAAAAATTACTTGAATCATGATATGCATTGCAACCACTATTTGTGTACTTCAAAAAAGATATAACGAGACCAAAAAGTCACGACCTCAAGCCATCACTATGATTTCCAACTTAAACCATTGTACAGATCCCTAAAGTATATAAACAACACTTAAATAATTTTGTAAAAAAAGGAGTAAAAATTAAATTTCGAGCTAAGAACAACAACAAACTTTATGTGATTTTACAAAAATGTCTTTAGAAACCCTCAATTTATAAACTTCTATTAATAACAAATCCAAGACAAACACAAATAATATTTAATTGGGTCTAACTAATTTGAGATATATGATTGGTGTATCATATTTGTGTGTGATAAATACATAAGTTTATAATATTTATATTTTTATTAATATTATAATTTAGATATTGATGAATATGAATATTAATTAGAACTAAAATTTAAAATTTTATATTACAATAAATTTATGTCTATGAATCATGGTATATGATGACTTGTATTGTATATCAATGGACACACTCACACAATACATTAAAATAGAAATAAAGAATCTTCTAATCTTAAAACATGAGATAATTCTATATATAAAAATATGAGATTGAGATAAATTTAATCATTATAAGTATAATACTTACAAAACCGAAAGCACAAATTTACTTATAATTAATTCATTGTGTATATTTAAAAAAACTAACCTCAAATGATGTAAGGATTAAGTAAAATATTTAACCTAAAAGTTTAATAATATCGAGAGAGTTATATTTTGATAGTGATAGATGATGATAAATATGTTATAAGTCACACAAATGAATGTTGCTTCATATGATAGTGACTATTATGTGAGTTAATTCATTTTATATAAGTTCAATTAATGTAATTAATGGAATATATATATAGCTTGGGTTAGCATACATATTGGGTATTCTCAAATAATAAAAATATGAATAAAACATTTGAAATTAAACTAAAACTCAACAAAAATAAATTAAACACGTGATTGCCTATAATTATTTTAATATTATGTTCAAATTAGGATTTAATTATTCTATAAAAATGAATAAAGGTAGAAAAAAAACAGAGTTGTTTTTTTTAATATACAACAAAGTAAATATTAAAAAAATATCAATAAAAATAATAAAACATCAATAATCAACCTGAGAAATACCCTTATTAGGTCACCATAAATCTGAGAACATAGAGAAAAGAATTTTACTACTAAGAAACTAACATGTTAACCAATTCAAATATAACAGATAGATGACTTTCTCCTAATTAGAGGTATAAGTTAGATTACTGAACAGTGAGAAAAAAATATTTAGTCTAGATATATCCTATACACAATCACTTTTCGTAGACTCACTGAAAAAGGTTTCCTACTCAAAAAATATTTAAACTCACCAAAATCTTATTAAAATCTAATAAAAATACTTATACTCATTTTGGATAATGAATTATTCAAGAAAAACATATATAAAGACTCTAGGAGTCAACATGGTTCATATTAGGTAAAAGTTATGGACAAAATAAATGATGTTTTTCCATGATATAACATCTAAAGAAGACATGTTGACAAAGTAAAAATGAAGATATCAAGATGAGATTATTTTCGGTTAAAAGCATATTTTTCAAAAATATTATAAAATACCTCTCCCAAATAAGTGTGTTCAAGTTGGCTCAACTTAGAGGTGGCAAGTGAACCGGGCTACCCAGGCATGACCTAAGGCATGGCCCAACTAAACCATGCCTAGCCCATCACGACTCGATCCTGAATCATGCCTGGACTCATGTTGTGTTGGGTTAGGGAGTACCGGGCCTCATGTCGAGCCAAGCATGATCGGGCTGCCTGGCCTATAGGCACAACCCAGCGGCACTATAAGCTATTGTGACCTAGAACTCGAACTAGATTTCGGGCATGGTTGGATTTGACCATGCTCGATCAACCTGATTTTTTTAATAAATAATATTTTATTTAAAAAATCTGCCTTGCCTAGCACACGTGGCGATTTTTTCTTAAATCCCACAACTTGTTTGGCTGAGGGCATCCGCGTGGTACTGTTCAAGCATGCATGAATTCACTACACGCGACATGCTCATCCACAATACAATAAAGTAAAATAAAATAAAAATAAAAAGTTATAAATTATATAATTATAAATCACAACATACATGATTGATAAATAAGGGTGAAGGGGGTAAGATTAAGGTTGTCGTATCCATTAACTATGAAAACCTTACTATTAGGCATTTGAATACAAAAGTGATGAGCAATTATGCTTCCATGATTGTGATTTTAGAGATTCATAAGAAGAGAACAACAAAAATCGCAAACAATATATATCCATAATCCAATCCAACAGAATCATGATAAAACAAAATCACAGTACAAACACAAACCACAACAGAATATGCAAATAAAGTGGTTCACTAGTCGTTCAACATGAACATCTATATCTACCAGAAAAATACTTATGTGTTTATAGATTATAACTAAACAGAATATTCTTACAGTATGTGCGCAAAAGCAGTCATGAAGAATCATGCAGAGTGGAGAAAACAGAGAGAGATGAACAGTTCTAGAGCACAAAATTACCACCTCCGAAAAATAGAAAAAAATAATTTATATCAATATAGTTACTCGACTTAATTACCATGAACGGGTTGGATCACTCGGACATGCCAAATTCTGCTCCAAAAATTCTTCGGCCCCTTGACCGGACAGCGGGGCACCCGTTATTGTGTTATTGCTGCATTCTCAGCCTCTTAATATTTTCTTTCATATACTTACATGAAAATATTAAAACATAAATATATTTTGGTTATACAAATATTTTATCAAAACATTAACTATATTTGGAGCAGCTCACATATTGGGTGATCTCATGTACATAATAAAAAAGATAAAAAAATACTACATAAATCATGATACTTTCCATCCTTTATCTAGTACATAAATTATCAAAATATAAAGCTTGAAAATCTTATCATGAAGATACTAATTGGTTGATTGACGTTAATGTGATGTCGATGGCATAAGATATTTAAACTAACCAAAATAACATATCATTCACATATGTAATTGTTTATTGTATTGAATTAAATTGAACACTACAAAAATTATTATAATTCTGTTTTGTCATATATTTTATCATCATAATAACTCTGTCATATGTAAGTACACGACAATTATTTTTTAAAAATATAAAATACAAAATTAAATAAAAAATATCATATTTTATAATACTATAAATAATAATATGATAATAAATTTATTCATTAAAAATTATTAGAGAATATCTTATAATTAAGGTATTTCATCATAAACATAAAATTAAAAGTCGAGATAAAATTAATTTCTCACTCATCAAAATTTATTTAAATTTTCATAAAATTTATCAACTTTGACTATATGAACTATATCCTTGCATCGTCAATCCCAAACCTAAATTAAAAATGGGAGAGAGAGAGAGAGAGAGAGAGAGATAGAGAGAGAGAGAGAGAGAGAGAGAGTGTGTGTGTGTGTGGGTGTGGGTGTGGGTTAGTTTGGGTGTATGAGTGTGAAATTATATAATTGTGTGTTAGTCCTTTGCTTGTCTAAGCTACACTTATATTGTCGATCCCAAACCCACATTAAAAAGGAAGATCGATGACATTAAAAAGACAACCAGCTTTAATAAGCTTAGCATAAATTTTATATAGATCCTAAATTGTTGATATAGATTGATGCTATGAAGTTATAAGTTTCAAGCTACACATACATAGCCCAAATATAATGACATCATAAGGACCACTTTAACAATACCCAATCATAATAATAAAGAAGCAAGGATTCCCACAATTTTATAAATTTGAGTAAATAAGTTAGCTCAAATTTATAGGTTTATGGCATATTCTTGGAATATTAAGTTAATAAATGATAAGTACTTAAAATTAGTTGATACCTTGAAATATAAAAATATTAATATAAAATATTTACAAGATACTAAGTGAAACAATGAAAAATTTAGAAAAAATTATGGTTATAAACTCATGTATGTGAACAAAAAAAATAAATATGATGATATTGAAATAAATATGAATGAAGACTTAAAAATAAAATTACAGAGATCAAAAAAATTAGTGATAAACTTATAGCGATCAAATTAATAGTTTATAAAAAAAATCATAAATATGATTAGTGCATATGTTTCACAAGTAATACTCATTAAAAAATTACATTAAATTTTTTTAAGATACATAAATGAATTAGTACAACATATACCAAGGAAATAAATAAGCATAATCAATGAACCCGTAAATAGACAAAAGAATAAGTAATAGAAATTAAAAGGGATAAAATAAAGAACATAAGTTTGGAGAAGAAAAATAAAAAAAGAAAAACAATATTAGATTTTAATTAGTTTACGACATTTTTATAGCTAATACATATCTTAAGAAGAAAGAGAAACACTGGACAATCTTCCAAGGTTATTCTAATAAAAGTCAAACAGATTTTTTTTTCATTAAGACAAATAAAAAAAATATTACGCAAAAACTATAAAATAATATCAAATAAAAGTATAACCATTCAACATAGATTTGTCGTAATTAATTTATATCTTAAATAAGTACAATTATATAAAGACTTCAAATAAGTATCTAAAAAAAATAATAGAACATAAAATAAAAAAAAAGATAAATATTTAAAAAAAATTAAAGAATGAAGTTAATTAACCTTTGAATGTAGATAGAAATACTATAAAAAATAAAATAATAAAATATGCAAAAAAATTGACATATCTAAAAAAAATATCTATTCACATAAAAAAACTTGATAATAAACTTGAGATTTAGCAAACTATTAAAAAAAATATTTTAAAGAAATATAAAATAAAAAAAATAAAGATATTTTGAAATTATAAGGGAACAAAAAAAAAACTAAAAAAATAAGGATTAACATTAAGTTTAAAGTATATGATAAATTGTATGATAAACTACAAAATAGGGAAAAGAAATATTATATTTATAAATTGATTAAGATTGAAAGAATAAGTGTAAAAATATTAAGTAGGTAAAATATATTAAGAAGAAAAAAAATAAATCATAATATAAGTTAAGAAATCAGACTAAGATAAAAGATATATTTTCATTATCTTTCAAGCAAGTTCATAAATTCAAATTTAAATATCAAAAATAATAAATAACTAAATAATTTTAAATATGTAACCAAGATAAGACCCATAAAAATAAAAAGTTTTCAAGAAAATGAATACAAAAAAAATCTTAAGATTTGATGGTATCCCTATTAAAATTTTAATGATCTTCAAAGAAAAAGACGTAATATAATTAACTAGATTATTTAACATGATCATGAGTATCAAATATATATCAAATAAATGAAGACAATACATTATAATTTATATTTATCCATAATTTTAATAATTATCGAGGTATTAAACTCATGAGTTATACTATAAAACTAACTAAAAATTTCTATGAATCAATTTTGATTTATGTCAAATAAGTCTACTATAGAGATTTATACTTAGTGAGAGAATTAATCAAGAAATACAAAATAAATAAGAAAAACTTATGCATATTATTTATCAATTTTAAAAAAGCAAATAAAAAAATTCTAAGAAATTTAATTTAATAAGTATAATATAATAAAATGATTAATTATTTATATTAAACTAATCAATAATGTGTATGATGAAATAACATCTATTGTTAGATTTGTTCAAGATATCACTTATAAATTTTTAATAATTATGAGACTACACCAAAATTCATTATTTAATTCTTATATTATTGTGTTAAATATAAATAAATTAATAATATTCTTATATTGTTATGAGACTACATTAGAAAAATATTTCTTGATGTTTATTATTTATAGATAATATAATATTAGTTGATAAGATTAAAAAAATTGAATAGAAATGTATGAATTTAAAAGGTTGCACTTCAGTATAAAAATATACCAAATAAAAAAAAATTAATTCCTAAACTTCCCTCCCCTGCTCCTCGCCCTTGTCCTCACCCTCACCCATCATCCCTTGCTGCACGCCCCTTGCCCTCGCTCATCTCCTCTCGCCCATCTGCCATCACCCCTCACACCTCTCCTCCCACTCCTCTCCCCAGCACCTCTCCATGAGCTCCATCGTGGAGCTAATTCCACAAAGGAGCTCGTCGAGATCCAATGAGCTCCACGTCGAGCTCGACAAAGCTCCACAGAGAAGCTCCACGAAGGAGCTCGTCGAGCTCTGAGCTCTACGAGCGAGCTCACTAGAGCTCCATGAAGGAGCTCAACCATGGAGCTCATGGAATTCTGTTGAGCTCTATGATGGAGCTCCGTCAAGCTCCATGGAGAAGCACACTGAAGCTCCTCAAAGGAGCTCGTAGAGCTCCAGTGAACTCAATCGTGGAGCTAGATGAGCTCCAACATGGAGCTCGTGGAGTTCCATCGAGCCCACGATTGAGCTCGAGGAGCTCCACATTGAGCTCGGTGGAGCTCGACGAAGGAGCTCCTCGAGCTCTAGTGAGCTTGACCATGGAGCTCACTGGAGCTCCACGAAGGAGCTTGTCGAGCTCCAGTAAGCTCCACGTCGAGCTCCCTGGAGCTCGACGAAGCACCACAAATGAGATGGATGGAGCTCCATGGAGGAGCTCGTCGAGCTCCACGAAGCTCACTGGAGCTAGACGAAGCTCCATGTTGGAGCTCTAGTGAGCTTGAGAAGCTCCTTCGTGGAGTTCATGGAGCTCTGTCTAGCTACCCAAAGGAGCTTACACGAAAGAGCTCACTGGAGCTCCACAAAGGAGCTCACCGAGCTTAAATGAGCACAACGTCGAGCTCGTTGGAGCTCGGCGGAGGTCCTCAAGCTCCAATGAATTTGACCGCGGAGCTACATCGAGCTCGACGGAGAGGTCACTGGAGCTCCACCAAGTTCGATGGAGAGGTCACTGGAGCTCCATCGAGCTCGACGGAGAGCTCACTGGAGCTCTACAAGCTCCTTCATGGAGCTCCATGACCTCCACGAAGGAGCTCACTAGAGCTCCTCAATCTCCACGATCGAGCTCATGGAGCTCCGTCTAGCTCCAGCGAGCTTGACATGGAGTTCACTAGAGCTCGACGAGCTCCTTCGTGGAGCTCGACGCAACTCCATGAAGGAGCTCAATGTAGCTCCATCGTGGAGCTCACTGGAGCTCAACGAGCTCCTTCATGGAGCTAGTCAAGTTTCGTCGAGCTCCAAGATGGAGCACGAAGAGCTCCATCGAGCTCCACACTAGAGCTCCACGTCGATCTCAATGGAACTAGATGGAGCTCCACAAAGGAGCTCTAATGAGCTTGACCATGGAGCTTGACTGGGGGGCAAAATTTGAGATATAAATTTTACAATCAAAGATGTGCGGGAGGGGTGAATAGACTCAAGTATCACTTAGCCGGAACTCATCATAGTATGAAATTGTGTCATAAAGTTAGATTGGAATGCAAAGAGGCATTGGTGAATTTTAAGGATCAAAAAATGAAAAGAAATGAATTCTTCTAAGAAATTGGTATGAGTCCAACATCAATGCATGAGAGTGCCTTAAAAGTGGGAGTGGGAGTGGAGAACCTATACCTAGGTGACCCATGGATAAATTTACCACTACACAACCTCATCAAAGTACTTTGAATTCAAGATTGAAACAAGAAGAAAGGAAGAAAGTGTGTAAAAAAATTGATAGGTTTATGTATTCAAAATATCTCACATTCAACACTGTAAATGATCCTTATTGGATTCCTATGATGGATGCAATTGCAAATTTTGGGCCTGTGTTTAAGCCTCCATTTATGCATGAATTTAGGACATGGATTCTTAAAGAAGATGTGAATGACCTAAGTATCATTATGGAAGATGACAAAAAAGCTTGAAAAAATATGGATGTTCAATAATGTATGATGGAAAGAGTAAGTGTCTTATCAATTTTTTGGTAATAGTCTTGTAGGTACTTGGTTTATGAAATCAATTGATACTTCTGATTCAATAAAAAATGAGAAATTGATGTTCAAATGTCTTGATGACGTGGTTGAAGAAATTGGGGAGGAGAATATTGTGCAAGTCATTACTAATAATGCCTCTAATTATGTGAATGCTGGAATGAGACTAATGGAAAAAAGGAGAAGATTGTGGTAGATTCTTTGTGCTGCACATTGTATTGATTTGATGTTGGAAGATATTGGAAAGGTAAATGTTCATACTACTACACTTGCTTGAGCTAGGCAGGTAGTGAAGTTCATATATGGGTATACTTGGGTTCTTAGTTTGATGAGAATATTTACAAAAAAAATCATGAACTTCTTTGTCCACCAATTACATGGTTTGCTACTTCATTTCTTACTCTCCAAAGTATTTATAAGAAAAAACGAGCTCTTGTAGCATTGTTCTCCTCAAAAAAATGGTGTTCAAGCAAATGGGCTAAAAAAGTTGAAGGTGTGACGGCTCAAAGTACAGTGTTGTTTCATCCAAATTTTTGACCTCATGTTATTTTTTGCATAAAAACTAATATTCCATTAGTTAGTGTCTTGAGAGAGGTTGATTCATAGGAAAGACTAGCCATGGGTTACATTATGAGCTGATAAATTCAGCTAAGGAAAAGATTGCATTGAATTGTGGTGGCGTGGGGACAAAATATGGCTTAATATGGAGAAAATTTGATGCAAGATGGACTTCACTACTTCATCAACCTTTACATGCAGTATGTTATTATCATAATCCTCAATTGTTGTATGAGGATAAATTTTCTAATGTTGATGAGGTGAGGAAGGGGTTATTTGAATGCATGGATTGGATGTTGAATTATCAAGAATGTTTAAAAGCTGACATTCAGTTGGACTCATTTGACCAAGTAATGGGTGAATTTGGGAGTCGTATTGCAATGATTCTTGAGCATTAAGAAGTCCTACAGGCTGGTGGATGCATTTTGGGGGTTCAACACCAAAGTTGCTAAAGTTTGTTATTCGAGTCCTTAGCCTTATTTGTAGTGTTTCGGGATATGAAAGAAATTGGAGCACATTTGAATCAGTAATATTTCTATTTTTATAAATTTATATATATATATATATATTTCTATTTTAATGTTAGAGAACTTTATTATATTTTAACATATACATTTTATTATTTTATTATTTGTAGATACATACAAAAAAAAAAGAAATAGACTTGAACATCAAAGGTTGAATGCTCTTGTGTATGTAAGGTACAATACTAGATTGAGAGAATGAAATCTACAAAGGAAACAAAATATTAATCCAATTTTGGTAGATAAGATTGATTCGAATAATGAATGAATTGCGGAGAAAAAAGATCTTTTCCTCCCACTTGATCTTTGTTGGCTTTAAGATGATGAGTTATTTAATATCGATACTATTAGAGTTGTGTCAGCTAACTCCCAATAGACTCAAGAATCATCGGATCACATTATTTCTTTACATTCCTATAAAAGGAAACATAATGAAGTAGCTAGTAAGTACTCAAAAATTTAAGTTATATATTTGATTAAATTTAATAAAAAAACTTATAATATTTACACCTAATTAATAATTTATAATAGGTACAAGTGGAGGCAGAAGCAAAGTGAAAGAGTTTAATTTGAAACCAATTGATGAAGATTTACATGAAATGGAGATATATTATAGTGGACATCTACCTACTTTTGATATATTGGATGAGAATGATGATGACATTAATGAGGAGAATTTAAATTGAAACAATTCACTCTATTTCATATTTCATGAATTTGTTATGACTTTTTGTTAAAGTTTGAACTAATATACCTTTTTTTAATTCTAATGAATTGTTTTCATATTTTTATTTATGCTATTTTATTTTTTATATTTTAAATAATAAATTAATTATATATTCTGAGGATCAAAAGGCTTACGGCTTGCCTCACGAATACAAAAACACATCGCCTTATGCTTTCACTTTTTAAAACTATCTCATATGATTTCAGGGAGCTCAGAACTTATTGAATGGTTAGCTTTGTCAAATCTTTTGTCTCCTCCATTACTGTCACGATAGCATCAAACTTGTCAGGCATAAAAATCAGGCATTTCTCAACTAGTCGAGTCTTTGTAACGTTCTCACCATGAATTTTCAGTTGATTAATAACATCCAGAAATTGAGTTGAGAACTTAGTAAGAGAATCTGAGTTATTCATACTCAGATTCTCAAAGTCTTTTCTCAACGAGTGTATAAGAGCTCATCGAGCCTTCTTATCTCCCTGGAACTTTTCTATTAGGAGATCTCAAGCCTCCTTGGCTTGAGTAGATCCCAACAGTCGAGAAAACATGGCATTACTGACTCCTTGTTGGATGAACAATACTGTCTTTGCATTTAACTTTCTCAGCTCTCGTTCTTCTAATAACTCTTTTCCTTCTAGAGAAAAGATATTAGGTGATTCTATATATCCAATAACTATAATCTTCCAAATATCTTGTGAAATAAATAGTGTTCTCATTTTAACAAGCCAATAATCAAAGTTATCACCATCAAACATGGGTATGGGAATTGACCCCTAGCTTGATGAACTTAGATTCTTTGATGACATTTTAATTTGAAAAATTTTGAACAAAAATTTGGGGGTCTTATAGAATTTGTAGTTTAAACTACACAAATCCTTCAGATCTGAACATATCTGTACTGGATCTAAAGAAATCGAGAAGGAAAAGGTTAGGTCAGAATTATATTTGAGAATTGTCTATTCTGGAGAAGCTTTCAAATAATCATTCGAAAAAACTTTGATCTCAAATAGATACGAGGCTCTGATACCAAAATATTGTATTGAAACAACAAATCATTGCTTCAACAAGGATTATAGAGAGCAATATTTGAAGAATAAAAGAAGATTTTTAGAAGAAGAAGAATCACAAAGAATAGCAAAGAGGAAGCACAGTAACTAGAGGTGTCAACCGGGCCGGGCCGGCCCCGGCACAACCGAACGTTAAAAAATCGTGCCCGGGACCGTGCCGTGCCCGGGTCAGGCACTAGCCGTGCCGTGCCTGACCCGGCACGGCTCGGGCCATGGCACGGCACGCCGAAATGGGTTCTTCCCGTGCCGGTTTCACGTGGCCACGCGTGGGCGTGACTCGGCCCCTTCCGAATAAAAGACCACGGGTCGGGTCTGATTGGACCCGACCCGTGGTCCCGACCCAATCCCAACGGGAAAAAAAATATGTAGTTAATATTAATTTTCAGCCGTTGGACTTGCCTCCAACGGCTAGGGGGCAGAATCCAACGGTCCTCGTGATTCTGCCCCCTAAATAATTATTAAAAATTCAAAAAAATATAAAAAAATATCTTTTTTTATAAAAAATTAATATCTTTAATCTATAAATTCTACCCCCCTCCCTTTAACAATTATGTTTTTCAAAAACATATATTCTCTCAAATCTTTCTCTTTCTCTCACATAAACCGTGCTTCTCTCTCTCGAGCCTCGGGATTTTGCTTTCGGCTTGGATTTTCGTGAAACTTAACTTGAGTTTTGAACATTAGAGCTTGCTGCGGTGCACTGTGCACGTGACCGACCTCACTGCTTTTACCGGGTAATTTATTTTATACTTTTTTTACTTTCTATCTCTATAGTTTCTCTCTCTAGAAAAAAAATTAGGAAAAAATAAAAAACATAAAAAATGACAAATACACCTGACACGTATTTAAATTTGGAAAATGAAAATGTTAGTGTTACACAGACGTCTGTGGCTCCTGAAACTTTAGTTTCTCCTGTCGTCTCAACCCAAAGTTCTAAAAAACAAAAAACTATGAGGACTTCTGTAGTTTGGACACATTTTAAAATCATAACACAAGTAAATGTTAGGGGTGAGAACTTGAAATGACACAGTGCAAATATTGTATGAGACTTTTAACATGCAAGAGTACATGTGGGACTGGGCACCTTAAGAGGCATGCCGAAATATGCACCAAAAAACATGGACCCTTAGATCCTTGGCAAACCTAACTTGACACTACATTTTTTGAGACTGGATCGAGTTCAGTCTCAAAGTTTACTCCCTTCGTATACTCCAGCGAGTTGGGTAGGGACGGCATGGCCAGGCTCATCACATTGATGTGTCTTCCGATCAGATTTTCGGAAGATCCGAGGGTAGTGCGCATCATGCAGACTTATTTTCAGCCATCCTATCGTAGGATTCCTAGGTCCACATCTAGGAGTGACATACTAAAGATATATAAGTTAGAAAAACAAAAAATAATTAAGGAATTTTTGGCATATAGTGGAGTGGTG
The DNA here is from genome assembly GCA_029783825.1 of Sapria himalayana. Lineage (NCBI taxonomy): Eukaryota > Viridiplantae > Streptophyta > Magnoliopsida > Malpighiales > Rafflesiaceae > Sapria > Sapria himalayana. The sequence goes on from JAREIK010000055.1 coordinate 264,786, forward strand.
TCCGTGACGTCCGATATATGGACATGTCACGATGATTCTTCTTATGCATGTCTCACGAGTCATTATGTAGATTCTAACTGGACAATCAATAAAAAAATATTAGGATTCACTGAGATTCTTCATCCTCATCATGGCCCGGCCATTTTTGAGTGTATGATGAAAATATTTAGGGAATATAAAATTCAAAATAAAATTTTTAGTGTCACTTTCGATAATGCTGCGAATAATGGAGTAGGGATCAATATGTTTGTGAGGAATATTAGAGACGCACCATTAGGAGAGATCTTTCATGTCAAATGCATGTGTCACGTGATTAACCTGATTGTTCAAGTGGGTATGAAGGTGTGTTCCCCCGCATTGGATAATATACGCAATGCACTAAAATATATTCGCACTCCTCGCAGACAACAAGAGTTTGGTAGTCTCTGTTTGTCTGTGAATCTTAAGAAGAAGAAATTTCAATCGGATGTGAGACATCGTTGGAATTACACGTACCTGATGTTGGAATCATGTGTTGGATACGAACACGTGATATCCGACTACGTCAATAGTAAGAGTGACGAACTTATTATTGATGACACTGACTGTGCTTCAGGAATTTCATTTATGAAAATTTTGAAGATTTTTTATGACACGATGAACATGTGTTCGTCGATTTATACACCCACGACTTGCATTACACTCCGGTGCATATGCAACATTAGTAGCATGTTTATGAAGTATCGAGCTGACCCGATGCTTAGCCATATGGTTGCAGAGATGAAGACCAAGTACTTGAAGTACTGGTCCACCGTTCCATCTCTTTATTGCCTCGCTACATGCATGGACCCTAGGGTTAAGGTGGAAGGGGTAGAAAACACCCTGACTTTCATTTCCTCATGCATGAACCTGGAAGAGCCACCTGAAGGATTCATTCACGAGAAGTTGACAGACCTGTTCACATACTACGATACTAGGTATGGTGGTGGTAGTAGTGAGACTGTGATTACGGACATTGATACCTTGTTCGGAGATGATGATTTTTCCATTCAGCTAGCGAGGGGAAAACGTATGGGTGGACCATCACATAGGAGCGAGCTATCTCGGTACTTAGATACCGATTGCTGCTCAATCCTATCACATTCTGATACTAAGAATCTTGATTTATTACTGTGGTGGAAATCATATGAGTCCACCTTCCCGTGCTATCTAGGATGGCACGGGATCTACTGACTCCTCTGGTATCGAGCGTAGCATCGGAATCTACTTTTTCTGTTGTAGTGAACATGATTTCGGATAGGAGATCGAGATTACGTCAAGATATGGTTGAGACCTTGGCTTGTTTGAAGGATTGGGAGGAATCAAGGTTTAGCATCCATGATCGTGCTGGAGCTGGGACTAGAACAGGCACTACAGTCGCATCCACATCCACTACGATGGCGGAGGAGTTGATTGCCGATGATGATGATCCATATGATACTAATCTTGATGTTGCGGCTGATGATTCTCATGATATGCCGATTGACGATTGATGATGATCTGCTGTTTTTTGTTTTCGATGTTTTTTTATTGATTGTATTTGTACACATTGTTTGTACGTTGTGTTGAAACTGATATTTGTTTTGTTCGTACCTTCGGTTTCAAATGGATGATTGCTAATTTTTCATTTGTATTGTTTAATTTTTTTTTTAATTTTTATTTTTACTAACATAATGTATTGATTGATTTTTTTTATGATTTAAATTTTATTTTAAAAATTAATAACTTTAATATATAATTAATAATTATAATAAAAGTTAAACTAATTTGAATTTGATAAAAAAAAAATTCTAAACTTTGTTTTTTTAATTAATTTTTATTTTTAACATTTTTAAAAATATTTATATTTAATACTATACACTTAAGAATTACAATATCTAAAATTTCTTTTTAAAAAAAAAATTTTCTCCATCTCGGGTCTGCCTCTGCCCTGGCCCATATGGCCAGGCCAGGCCCGAGCGGCCCAGCACGGCACGGTACAGTACCGTGCCGTGCCCGGCCCAGCACGGTAGCACGGTCTATTAATGAAAAATTATGTGAATCATTAATTAAAAAAGAAAAATAGAGCTTATATATGAGGTTAAATAATCAATAAAAATAGAATAGTAATTAAAACTTTACAACATGACTGAACCGTCTATTAATGAATGTTAGTAAGGGCGTGTAAGTAATTTCCCAAGTAAGAAGCCCAACACCCAACAAAAGCAAAAGCTAGAGTTAACATCCATGATGGAGCTCGACGAGCTCCACTAAGCTCCACGTCGAGCTCACTGGAGATAGACGGAACTCCATGAGCTCCACGAAGGACTCCTCGAGCTCTAGTGAGCTTGACCGTGGATCTAACTGGAGTTCGACGAGCTCTTTCATGTAGCTCGTGTAGTTCCGTCGAGCTCCATGATGGAGCTCCAGTGAGCTCCTTCGTGAAGCTCGTCGAGCTCCAATGAGCTCCACGGTCAAGCTCTCTAGAGCTCTACGAAGGAGCTTGTCTAGCTCCAGTGTAACCACTTTATTTTGATGTCGTGATTAAGATTTAATACTTTGGTTGTTCTGGCATAAAAATAATACCACACCCAATAATGTTTTTTTGAGCAAATATGGTCATGACTCAAAAATATTATCACAAGCAAGAAGATATTGCAATGTAGAAAGTTATTATGACTAAGTAGTAGTCATGATGTATAACTTATAATGAATATCGAGATTGACCTATTATTCTTTCATATATTCTTAACTCCAGTGAATATTAAACTAGTTCTCGGTGATGTATCGAGAACTATTAGGATAACTCTGAGATAATTTATTATTTCTATATATTCGTATTATTCTTTCATACATTCTTTCATATATTCGTATGATTATCAGTAGTAAGTAGAGATAATTTATTATTTCTATGGTGATGTATCGAGTGGATAACTCTGAGAGGACCACTATTAGGACAATCTCAATGGAGATAACCATATTTTATGTCATTAGGGTAATGAATCATTATATAATAACTTATTATTTATTCTGTGTCCAAACATAATATAATTCAAACTAATTTAAATAAATATCACATAAATTAAATGAACAAAACTAATGAATCTAAAATTGATTCTATATATTTAAATATCTATTTTACTTGTATTGAGTTATCTCACTGTTGAATAATTGAACTACTGATGTAATCCCTATAAGATTGATATATAGACGGAAGTTTTATTTAACACTTGTATGACCATATACTTATGGATCTCAGTTAACAAGATACTCTTACCAACAAGCTTATGGGATACTACCTAACTAATAAAATTAGGTGGCATAACAAAGCTACAATTAATTCTACCCATGGAAGTCATACAAAATAAAAATGATCATAGGACTATCATACCTTATGGAATACTTCTCCTTGTATGTGCACTATGACTTATATATCATTGTCGATAAAAGCTAATACATGACTCTCAAGAATTAGTGAAACTCTAGGTTAGACATTCTAAATAACTCACACAATATTCAAGGGTTAGTCCTTTTAGAAGATACACAATGGAATAGCTATAAAGAAATTTATGTTTTTGACTTTATAAGTATTATACTTATATCAATTAAACTTAATATAAATCTATAATTTTCACATAGATTTATCGCGCAAGAAAGAAATCAAAGGGGCGTCACTTCCTATCGGTACCGGCATTGTGCATGTGTCATGTGGCTTGCTCGTCACTATGTACCACAGCTAATATGCATGTACCTATTAAATGGTGAAACACTAAATCTCTATTCTAATAAATATTCATATCCATCAATATTGAAAGCATAGTATGCCACAATTTTTCATTACAAAATCATGTTCATTATACACGATTAAATAAACTAACCCGAGATTCCTAATTAGTTTGATATTGAGAAAAAATTAATGTGAGAAGATTGAAGGATCATCTCATTAATATCATGCTAATTATCATCATGTTAAGATTGAAATTATCTTCCCAAACGGGGGAGGTGATGCGGCTGGGCGTGACACTAGATTGCATCATCTTTTATTTCTCCCCATTTAACTCTTTTTTCTGAAATTCTTTTATCTCCATTTTTTATATATTCAAGTCCCAATCTCATTCTATACTTTTGCTATTTAATTAACATCAAATTTCTTATGGATCATCACGTCTCAGTATGTCACAAGCAATGTCATAATATCATATGAATGCATAAAAATAAGATCATGATGCTAAAAAATATCATGATTCAAGAAATTTCTCTCTAGATCACAATGTCAGGGCAACGAATAATTTCTCTCTAGATCACAATGAAAAATATATCATGGGACTGAAAAATACTATGAAAAGTCATTGCATTTCAAATTGGCACTTGATTATCATGACATAGAAATAATGTCGTAGTCAAGATTATGTTTAGAATAAATATGACTACACCTCCAAAATAATTTCACAATCTTGAATAATATGTTGCACAGTAAAAAATTGTGACAATCATATGGTAGACTAAGAGTGTGCAACAAATGTCATGACTTATTTGTAAAGCCATGTTATGCAAGACTGTAATGATTTATGTGTAGTCATTGATAATACTAGTTGTCATAATTTCTCAATAGGCAGTAGTAGGATAGATATTATGATATTAGAAATGTCAACTTTTTCCTAGCTCATCTGTCATTCATTTGTGTCCTACTAAGTACATCAATTATACTCAATTTATGACTAATTCCAAAATTATTTATTAGAATATATCAAAAATATAATTTCATGAAATACTTACTTTTAAAGCATATTTCTTGTATAGACACATCATGGAAAAGAACAAAAAATATCCACAAAACTCAATACTTTGAGTGTCGAACATCGCTCATTAAAAATTCACTTCCAATCTTTAACTTCTATTGATTAACAAATAAAGGTAAAAAAGACTTCTAATTCTATTTATGAGTCATGCCAACTAGATAATCCATACAGTCACTGATTCAAATAGTAGAGGTAGAGCTAGGTCACTCAAATCGATCTAGTCTGATCTAAATCGAGTCAATCAAAAAGTACTACAAAAAGGACCTCATCAAAGGTATCGATAGCAATCCTTTTTGAATCAAGTAAACCTATATAGTTAAAAAAAAAAAATCAAAGTATGAGAGTTATGGATTTGGCATCAAATCATAGGACCTAACCAAACATGACTAAAACTTCTTTAATTCCACTTCTTCAGCAAACAAAAACAACCATGTGAAAAAATAGCTTCTCACGGTGTGATTTCTTTATATATGATAATATTCTATTGTGATACCTATTCATAATTAATGTGATAAAAATCAAATAAACAAACATTATTTTTTATTTATCTTATGCAAGCATAACATGAAAACTTATTTATTATATACTATTGGTACTTAACCGTAGATATCAAATGTTATAATTGATATAACAAAAACACAAATTAATTAAAAAGTAGAACGATCTCAAGAAATATAATGTAGAGATATCATCCAAGCACACTTTTCAATGTAATTTTCTATGATCAAATTCTATTAATCCTACTTGATTTAATTGAAACCAATTGGGTTTAGTCAACCAAGGTTATGCCTAGTTTTGCTATCGTGCATTGGATTAGTGTCCCTAATCTATATATATATATATATATATATACACACACACATATATGATGATTGAGTTATTATATACATTAATCTATTTGTTTACTTATTACAATTCTGATGAGAATATTATTCATTGTTTGTGTGTGAGTGTGTATTAGGAAACAAAAGTCACTTGATTTATGATTTAATATTTATTTTATTTTATTTTATTTTTTTTTAAGCATTAGTTTTCAAGCCAATATTTGTATGCATCTACTAAACTCAGGTAAAATGGGCCCTCCTGGACTAACAAAAAATTATATTTAATTATTACAAAAATAATAATAGCTTGATTGGATCAATATATGTTTTGACTCTTCTCATCATAATCACCTTTTCTTGGAATCTTCTCTGTATTTTTTGTAATATTGATTAATTAATTAGATCAGAAAGACTATCTTTACAGAAAAAAATAAAATAAAAGATTGTGCAGCAACCCTGTGGGGCGGGCGTTGCTCAGCTGGTGGGAATCAAGCAAGCAGATGCAGCACTTTGGGTCTCCAGACCAAATAGATTGTGGAACAAAATGGAGGCCATCGGCTGGGGGCTGTCCATGGGCAGAGGAACCATGAAATTCACTATCTTTTCATGGACATTGTACCTGCGAGAAGAATATGTATCAGTGAAGTACTTACATAAATTATCAAAAAAAAAAAAAATAAAAGATTGGGCGCTTCAGATCCATGCCTAATTTTACGACTCTTTGAGGCGCGTCGATCGACCAACTTTCTCTTCTTGGCCCGTTCATTTTTCAAGGCATAGAAAGGTGAAGCTAAAAAAAAAAAAAACAAGAATCAAAATAAGTAATAAAAACCAGAGAAATAAAAAATGTGAACTATGCTATAGATGCAGAAAAGTAAGATGAGAAAGTAAAACTCGCCGGTGGTAGTGGAGGGAGAGCCAACGGTCTCGAGAAATTCCCTGAGCAATTGTTGATAGAATTCAGAATCATCGAGGAGCTCGGGATCACCATTTGCATCCTAACAAAGCATCCAGTCATTCACTAAGAATGATTTAGGCAGCTCACAAAGTGGATATTCTCATTAAAAAATATAAATATATAATAATAATCTATGTTGCACGGATACGCCTAAGAACTGCCGTGTCCACGTGTCCGACACGTGGACACGGCGACACGGGTCAGATACGTGTCTGATACGTCACGTGGCGTATCGGATACGCGTCGGAGACATATCCGACGCGTTGTTCAAAAACAGTCGTCGTTAACAACAGACGCATCATTTACCTACAGACGCGTCGTTTACCAACAGACGCATTTTTATGATTCTAACGCGTCGGAAATACACTATATATTAACTATTACTCCTACATCTCTAACAAATTGAGGAGCACACCGCCGACAGTGAGTTGCCGACAAGCCGATTGCGAGAAATAGTTGTCAATTGTCATTGCGTCAAACGGGGAGGGGAGGAGCACACCGCCGAGATGCCGACAATACCTAAGGTAACCTAATTCTATAAAGGAAATGGGGAATTTTTGGAATTTGTATCAGGAGGGGGGAAGAGTTCGAAAATCGAAACTATAAAGGGAGGGTGGTGGTGGTGGAGAGTGTTAGAGGGTTGAAATTTTTTTTTACATTATTTTAAAATACAGAATTTTAAATTATTTTAAAATACGATATTTTAAATTATTTTAAAATACCTAATATTTATAATTAATAATTTTTATTTTTAATTTTATTTTTTTTATCATGACGTATCCTATTCGTATCCGTATCCTAGTTTTTTAGAATTTGTCGTGTCCCCGTATCCTGCCGTGTCGTATCTCCGTGTCCATATCCGTGTCCGTGCAACATAGATAATAATAATAAAGCAAAGCTCAATAAACAACACCATAACACCTCCGTCAAGCTGATACATGCAAATTCACCACGCCTAACTCGAAGGGAGAAAAAAATAAAGTTGAGATCCAATGAAACCCTTTGAGAGAATAATCACTTCCTGCTCAACTCTTTGAATGTATCTTATGGTAATAATTCCATCACTAATTTTTGGCTACTCTATTCAACCCCTTTGTGAGAATAATCACTAAATACTCTATTGTCTGAATATATCTTGTAATAATAGCTCAATCACTAATCTTTGGGTACTCTATCCAAGCCCTTCGTTGTGAGGATAATCAATGTCTACCATACTGTCTGAATGTATGTTACACTAATAATTTCATCTCCAATCTTTTCCATAAGAAAGAAGCTGTTGGTTTCGAATTGCTTCATCTACTCTTAAAATACAAAAAACAAAGATTATATGTCTCACTGTTTGGTTGTCATCGTAAATGATAGCAGGAGGAAAGAAAATATCCAATCACCTTGAAAAGTATATCACAAGTAATTATCACTGTCATTTTGAATTGTACTTCTATAATAGATCTCGAAACAACCATGTATCTCTTACTTTTTCAAGAGACAAAAAGTTACATGCAAGAAAAATATAAAATCCTACGTGCAAATCTCTTCTCAATACATATTGGTTGATGCCCAACTCAAATCTAAATATTTGACTAAATTCAAGTGTCCATGATCCCTGAAATAGATCTGGAGCCTTGGAGATTTTTTCGCAAATCTCAACATGCGAAGAGCCGTGTCAAGGAGAACATGTCGAGGAGAACCTACAAAATAACTAATTTTTCCCAACAAGGCATTCAGTCATTCGGCAAGAAATTAAATAAATAATGCTCGATGCAAAATATCACATATCAAATACTATTATATAACGGACAAGAATAATTAGAACAATTCATACATTGGGTGCTCTCATCAAAAAAAAAAAAAAAAAAAAGTACAAGCGGGGGGAAAATAGTTATCATGAAGCTTAACAAGAATTTTTGTTGTGCTGAGAATATTAAAAGCGACAACATGCCCACCTCTTCCAGAGAACAGCAGACGGATTCTAGAGCCTGAGAAAAAAGAAAATAGTTATCATGAAGCGCAGAAATTAGGGCAAAGGCCTGTTTGTACCCCTAAACTATAAAGCGCAAACTACAAACCCACATGGACATACATCACCAAAAACGCCAACAGTTGATCTTCTTAGTTGCATCTGCCTCACCATCTTACTTGGACCCCTCATGTAGTTCGCCACTTGATCACTAATATTCTGCAATTTGTGGTGAATGGCCAAGTGGGTTTCACTTTCATTTACATGGGAGGCAAATTGGCAGGAAATGCTAGAGAGAAACTCCAGACCTGACCAAAAGCCTTCAATTTTCCTTTGATTGCGCCAGTGGAAACTTGTGACTTTTTGTACCACGTATCCAATGATCTGTTCCGGAAAGGAACTATTCTACAACATTCAAATTACAAGTTGTCACTATTTCTGCTCAACCCTAGCATAAAATTATTATGGCGGGTTTTAGCTGCATTTAAACAATCACCAATACATTAGATTTCATAAGAACTCCAAAGTTGAATGTGTTTGGTCGCAATCATTACTAGGATGATTGATCAATATGAAAGTTTGTTGTATACATATATACTGAGATTAGTAAGGAAAGATTGGAGAAAAGGTGAAAAAAAATTATAACCATTATGGCAGGCTGTCTTGCACATTAATATGCATATAACAATATATTTTTTTTAATGATAAAACTAGAAATCATTAATGTTTTTTTTTTACAAAAAATATATATATATCGAGCCAGCAACCTATATCATGTTGAGAGCTCTTATTCATAGATTATAAAAACAAAAAAATTTAAATATAAAATATATTATAGTTTATAATTGTGCCATTTAAAATTTTTTAACTTGTTATTATTGTAATGGTATTATTAACAAGAGTATCCAATAGACAAATTGTCCAAATTCATTGACCCATTATAAAAAAGTATCGTGTATTGTTAATTTAACAAAATTATTGAGTTTATGTTTTAGATGTCTTAATATTATTACATGGAATCAGAGGTAGATTTATAAACCCTAAAATAGATATGTATAGAATAATAATTATGGGTGTTAATATATAGACAGAGCATGTGGAACAATATAAGCATGATTGTGTAGGCGTGCTACTAAGACTATTGAGATGTGAATAGTAAATCACAAATAGTGAGGAGCATAATTACTGTGAACCAAAGTTTGTAGGTGTTGCACATCCAGTGTGTGCAACTTATAATGCAAAGATACGACAAAGCATCAACACAGTGGAATCCTCACCAAAAATCTTGCAATGGCCGACAAGGTGTAGCAAAAAAACCAAACCAGCTTTTTTTTCAGAAGTTATGGAGGTGGTTTTGAAGGAAATAAAAAGCCTGGCTCGATGGGATCAGAAATTGAGGGTTTCAACTAGGAATTTCATTATTAGGATTTCAAATTCAAAAAAAAAAAAACACAAATTATTTGTTTTTTGATTACTTATGAAATATATGCTTATGGAGAGATAAATTTAGATTTATCATAGCAAAAAAGAAAAATATGAGTCTTAGTTTAGTATAAGCAACATATGAAAATAAATCATACCAAAAAATAATTATTGAATATTATTTTTACAGAGAAGACTAAAAATACGACACAATATTAAAATAGACAAAATAATTACCATAATAATTCAAAAATACTCATACAATAAATGCACTATAATATTATACAATTATCTTATTATAAAATGAACAATATAGATTAGGAAAATTAATAGGCTGGGTGTTCCAATCAAAAGCATAAAATAACATGAGATATAATAAATAAACAACTATAATATTTATCATGCTCACTCTTTTAGTATTTGTATTACTTCTCTTTATGTTTTTAAAATACATAGGTTTTCATCTGAGACATTATGCTAACTAGGCTATATGCATGTTTTCGAATCTAATGAGACTTGAAAACTAATACTATAATTTTTGAGAAGATCAATTATTGATTATAAGTGAATGTTCATTGTAAAGACATGTATTAAAAAAAAAAAAAATAAATCACTATAAAATAAGACTTATAGTAAGAAAATTCACACAAATATTTAATTAACATTATCATGATACTCTCTTAAGTGACAAACATGACCTTAGTTTGAATTTTTATTTCTCTTATATAATTTCATAGTTAAAAGATATATCAATCAAACATTAAGAATATATTTCTTTACGTTGTTTGGTGTGCACTAATAGATATAATTCATAAATTATAAAAAATATTATATAACCTAAAATAATGACCAAAAGTCTAATTTATAAAATTTTCAAAAGTTGATATACTCATCTCATTTAAATTACACATATTATGAATTTTTCTTTGTTTTTTTCAAATACTAATAAAAAAGTAATTTTATTAATTTCTTAGGTGAATGACATTCTAATTATAAGATAAGACCAGTTAGAAATTATTCAACTCAATGTATTCCTTCAAGTATAATTTTAGATAAAAAATCTTTAAAGATATATGTACTTTCTTAATATAAATGTGACTTAATTTATGAAAGATATCATATTGTCATAGAAGAGATATGTGCTTAATATTCTTGCTCATATTGAACTTTTGGATTGTGCTCCAGAAGATACTTTTATTGATTCAAATTCTAACTTCACTTCGATACAACACATCCAATTAATTATATAATTGATTAAGAAGATTAAATATCTGACTACAACTATGTCATATATAACATATATATTTAATATAATTCATTATTTCCTAGATTATCCTTCAAATGTTCATCTTTATCTAACTCTTTACATATTGAGATAATGACAAATTCTTTCAGACTTATATTCAAACAAATTCTTTCACATTTGAAAAGGTTATTTTCAAAGATTTTTGGAAAAATAATAATTTTAACTATGATACATTCCATCAATTGAAGACTCTCTTTTATTATTTCTCAATATATATCTTTCAAGATCCTACAATCTAAATAAATATTATTCAGCTTAGATCATTATAATTTTGAATATATATTTTTTTATCATTCATCATTCTCTAAGATGGGACAAGCTAGCATCTATTGCCATGAGATATATCTTGGATAAAATTAAGGTATCTAATAAAAACATTTTCATCAAAAACTGAAAGAATTTTAATGAGAATAAATATCATTATTTTTACCGACTCATTTTTTAACGAGCCTATGAAGAATATGAGTTTAGAAGTTACACTTGAATCTATTACTCTTTCTTTTTTGCTTGTAGTTTTGTCTGAACTATAAGTTAGTAGAATATGACATCTATTAACTATATTTGAGCATGTTGATACTCAATATGATGATACTCATTTGAATTATTATATCTATCAATAGATTAAAATCATATTAATTATGTAGAGAGTGAGCTTTTTATAAAAAGAAGATCTTCAAGTTCAGATGAGATTATAATATACGAGTTTTTCCTTGTACAAACTTATATTAACTCAATATAACTAAAAAACTTGATCACCGAGACCTTAAAGTCTACACATTATGAGGGAAGGCTAAGTTCAACCTATTCAGAGCAAAAATGGCGATCAATAAGCCAAATGATCTTGCAGTCAATTCCTATAATCTTAACCTCATAATCCCTCAACCGAAAGGAAATAAGAACAGTACATAGTGCTTAACTTCAGAAATTTTTTCCTTTGATTATTATTTTATTTTTTTATTATTTTTTTAACAATATAAGAATATCCAAGTCTTCTTATAAAATATTATCTCATTCAAGATTGATCAAAAAAGTTAACGAATGACTTTAATTATGATTGAGTAGAGTATATTATGTCATATCCCACAAAAAGATTTTTCTTAAAATTAGGTGCTATGGACCCATTATTTATACAATATCAACTTGATAATATTTTATCATAGTCTTAAGAATACATTTACTATAAAATATAATATATATCAGTTAATAAAATAAATTAAAACTTTTTATCTTATACCAACCATTAGAAAAATTTAACATTTAGTTTCTATGAGTAAGATCAACAAATCCTAGATGTAGAGATACATGCATTGTCCCAACACAATGCACACATGCATGGTGAGGAAGAATGATATTGTTGTAAGGCAAGACACATGCAATACTAGAGATTCTTAATTGTGTTGGACTCTAAGATCTTCTATTATTTAAGTATTTTAAACTCATTACTTATGTATTCTCAGTTTTATCACTTATCACTAGTCAAATTAAGAATAATTTATCTCAGTCTTAAAGATATTTTGATTATGCTCATATATATATATATATACACACACAATTTTTTTAACTGACATATCTCATACTCAAATCAAGCGAGTAAGAAATAATTTAACTTGATACAATCAGATATATGAGAACCTATTAGATATCAACCAAAAAAAAATTATATATATCTAATTCGTTTTGTTGTGAATGCTCGAGATATACATAAATATGTATTTTATGATAAATCTCAATTATTTATTATTTTTAAAATATTTCATAAAATAATAATAAATTAATAATAAATAATAAAATATTTCACACTGATCTATGACTTAATATAAAAATCATGAAACTATACACTAAATTTATTATATCAACACACCCCAACAAAATAAAATTATTGGAAAAAATATATATTTAATTTAGATAACTCAAATACTGTTACTTAAAAAAATTATTTCCAAAAATTTTTTATTATTTCTAAATATCATTTTTTATATCTTTTCAAATACTGTTACTTAAAAAACTATGAAACTATAATATAGTATATTAATTGAATATCATTTTTTATTATTTCTAAATATATATCTTTTCAAATCCTATAATCTAAATAAATATTATTTAGCTTGGCTCATAGAATATTTGAAATATTTTTTTTTTATTCATCATCATTCTACAAGATGGTATAAGCTAGCATTTATGGTCATTAGAAATATCTTTGATAAAATTTAAGTATCTAATAAAAATATCTTTTATCAGAAACAAAGAATTTTAATGAGTATAAATATTATTATTTATACCGACTTATTTTTTAACAAGCCTATAGAGAATATGAGTTTATAAGTTATACTTTGATTTATTAATCTTTCTTTTTTGCTTGTAGTTTTGTATGAACTATAAGTAAGTAGAAAAAGTCATCTATTAACTACATTTGAGCATGTTGATACTCAATATGAGGTTACTCCTCTTAATTATCATATCTATCAATAAATTAAAATCATATTGATTGAGTAGAGAGTGAACTTTTTAGGAAAGATCTTCGAGTTCAGATGACATTATAATTTATGAGTTTTCCCTAATACAAACTCAATTAACACAGTAACTAAAAAACTTGACCACCTAGGTTTTAAAGTCTACATTATGAGGGAGGAACAAGCCCAACATATTCAAAAAAAATATGAGCTACCAAGGAGCCAGATGATCTTGCAGTTAACTCCTATGATCTTAACCTTTTGATCAGTCTCCTAAAACAATATAGGAGCAGTACATAGTGCCTAACTTTGGAAATTTTTTCACTCTCTTCAATCATTATTTTATTTTTTTATTATTTTTGTAACAGTATTAGAATATCCAAGCCTTATTATAAAATATATTCTCATCCAAGATAGAGCTAGATTATGATGAAAAATATGCTTGTTAGCCTCTTTAATAGAACTTGAAAATTAGTATCACAACTTTCAAAAAAATTTGTTATTAATTACAGGTGGGCATTCACTTTGAAAACATATCAAGATGACAAAGTAGATTAGCTTATGATAAAATTTGTAGCAGATAAATTCCCTCGAATGTTTGGTACGAACTACCAAATATTTTTTTCTTCAATAATCAAGATAATTTCAATCTAGATTCTTAATCATGTTGCTTCATGTTGCTATTAACTAATTCACTAGTTAGACATAATAACACACTTCTTCATGTTAACCTTGAGATATATATATATATATATATATCTGTGTGTGTGTGTGTGTGTATCTGTGTGTGTAACAATCACTTGAATTTCAAGTAGCATCGTGATATCACAAATAATTTGTTCTATGAGAAGTATCGTCTTATCATATATAAGATATGCATTTGATATACTTGTAAACTTTGATCTTTTGAATTATATTGAAGTAGAAACTCATATTTACCACGTATACTTCTGATGCAACTCCAATTAATTATATTACTCGTAAGATAATTGTAGGTAAGATTAATAACAAAATCATGATCAGACTAAATATAAATATATAATCAATATAATTAATTATTTTATAAATTATTCCCGATAAATTCTCCCTATTACTACTTTTTGCATAATGTAGTACATAAATAAGTCTTCAAGCTTATGATATCTTTAATGGATAATAATTATTACAAATCAACTGAATGTTCAAATCCGAGTTGAACACTAATATGTACTTAGTTGAATACAATAAGAAAATTTTGTACTTTTCTTAGTAGTAATTTATTCTCCTAGATAAATAAAAAATAGATAATTATTTCAAGATTCAATATATAAACATAATTCAGACCCATTTATTAAAATGATAAATAAATTTAATAGAAATATTTAAAAATTAAGGCACGATGCAATAAAAAATATATCAAACTAATTTTTTACTTATTATATGGACCACATTATTATACAAACTTTTTATGCCGACACATTCTAACAGAATTAATTTATTAAAAAAAGACACCTGATGAATATTGCTTGAACATTATATTTAAAACAAATAATTAAATTTTTTTGGAGAAATTCAATTTTACGCACAACTTAGCTCATCAATCACATATTATCTATCTTTTTCAATATATACCATTTTAGATCATATATTTTTAATATATATTATTTAGCTTAACTCGCAAATTTTTTATGTCTGCTCATTTTAAAATTAATTACTTTTTGGGATGAAAGAAATTGGAAACAATGAACTTGAGATGTGTTTGTTTGGACACTATAATATTCAAAAAAAAAATACAATTAATTTTTTTTAGAGATTGATAATATTTTAATAAGGATATTTTTTTTAAGCACAACTCATTCTTTAATGAAACAAAGAAGAGTGTTGATCTAAAAATCACACCTAAATCCCTTGGTTTTCCTTACTTAACTACAATCTAGTCAGGACCACTAGCTAGTAGAACAAGTCATTGGTCTGCTAAATTTGATCATGCTAATACTTAGTTGATGTTGCTCCCAATAAATAATTATATCTATCAACAAGTATATATAATATTAATTAGAGAAATAGTGAGATTTTTTAGGAATGAATGTATTCTTCAAGTCTAGATGATATAATAATTCCCAAGACCTCTCCAACAAACTCACATTGAAAGAGAAATTAAGACTTGACCACTTATTACATATAATGTATTCTAGGAAAAAGCGACATATCAAGCATGTTCAAATCAACATTCATGAATTGGATTATCATGCAACTACCTCCCTAATCTTTATCTTTCGATCACACTTTAAAAGTGAGAGGAAAATTATACACAAGACTTGATTTTATAAGCTTTTTTAAATTCTTGACTTATGTCTTGTTTTATTTATTTTTATGATTTGTATTGAAAATATTAATACTCAAGTCTTCTATAATATTTTATCTCATCTATGATAATATTAAGTCATTATCAAAAAGATACATGTCATCTATTTTGATATAATTTGAAAATAATATCATGATCATCGAAAAGATCTAATATTAATTGTACTGAGTATGGACCCTTATAACGAGAAAATAGATCACTTTAAGATTAACGAGGTATTTCACTCATTTTTAATATAGACTACTATGATATTTTTTTTTTATAGTAGCTAAAATAATCTCAGTATGAATCCTTATTTTTCTTACAGTATCTTAATACTGAAGGATATACCAAATAGACATAAAGAATATATTTCTTTATGATGATCTAGAAAAAAAATTAATATGAATTAGTCACATAATTTTCAATTAGCACAATAAAAAATAATTTACAGATTATGAATGATATTTTTAGACCTGAAATAATCACCAAAAATCTTATTTATAAGATTTTCTCAGATAATCACTTCATTTACATTATACAAATATGTTATTATTATATGCTTTTACTTATTTTTCCAGAAGTGCCCTAATTTTAAATAATTTTGTAGAATATCTACGTTCATAATATATTATTGATTATAGAACATGATGAATTTGTGATCGCCCAACTCAAATAGGCATCCCCTATGCAATTTCATGCCTGCATGGCAGCATGTAAGTGAGACTCAGCACGACCCATTGGCCTGCAGGAAAAACAGGGCATGTCGGAGCCGTGCATGGTAGGATTGGACCGGGAGGACTCCCGGCATGATTGGGACTGGAACGATTTCATGACTGGCCCGAGCCACAGCAAATCCCAAGCAAGTCTGGGTTAGCTGCTTGGAGCTAGCAGCCAGCCACATGCCCTAGCAAGTGGCCTAGTAGGTTACTGGCTACTCTACTGGTGTATGGATGTAGCCAGTCCAGTAGATTACAGCTTACTGGCAGCAGACTGTATGCTACAGGTACAGGCTATTGTCTAATAGCAGTAGCCTGTACATGTCACACCCTCACTCATGCCTACTTGCAATAACCACGGTAGCAGACAGTAGCCAGTAGCCAAGGCAGCCCCCGACCCTTCCCACCCCTAGGACCTACTGCCTAGGCTAGGAAAGGAGAGCCTACCTTAGTGGTAGGGCCCAGCTGGCCTTATCTTAATTCTTAAATTACTATAATTCAGTACATATATAAATGATTTTTTTAAAATTAAAACTACACGTGTAACAATTAATATCCATAAAAATCATTTAAAACAAAATAAAAAAATATACTCCAATCATAATTGAAAATATAAATAAATATCTACATGCATACAAAAATATAAAAAAAATAAAAATAATTCAAATTGGTGCAATACGAGTAGTATTCACATAAATACAACGTTTGTGTTAGTTACTCTGTCTAATTCACATTATCACAGCTCAAAGTTTTTGTACCATTATTTTTGGGTATGTCATCATTCAATTGCAGCTATTTGACTTTCTTAAAGATTCATTCATGCATCCTCTCAATCTTTTAAACACGATAGAATTCAAATAATATAATATACTCTACTTATTTGAAATTACATTCATAATTATAAAAAAAAATCTGATATAATACTAAAAACTAGAGGAATTAATAAATTACATAATCATTTTAGAAAGTACAAAAAAATTAATTTTATATTTTTATATAATTTTTAACAACTCAATAAGCAATTTTGTATATCATTATAAGCATATTTATTTGAGACATAATAAACATATAGGTACAAATATTTTTTGAGGTTTTGAGGTGTAAAGTACAATTAAAGCGTGAATTATTTTGAGAGGCACACTCTACTTTGTGTGTGTGTGTGTGTGTGTGTGTGTGTGTGTGTGTGTGTGTAGTATCTATAATTCTTATCTATTAATAAAAGATAAGATATTTATGAGGCACACTCTACTGAGTTTTTTACTATATATTTTATGAGATTTCCAAAGATAATTATTTTTATTATTTTACATAGATGTGTTATAAACTTTTATTTGTTTTATTAAAGAACTCTAATGAAAATGAATTTTTTATTAATTATCTGCGTAGATGATATTATGATTATAGGACATAACAAGTATATGATTATAGGATATAACAAGTATATGATTATTCAACCCAAAAAGTAAATTCAAATATAATTTCACACAAAAATCCTAAATTCAAATACATTCTTGATATAAATATGACTTATTTTATGAGAGATATTAACTTATCACAAAGAAGATTTATATTTAATATTCTTTCCGAGATTGATCTTTTGTATACAGATATTAACTTCACAAAATCTTATATTAATCTACTTTTAATTTTATTTTTGATACGACTTATTTAGTTGACTTACTACTTACAAAAGAATCATATAAAAAATTAATTATTTGATTATAATTAGAGAATATACAATATTCATAATCAATATAATTAGTTATCTTATAAATTTTTATCAATAAATTCACTTTGATGCAACTCTTTGAAAACTGATATATGTGAATAAGTCTCTGAGACATTAAATCTATTTTCAAGAATCATGAACATCTTTAATTGAGTAGTCAGGTTCTAGTCGAACAATATCATGCATCGAGAGAAAACTTACCATAAAATTTCATATTTTTCTTTGTGATAATTTTATGTCTTAAAAAAATATGAGAAGCAATTATTTCAAAATATTATACAAATAGAATTAATAGTGATAATGATATTTACTTATAAAATATTTTGAATGTCACTCTACAAGATCATATATTCATTTTTTTATTATTATTCTTCATTATAACAATCAGATGGCAATATATATAACATCAAATCTAATATTTCACCAGCAAACCAAATACATAAAGATAAATTACTTTTTTCTCAAAAAAAAATCTAAAATGAGATAATTACTATAATATATATTCAGAATACATGATAGCAAAAATATATATTTATAAAATATTTTGAAGAGATTTCAACTTATATTTCTCTCCTTTAAACTTGATGTTCAGAGCTTGTTCACACCATCTTGAAAAAGATACTATAGTTTTATATCTATACATTTATTTTTTTTTTAATTATAATTTATTATTTCTAACGAAAGCATACAACTTATAGATTGTCTCAATTATCTTTGTCTGTTATATAAGGACAACATTTATATTGAGTTATTTATGAAGTATGACTATGCTTTACCAACACCAACTAAATATGAATAATGCATTTATTCATTGCGACTTTAAGGAATTGTATATAAAACAACTACATGAGTTCAAGTAATATAGCCAGATTTAGTTTGTAGAATGAAGAAGATATTGTATGAGTTGAAATAACCACTATGAATTTAATATGCAAAGTTTTTAAAGACAATACAATCATTTCATTTAGTTGATAAAAGATATTCTTACTAATATGTCACATTTTTTTCCTTATCTTTATGAACGAGTAATGATACTAGGATGATCTTGTTTATTTTATATATATATATATTCTTACTACTAGATATAATGAGTTGGAAATCACTCAATTCAATGAATAATTTTCATCAAAATTTCAAATTAATAATCTTTAGAGAATAAAATATCTTCTCATGATAAAAAATAATATAAAATATACAGTTTATTATTAAATAGATTGTCATTTGGGTTGTGTTGTAATAAATATATTTATTGACATATATATTAATTTCTTATTCGATACGACTCATTCAATTAACACTTTTATTTATAAAAGAATCATATTGAAAATTATATATCTAATTATGATCAAATTAAATATATTATACACAGTCAGCATAATTAATTATTTTATAGATTCTCGTTGATATGTTCAACTAGACATAGCTCTTCAAATACTAAGAAATTGAAACAAATATTTAAGATTTAAGATCTTTTTCAATGATCACAAATATTTATAGTTAATCAAGTATTCAAATTTTAGTTAAGCACTAGTTACCACTAAAATGAGGTGCACTATAGATTTTTTATGTTTCATATAAATAATATTATTTATAAAAAAAATAAATAATTATTTTGAGATACAAGACAAAGAAAGAATTCAAGATAATAATAATGATTATTTGTGATATAATATGGACCTAGCACCAACTTAAAGAGATTGATTATCAATTTTCTTTTATTATTATTTATTATTTTGACATACAAACAACAAAACATATAACTTTTAATCTAGTGTTTCAAAAATAAAGAAAACATATAAAGATAAAATATTTCTTCCTTGGGATGAAGATTTATGATTGGATAATTACTACAAATTATTTTATTATGATAAATCAATTTATAGATATTTTTATAAAAACCTTGAACAGGATAGTATCATATCTTATTTTTCTTCAACATTGATATTTTGAAGCTTTAAACAACAGCAACTTGAAGAAGATGTAGTTTTCAATTTATTTTTAGTTTATTATTTTATCATTTTATTTTAATATTAATAGGAGCAAGCAACATTGCTACAATCAATTAGCTCATTATATAACGACAATGTTTATGTATTATTTTCATTGTGATTCATGTATGAAGTTTGGAGATTGTATATCTTAAAATTTGAGGATAATTATGATGCAATTGTAAGACAAATGATACATATTGATTTCAAGGGATGCTTGTATGTGGTGAAAACCAAATATGCAATTTTAAGAAAAGTTGACATGCTTCAAAAAAAATACAACTTCTCTTTTCAACTTATCATGAAGCAAACACGACCCAAGATTTGGCCAACTAAAAAATGAAGAATAACTAACAACCTTCTATGAATGTACTGCCAAATAATTTCTTTGCAATTTAGACAAAATGACAATGCTATCACATTAACAAAATCACTGGATTCAATTCTCAAGATATTTCATGAACATAATAATAGACAAACTTAGTTTATCAGGTTGATAATATCACCTTCTATGCATTTCGGAAACCCGAAACCAATCTTTATCAGCTCCCAATATCAAATGGGCTGTGTCTTCTGAAGGATCCTTAGCAGATTGTGCCAGGTTGTGGTGGTAAGCTGAAAAACACAAGAAAAATAATAGAGTAAATTGTAGTGAACCAAATCGACCAAACATTCTAGCATGAGATGCATGATAAGCACAGGCTTATTTCAGCCTGACTAGCCAAACACGCTAACCTAGACCTAACTTAAGCTAGCTTAGAATGAACTATACTAATCTAGAAAGAATTGGGTTAGCTTGACCAAGCCTGACACGACATGGCCCGACCCAATACTACCCTAACAAAAATCATGCCAACAAGCCATGTCAGGGTACCAATTTTTTGAATCACGCCAGCATGGCACAACATAGTTGCTCAGATGGGCCTAAAAAATATGTTGTGTAAGCACGACATGACCTATTTGATATTTATAGTCTCTTTCACAATTGGGTAAAATTCTTAACCTCCTAATTGAAATTATATCAAACAATTAATTCTAATAAGACTCATCATCATGTAATGCCCGCACCAAGCCTCTCCTCAATCTACCACTGATATGATAATTCACCTTCATTGCTCAAAAAAAAAAATAAAGTTATCAAATTCTTATTTCTACCAAACCAAATTATGATTTAATATCCCTTTTTTTCTTATTTAGTCAAGAAGAGAAACCTTACATAAGGTTTCTATCCACAAGGACTATTGCACGCCACCATGTGCACCACAACCATCATGCTCACCACTTTGTGCACCACTACGCTCACTAGTCACTACTACAAGCATCAACATGCACCATGCACCACCAAGCATTCTTATTGTGCGCCTATATGAATCATTGTGGATGAATGAATCTTTATATATGAATATATGCACCAATATACCCATTTTCAGCACCTATGCATGCCTACTATGCTCGATCAATTTTTTTTCATTTTATGATTTGTAAGAAAAAATTACACATACACAACTAGTTCTGATATCATGAGAAATGTAACACATATATACTAAAATAATACAATAATAATCCTATACAAGATATTTATCAAATATCCTTATATATTAAATATAAATAAGTAACACAATTTATCATTTAAATGTTCCTACAAAAATAGAAGAAAAAATAAAATAATAAGAAAATCATAAGACTATCATTTTTGTGTTTTGAGAGTATTGTATTCAAAAACCAAACTCTCTAAAGATATTTTATATGATATCATTCAGGTTAGTTCTTTGATTTTTTATCTTTTTATATTTAATCTTGATTCTCATATTAATATGCACTCATTGAGTTTTATTTCCAAACATTTTCATTCTAACTTTGTTTTTCATCTATTAATATCTATTTTTAAGGATGAAAGAACTAATACGAAAATCCATTCCAATTAAATTATAGCTCTTATCTCATGAGTAGAATTTTCTTCAAGATGATTGAGTGTGTTGCCGCATTTACTTGTGCATTCTCATATTGACCATCTATCATTGGTAGAGGTGGCAAGTGAGTCAGGCTGCCCGGCCAAGGCCTGAGTCATTGCCCGATTAAGCTGTGCATAGCCCGGCAAGGTACGATCCAGAACCATGATTGGAATCGGGTGGTGCCTGCTCGAGGCATGGCTCGTACCGTGTTGGGCCAGAGAATGTCATGCCTCATGTTGGACTGGGCACAACACAGTTGTCTAACCTGTAGGCACGATTTAGCAGCACTGGTACCTACCATGCCCTAGAACTCAGACTAGGTTTAGAGCACAGTCCACCCAATTTTAAAAAATAAAATAAAATCTTATTTATAAAAAAACTCACACCTCCTTGTACACGTGATGGGTATTTTTAATAAACCTACAATACGGTTGGCAAAGGGCATTCCCGTGAAAAGGTGAATGGCTATAAAAATTATTAAACCTCAAACTCTCAGCAACTGCTTCAAACTATAAAATATATTTCACAATATGCAAACTACAATTGACTCTATTGCTTTAAACACAAGTCTAACTGATGTATCTCATCATCAAGGTCACCATGAAAAAATACATTGTCAGTATTTAACTAATATAACCTCTAACTATGAGATGCTATAAACAATATAAAAATTCGTATTGAAATTATCTAATCACTATAAAAAAATTTTCATTTGAGTTCATACCAAATAACAAAGTAAATTATCTTGCTACAAATCTCACCATAAGATGCTTTACTTTCTCATATGGACAATCTTCATATTGAACCCCCATCAACAACTAATAATATATTTTCTTAAAGGTCACAAAACTAGTTCATACATCTTATTAATCCACACCAAAGTCTATATAATATAGATAGTGTCATCAACGATGAGATAATGCTTCATAATAATACTTTGATATTTTAATACCATAAAGAAAAGTAATAAAGATATGAAATAAAATAAGATAAAATTATGACATTTTATAAAATCAAATATTGAATATAATTCAAATGTAATTTCCGAAGATTATCTAGATTCTATAATATATAGATCAAAAAGTTGAATGCAAGATCATCTAGATTCTTCAATGGCTCATTTTTAATCTAAGCAAGATAATTATTTCTCTCTCATGGCATAGATTCTAAAGCATGGATGATCAAGTATTCTAATTACTAGTTCAATATGAGTTTGCACTAGACAACACTCGTAGACTACAACATAATCTAGGTATGAATAAGATATTCATGCTCAAGAAACCTCACCTACTTCAAACTCAACATAATATAATTTTTTGACAAGTATAATAATTTTATATGAGTAACATCATATTTAGTATCAACATGCTTATATAATATCAACTAAATAAAGCAATATTTGTAGTTTCTAAGATCATATTAATCTCTATTAAAAAATATTTATACCTACTTTGGGTACTTGATTATATAATGAAAATAAATTTCAAGGTTCTTAATACCAACTTATTCTTTCATAGAGAGCAATCAAGAGAAAAATTAGTATATCCAAAATATTGTGAAAAATGTTAAAATTTTTCTTCAAGATGTATAATCTAAAAGAATAAATAATAAGAAATGATAAAAAAAATATTCAATTAATAACTTATATTATAATTAAAACTATATCTCCCCAAGAATATTTTAGGATACTATTTTCAAGTAACAATGTTTGAGTGATCTCATTCAAATATGTATTTGTTTTTTCATCAATTTTATTTTTTTATGATGTGTCAATATAAAAAGTCTGGTGTATATATTGAATCAATCTTACATATATTATAATTCATTGTTATTAATTTTTTAAATATTTTTATAAAATTAATTTTTTTTTCTATTTTATAAAAAATTTTAAAAAATTATAATTTATTAAAAAAAATACATGTCTCAAGTAGTCATCAAAAAACATAATTAGATATATAAATCTCTCTCTAATAAAATCTTTATCAGATCCTCGCATATCTCAGAGTATTAGATCGAATGGATATTTACTCAAGCAAGAATAATATGTAAAATAAAAATATTCTCAAACTAGGATAAAAATTCTTAGTTTGGCTAATGATAAATAACTAAACTAAAATTACATAATCAAAGTGTCCAACATAATAAAACTTTTAAAAACCTTACTTTTAAAAAATATATAATTTATCTTGCTAAATCTCAAATGAAATCTTAATTAAAATCTCATAATATTGTTAGAAAATTTTAAATAATAATTAAAATAAAATCATAGTTGTATTACTTAAAAAGACAACTAACAAAAAATAAATTAAAAATTAATTATGAATAAATAAAATACATAGAAGTAACAAAGATCCAATCTGAATATTAGAATATCAAATGACTTTTAAATATTTATTTATCATTATTTATATTATAATAATATTTTCAAAACAAAAAAAAAATATAATAAGCATGATATAATTATAGATAATATGATTGTTAGCTTTTGTGCTAATAATCCAATATTCTATAATGAGAGTACGAGAAATATAATTAGTGATATTAAAAAAAATAATCCATTGTTATCTCATTAAAAAAATTATATACTCCTCTTTAATAAGTATAAATATCACAGTATATAAATTCTATTAGAATTCATGTATAAATATGATAGCCATATTATCTCTCTCAATATATGTAAAGTTCTTGAATATAAGTTATATATCATAGTATTTGACTATAATAGTAAAGAGCTGTGTGAGAAAATATATATATTAAATCTCATCGAATAGATATCAAATTCAAAGCATCTTAAAAGTGACTACCATTATCATCAAGAACTATCTTTGCACTTTATCTCAAAACAATCATCTAAATCTTACTTTTTCAAGAAACATAAATATTTCAAAATACAAAAATATACTATATAACTTTTCTCGATGCTAACTAATGATCAATTAGACTATAAATATCTAACTAACTGTAAGTGCTCAATATTACTAAAAATAATCCCTACTCATATAAAATATGTTTCATAGCTCTGGATACGAAAAGTTACAACTAGGTAAATATATCTTTTGTGTTTCATCTGTTTATATAATATTAAATAAAAGTTATATGTCGTGATATATCATGATCATAGTAAAGTATAGTATGACAAAAAAGTAAACACATAATCTTATCAAGAACGTATTTGATCCAAAATATTTTATGAGTATCATCATTACTATCAATTCCAATTTAATGTTTTATCTCAAAATAATTATATATTTTTTATTTTTCTAGAAAATATAATTATTTCAAAAAAAAATACAAAAACTTACCATATATAACTAGTATGATTAGTTATTTTGTAAATGTTTTTTAAACTCAAAATACATGTATAGCTACAAGTACTCATAATCACTAAGATAATATTAAATTATATAGACTTTATTACATACCTTAAGATGTGAAGAGTTGCATCCATATAAACGTATTAAAAAACATTTACAAAATAACTAATCATACTAGTTATATATGACCTAATAAAAATTAAATAGTTAATTTTATCTAAAATTATACTATAAATAATATAACAATCATTTAAGTTGCATCGCAAGAGAATTCATTATCTGAATTAAATGAAGTCTCTGATGGAACCATGACTATAACATTAACAAGCTAGCTTACAGTAAGGCTCTGGATGGCTGGGGATCTTGGACTGCTTGCCACAACAAAAATGGCACAACACATACTAGCACATGTGGACCAATTTTGGACTAGGTGATCAACCAGGACTAGCCTGCACCAAACCCAAGCTAGGTTGGTTCAAACTAGGCTAGACTAGCTATGACCCAGGCTAGTCTGGACATGAGCAACCTAGCTTGGGCAGAGCCCATTGTTAGGCCAGGTTCAAGCTGTACCAGCCAAGCATGGCACATTCCCAATGGCCAAGCCAAATTGGATTTGGCCATGCCAAACCCAGCACAAAACGGACAGCCTATGAACCATGACTATAACATCCACAGGGTAGGTTACAGCATGGTTTGGACTAATTGGAGTACTTGGACTGCTTGCCACAAAAAAAAATGACACAACAAAACCAGCACTTGCGGACCAATTTTGGACTAGGTGACCAACCCAGGCTAGGTTGGCTCGAACTAGGCTAGACTGGCTATGACCCAAGATAGTTTGGACATGAGCAACCTAGCTTGGGGCGAGCCCATTTTAGACTGGGTTCAAGCTGTACCAGCCGAGCATGACACATTCCTAATGCCCAGGTCATGTCAGATCTGGCCATGCCTGACCGAGCACAAAACAGACAGCCTATGAACTACCAGGTCATGCTGAGATGCCCTGTTTAGAGGCTTGTCAGCCCGACATGGCCTAGTTTCAAAACTAGGTTGTTTGCCACAGAAAAAACCAAGATGTGCCATCCTGTCATGGCCCGTAAGACACAAAACCAAGAATGTGTGGTGCCAGCACGTCCCAGCAAGTTTGACCATGTGAGCCACAAAAAAGCAAGATGTGCCAGCCCAACATGGCCTGTTAGGCACCTATAATCTGTTGTGCATGTTTTTCAAGCATTGTGAGCAAATGCTAAGGGAATGGTACGCCTAGAGTATGTTTGACACGTAAAATTTTGCACAGAATTTATGCACCTTTTTCAGTCATGTTGCATAGGAAAACAAACACAATTTATGTCCATTTATTGTATAGTTTTTATATTTGTGCTTGTTTGCCTCACAGTGCATCTCTTGTGCACTGTCTATGCACTGCCAGATCCTTCTATGCTTTAAACATATGCACCTCTCTCTCTAGCAGGGTTCCGTTGTGATACTATGTAAAATATTAAGCCACAAGGCAAATAAAAGCATTAATATAGACTCAAATTCAAATACATAATAATAGTGCTCTAATATAACGGACCAACAGATTTTGACAGCCCTGAGCCCACATATTAAATGCTCTAATAATAATAAAATAAAAAATAAACAAAAAGAAAAGACAAAAAAAAAACAAGAAATCACAACATAGATGATTTTTCATTAATTTCTAGAAACTGAAATACAAACTTACATGTGTGATTTTGGGCAGCCCACATGTTGGGTACTTCCAAACAAGATAAATAAAAATAAACAGAAATTAACTTAAAAATATACTAAACTGCAACAATATAAAAATGACATGTTCTGCTTACAAAAGTCTAAATAAAACAGTAAATATTAAAATTTAATATTCCGACAAGTAACAATGAATTCAACATACCAGAGATAAACTGGCAGGTGGAAGGATTCTTCTGAACTAGCACCTACCAGAAATATCAACATGAATCAGAAAAAAATAAATGTTCATATTCTGGATTTCATTGCAAAAAAAAAAAAGCATGTATTTTCCGAAACCATACCTCTTGCAGCTCGAAAAGAGATTCCAAAGTACTTTCACATGATGAAATCAAGTCGGCATAGGCTACCTCAACATGTTCATCTGCAGCATTAAACAAAGACCTAGCTGGTTCCTGAAAAAAAATAATTCCCATCTGAAAACAAGCTTCAAAGTATGCAAGGTGAGATGAACTTAAACAACAAACAACAAATCATACCTGTGGCAACTTATTTGAACTAGAGAATGGTTTCTGAAGCAGAAATCTGATTTCAAGTGTTCTGTCACATAGAGCCTTGGGAAAGATGGAATAAAAGTTTAAAGATTAGTAATGGAATATTAATCACATTTTTCCAGTTATCAAATTATTAGCAAATTAGCCAATGGTCGTGTCTGTTGATTTGTATCAACAAAGCAAACTATAATTGTATTTCCTTATGATCATTATTGTAGAAAATTAATATAAATTTACTGACTTTGTAACATCTTATTAGAGTAAATCATAGGAAATTTTAAATCCTATAAGTTTGTATGTTGGGGATGTAAACCCTATAGAGAAATGTGGTTCCAATGTATGCCACTCTATACATGCCCACCCACTATACGCATCAAACAAAAAAAATAAAAAAAGAAAAAAAAATAAAACAATATATTGTTGAGATGATACCCACTGCTTCAATGCAATTGATCTACCATCATTGTATTATAACAACAGGAAGAAAGAATTTTTGCCAGAATACCTGTGACGATAAGGATAATAAAGAAAAAAATATAATAATTGACTAGTGGGTGATATTATTATTATTATTATTTTTTTTTTGATATTATATTTGATGATGGAAAACAAAATAATTTTCCACCAAAAAACTCTATCTTGGAGTAAATTTTTCATAAACTCTAAAAAATTAGTGTCTTAATTTATTAAAGCGAATTAGGCCCCTCAAAACTCCAATTTAGAAAAGTTAAATTCAACAATGTCAACACATTCTAAAAATCTCAACTTTTAGATTTAGATTTAGAATTTTTTTTAAATTAGAATTTAAGATATCCTAATTTTTAAATTTGGCAACTCTCTTTTTTTACTACTTTCAATAACTTTTGAAGCTGTTAGTCATTTTGATTTTATATCTTATGCTCCATAAAATTAATTTCTATTCTCAATTACATTAAATAAAATTTAAGAAAAATTAAATAATTATATATTATACTAGTAATGAATATATTTTCACCAATTTAAATATCATTAATATCAGATAAATTTATGAATCATATTAATGATGATGTCAAAATATATGTTGTTGTTTGCATATATAAAACAACAAAAATAATAATGTCTAACCCACTATATAATGATGACACAATAAAGAAAATATCCAAGATGATAGTATCCTTTGAAAAACTAACTGACATATCTAGTAGGTTACTGAAAATTTCATCAAAAATAAAATATTTACATTAATATCGGATGTAGAATGTATCTCTCTAATTAATAAAATATTTCAATATTGCCTATATGATATATGGAAGTATCACACACAAAAAAATATTTATATCACCATTGAGTAATTGTGTCACATAACCTAGAAGAAATTGATGACATTCAATAAATTCTCATGATGAGTATATTAAAAACATACAACAAAAATATATTACCTACTATTCAGAATCTAATTGAATGAGTACTTAAATTTGTGAATTTCTTTGTAGATAATACAATTCCTTTTTCCTTCTAATACAGTTCTTTCAATGTGCCAATAAGTAGAAATTAGTTGTAAAACTATTCAGAAAAAACTAATCTAGATTAATTCAATCTTCTTTTATGTTAACAACTACATTGACCTAACAAGAAAAAGAAATTTTTGTAAATAATGTAGAACTAATCCAACAAGTGTTGGATTTGCATGTGGCTTCACAGGTAAGCTAAGAAGGATGTATGGATATTTTCACCACTTCAATTGCAAGTGACCCTACTAAACAAGAGGCTAGTAACATGCAAAGTGAAGATTATGAATTCAAAAGACTAATTTTTTTTATCCTATGATTTCTCTAGATGAGTTTATGGATTCGGATTCATTTGATATAAAGAAAGCAACATAATTGGCAGCTGGACAAAGAGAAAATTCTAATTTGTTACATATTGATAATCCAGCTCTTAATCATTGCGGAAATGCTACACTAACACATGTAGGCGTAGCATATAGACTAAACCAAATAAAGTTTTTGAGTTCAAGATAGAAAGTTTTGGTGAAGGATCAAGAAGTAGAGATTGCATTGGGCCTCAACTTATGTCAAGAATCAAGCTTACACCCAAACATGTTCTATGTTGGTGTGCAACAGTGGAAGAGAGGGCGCACAGTGAGCATGCCCTCTACGCTATGGGTCCTTGGCCCTTTACCACTCACAAACTCCCATAGATTTTATTTCCCTAGGAGACTACTAAGATACCATGCAGAAATTTAATAAACTAAAAATCAACCCCTATTTTAACATGAATGGAATGATAAATGACAAACTGTTATATTTTGGCCAAATTTAATTCAAGTAGCTCATGGACTATGTGCTTCCATCAAAAACATAAAATAAAAAAAAATAAAAATAAGATAAATAATAATTATTTTCAACATATGAAAAAAATAGATTCGTACTTATTAACAAACTTATTAAACGGACATCCTTATCTTTAACAAACTTATTAAATGGACATCCTTATTAAAAAATAGATTCGTAATTATTTTTAACAAACTTGATATGTCAAAATTTTTTATATCACTATATAACAAAAATAGAATAGTAATCAGAATTTACGTATCTCGACAACTCAAACTTATTAAATAGACATCCTTACCTTTTACTACTAACAAATTAAATAAAATTTATAATCATCGATTATGATATTAGTCTCCTTACTCGGAGATTCCCTACAACTATTATACTTATTTTCCTAAAATTTAAATAAATTTTTGAATTATTCATCTTTTTTTTTCATTCATTTTTTTGTGGTTGGTTAATTTTTATATATTTATTTCATTATATTTTCGACATCTTTTGATTTTGTAGGTTTTTATTTATTTATCTCATTTTTTTTATTTTTAATGAGAACGCCAGATTTATAGTTTGTCTTAATTATTTTTGCTCATTATATAAAAACATATAGATTTTCTAAAAGTATTATTACATTTATGTTTTTAGTATTATTTTGTTTTTACATAATATCAGAGCTAAGTTAAAACAAAAAAAAAAAAAAAAATCCAAAAGCATGAATGAAAGGTGGCAGCAGCAAAGAGCATATAGTGGTGGTTGTCAATGGACGTGGTGGTATTGACAAAGGGACATGATGTTATGGTGAAAGGCACATGCACTAATGATAGAAATCTAGCACATAGGTGGGAAAAGAAAAGAATGTGGTTGGAAAGATAGGTTCGCGTAGATGTGTCCAATATGTCGGTCTGCTCATGACAAGGCCCATTAAAAGTGGCACATGACATGGCCTAGCTAAAAATATGCATGGATTAGGCACAACAAAATTCATGGCATAGCGCAGGCCATGTAGGTCAAAGATTTCTAGTTAGCATATCAAAAAGATGGGTAACCACATGGCACATGGATCCATGCTAGTAGGTTTTGGCATGGCTAATCAGCTAAGGCTCGCATGAACCTAATCTAGGATGACCTAAAATGAACCAGGTTAGCATAAAATGAATCTAAGTCAGCATTTAACAAACCATGCCAAAGTATGTGGGTGTTTCAAGCTTGGCAAACCCAACATAGTCTAGCACGACCCAACAAAACCCGAGTAACCAATATAGTGTTTCAAAGGGCCATGCCGGGCTGCCATTTTTTTAGAATTGTGCTAGCACGACACGGAACATGCTAAAAACAATACAGTGCCAATCTGACTAAGCCTAAAAAATAAACTATGCTGGCTCAACATGACCTATTGGACACCTCTAGGCATGCATGAAAGTAAGTGCACGGGAATAGCTAGCAGTGGCACATGATGGTCATGTGCAACATGGGTTTCTTGGAAGAAGTTGTGACCCATGATTTTAAAACTACAACTAAAGAATCCACGGCACAACACAAAGAAATAATGACATCATCATTTGTGACATGAATTAAGGAAGCTATGATACATAATATATAGAAGATCTCGAATGAATTACTTCTGGCTGAAGAGATAAAGCATATCAGTTATGCTTTCATGGAAGAAGACTAACAATGCCAATCAACATTGTATTATCTTTGAAAAATGAGATGGAGCAAAAAATAATAATAAAACATCAATAATACATAACAGCAATCACAATGTCAACAAAAAATATTAAAAAAAAAATCAATCTATCAATCTACATGTAAAAAAGTATGATGGTCGATAATATAAAGACAATAATAAGACAAGCTTTTTACTTTTTAGATAGATATTTGAGTTATAACCAGATTCAAAAAACTCTAGAAACATTCCAATAATGTATGAATATAAATTTAGTGGATATAATTGAATCGATGACAATATTTTAAGACTTTAAAAAGAAATTAATGGCTGCATCCTTAATGAATATACAAAAATAGGATGAGCACTTTAAATTCATATGTGATACAAGCAAATAGGTTATTAGAGATCCTTGGTATATCATAAGAGATGAAGGGAGTCATTTCTATAATATGATATTTGCTACACTTTTTGGAAGAAATGGCATGAAACAAATGAAGGGATGCTCTTATCATTCATAAATCAATGGGCATAGACTAAAACATTAGCAAATAGATAAGAAAAAGAAAAAAAAAATTCAATTGGTGAAGACATGAAATTTCTTTGAAAATTACTAAACTGAAAGTTTTAAATAGTTGGTTCGAGCTAAAGACATTAATCAATTACTTTTTCAGAGATAACTCAAGCACATTATAAATATGATAGATTTAAAGATTCAATAAAACATCAATAATTTTGTCTAAAATTTTATATTTCAGGCCATCTGTATAGTCATTACAACAAACTTCATGTAGTCACAACTCTTGATATGTTTTGTAGGTAACATGACTTTGAGTATAATTCTTTTAGTGGTATGGTACTTAAAGCTTCTGATATATGACATGGGCAATAGGTTGGAAAGCTATTATAGGCTACAGACAATAAGTGTCATAAATCACCTACAAGATCTCACACATTGCCTACAATCTATTGCCTATGTCACAAATCACATGCTTTAGTAATACATAGGTGACCGTGGGCTAAAAAAAATTTCTACAATTTTCTATATATCATAACTTAGTTTCATTTAGCTTCCAACTTTCAGATACAATTGAATGGCATTTTTGGACAAATATCCCTTTAATTACAAAATTCAAAACATCCGGTGTACCTTGCATAATTTAGAATGATTTAGAAAGATAATGATGAACTTTTATATGATAGCTTACTTCAAATAATCAAAAACTTCTTAATAACATTAACTCCACTTCTAATTCTTTCCTTCTGAAACATATCAATTAATAATATAGTCCACTTTAAATATTCACAAATGAAATATCAATATTAATTAGTCAACCTAAAAAATGATCTCGGTTGCTAAATTACTTTTATTGAAAGCCCTCGTTTGGTAATAGTATGTGCTTTGTTTTAATTCATATGCATTATTTCACCCACAATATGACTGATATGAGACTTGATAGTGAAAAAAAAAACATTTTTTTCATTTAACATATAATATTTTTTTATTAATATTTTAAATACTAATCTCAAAAAATAAAGATAATTTTCTGACTATTTACTATACTCAATAGTATCATCGAAATATACTTTCAGAAAAGTATATCTGGACTCATAAAATTATAAGATGGCATGTGTCTTATAAAATTATACAATCACAACCAAAACTAGAATATTGTGGATCATGATTCTCCAAATCAAAAATACTTGATCTCAATTACAAAAATTTTTAATTAAGAAAATTTTTAAATATTATCTTTTTGAAAATTAAGAAAATTAGAGAATATAAAAAATATATGAAATTATAGTTTGAAATTGAATATGAAAAATTATAAATAATATTTACCTACATATTATTTATTTAAAACATAAAATAATAATTTTTTTATCATTTTTAAATCAAGACATAATCCTTGTCTATGAGATTCTATCTAGTTTATTTGGAAACAAAATCAAATGGCTTGTGACACATCACCATTGACTATTGATTTCTAACAGTCATTGATGTTAGAAATAATGCTCTAGGCCTATCGTATGAACAAAATATTTTGATTATTTGTGATAATTAATTATTTTGATGATTTACATGTTTATTATATATAATAGTTAATAAATAATATTATTAATTATTCTAAATGTCTCTAATTAGTTATTATTATGAGAATAATAATAAATTAAGATTAGTATAACATTTAATTAATATTCATGGAATAAATATGGAATAAATAATTATGATGATTTAGTCTAATTAGTATAATGTTTAATTGATAATAATACAAATCAAATTTATATCTATTTATTAAGAATAAATATTGGATAAACTCATCTTGAGATTAATACATTAATCAAAATCATAAATTAATTTCTAATAATTATGTTATTAAATCCTTTGACCTCATATCGTTATAATTATCAACATAAGAAAAATTATGTTTTGATATAATCAAATGTTATCTTTAATCAGATGACTAAAAAAGTTATTCTTGAACATAATACCAATTATATAGTGAGATATGAGCGCTTAAGATATCTCTAGGTTTTGTCTCTCTTATTATAAGAAAGATATTTATGGGTTCCCTCGACAATTGAGCCTGAGAAATGCATAATCGTGCTCAAATGAATTGATGAAAATCAATATCATTTGTTAGTCAATATGATTGAGTTTAGAGTAATCAAAGATAGAACGATATAAGATTAACTTTATATATGCTTATATTTTATCAAGATATCATAAAACATAAAAATTATGTCATTAGCTATATTAAGATTGTCTCAAATCATAAATTTTTCATTTAACTTGGGTAGTCATAATATCTTACTAGAAGTCATTTATGACTTATAGGATCAAAATATGATTTATGTCTACTGTCAATGTTAATTGAACCTATAGAGTCGCACATTAAGAATGAATAATAACAATTATGATTTTTTATTCTCTAAATAGTTTAAAATAATGAAATTATTTTAAATTACAAATAACAATTAGTTATTATTTAAATTTGAATTTATTTTTTAATAAAATTTAAATTCATGATTTAAATAAATAATTAATTTGCTACATTAAACTTGAGTCTTAATGAATGAATTCATTAAAAGACATTTTAATGATTTGAATTTAAGTTGTTATTATTTAAAAGAATTTTAAATATATAATAATATTAAATTCATTCATGACTAAAACCCTAGCAGACTTGTATATATATGTGTGTGTGAGATATATTTGATGCAAGCGATCATCTTTTATAAAATAGAGAGAAACTATTTCATTTTGAGAAAACAAATCTAAATTAACATTTAACAAGGTTATTCATTATTTATTCGTGAGTAAATACTTATAGAGGATAATAATTTTTCAAAAAGGCAACACATTTGAAGATTCAAATAAACCAAGACATACACTTTGAAGTCTTGACAAATCAATCTACAAAAGGTAAGTTTTATTTACCCGTTCTTTATGTTTTAATGAAATACATGTGATCCTTGATGAGTTAAGAAATAAAAATAATAAATTCCACTACATTTATATTCCAATTAGATTAAATATTATGTCCGAAACCCCAATAATTACAATATTTAAGTTTAAATAATATATTTATAAATTATAAAATATTTCAGTAGTTTTATATTTAAAATAATTTTTTATTTTAAATTATGAATAATAATGATTATGATTTTTTATTCTCTAAATAATTTAAAATAATGAAATTATTTTAAATTACAAATAACAATTAGTTATTATTTAAATTTGAATTTATTTTTTAATAAAATTTAAATTCATGATTTAAATAAATAATTAATTTGTTACATTAAACTTGAGTCTTAATGAATGAATTCATCTAAAAGAAATTTTAATGATTTGAATTTTAAGTTATTATTTAATAGAGTTTTAAATATATAATAATATTAAATTCATTTATGACTAAAACCCTAGCAGACTTGTATATATATGTGTGTGTGAGATATATTTGATGCAAGCGATCATCTTTTATAAAATAGAGAGAAACTATTTCATTTTGAGAAAACAAATCTAAATTAACATTTAACAAGATTATTCATTATTTATTCGTGGGTAAATACTTATAGAGGATAACCATTTTTCAAAAAGGCAACACCTTTGAAGATTCAAATAAACCATGACATACACTTTGAAGTCTTGACAAATCAATCTACAAAAGATAAGTTTTATTTACCCGTTCTTTATGTTTTAATGAAATACATGTGATCTTTGATGAGTTAAGAAATAAAAATAATAAATTCCACTACATTTATATTCCAATTAGATTGAATATTATGTCCGAAACCCCAATAATTACAATATTTAAGTTTAAATTATATATTTATAAATTATAAAATATTTCAGTAGTTTTATATTTAAAATAATTTTTTATTTTAAATTATGAATAATAATGATTATGATTTTTTATTCTCTAAATAATTTAAAATAATGAAATTATTTTAAATTACAAATAACAATTAGTTATTATTTAAATTTGAATTTATTTTTTAATAAAATTTAAATTCATG
This sequence comes from Sapria himalayana, assembly GCA_029783825.1. Classification (NCBI taxonomy): domain Eukaryota; kingdom Viridiplantae; phylum Streptophyta; class Magnoliopsida; order Malpighiales; family Rafflesiaceae; genus Sapria; species Sapria himalayana. The sequence continues at coordinate 301,284 of JAREIK010000055.1, forward strand.
ATTTAAATAAATAATTAATTTGTTACATTAAACTTGAGTCTTAATGAATGAATTTATTTAAAAGAAATTTTAATGATTTGAATTTAAGTTGTTATTATTTAAAAGAGTTTTAAATATATAATAATATTAAATTCATTCATGACTAAAACCCTAGCAGACTTGTATATATATGTGTGTGTGAGATATATTTGATGCAAGCGAATCATCTTTTATAAAATAGAGAGAAATTATTTTATTTTGAGAAAACAAATCTAAATTAACATTTAACAAGATTATTCATTATTTATTCGTTGGTAAATACTTATAGAAGATAACCATTTTTCAAAAAGGCAACACCTTTGAAGATTCAAATAAACCAAGACATACACTTTGAAGTCTTGACAAATCAATCTACAAAAGATAAGTTTTATTTACCCGTTCTTTATGTTTTAATGAAATACATGTGATCCTTGATGAGTTAAGAAATAAAAATAATAAATTTCACTACATTTATATTCCAATTAGATTGAATATTATGTCCGAAACCTCAATAATTACAATATTTAAGTTTAAATTATATATTTATAAATTATAAAATATTTCAGTAGTTTTATAATTAGAAAAAGGAGGATGTAAATTGCATGCTCTACTAAATTGAAAATTAAAGAAATATAATACAATTAGATACACATACTGAATCAAATTAGGCTCTGTCAAACTGAAAGTAACAACCTAGGCATGATCCATGTCAGTTGGTCACACAAAATGGTTTTGGCCTACTCTAGCCAAGAACTCAAGTCATGCCATGTCAAACTTTTTTCAACAAGCAAGCCTAAATATTCAATTTGGCCAAACACTACACAAGCAGTGCATTGTACTAGCCCACACCTACGTAACACAAGGGTATGGGCATCATGCATCATGTCGTACCTAGGATGCATTATGAGAGCCATGTTGTAGACCAGTCACAAATCATCCAACCCTTTTGAAAACTTTACATTTAGAGTTTTAGAATCACATCATTTTGATATCAAAGAATTAAGATAATAGTGTTACCTTGCTAGATCATTTAAAAAAATTATGTTCATTTAAACCTAGAAAAAATATCAATTTGCTCTAGTAATAATTATCAAAAAGAAAATTCAAATCATCCAATAACTCTAATTATATAAGTCAGTATGAAACTTGATTTCTCAAAATAATTTGACGAAGGCATCACTCACACTATCAGTCAACGAAATTGTTTACATAATACAAAACTTAGATCCAATTTGTGTATTTGAATTTCTGAATTTAACTAAGCTCATTTATGAAAAATTAAATTATTAAATCTCATTATTTTATTTAGAATACTAGTATTACAACATTTTGGTATTAGAAATTAAGAAAAAGGTTCTAGTGTATCTCCATTTGGTCATGTAAAAAAAAATCTTATGTATTTCTAGGAACGTATTAACTAATTATTATAAAAATTATCAAAAAACAAAATTAGAGTCATATTACCAGTCCAACTTATGAGGATTCATGATCAATTTGCTGTATTTCAAATAGAAACTAATGAGTGTCACAATGAGAACCATGACATCATCATTCACATTCTCCTCATTAAGAACCACGATGAGAACATGACCAAGTAAACTAAGAAGATAAATATTTAAAAAACTTATGTCTGAGGCCATTATCTTCAATGAACAACTCAACTTACAGTATGTTTTTTAACTACCTTAAAAATCATAATAGGCAAATGAATTGAAACAACTCACTCACATAATGAGTATCATCATCAATAACATAACAATAAAAAAATAAAAAAATATGAAGGGTAGAATTATAAACTATAATACTTCACCCATCAAATTGGTGCATAAAAGTCCATTAAACAAAACTTGAAGGAAAGAAAAAGTAAATTAATATAACTTCAAATCTTCATGAAAGTGTTAATTGGATACTTAACATCCAAAATATATGTTAAAACAATAATCTTATTATGAATATTCTTCATAAAAAAAAATTAAGTCATCTTTATTTACTTTGTTCACTTTTCAAATACAAGATTTGAATTTATATATTTTATTATATGACTACCATAAAAAATAAAAGTAGATAAAAGAATATATATTTGACATTCTCGAATATGTGTTAAATCCAAAATACCTCATACGAATAAATTTGAAATAATTCACCTTAAACTCTATTTTTACACTGGATATTCAAATAACTATGAATCCTTTATTTTTTTTAGGACATAAGATTATATCAAAGAAAATTATTATAATTTATCATATATCTTCTCTTGATATAATCTAGTGTCATACTTAAATACAATATTAGGTTAACTATCAATGTTTGTGATAACTAAAATAAATCTCACTAGAGATGTCAGACGGATCATGCCGGCATGACACATTTTAGAGTGGCCCATCAATGCCAACATGTCCTGTCGAGCATGACATGACACTAGAAGGTTTACCCCTAGCCCAGCATTGCCCATTTGGCCCATAAAATGCAGAATCATGCCTGATCATGCCGATTCATGTCAAATCATGCTGAAACAAAACAAACCATGTTGTTTTGGCCATTTGGCTTTAGGCTGAAATTTGTAAATCAAATAAAAAATAAACTTTTTAAAACTTTTTAATTTGTTATTAAATTAATTTTTTTATATTATAATTTTAAAAAATTAAACAAAAATTTGACATCCATATTCTAATTTCTAAATTCTTGTCTCGCGATCATGCAATATGTTCGATACAAATAAAATAATAAAAAATTCATTATATTTCAAAAATAAAAATAAAATAGGTTACATACACCAAATAATATATATTTATTATTTAGTGTATGATACATACAATAAATAATATAATTAAAATATAACAAATTGAAATATAAGTCATAAGATAATTAATATAATACAATAATAACATATAAATCATAATAAAATAAGCAATCATAAATAAATCATAGTGCTTGAAATTAAAATGATATCTAATCGTAGTCTTGATTTACTATTTGAAATTAAAATGACTTCTAAAAAAATAGATTCTAATATTACGCTAAAAATCAAAGAAATTAGTAGATCATGCAAACTTATATTATCATTATGTAATATAATAAAACAATAATTTGTATCTAAGTATCAAAATAATTCGTTCTTATTTGAGAAATCACCTCAATATTTGTCACAAACTAACTAAATAGAAAAATCATCACTAAATAAAATATTCATATCCGTACTTAGAGTATGATTACAATTACTATCATACCTAATATTATAATATTTAAATAAGTTAATTAATTTTTTATAAATAAAATTTTCATATTAGTGTTTCTAGTACATGCACATGGATATGTATATCAAAATATTTTCTAATCACTTCCACCTTATCCCTTAGAATCCATACATGCAGTCAATTATTATAAAGTTAGAATAAAAAACTAATATTTTAAATATTTAATATGCACCTCAATAATCATAATACTAAATACAAGATTGTCTCTATATTTGATAAATATATTACATATATTATATATGTATCTAACTTTAATAAAATTGGTGAAAGTGTATACAAATAAACATATATTCAACGTATCATAAAAAATATTCCGAAATTTCATAAAAAAATACATATATTAGAGGCTAAATCATCAATAATAAATTCGTTATTTTTGTTATTGACGTAGTCTAATATTAAATATTGATGGCCAACACATAACTTTAACATAATGTATATATAATTTCAATAATTTCTCACATTCATTTGAAAATTTTTCTTTTTTAAACATGAAGACAAACATAACTCCTAAGCACTTGTTGTTGGTTATGCATCATAAAGTAATTTAGTGAATTTTTTATTTTATCTAATACAAAAGAAAATACTTTCATTCATGCTTGTACTATTAAGTTAATAACATAATATATACACCTAACATAAAAAATTTTACTTAATAGTCCGTCTCTAATAATTTTAACAAACATACAAATAACTACATTATTATAATTATTATCGAAAGTAATTTTAAATATTTTATTCTAAATATTATATTTCTTAAAGATCTGCATTATACATTCATATATAATAGGATCATCACAATGATAAAAAATTTCAAAAAATCCTAAAATTTTTTTATTAAATTTTTATTTTGAATCTATATAATGAGTAATAATATATATGCAAATGATACATCATCACGACTAGTATAAATATCAGATGTCACAGACAACACTAAATTATATTTCCTATATTCCTTTTAATTATTAACTATATTTATAACTTATAATATTTTATTATATCATTAATATTTATGAACCTAAAAATCTTATGATAAAAAAACTAAAATTAGATCTACATAATACTGACAACTATATGATCATCTAAAAAATTAATCAAAAAACTCATAATCATAATCAAAGAAATTGAACCTAAACTAGATCCAACCTAAACTAGATCTAATCTGAACTAGATCCAAAGACACTTCATATAAATACAATATATGAAAGATGTCAACGAAATTAAACATGAACTACATCCAACTTGAAAGATCTCGCTGCTCAGCTAGATTTGAATGAAATCTAATGCACTATATTTTTTAAAATAATCATCATCATGTCTCTTAAAATAGCCAGTTTCACATACACTCTAGCATGTGTATATCTTTTAGCAACATATATAACATATTAATTCTTTTTCAACACACCTAAAATTTTTACATTTTATTATTTTAATACACATTCATATAATTGAATTCATCTAGTTTTTATTTTTTTTAATGACAAATGAATTTAAGTTGAGATCACAGAAAAAAAGATAATTTAGATATCGAACAATTGGGTAAGGTGATTATTATTATTTACATCTAAAATAATTTCAAAATTATTATCATTATAATCATTATTTACCTTTTTATTAATATTTCTATTTATAAAAAATATATAAAATTAATTTAAAATAAAAACACAAAAAAATGGGTATATCATAACTGCTTTGTTATAAAATACTATATAACTTCTAACATCAAGTCTCAACTAAAGTTTATATACTTCAATTACAATTAGAAAATTGCACCACATATTTCTTAACCCATGTGTAGCATAATCTATAGAGATGGCATCATATAGGATTTGGATCGGATTTTTCAAAACTTATATCCGATTCTAAATAAAAATAATATATCCATATCATATCCATTAGATTTCGGATATTCACCATGAGTATCAAATTTTTTCATGCTATATTGAGATATATTTTGCTAACATATGATACCGATAATAACTTATTAATTCATAAATTTAGGAATATAAACTAAAGTCAAAAATTAATAAAACATCACAACTCAATATTTGTATCAAGTGACAAATTTAAAATATTTAACAACTTAAACAAATTTTCAATAAAATTTGGTAGACTTTATATTCATAAAATTTGATGAAAATGATATCATCAATCACGTATAATCTCGAATCCTATAATTATAAAAAATTTCACTAGATATTTAAATACTTAAATTATAATAAGAATTAAAATATATTAGTTATAAAAGTTAATATCTTCATTATGCATGTGAATATCTTCTTCATATATTTAATGCATAATTATTTAAAACAAATAAATCATCTCCACCTAGAAAAAATATACAAAAAGCAAACTAATATTAAAATTTTATAAATATTATGAAATTATAGATAAAAAAATAATAATTAATGAAATAAATCTATCATCATATTTTTTTCACTTCATTTCACAACCAATTTTGAGCACATATCAATATTTCTATCATTTTCAGATGAAATCAATTACGATAAGGGCTCACTAATTTCCCACTAGAACTGAATGAAGACTCTGAAACAATAGTAGATATTAAAATCATTAATGTCTCTTGAAATAGTTTGTAAGAGATGATACTTTACCTCATTCAACTTCCACCATAATAAAATATTAAACTAAGAATTATCAAGCAAAATATATTCCTCCAAGTGGTGGTCTAATTCAGTTCTAAAACTATTAGTTTTATTAGTTTTCTTCTTTTTTACAAACAACAAATAATCACTACCGATAGTTATTAAACTCCCTTTTAAAGTTGAAGTGATTATTCCATGTACTACAAATTTTGTATCAGTCTGTTTATACATTCTAGAATAATATTCTTCTACCAACTCATAACAAAAAAATTGAATATTACTAATTTGTTCACTAAAATTATTTAGATAAATCAAAGAAAAGTAAAAGTGAAGCAAAATCATCTTATATATAGGGTCCAATACTACAATAATACCCATTAATTTATGGATAATATTCTAATATACATTAAAATTTTACAACCATACTTTTTGTCATTGTACTAATTACCATATTGAAGAACATGAGTCAATCATTCAAAACCATTTTAATCCTAAAATCACAAGAAAAAATATATTAGCAATGTGATATCTTATCTTAGAAAATAACTATATGACATTATAGAACAACTCCAACTTATCACAAATATCCTTTGCAGTCTCTCATTCTGCTTCACTAGGCACAAGCACATAGAATGAATCAAATAACTTAAGTTTAGGAAATATATTTTAATAAGCTAAAGAAGTATTAAGTATTAGATAAGTGGAGTTCCACCTTGTTGGACAATCCAAACATAATCTTCTAGTGCAAAGATTTTATCCAAACGAAATTCAAATCAAATACACCTAAATCCATATCAAATCCATATCCATTAAAAAAAATTAGATTTTATTCATATCCATGTCTATTATCCAGTCACTGAATTTTTCTACTGTTTGACCGGATCGGATCGTATCGGTTCAAAAATTCATGGATACATACTTGTGCCCGTACAAATGTCGTGCAATGCCTAGGTCTATCGGGCCACGGGCCGGGCCGGGCCGAGCACAGCTCAGCACGAGGGCCCATGAGTAGAGGTGTCAACCGGGGCCATGCACGACCCAGGACGGCTTCATCACAACCGAGCTAACGGGCCATGTCGGGCAACTGTGAGTGTGACGAATCCATGCCAGGCATGGTCGTTCGGTTAAGCCACCAAAAAAATGGGCATGCTCGGCCCGTCCTGGTCCATTTGGCACCCCTGGTTGGAAGTCAATATTCTATTTTTTAAAATTTTATCTCAAATGTCAAATCACATAAAATTTATAATTAATATAATATATAGTAAGAGAATGTTAGAAACATGTATAATAATAAATATGATCAAGAAATATAATACTACCATTCAACATAAGCTCATGAAAAATACTATGAGACTTGAAACTAAATATTAACTTTATGTCATTGTCCATAGTATAAAAGCTAAATATAGGCAAAATTACTCCAACCACTCTTTTGTTTCAAATGACGAATAAAGTTATGGAAGATATACTATAGAAAATTAGTAAATTTATTTTTTTAATAAATTTTGGTGTACTAGATATATAGGATGACAAATATGCTCCATTAATCTTGATATTATTATTTTTAGCCACTAGACAAATATCAATTGATGTCAAGAATAAGAAATTCATACTTAATATGAGCAATAATAAAAAAAATTCAACCTCTATAAAAAAATACAAAATTAAGATTATGATAAAAAGGATTCTTGGAGGGTAAATAGATGTCTAGACATCATAATGAGAAAGAAATAAATTGTTGATGAAAAAATTTCATTAAAAATTATTGGTCATAAGAAGACAAAAAAATGAAGAATTAGATAAATTTTAAATTAAAGAAAATAACAAAAATAACAATGAAGAAAACTATTATAAAATTATAACATTCTTCAAAATTATTATATCTAACAAATCTAAATTAAACTAATCTATCAATACAAAAGAATAGGCATAACTAATAAAATTCTCAATTTAATAATATAAAAAAATTATTAAGAAAATTTAAGATTACAAAAGAACTACAAGCAAATGAAATTTCACTTCTGATGATTGACTCACTAAAAGATAAAAGATGAAATTGTAATTCTGATGTTTGCAGAAAAATTCCAATTCAAATTTACGTAGATAAGACATATGAATTCATATAAAAATAAAATATTTATAATATAAAAAGTTGACTTCTAAAGAGATCATAACTTTAGATATAAGATCAATGAAGAAAATCATGGCATAATATAAAAATATAATGATGAAGGTACAGAAACGTAAAGATAGTCAAAAAATTTCCAAAATCATAATGAAGATAATACAAAGAGCAATTTCATGTGTCATGACTTGATAAAAAATAATAACTTTGCCAAAAAAGATCATGGGCAACAATACCATAACTTCTTCCAAAAAGAACTACCATGAAAGAATACCAAAAAAAGAGAGACTATACTGAGATCATTGGATAATTAGAGATTCAAAAAAAATCTAACTATAAACATTAAGTATACTATTATATAAAATACAACCCAAGAATTTACTTTTTATATTGTGTGATATAATTAACATGTTTACATTCTTATGAATATATACATACATATCAAATACATGTACACATAAACACATAAGAAATCATGATACTCAAATCAATCATGACTTTCTTATAAGTCAATTCAAGTCACAATAATCAAATCCAACCACATCTTTCCTTATGAAAGAGAAGTCGTGGACATGCCATAAATCATGATTTTTTCTCATTAGTCTCGATAGATTCTAATCTTATATAAAACCCTTCACCCTAATTTTTGAAACACACCTAATTCTTCTTCTTCTCCATTAATACAAAAACTTACAAAATCCTAATTATCAAGGATCTAAGCAAACATGAATGATAAGATGCTAATTTCAAAGTTAATGATGAGAAGAGTTAAGAACTTCTTCCACCATCAAAACTTCTTCTAAAGCCATTATGTTAGACCTAGTTTTTCTTATAGAAATAAAAAAGAGATGAAAGACCTTTGTGTTGGCGAAGAAGAGAATTATGAGACAAGATCTTAACAAGCTTATTTCACCTTTTTGAATAATTATTGAGAAGAGAAATTGGAACTGATTACAGACACACATAAAACAAGAGAAAGCAATTGTTATTATAAATTGTATTTTTAATTTTAAAGGCATACAAGATAAAAAAATATAACGTACAAGAAATTTAGGTGCAATTCATTATGAAATTTATCAATAAAATATTTTAAATTGCAAACTGATATGAATGACATTGCTTTCAAATTCTTAAAGATACAATCAAACAATAAGATTAGAAAATTTTATTAAAAATTACTTATAATTACTTAATGTGGAGAACTCACTAAAAATGTCAAACGGGTCGTACATGGCCCAGCATGACACGGGAATGACCCATGCCCGTGCATGCGCCGGGCCTATTCACAGCATGGCTCATGTCATGCTTAGGTCAACCAGGCCACATGCCGGTCCAGGCACGGACCCAGTACAATGGGCAAGGTATCTCGGGACAAGCAAAGATTTATGCTTAAAAAACATAAATCTTTTGTTCTTCTCTTTCTCTCTCTCTAATTTTCTCTTTCAATGTTTTAGAATTTCATATTTCGAGACTCAACTTTGGTATGAATTATGGTGCATATGCGGTGCAGACATAAAAAAAAATAAAAGGTACGTATTATGATTTAAGAATTTTTTTTATTAATTAATTTTTTAAGTATATAAAATTTTAAATTTAAAATATTCTTCTCTCTAGTCTAGTCTATCTCTCTATAGTCTAAAAAATTAAAAAAAATTAAAAATTGATAAATAATAATTTAAATAATAAAAATGAAAAGAATTATAATTTAAAAAATTAAAATCTTTTAAAAAGATCCGAGGCTGCCGAAACTTTAATCTCTCTAGTCATCTTGACCCAAACAACTAAAAAATAAAAAACTACGACTTTAGTAGTTTGAACTCGCTTTAATATAATAAAATAAAAAAATATTAAATATACCAAAGAAAAATCGACACAGTGTAAATATTATAAAAAAATTTTAAGTTGTACAAATTTATATGGGACTTGGTACCTTAAAAAGCATGCTAAAATATACACCAAAAAATAATATATTAGATCCTAGACAAATTCAACTTAGTGGTGAATTTTTTGAGACTGGATACAATTCAATCTCAAAGCTTACCCCCTTCATATACCACAACGAGTTGAGAGAAGAAAGCATGGACAAACTGATCACCATAATGGATCTTCTAATTAAATTTTTAGAATATCAAATGATAGTTAATATCATGCAGATATATTTTCAGCCTACATATCTTAGGATTTTTATGTCCACATCTAGCAATGACATATTAAAATATTATAAATTAGAAAAATAAATAATAATTAATAAATTTAGTAAATTTAATAGAATGATATTTGTAACGTCCGATATCTGGACTAGTAATAATGATGCATCTTATGCATGACTCACTGCACACCATATAGATTCAAAATATACTCTAAATAAAAAAAATTTAAATTTCTCTGAGATTCTTTATCCAAATAATGACCTTATCATTTTTTAGTATATGATAAAATTCTAAAAAAAATATAAAATTCAAAATAAAATTTTTAGTATCACATTCAATAAAATATCTAATAATGAAGTAGTGATTAATATATTTGTTAGAAATATAAGAGATGAACTATTATGAAATATTTTACATGTTAGATATATGTGTCATATGATTAACCTGATTGTACAAGCAGGAAAAAAAGTATAAGTCCCGTTTTAAAAAATATGTGTAATTCACTAAAATATATTCATATGTCTCGCAGACAACTGGAGTTGGGTAGTCTATATTTATCTACGAATCTTTAAAAGAAATTACAGTAAAATGTGAAACACCATTGGAATTAGACTTACCTAATGTTAGAGTTAATTGTTGGATACGAACGTATAATATCCGACTACGTCAATAATAAAAGTGACAAATTTATTATTAATAATATTAACTGGGCTACACAAATTTGAATTATAAAATTCTTGAAGATTTTTTATGATATGACGAAAATGTGTTCGTCGGTACTTCTCTCACAACTTGCATTGTAATCAGGTGCATGTGTGAAATTAGTAGCATGTTTAGGAAGTATCGAGATGACCCAACACTTAACGATATAATTGTAGATATGAAAACCAAATACTTAAAGTACTGATCCACTGTTAAATAACTTTATTGTCTAAATGTCTGCATGAATCCTTAAGTTAAGATGGAAGGAATATAGAATATTTTGACTTACATTTCCTCGTGCATGAACTTAAAATACCCACCTGAAAGGTTCATTCAAGAGAACTTGACTAAATTATTTACATAATAAGATACTATGTATGATAGTAGTAGTAGTGAGACTCCGAATATGAACATTAATATCATATTCAAAGATGATGGCTTTTTCATTCAATTAGCGAGAGGACAACGACGAAATGGACCATCAAATAAAAATGAGCTATCTTGATACTTAAATACCGATAACTGATCAATCCTATCACATACTAATACTAAAAATCTTGATATATTACCGTGATGAAAATTAAATAAGTCCACATTTCTCATGCTATCTAGGATTGCATGGGATCTACTGACTCCTCCGGTATTGAGCGTAGCATCGAAGTTTGCTTTTTCTATTGCAGTAAATGTGATTTCATATAAGAGATCGAGATTACGTCCATATATTATTGAGGTTTTAGCATACATAAAAGATTGAGAAGATTCAAGCTCTGATATCTAGGATAATACTGAGACTATAACAAAAACAAAAGAGTTTATTACTAATGATGATCTATGTGATATTGATATTAAGGATGATATGACGATTGATGATGTTGATGATTGACGATTGGGACACTTATATCTAATATTTGATTTACTCATTTATAATTGTATTTATGTTTGTTTAATTTTTGTTTATAATATTACTTTAAGACTTGAGTTTATACATTTGTGCATTGATGCATTTGATGCTTGAAACTTGAATAATAATTTTTTGTGAATTTTCATTTTGCATTAGTTTTTAATTTTTATTCATATTTAAGTTTTAATATTTTATTAATTCATACACTTACACTGATATACATTTAGTTTTAAAATTAAGTTGTTTATTATAATAAATAAATTTAATATTTTATTAAATTTAATAAAATAAAAATTTAAAATTTAGTTATTTATTTATAGTTAACAATTAACATTAACTAATTACTAAAACTAATAAAAAAACTTTTAAAGTATTAAAGATATATAAACATTAACTAATCTGAAAAAAAAATTATTAAAAATTAAAGATAGGCACGTACAGACCAGACCCAGCACGATTTCTTCACCTGCCAGGCCGACAGGCCATGCCAAGCTAAGCCTGATGAAACCGTGCCGGGCAAGCCACGGCACGTTTACTGTATCATACCTTGCCAAGCACCGCACGATTGCCCGGTTGGGCCACCTAAAAATAAGCTTGCCCGTTTGACACCTCTAGTCTTCACCATCACACAAGATATGACGATATTACTCCTAGTGAAAGGATTCAAGATGAAAATGCAAAAAAAATATTGAAAATTCATTCTTAATTTTCAAAAAATGATAAATTTTTCAGTCAAACAATTCATCATATTTTGATCATGATGTTATGCTGAACTGAGTAAGAGCCAATAAATAAAGAGAAAGATAAATGATATCCTTAAATATCCTCCCTAATATTGGAAAATATGAACAAATGACTTAAAATAAACCAGAAAAAAAATTATTATTGAATGGAGAGAGTCAACCAAAGTTACGCAAGATATACCACTTTTCCTAAAAGCAACATAGAAGTAATAAAGAAATAAAGAAAACATGAAATAGAATCACCATACATACTCAAGTTCCATTTGACATAGCAAAGAAAAAGTTTGGGAGAAATCCTCGACATTCCAAAAGTGATGGAATTAGAAACCAATTATGGAAAAATACATTTGAAAACAAAATTATAAAATAATGAAGCATAATTCCATAGCAAAGAAATTGGAAAAGAAAAATAATATGTCTGAAAATGCATTAAAAGAAAAAAAAAGGATAGTTAATGTTAGGATAATAGATACATTTTAAAAGATACATCTCAATAAGAATTAGTTATTACTTATGATTGCTCAAAAAAATTTGAAGATCACGGTATTAATATCTTAAAATAGATGATGAAATAAATGGAGACTAAAATAATGATAAGTATTAAATCACTTGGGAATCTCTATGCGTTCATCATAATAAATGATAAAAAACTATTGTGAACAAAAAAAAATAACTAGAGAAAATATGCTTACAAAAAAAAAATAATTGATAAAAGCTTGATAAAGCATAATGTAACCAAAGAATAAATATACTTTACATTTAGTTCATTTGAAGATTGATAAAGTATTATAAAATGTGATTGTGCAAATGATAGAATTGGTAGCAAGTATAAAAGGAGATTCAAAAAAACTTTTCACATTTAAGCCCTTCGAAGCAAAGTTCATATTTTAAGATTTTGATCCTCATGACCAATCATATCGTCCTCCTTCATGTTGAGATATTATATATGTGTCATTCCTTCAAAATATTGTATTGGATTTCTTATTGTTGTATTGATGCATATGATGGATGTGTTTGAAAAAAAGAGAAAATTTTACTATTTGAGAATGAGCAATAAATTTAGTGAGTTTTTTCAAAACTTTAAAAACCAAAATTTTTTGGGTGATTAAGCATTTTTTATTGTTAAGATTTTACTTATTTAAACATTTATTGGAGAGATCTTACTAAATATCTATTTTAAAAGGAATTCATAAATGTTAATGAAAATCATAATTATTTTGAATGAAATTTAATAAATTTGATAGAACAAAATCTTGGGAGGATAAAAATAATATAAAATAATGATATATCTCATGTGACAACATGTGAACACCTTCAAGATCTTGTTGAGTAGTTGAGCATATTTTTTTGGTCATAACTTTAGAAAATCAATCATAATCATTTCAATACATTATGACTCTACACTAAATTATTACAATCTTTTTACTGTACAATATAATCCTTGTAGTCATAATATTTTCTTGAAGTCATTGTCTAACAATCTCTAAAATACATAACAATCATAATATTATTTTACGTCGTGATAGCTAATACCCTATTGGTACAATTTGTCATAGCAATTTCTAGAGCTGTGACTTGTTCAATACAAAATTATAATACCAGTATATCAAGTCACAATATTATTTTCTGCCACTAAATTTTATTCAAGAAAGTATTAACATTGGTCATGAATTTTTCAACGTCATGAAACACATGCAAGATAAGATATTTCATAAAATAGTGATAGCCTGGTGAATCAATTCCTCTTGTATCATTTGCATATGTATGATTCATAGAAAGACATTAATTGTCATGTGTCTAATATTTGAGAATCCGAAAACATAAATATATTTATTACTACATCACTTCGTGTCTTTAAAATATTAAGGGTCAGGTAATAAAAATATATATTCAAAACAATCCAAAAAGATAATTATCACATTACAAAAAAAGAATATATATGTGAATGACTCATAAACAGAATAATATATAAATTTGATGATAAAATACTAATAAAATAATTATAATAGGATCATCCTTGATAGTATCATTCCAAAAAAACAAATACTTTGTATGCCAATAAAACACTGAGCATTTTCATGTTAATCATATGTGGAATATAAGCTAACTAATAATATGTACTACATAGTCAACTAACAATTATTAAAGAATTTCCTTTCAACTTATAATCAAACATACAATTTATCAAATACTAAGTATAATCTATCAAATACAAAGTATAATCATGCACAAAAATATAAACTAACCAAAGAATCCAAGTATACGTCTAAAAACTCAAGTTTATATATTTAAAACGAGAAGATGTTAATTTATTATTGATCAATCGAACTACTTACATAATCTATGTAGGATCGATATATTGATTTACATTCATTCTAATACTTATACAAAGATTTTCTAACTAACATATCTCATACTCTAAAATTGAAATACTCTTAAATTAGGATAAAATATTCTAGCCAATGAAAGGTGAACAGACTGAGAATATACAAGTAAAAGGTTTAACACTCTTAAAAATCAACAAATAAATCTTATCATCCAAAAGAAAATATATAATTCACTTTTCTAAATCGAAAAGATAGGCATTCTCAAAATTTTTTGATACTACAAAAAATAATAATAATAATAATTAAAATAAAAATAAAAGTTGAGTAAACTATAAATACAACTTAAAAAAATAAACTAACACAATCATGAATAAGCAAAAGATGAAAAAAAAACAAATACATAAATTGGATAGTAACATATCAAAACTTTCTTCAAAATACTTCAAATCACCTCCCTCTATTAGATAATATTTTAGACAATCAATATTATTTGAATTATATCAACTTTATCAGTGACCTCTGTCAATGAACAATTGCATATGTAGTTAATAGTAATTTTAGAAAGTTATTGTTTACCATAACAATAACCTTTATGATTCTCCCACACAACAACAAACAAACAACCAATACAAAAAAAGAGAGATCATTCAAATAATATTGTATTTAAGATATTTCACTAATAAAGAATAAATATCAATATCATATTTAAAATAACTGCAAACAATAGTCTAAATATATTATAAATAGACACACTAATATCCATACAACAAGAAAATAAATATATTATAAATACACAAATATCTAAAATAATTATGCTGAAATTCAATAATGAATATGGTGAAGGGTTAGAAATTAGACCTAACTGGATTCACATGTGAACATCAATTAAGACATAATAACCATATATGTAAAGCAAACACAATGAAATAAATGAACCTTTTGATTTTTTACTGCAATACTTTTAAGAAGGTCTTCATCTCTATAGTTCTTGAGATTCTTTAATATATCCCTAAACAAAAATAAAACAATAAGCATCAAACTCACTTAGAGAACATATAAATATGTTGAATTTATATAAATATTTTGTTGTGTAAACATGAAAGAAAAATCTTACTGCTCTTGATTGTGAAGATTCACAATCTCTTTCTCAAGGTCTTCCATCTCAGCATCTATGCGACTATAAAATTGGCAATCATCATCTTGTTTACCATCATTTTCGTTCTCTTCTTCATCAATTAAAGTTTCAATTTCTTGCACTTTATCATGATCATTACTACCAACAAAATCTTCTTCCATCTGAATGTATAATTATATATTTAATATTAGCTTGCAACATAAAAAATAAGTAAATAAAAGAAAAAAAATTATCACAATCAAATTTGGCACATGTTACAAGGTGTGAATTTTAGTGTGTTTTATTATTTTTCAATATATTGAAGTGAAAAACGATCATGAAAGTATTCCAAGCATCATTTTTCATTCTTTACATACTCTTATTTGTATTAATTTATATATGACAAATCAAAAAATAATACACATCTTTTATTTTTTAAATTAGTATGTAATAATTCAACATTATTACAGTTTTTAGTTTTATTTATATTTTATGCATTTGATGGAAATACTCAATTTATATGTTATCTCAATCTTATGTGCCCATTGTTTATACTTTTATTTTAACAAATATTATATTATTTGTATGATGTTAGTCTGTTAGATTTGATTATGATATCAGAATCAATATCCTATAAAAAAAATCCTATTGTGTTTGTGAAGGTTAGAGCTACAAACCTGGGAAGAGGTAGAAAGTACTTACTTGCCAAACTCTTGTTGCCACACACCCACTATGTGCGACAGGCATCAACAAGTAACAAAAGTGTTGGCGCCAACTATTGCAATATTGTAGGGCGCATGTCACTGAAATTTCATCATTGCTTAGAGGCTTCGGAAAAATTAGAACCTATTTTCTTATAGGTTTTAGGAAAACAAAAGTTAGTTTTGAATTTTTGCCAGTATGTTAGATTTCTAGAGATGGAAGGATCCATTTTTGGGTTTCAGGTTTCGACAATAATTATTATGTTTGGTCATTACAAAAACCCTAATTTTTAAATCTATGTCTAAGGGTTTTGATTGCCCCAATGGGACATTTGATTCCTCTCCAAAATGCATCACCCTAAGAGAAGTGTCACTACTCTCCTAAAAGCAAGCCCTAATGATTATATCAAGCATTGTAATATGAGCAAAATTAATTGATATTCCTTCATGAGAAATAATAAGTCAAGGAAATGAGTATACTACTATAATATCAATAAATATATTTTCTTGTATCTAATCATTGAAATAGAATTTGTCCTCAAAATATGAGATCAATATTTAATAACTCTCAATATTTGATTAATAATCTTTATATTCTATTTGAGTACTAGAGTACTCAAAGAGAAAGCACTTAAAAGCACGTCCATTCATCTTCTTTCTGCCTAGAGAGTGATTCTAAACAAAGCAAGTACATCCAAAAGTATTTGGTGAAAGATAAAAAAATATTTTTCTTAGATACATAAGCTAACATATAATACAACCAAAGAGAAAAAAAAGAAAACATCCAATTGATAAAGAAATTAATGAATAATAATGTTTCTCCTCGAAAATATTGAGGTATGCCTTTATGAAGATCCTATTCATCTTAATCAAATATTAATTCTTACTATCAATTATCTCATTACGCACATAAATATTAATACATAATGTTTCATGAACCATCTCGTACATATCTCCTAAATTACACATGATTTTTACAAAACATCCAAAAATAAAAATTTCAACATGAGAAACATCTTTATTAGGTCACTATATATCTGAGATCATATAGAAAAGAATTTGACTACTAAGAAATTGACATGTTAACCAATCCAAATATAACAGATAAATAATTTTCTCCTAATTAGAAGCACAAGTTAGACTACTAAATAGTGAGAAAAAATATTTAGTCTAGATATATCCTATATACCATCACTTTTCTTAGACTAAAAAGTGTTCTTACTAAAAAAAAATCACTGAAAAATTTTATTAAAATCTAATAAAAAATACTTATACTCATTTTGGATAATGAAATATTCAAGAAAAACATATATAAAGACTCTAGGAGTCAACATGTTTTATCCTAGGAAAATATTATGGACAAAATAAATGATATTTTTCCATGATATAATATCTAATGAAGACATGCTGACAAAGTATAAATGAAGATATCAAGTTGATGAGATTATTTTTGGTTAAAGGCATATCTTCCAAGATATTATAAAATACCTCTCCTGAATAAATGTGTTCAAGTTAGCTCAATTAAGAGGTGGCAAGTAAGCCGAGCGACTCAGGCACGGCCTGAGGCATGACCTGACTAACTCATGCCTGGCCCTGCACGGCACGATCCCAAATCATGCCTGGACCCATGCCATAATGGGTTAGTGGGTGTTGGGCCTTGTGTCGGGCTAGGCATGATCCAGCTTCCTAGCCCATAGGCACAGTCCAACAACACATCAAACTATTGTGCCCCATAACTAAAACTGGGTTTCGGGTAAAGTCAAATTTGGCCAACTTGATCAACCCAATTTTTTTAAATAATATTTAATTTTAAAAAATTCATCTTGCCTTGATCACATGGCAGTTTTTTTTTAACTCACTGCATGAATGGCTGAGGACATCTATGTGGTTCGATCCAAACCCACGTGGATGCACCAACCGCAACATGCTCATCCACAATACAATAAGGTAAAATAAAATAAAATAAAAAATTATAAATCATATAACTATAAATCACAACAAACATAATGGACAAATAAGGATGAAAGGAATAAGATTAAGGTTACCATATCCAATAACTATGAAAACCTTACTATTAGGCCATTGGATACTATATAAAATCTGCAAACAAAGATTAATAAAAAATTCAATCAATGAATGTACAAAATGAATATTTTATCAAAACAATAACTGGATTTAAAGCAGCTCACATATTGGGCAATCCCCCCATGTACATAATAAAAAGATAAAATAAATACTACATAGATCATGATATTCTCTCTCCTTAATCTAGTACATAAATATTCAAAATATCAAACCTAAAAATCTTATCATGCAGATACTGATTGGTTAATCTATGTTGATGTGATGTTGATGACATAAGATATTTAAACTAATCAAAATAACATATATTTCACATATGTAATTGTTTATCATATTGAATTAAATTGAACACTAAAAAATTTAATATAATTTTATCATATATTTTATCCTCATAATAGCTTTGTCATATGTAAGTATATAACAAAAAATTTATTTAAAATAAAATAAATAATATCATATTCATAATACTATGAATGATAATATGATAATAAATTTATTCAAAAAAAGTATTAGATATCTCATAACTAAGGTATTTCATCATAAACATTAAATTAAAAGTTGAGATAAAATTAATTTCTCACTCATTAAAATTTATTTAAATTTTCATAAAATTTATCAACTTTGACTATGTGAACTATATACTTGCATCGTCAAACCCAAGCTTAAATTAAAAAGGAGAGAGAAAGATAGAGAATATGTAGGAGGATCAATTTGGGTGTATGAGTGTGAAATTATAATGATGTGTGTTAGTCCTTTGCTTGTCTGAGCTACACTTATATTATCGATCCCAAGCCCACATTAAAGAGGAGGATGATCAATGACATCAAAAAGACATCCAGCTTTAATAAGCTCATCATAAATTTTATATAGATCCTGAATTATTGATATAAATTGATGCTATGAAGTTATATGTTTTATGCTACATGCTACATAGTCCAAATATAATGGCTTGATAAAGACCACTATAACAATACCCAATCATAATAATAAAGATGTAAGAATTCCCATAATTTCTTAGGCAATAATGAATAAAGAAGTTAACTCAAGTTTATAGGTTTATTACATATTCTTGGAATATTAGGTTAATAAATGATAAGTACTTAAAATTAGTTGATACCCTAAAATATAAAAATATTAATATAAAATATTTATGAGATACAAGTGAAATAATGAAAAATTTAGAAAATTTTATGGTTATAAACTCATGTATGTGAACAAAAAAATAAATATGAATGATATTGAAATAATTATAAATGAAAAAAATAAAATTACAGAGATCAAAAAAATTAATAATAAACTTATAACAATCAAATTAATAGTTTATAAAAAAATCATAAATATGATGTGTACATATGCTTCACAAGTAATACTCATTGAAAAAATAAATAAACTTTTTTTAAGATACATAAATGAATTAGTGCAACATATACCAAAAAAATAAATAATCATAATCAATGAAAACTTAAATAAACATAAAAGAATAAGTAATAAATTTTAGAAGGAATAAAATAAAAAATATACATTTGGAAAAGAAAAAGAAAAAGAGAAAAACAATATTAGATATTAATTAGTTCGACATTTTTATAGCAAATACATATCTTAAGCAAAAAGAGAAACATTGGACAATCTTCAAAAGTTATTCTAATAAGAGTGAAATTGATGTTTTTTATTAAGACAATTAAAAAAAATAATATGCAAAAAATGTAAAATAATATCGAATAAAAATATAACCATTCAACATAAATTAGTCGTAATTAATCTATATCTTAAAAAATATTATCATATAAAGTCTTGAAAAAAGGTATCTGAAAAAATAATAGAACATAAAAAAAAAGATAAATATTTTTTTAACTAAAGATGAAATTAATTAATCTTTGAATGTAGATTGAAATACTATAAGAAATAAAATAATAAAATAAGCAAAAAAAATTACAAAAAAAAAATTAGACATATCTAAAGAAAATATTTATTCATATATAAAAATCGATAATAAACTTGAGATTCAATAAACTATTAAAGAAATTATTTTAAAAAAATATAAAAAAAATTAAAGATATTATAAAATTATAAGGAAACAAAAAAACTAAAAAAAATAATGAGTAATATTAAGTTTAAAGTATATGATAAATTATATGATAAACTACAAAATAAAAAAATAGTATATTTATAAATTAATTATGATTTGAAAGAATAAGAGTATAGACATTATAAATTATATGTTAAAAAATATAATGCTATTAAAGTGCATAAATAAATAAGATCTAGAGATATATCTATGATAAATTGAATAGAAATTATAAACATGAATTTAATAATTAAAAGATTAAGTATATACATATTTTTTAAGTTAATTAATTAAAAAATATGATTAAAATAATTAATTTCAAATAATTAGGATAAAATTTAATTGATAATGATAATCAAAATATCTATTAAACTATTAAAATTTTATAATGTATGCATGCCTAAAAAAATTTCAAATTAATGTCCAATATCATTAACATTTAATATACCTAATATTAAAATTAATATTGAGAAAATTAAATTTATGACTAAACATAAAAAATTCCTAATTCATGATTCAATAGTCAGAATGATGGTCAAATCACTATCAAATAAGTAACATAACTAAAGGGTTATAATAATGCTTTTTTTTTTTTGAAATCTTGTTGCTCAGTCAAGAAACTCATGATCAAACTTTTGGTAACTATTATATGTCAAGTAATATTTTCTGTAATCTATAAAATATGCATAACTATACTGCTCAAATTCTATGTGACTACTTAATATATATATATTCTTCAAGATCACAATAAAAACATATATTTTTCATATTAAGTTAGTATATCATTAATATATTAAATAATACTAATAAAAAAGAATATATATAGATACAATCTTGGTAAAGATATCAAATAAGCTGTGTTATAAAGACAAAACTCATTTTTTAGGCCTCAACTAGGCCATGATATCATACTGGACATGACATAATTTTTAGCATAAGTCATACTAACACGACTCTGAAATGGTTAGCTCAACACGGTCCATTAGCATGCATTTTGTCCGAGTCATGCCGAGTCTTGCCAAATCAAGTCATGTCTGGCCAGGCTAGCCTGGTTCATTCTATGCTAGCACGGGTTCATTCCATGAAAACTTGGGTTCAATCCAAGCTAGCCTAGGTCAAATCACGGCCAGCTTAAGTCAAGTCCCAGCTAGACTAGGTCAAGTCCTAACAAACCTGGGCCATCTCCTGGCAAGCTTGAGTCAGGTCCAAGCAAGCCTAAGTCATGTTCAAGCAAGCCTATGTCAAATCCAAGCTAGCTTAGGTGAAAGCCAAGCTAGCCTAGGTCAATTTTGAGCTAGCTTAGATCAAGTCTAAGCTAGTATGGGTAAAGTCCAAGTTAGCTTTAAATATGCCACAAACCAATCAAGCCAAAACCAATCCAAAAGAAATGTCTGGTAAAATCATGTTGTGTTGTGCCTCCCATGCCAAAAAATTTGGCCAAACACATCCAAACTTGGTTCTGAATCATATTGTGTCATGCCAAGCACGACTAAACCATGTCATGCTGCATGTTATGCTCAAACCTCCCAGCCATGTTGACACCACTAAATATTGGGTAGTAAAAAGAATATATTTTAATAATTCTCATCAAATATCTGAATTGATTTTCTCACGATAAATCCCAACATAAAATCACCTATCATCCAATTTGTATTTGACTTCGCAATAAATACTCATTTACAATCAACAATCTTTCACAAAAGTCATGATACTAGTTCTCAAATACAATTAAAGAAAAATACATGTATCTCTTCAAAGATAATTTAGCACTATTATATATAAGATAATATCTCAAAGAATAAGTTTTAGTATCCTTATAATACTATCAAAAAATAATAATAAATAATATTAAAAAATAAATAAAATATGAATTCTACAAACACGTGAGATCAAATATTGAGTATGAATAACTTATTTCATACGAAAAATGATAAAAAAAATCAAAATCAGATGGACTGACTGCATGATCATTTAGTTTTTTGATAAATTTAATTTTGATCTGAGCAAACTGCATATATCTCTTTCTCCTAATATTTACTCAAGTTATTATTTGTCAAGTCTCTCATCACATACTTGTGGAGCAGCCAAATAGCTAGCTATGGTTAGAGTAGTAGGCTGGCACCAAGCGTCTAACCCAAGCTAGTATAGGTTAGTGTGGGCTGGGTTGGAGTTGCCTCAAACCCAGCACACTTGTTTGCTTAGTCAAGTCTACAGCCCATTCCAATCCTTGGTTGCTTATCATCATGCCGGTGTGGCATGACAAAAGCAAATGGACCATGACATGTTTGGCACGATTGCAAGCTCGACTCAAAAAAGTCAGGCCAATGGAAGCCTAACACAGCCTTTAGACACCTCTATCAATTCATACATCAAAATTTGTGTTAAAAAATATATGTCAATCAAAAAATAATTAGTTACGCACCAGTCGAATAATCCTAAAATGTAACTCTACAAATTAACCTTCTAATTATTCTTCAAAAAAACTAAAAAAGTATATTCACCAGCTAATTTCATAAGTTCAATCTTATATTTTCATTTCTATTATAGCATTTTACCTTTCCATTTATACATATCATGAAACAACACCATTTGATTCATTGCATTATCCAAAATTATGTAAAAACAAATTCAAAGAGATAGATACATTACATTCTTGTAAGATCTAAGAACTAACACTAATCCTTTGAAAAATTTTGTGATTTGTTGAGAGTTTAATACAAAATATCACAATATTTGTTCTTTAATGATCAAAAATAGTAATAATCAAAATGTTATTTTTTGCCAACTTATCATTGACTTACAATCATGCTGATGGGGAAACACAATAAAAAAAGTAAGATCACAATTACTTGAGTTTGCAAATATGTATTTTTCATTTCTTTTTCTTTTATAGTTCATATGTGATGATTATTTTCCTATTTAATTATATGAATCACACTATTGTTTCTCAAGATAATAGGATGCAAGTTATTCAACAACAAAAAAAAATCATTCTGATACATGTTTTAGAAAAAAAAAATTGCATTGCAGATTTTTGAGATCTATATTGTGTGTTGTATTATAGAGATGGTTTTGCCATTGAGAAAGTAAGCATGATAAGTGAATATATTAAACCTAATATGAAAATGGCGATTGACGATTATCTCTCAGAAACTAAAAGACATACTAGGCCTGAGAAATTAGATCTATTGGGCGTGAGCCCAAAACACATTCCTGATCATAGACATATTTACCCAACGAATTTTCCTGAAAGTCCTATATCAGATTTACCAATCCACCACTAAACCCTCAATAGCTTGGAAATTACGCATCCAAAACTAAGACATGTGCCAAAATACAAATCAGTAATTTCATACATCTCTGAGCAAGAGATAGATGTAATATCCTGTTCTAAAGATTACTTGTGGGGAAAATCATAAAAGTTTCGAAACTCAACAGTTTCATCAGGCAACGCGGAGCCGATAAGAGTGCTAATGACACGCTTGGCTTGTCTAGGACGCCGGGCTTGGCAATCTGAGATGTTAAATTTCACAAGAGGACTTAGCTTCGCTGACAAACAATCTAACGAAGGAGTTGTGGGAAATTGGACAGTGTGCTCAGAATCTTCCATCCCTGGGGCCTGGAGCGGGCGGGAGTTGCAGAAGAGTGATCTAGGCCTTCAGCACAACAGCTGTGCAAGACACACAAGCAGTCTTTCTAATTTGTTTTTCGTTTCGCGGAAAGTAATTAGATTAGGCCAAATAAAATATGAATTACCAATAGTTTAGGTATAATTATGTTTGGTATGTTAAAAAAATCAAATTTTTATTTTAAGTACCCTGAAAAAAAATTTAGAAACGTGAAACTAAAACTATGTGATTTATGCTCCACTCTAAAATATTTTCTCGAATTTACCCTTCTCCCCCAAACTATTAAAAATGCTAAAAAATGATTTTATTTTTTGAATAAAGATATATATATCTATGATGTGTGTGTGTGTGTGTGCGCGCGCGCATATATTTATACATACATACATTTATTTATTTATTTATTTATATTTATATATTTATATATTATATCACAATACATTTATTATATCTACATGATACATGCATACATATATTTATACATACTTATATTTATTTATTTATTTATATATTTATATCACAATATATTTACTATATGATACATACATACATACATACATATATATATATATATATATATATATATCATGAAAGCTATATCTATGTATCATGATATGTATGTGTGTGTGTACTACAAAAAAAGACGGAATTATAAATGTCATATTTCATTTCTAATTCCTTCGCTGTGGTTGAATACCGGCGGATTTAGAAAATGATTAGTTATATATAATTTCTCACTAAATTTTTGAAATGAATTACATAATATGTTTTTATAAATAGTGACGGAAAAAATTTGTCCCTAATTTTGCGATGGCAAAGGAATCATGAATTATATCACTAATTTTGAATAGATGTGTTAGATGGGTCGAACATCCTTGGCCTAACCCGAGTCTGTCATGCATGGCCCGGCACGGCACGGGCCAGGCATTGCACAGTACCCTAGACCAAAGGCATGGTTCTTCGGCATGATCTGATCGTGCTCCGCACCCCGGACCCGAATCCAGCTTCTCAATGGCCAGGCTAGGATCTCAGCTCGGTTTTCGGACTTTAGAGTCTAGAGTCTGACTAACCGAACTTAGAACCTGGTCCTGAGTCACAAGCCTCGAGCCCGACATCTCAAGGTCAAGCCCAACAGCCTGACCTGGCGCCAGCGACCGGCCTACTTATTCCAGAAGCTGAAGCTTCTAAAATATGAGGTCGTTAGATCGGTTCAACGGTCAAACCGACCCAATGATAAAAAAATAAAAAATAAAAAATATGGTGGTTTTTAATCTTAACCTTTGGATTCATTTTCCCCAATGGCTAGGGGCAGAATCTTAAGGTTGTCGTGATTCTGCCCTTTTAAATAACAAAAAAAAAAATCAAAAAAATTACAAAAAATTTGATTTTTTTTAGTTATATTTTTAAAATCTATATATATCCCCCTCATTTCATAATTTTTATCTTATCTCTGTCCATCTCAAATTTTCTCTCCATCTACCTCACAGTTCTCGTCTTTTTCTTTCTCAGTCCCTTAATTCGGATTTTAAATTTTACTCTCTAGATTCGGGTGTGGAGTGGGGATTACAGATTATCTATTGCGATGCATATATCATAGAGCAAATGAGATTTTAAGCACTATGAGTATTACTTTGTAAATTTTGTTTAATTTAGTTTATTAATTTTAAATTTTAGTTTAAATATTTAGTTTAATTAATATTAATTAATATATAACTATAAACAAAAAAAATATTACTATAAATTAAATATATTAATAAAAAAATTAAATGATAAATAGTAATTTTAATTATGATAACGAAATTAATTTACATGTAGACATAGAAAATTATAATATGGATAAAGAAAATCATACGAAAAGGTTCGAGGCCGCCAAAACTTTGGTTTCTCTGGTCACTTATACCTAAATATCTAAAAAAACAAAAAGTTAGAAAAACAACAATAATTTGGACTCATTTTAAATTAATATAACATAAAAAATGCTAGAGACACTGAAGAAGAATCGGCACAATGCATATATCATAACAAAATATTAACTTGTAAGAGTTAATGTGGGACTAGAGGTGTCGTACGGGCTGGCCTGACCCGACCCTTTTTTTCAAGCCTAATCAAGCTAGCGTGCAGTGTCTGGCACGTCACGGTTCCTTGGAAGGCAAGCCTAGTTGTCCATGCCCAAAATCTGCCTAGGTTCAAGCTGGTTCGAATTAGACTAGTTTGGGTTGGGTCAAGCTTTTTTTAAAAAAAATTAGGGTTTCGAGTGCCACACCTCCTTCGCCCGTTGGGCGTGCTAAGCCATCACCCATCGGGGCGTCACTCGGTGCTTGGTCCTCCGTGATGTGTCTAACAAGGCACGTGAGCCGAATACCCTTGGCATGGCATGACATGATTCGTGCCAAGGGTCCGCCCAGTATGGGCCCGGGCACAGTACTCTAGCATGTCGTACCGGGTCAAGCATGGTTGAACTGTGGCAAGCTTCAGGCAGGGCTCGGGTCGCCCGGCCTATTTGACACCTCTATGTGGGACTAGGCACCATGAGAGGCATATCAAAAAGAGTTAGTGAGAAAAGATTTAACCAAATTGATCATCACGATGTGTCTTTCGATTAGATTTTTGTAGGATCTAAGGGTAGTAAATATCATGCAGACTTATTTTCAATATATATATCGTAGGATTCCTAGGTACACATTTAGGAACAACATGCTAAAATACTATAACTTAAAAAAAAAGAAATAATAATCAATTAATTTAGGAAATATTGTGGAGTGGTGTCCATCCAATATCTGGACTAGTCGCAACAATGCATCTTATACATATCTTACCACCTACTATATAGATTCTAAATGCACCAACAAACAAGGTGCATTAAATCCTATACAAACCTAACTCAATGGTGGTAAAGCAGGATACTCAATGTGTAGAATTTCAATTAGTCGACTATGAAAATTAGTAGTATATGAAGTATAGTTAGACCCCTTAATGCAAACATCACTATTCACTGCAGCTATATTTGAACCATATTTCAAAGTGTGAATTTTGTATCTATTTACATAATATATGGGATACGTCTATAAACTTTGTAATGGTCCTTTTGCAAGATCTTTCACTTGTCTATTACATATATTTGATGAATAAAATTGTACCTACAAAATGATAAAGGATAAATTCATACATAACTAAAGTTGCACATAATTGTTTAGGACCAATAATGATAAGTTATATGTTGACATATTTTTCAAACCAATTTACAAAATATTTTTCAAGCTTTGTATCAATTGAATCATCATCAATATGAGGTTCTCTTTATCTTAATTCTAAAGCAAATATTATTCAAAAACAAAATTGAAGATATTTTGAATAATTAAATTATTATATCACATACAATGATAAATAAATGAGAATATGAAATTATTATAAATCTTACTAAGTATAAGGCGTAACTTCCTCATAGTTTAACAAAATGTAAGTGTGTGTAGCATAATACTCTAGGTCATACAAAAAAATACCTTGATATTGCTCTACCATATGATCTTCCTGCATGTTTGAAAATAGAAAGTATATCATTTTCTTTTGATTCATCCCCCATACCATATACATTCTTTGGTGACAATTTGTTATGTTGATTATACAATTTTAGTCGAAAGTAGTGAAAATTTTTAGATTAACAAATGAAAATTATATTTTTTTTCTCAGATGGATACATCCATTTGTATTGAACAATGCATTCATATGACAAGTGGATTGGAAGATGTTTCATATCATCAAATAATCTAGAAGAAAAAATATGCTCAAGTTTGCATAAAATAATGGGGGTGTCATTTTGTAATTGCTTCATTTCTTACTTTCTAATGATATTACGAGTGAGATTCTTAAAAAAACTCATTTCAGTCAATGCTTCCCATACATTTTGTGGAAGTAATTCACAGAATGCTATAGATATTAGTCATTGTATGAACATGTGATAATTATGACTTTTTATTTCAAATAACTTATGCTTCTTCATATTAACACATCTTCACATGTTAGATGCATATCCATTAGGAAACATAACATCTATCATTCATTTGCACAAAGCTTTCTTTGTATAATTTTCAAGACTACAACAAAACTTAGGACATTTATTCGTTGATTTATCCATGTGTAACTTTGGATGTGAATAGAGCTCTTTCAAATCATCTCTTGATTTGGCATTATTTTTTGTTTTTCACCCACATTCATTATAATATTAAAAATATTATCAAAAAAAATATTCTTAATATGCATCATATCTAAGTTGTGTTTAATAAGATTTGTTTTCCAATGAGGTAAATCCCAAAAGATACTTTTTTTCTTCCAACCATAGTAATAATTCTTTAAAATTTATATAGTATAATTTGCATCAACTTCCATAATATTTTTAAACCCATATCATTCAATTACTTCTAATATTTCACTACATAACCTCAAATGTGGTGCACTTTTAACAACTTTATCGTATTTCTTAAATGCATCAATATTCATTCAAAATGAATACTCTACATGTAATAATTTATAGTGATTATTAAAACAAAAAGTATTTCCTTCTTTGCCCAAACTAAAATCATATGCGTCCTCCATGCTATAAGAACAAACTCATTTTCCTATAGTACTCCACTTGGACAAAATTAAATATGCAAGAAAATCACGTATACTCCACATAAGTGCTGCTCACATTTTGAAGTTTTACTTTCTAGATATATCATATGTTTCGATACTATCCTCCCACAAAATTTTGAGCTCTACAATAAGGGACTAGAAAAAAATATCCATTTTTTTGAATTTATTAGACTTGGCATGATAACACACAAAAACATGTATTTATCTTTCATGCACATCCATGGTGATAAATTATAAGGTGTAATTATAATCATCCATGAAGAGTATTGTTGCCCTATTTGTTCAAATAGATGAAATCTATCTGTGCATAGCTCTAATCTAACATTTTGACTTTCATCTACAAAATATGGATGACAATCATTAGAATATTTCTAAGAAGGAAAATCTAATTAGTGTCACATCATGTCATTTTCAATAACATATTCTTTGTATCAATTCATTTTATTAGTAGTGGTATCAAATGAAAATAATCTTTACAAATGAGGAGTCAATAGAAAATAATACATCTTCTTGTGAGGAATATTTGTTTTTTTCTTTTTACAATTTCTATCAATGATAGTTACATAAATTATGCAATTGTTTCATTGTCTATGCCCTAACATATAATATAGTCATTAATACAGTAAATATATTTTTCCATCAGGAAACCCAAAACTCGCATTAACTTCTTTGTCCTATTAAAACTATTTATCATGACGTTATTCTTTATAACAATTCAAATAACAAGTGGCATATTTCATCATAATACCTTTCTAAAAATGATATTTTTGCCTTTAAATTTATTAATCTAGCTACCGTATATAACTTCGAGTAGTCATACGAATTATATTCCCAAAACTCTTCTTGTGGGACTTTTAGCATTTCACAAAATTATTTTACTGATATTATTGGGATATCATTGGTGATATCTGGATTTAATGAAAGACCAATAACATTCTTTAAAATTACTTCACATGCATTATTGGGATTAGCAAATTACATTGCAATAATTGAATTAATATTTCTATGTACATTATACTTGGTTATTTGTGGTATAACTAATTCCTCATGTTTATACTAATCATAATAGTCGCAACAAATCTATTTTTTTTAAAAATGATATTACATTGTGATCACATCATAGAAACTTCGATTTTGATATGTACAAGCATTTACATGGACATCTTTTTTTTATTCATAAATTAAGATGGGTTTTCAGTAAAGACAATAAATTACTCAATCTTATCTATAAATTCATTAAATAAAAATCTATTTTTTAGTCTTGCATTCATCTATTGACAACCATGTCTTATAATAATTTTTATTTTTTAGTCATATACTAATAAAGAAAAAAAAGAAAAATTTGCAATCTCATTATTAATAATTTCTAATTTAATAATGAGTATTAAATAATTTGCTAAACATATTACACATAATAGAAATAATAAATAAATTATCATTGTCAATATATTAGATAAAAACTATAAAATAAATCAATGAAAAAATAAATCATATAAAATAAATTTGCATACTCATAATTAATAATTTAATAATGAGTATTAAAAGTTATCAATGATAAAACATATAAAATAAATCAACTATCAACGTGGAAGATAAATAAATGAATGGGAAATTCATCTAATTTATATGATGTATATTGTATGCGTGGGCTTATACCACATGTGACATGTAATATGATTTCTTTTACCTTCATAATCTTTTTTTTCCATTTTTATTCTTATCATAAATGAACATTTAGGCTTTATTTTAATAATTATAAATTAATTATTGTTAAGGTTTCACCATTAATATGAATTATTCTTTTTGAAATTATTAAATTCATGTAATTCTATCAAGGAACAAAATGCAAAATAATTATGGCAATATTAACTATAGGTCAATAACAAAATACACAAAAAAATTATAACTCAAACAAGTTACAAAATAAAATTTGCAAATCAAAGTATGAGTAAAAAATATAAAATAATGTAAAAAAAGGTATTTTATCAATTATATTTATAATCATTCAACAAAACAATAAGATAGAACACAATATCAATGTTAAAAATAAAAAGAAATTATATGTAACATGAAAATGGATAAATACAGCTATTCTTGAATACAATACTTATGGGTTAAAATGAAAATTATAATTTTATATATCAATTATGGATTAAATGAGCATCAATCAATATATGGAGGATATGCAATCTACAAATGATTCAGACGAAATGAGAATCAAAACCAAAAATCTCTGAAACTAAGTATGTTTGAAGTTTCGAAGTGTTCTTCAAAAATTAATTATCATATTTTTAACAATGGAAATTATTTCCGTCGCTAAAATAGTGACATAATGATTTATGTCGCATAATTATTTTAAATAATATAGTGACGAATATGCATGTTATTTCTCATTTAGCGACGAAATTAATGCCCCTTGCAAAAAGTATAAATGGATGAAAAAGTTTTCGATACTAAATACCACGCAAACATAATCAAATCCCACTTCATGATGCTATTAGAGACAAATTAAAAAACTTAAATATTTCTATCGCTAAATAGTGATGAAATTTTTTTTCATTTTAATTATTTATTGATTTTGTAAATTTCATTTCTAATCCATTTCAAATCAATTCCTAATTTTTGAAATGAATTTGGAAGTTTCTAATTTTCATTTCTAAATCCATCTTTTTTTTGTTGTGATATATATACTTATGTATATAACTATCTATCAACATCGTATATAAACATATACATAGTGATCTGTGTGTGTGTGTGTATCTATATATTTATATAGATATATAAATATATAGATAAAGATTTATAGTTATAGAATATAAATAAATATCTAGTAATTATATGGAAATATATAACTATAGATATATACAGATATATATATATATATACAGATATATATATATATATATATATATTATTATTTATTTATTTATTTATATAGATATATAAATATATAGATAAAGATATATAGTTATATAATATAAATAAATTTATAGTAATTATATGGAAATATATAACTATAGATATATACATATATATATATTTATATAATTTACATATATTTATATGTATTTATATATTTATTTATTTATATTTATATTTATATTTATATATTTATATTTATATAATTTACATATATGTATTTATAACTATAAAGACATATAGAGGTATATATGTATCATGATGTATACTGGATATATATTTAGTTGAAGCAATACCCAAAATTCCATATGGTTTTATTTGCAATTTTTTATTTTATGAATATTAAAACCAAAAGTGTATATCGAGATATATTTTATAGATTGTTGTTTGATATTTTTATTTGTTGGTATCACAAATGTGTATATCTTAACAAATTTGTACTTTTTACAGTGAAAGAATATGTTTTTTTTTATTTTTTGTTAGAATTTGGGTGTGTCACGTGTGGTGTGTATCCGCATGAATCTATAAAAAAATCAAAAAAAATATTTTAGCCGATCCCCCCGTGGTCCCCATGACGAACATATACAATTTGTGTCATTGTGTACGTACATGTGTATTTGCATATTATAATTAATCTAGTTGTACATTTGGTAAATGTTTTTGAAAAAAAAAAAGATAATCATTTTAAAAATTTAACTACATTTGTCATAATTAATTAACCAATTTTTTTGTTGGAATGAAAAAAGTTCCGACATCAAGTTAATGGCATTCAAGCTTTGATTTTTCCCAACAACAAAATTAAAATACACATCGCATACACTAATTTCTACATAACTAAATACAATGTGCACATTATTTTTACACATACTAATTTTCCTTGAACACAACTAAGTCACATGGTATGAATAAAAAAAAACAAGATTTTATCCTATAAACTTTACATTTTGGATCATAATGCCCTTTATTTATGATAAAATTATGTTTGACTATTAGGTTATATTTATGCACTAAAATCATATTCAACAAGGGTATAATTTGGGATCAATGTAACAATCAATCCAATACATAAAAAATATTGGGCTTGAACATTTCTTTGTCATATCATAAATCCATAACTTGCTTCACCATTGAAGCCATCTATGTGTATCACCCATTTTCTCACCAAAGTATCTTTTCTCTTTATCAACTAGCATGAAGAACTCCTTTGGTGTAGCCCACCTTCACATTTTGGACATTACCAAGAAGACATGAAGAATATCATATTGGCCCTCTTCTTCTAGTTTTCTAGAAGCTAAACCTACTCTATGTGTCTTTGTTCGTGTGGGTTTCCTTACAAAAAGGACTCAAGGAGAACCATCTTTCATGGTATTTTTGTTGCATTTTTCTAGTATGCACTTAATCCTTTTTATGTGTCATTTTTTTGTTTGCTGAAATATTTCCTCTCTTTTCTTGTTCAGGCCCACATGTTTTTATCAATTAAAAAAATTATATTTTCTTGTTCATTCCCACATGTTACAAAGGTTATTATTTGAGTGTAGTCATTTCTAAGGTTATGATTATTGTGTTCAAAGGAGATCATAGTCACTTGTACACACAAGCTAAGTATTAATGTTATGACATCCTAACAACATCATGGTAATATATTATATGAGATAAAAAAATGTCAACATCATGGTCACTAACATCGCTATGAATACTAAAGAGATATGAAATATTATTTTTGTGTTACAGCTAAATACTAATGACGCGGCCACAAATATATCAAGAAAGATTGATTATTAATGTCACGACCATCACACAATGCAATGACTATATAATAATATTAGAAGTCATCTCTACTCAATGACTTTTTTTACAGCATCATGACCCTCTATGGATTACAAACAGTCGAAGGCATGAAGATATGGTCATTTAATAGCACCACAACTTCATATTACAGAGGGATCAAGCTTAAGACATAACTTTACATTACAAAAAAAAATTAAGATGTGGGAGAGAGTCACAGTTATTTTCTAGAGTCATAGATATTTTTTAGAGTCACGATCTCAAACTAAAAATATGAAGGCCAAAGTTATTACTTTTTTAGAGTCATAGATATTTTCTAGGTAAACATGACTATCATTCTTGAAAATAAGTTATCCTTGTAAATCCTTTCAAAAATTAAATAGATGTTACAAGACCACATAAGATTCAAGTCAACAATGGAAGATCACATCATACACTAATTTTGCAACACAACAACTTAGATTGGCACAAAATCCAAAGTCAATCTTCCCAAACCATTGTAGAATCGATTTTCAAGTTTGACAAAGCAAAATAAACCAATAATATGCTAAATGATAGAATTCAGAATAGGGGAAAGAACATGAGTCAAGAATGAAAAAAAAAAGAATTAAATACACAAATTATAAAAATCAACGAACATCACATACTTTGTCATCTATCCTAAAAGCCTAATTTTTTTTTACAATAAGGTGTAATAATAACCAAAAAATAGAGCACACCCCATGTTTATAAATCTAATCACATTGGTATCTGCTACATAAATAATTATGAAAATGTTTTGGTCTATACTTGCCAAGATGAAACATACAAACAAAACTCAACCATGTTTTTTCTGATCATTAAGTGGAGTGTATGGGCTAAGAGCAATTTAGCCCATCGTTTACATAGCAAATATGTTGCATGGACTAGCGAGAAGCATCTTGTACTTTGTAGTGGTCGTCCTCAGGTTGGTTCAACCCAATTAACCCAACCCCCAAACCCAACCCCAACTCAAACCCAACACTAATCAAAAATCCAAATCTAACCCAAACCCAACCCCAACTCATACCTAACACCAACCAAAAATTCAAATCCAACCTCAACCCAAAACTCAAACCCAACCCAAACTCAAACCAAACTGAATTCAAATCCCAAACACGACCTCAAGCTCAACCCAAACCCAAATTTCAATCAAAGTAAAATTCATGTTGAATTAGGTCGACTCTCAACTCATTCTAATATATAAAAATTGATCCCATAAAGTTGGGTGAAACTATAGTACTTGATTTTTAAAAAATGTTTATTATGCTAATACAAATAAGGTTTGAAAGATAAAAAAATAATAATAACATATAAATTTTAATACAATCATAATTAATTTTAATATCAATCTTATATTATATAAATTAAAAAATTGTGAAAATTTTATAAACTAAATTTTTTAATTTTATATAATTTAAAATTTTAATTATTTAATTTTATGTATTTAATTTTAATTATTTAATTTTTATTATCTATATTTTTTGTTGTTACAAATGATACTACACAACCTAATCCAACTAAACTTATTCTTAAAACAATTTTTATAATGTCAAATTGAATTGGGTTTGGATTGGATTTGGGTTAAATCACAACTCGACCCAACAAGCTTGAGTTGCAACCCTTCTAATATCAATAAAAATGTTATTCGAAAATTTAAAATTTTTTTATTACAATATCCCTGCTAATAACTACATATATGACTACTTCAAGAGATAAAAAAGTAAAATCAATATATTAATATTTGTACATAAAATATCTATAATGTCTCTCTTAAAAATTATATTAAAATTTGTTTCTTAGATAAATAATTAAATTACTCACAAATCAATTCTTATAAATATCTTTTATTCTATTTTCTTCAAGCTCGATTCTCTATTCTTCCACGTATAACTTTTTATTCTCTTTATAATTTTTATTTTCACATTTCTCTATGTTAAAGTTCTCTTTTTGATAATTGTAAGTATATTCATTAATTTGAGTTTGGTGACCAACACCTCCACTAATCATATGGGGAGATAGGACTCTCCTCATAGCAACACTAAAGACAGTTAATATTACTATAAATGATTAGCATAATAGTATTGAAATAATAATATTTAGTTATTTAATTAAATTATCTTCAATTTTTCTTTATTTTATTGGAAAAACTGTGTAACACTGCAATAAATAACAAATATTTATATTTCATGACCCTAAAATTTTTGATTTCAACATATATGAACAGACTAATAAATAATCAAATTTTTGTATTTGCATACCACATAAGAAATAGAATGATAGTAAATATTATGATATGTTTGTCTCTTTGAGGTTTGTAAGTTTCATCCCCTTTAGTTACCAAGTAGAGGTGTCAACCGGGCGGGCCTGCCCGACACGTTTTTAGACCGTGCCCGAGCCCGTGCCGTGCCTGGCCTGAGCCGTGCCGTGCCGTGCCTGGCCCGAGCCGAGCCGAGCCGTGTCGTGCCTGGCCCGTGCCGTGCCATGTCGTGCCTGGCCCGAGCCGAGCCATGCCGTGCCTGGCCCGGCACGGCGGCACGGGTTCTTCCCGTGCCGGTTTCACGCGGGCACGCGTGGGCGTGACCCGGCCCCTCCCGAAAAAAAGACCACGGGTCGGGTCTGATTTGATCCCGACCCGCGGTCCCGACTCCCAACCCGGCACGGCACGGCCTGCCGTGCCTACGTGCCGTGCCATGCCCGGATGTTTTTAAACCGTGCCTGGCCCGGCACGGTAGCACATTCGTGCCCTAAAAAAATGGGCCGGGCCGTGCCGGGCCAGCCCATTTGACACCTCTATTACCAAGTAATAGTTGAGATATGAAATTGTTTTTTGGCATATATGCCTCCTGGTATATATGTCTCCTGACATATATATGGTTAGAAAAAAAAATATTGGAAGATTTCTATTTTAAAGTACTAAATACAAAATATTTTAAAAAATATATATTTTCTTTTCAAAAATTTAAAAATATACCTTAAAACCTAAAATAATTATATCTTGGTACATCAAAAATCAATACGTGATAGACATTTGCTAGACATAAAAAGATTCAAACATATAACCTCCATGTGCAAAATAATGCCAAAACCAATCCAGCTATATGCTTCATATCGAACAATTAGCTAATTATATATATATATATATATATATATATATATATACATACATTTATATATATGTTTATAGATTTATTCATTTATATATTTATATCTTTAAATGTTTATATATGTTAATAACTTTATATGTACATATATTTACATGTTTGTTTATATATTTATATTTGTTATAAAAAAAAGAGGAAAAAACAAAAAGAAGAAGAATAGGGATCATTATATTTGACTCTGATTAGGCCTATTCACAGGCTAACAAGAATGCCAAAGGTTAAACTTTGAGAAAACTAAAAGTCATGGAGAAAAATTCAAAGGTATTACATAAATAATGATCATTCATTTCAAAGTAATGGTTATTCATTATAAAGTACTTATAATACTTCTCATTTAAAGACCATAACATTAAAGAGAATGTCTCATTAAAACCTTACTAGGAGAAACCTAGTGGAACAAAAACCTAGTGAAAGAAAAAGATTACATGGTACTTAGTTAGGATTACCATGTTAAAAAACCTTGCCAATAAAATCCAATGGAATAAAACTTGGATAAAAGAAAAAAAAATTACAGTGCACTAACAACCAATCATGCTCCCCATCAAGTCAACATTTTTAAGTCGACACATTCTAATTTTATATATTAACTTCTTGAATATCGAGGTTGGTAATGACTTTATAAATAGACCTGCTAAATTATTACTTGATCATAATTGTTGTATATCAATTTCACAAATCTTTTGAAGCTTATATGTATATAAAATTTTTGGTGAAATGTATTTAGTTCTATCTCTTTGATATAACTTCCTTTAATTTGTGCAATGCATGCAACAAAGTAATCAAATAATATTGTTAGCTTATTTTTGATAGAAGCGAGCAGACATGATTCTTAAATATGGTGGATCATCGATCTTAGCCAAATGTATTCATTACTTGCTTCGTGAATTGTAAGAATCTCTGAATAATTTGATTATGCAGCCTTAGCCACCATTCTCTGCTTGATAGATATCCATAAGATAGCAGTTTCATTATAGTCTAAGACATACTTGATTTGCAATCTGACTTTACGTGGATGTGATATTACCCTACAATTGCATATTCGAATAGTTTTTGCTGACTCATTTGAGTAGAATAAATCCATATTTGTAGTTCCAATGAGATAGTGTAATATATATTTGATACCATTCCAATATCTTCTCATTGGAGCTAAACTGTACCTGACTAATAAATTAACAAAAAAATAATATATGTTCATGTCAATTGCAAGATATATAAATATACCAATGATACTAAGATATGGTACTTTAGGACCAAGAAATTCACCCATTTCACAAGGTCAAAATAAGTCTTTTTTCATATAAAGTGATCAGATATCCATAGGGTAGCTTAATGGATGTGCTTTATTCATATTAAAATGCTACTAGATTTTCTTGATAATGTTGATTAATGAACCAATACTCTATTTGGAAAATATTCAATCTGTAACCTAAGATAAAATTTTATTTTCTAAGACCTTTCATTTCAAATTCTTTCTTTAAATATTCTACTATTTTTGTGAGCTTTTCAGAAGTTCTAACAAGATTTAAATCATCAACATAAATAGTAATAATTACAAATCCTATTTTTAATTTCTTGATAAAAATACATGGACATATAGGGTTATTCATATACCATTCTTTTAGCAAAAATTCACTAAGTCTATTGTACCACATACATCCAAATTATTTTAATTCATACAAAGATTATTACAATTTTATTGAGTACATGCTACAAAGCTTTCTACTAACTGCTTCAGGCAGTTTAAATCCTTTAGGAAATTTTACGTGTATATCACTATCTATGAATCCATATAAATATGCAATGATAACACTTATTAGACATATATCCAGTCCTTCATATACTACTAAGCTTATCAAAAATCAAAATGTGATTACATCCATAATAGGCAAATATGTTTCCTCATAGACAGTGTAGGTCTTTGTGAGAAATCTTTGGTTATTAATCATGTCTAATATCTTATGATATTATTATTCTCATTTCAATTTCATATAAATACCCATTTATATCCAA
Organism: Sapria himalayana; assembly: GCA_029783825.1. NCBI lineage: Eukaryota > Viridiplantae > Streptophyta > Magnoliopsida > Malpighiales > Rafflesiaceae > Sapria > Sapria himalayana. The sequence goes on from JAREIK010000055.1 coordinate 340,223, forward strand.
TAAGCTTTACACTCATAGGTGTTTGGACTACAGGTCTAAATACTTCTCATTTTATTAATAAATATAATTCTATATGCATAGTCTCTTTTCATTTTAGCTAATCATTTCTTTATCTACATTTATCTATATTTTGTGGTTCGGGATCATTATCATTTTGTATGATGCCTAATGCCATTTGAAAAGTAAAGATATTACCTACAACAAAATTATTCATATCTCATTTTTCATATTTGTGCACATAACTTGATGAGATTTCATAATTTTCAGGTACTTTTGCCTCTTTTGAGGATATTTGTTCATTTTACACCTTTTTGAAAGTTTGTTGTTCAATATGTGCCTCTCTACAAGTGTATTTTTCTTTACTTTTATTCTCATATTCCGAAGAGCTATGTCTTTTGACCCAATTGGTATCACATGCTTTAAGCTATGTTTTAGATTCAGTTATTTTATGTCCTTTAGGGACCTCAAACTAGATTAGAGCATTCACAATTGGGATATGTGACTTTGTCACTTTCTTTATATCCATGAATACATTTAGTAATTAATTTGTAAGATTTTGTAAATGAATGATCTTTTGAATTTAAAGTTCATTTTGATTTGTATGATGATCAAAATGAAAAAATGTTAACATTTCAAGTAATCTCTTATCTTTCTTTTGAAATCAACTTTTTTCCCCCTAATGATGGGAATACAGTTTCATTAAAATGATAATCTGCAAATTTAGCTCTAATCAAATTCCTGTTAAGGGTTACAAATATCTTATGATAGACGACAAATCAAAACCTATATAAATCTCAAGTCTATGTTGTGAATCCATTTTGGTACATTGTAGGATACAATTGGTACACGAACTACACAACCAAAAACTTGTAAGAAAAAAATATTTGGTTGTTTTACCAGAACAAGTTGTGAATGAGAGTATCCATGGTAAGATGTTGATGTCATAACAACATGTCCTCAAGTAGATACTAGTAAATTGGTTTTCATTAGCAATGATCTAGCTATTAATTGAAGATGTTTGATCAAAGATCTTGCTAAATCATTTTGGGAATAAATATGAGCAATAGGATGCTCAATGTGACCATCAAGTGGAGACATATATAAGGACTATAAAATAATAAAAAGGTCTATATGGTGGATGAATAGGTCGTCCACATATGTCCTCACGTATTCTTTATAAAAAGACCAATGATTCAGATATGATTTTATTTTACTATGGTCTAACTATTAACTTACCGTATGAATAAGGATCACAAAAAAAATTCATTAGGCAAAGGAATCTTTTGGTTCTTTAATGAATGCCCATGTGATTGTTATATAATTCGTCATATCATTGAAGATCCATAATGACCTAGCCTATTATGTCAAAGAGTAAAAATCTTTAGGTCATTGAACTTCTAATTCATTATTGCATGACTTGATTAGCTTAATGGTTGTATGGTATAACATAGAGGAGAATGCTAGTAGCTTTTCCATAATAATCTTTTTTTCTAAAAATTATAGAGGTAACTTATAAATATTTTTTATTATATTCATTCATAGTTTCAATATGATATCCATTTTTACGGATATCTTTAAAACTAATCAAATTTCTTGTTGATTTGCTAGAATATAATATATAATTATTATGAAATCTAATTTCATTTAGCAGCATTATATTTTCTCTTCCGGAGTCTTCAATTAAATCTGATGTACTTGAGATGATACTTACACAGACATTAGTTGCTATTTAATTAAAAAAATATTTTTTTCTCAAAGAATTGTATACATGATTGTATAATTAGCAAGACATATATCACCATCAATCATCTTGAAATTCAATAGTACACAAATTTAGATGAATATAATAATATAAAAAAACAAGATGATATTCTTATTAACTCAAAATAAAATACATAGAATTATTTAATATTTACATTTTTATCTTCTACTAAATAATTAAAACTATCATTAGGACATTAAAAAAATATATAACAAAATAAGGTAGTTCCAATTCATTTTCATCAGCAAAATTAGTTTCTACCCATTTACCTTTATCCTTTAATGATGTTTGATATTGATCTATCAGATGTTTGGCCGTACGATAGGTATGAGATCAATGTACTTCCATTTTAAATATATAACAAATCTCGTCATGAACATTGAAGAGTTTTTTATGTATAATTTATCTATTTCCTTGTTTTATCTCACAATTATTCTACTTTTTGTGATGAAATAAGTTTTTCCTTTTTAAGCGGTTAGAAAGATGATTATCATAGTATCATGAATTCTATCCTTGACCATAACCACGATCATGACCACGTCCATGTAGAGATATCAAATGGGCTGGATAGAATGAGCTTGGTCCGAGGCACGACATGACTCGGTCATGCCTAGCCCCGCACGACATGGTCCAGACCCTTTCATGGACCCTTGCTAGGCTTGCTCTCGGCATTACTCATGCTGTGTTGTGCCGAGGTAACTCAGGCCCTGTGCCGGGCAAGGTACGGCCCGGTACCGTGGCTTGAGGGCAAGAGATTTCGGCATGACCTATATCGTACCCTCTTCCCCCCAAGCCCGAGATCGACTTTCCATCGGTCTTGAACTTGACCTAGAGCCAAACCCGTTGGTTCCATCTCCCTGGCCTGAGGCTCAATTGTAAGTTCTAGAAGCTGAAGCTTTTGGAATTTATGACCGTTTGGGTCAGTTCAACAATCTAACCAAACCAAAGATCCAAAAAAAAATTAATTTTTAAATTTTAGCCTTTGGATTTTTCCCACAACAGTTACGAGGCAGAATCTAATGGCACTAGGGATTATGCCCCTTAAAACACTTAAAATGATATAAAATAAATTGTTTTTTTTTTAATTCATATCTATATAATACCCCCCCCCCCTCCCCCCCATTTATAATTTATAACTTATCGCTTCTCTCTCTCTCTCTCTCTCACTCTCTCTCTCTCTCTCTCTCTCTCACTCTCTCTCTCTCACTCTCTCACTCTCTCTCTTTCTCAGTCTCTCATTTTGTATTTTTGTTTCAACTTTCGGGACTTGAGTGTGGAGTGCGACATGTTGATTGTGGTGTGGTGTAGATATCAAAAGGTAAACGTGATTTTACACATTGAAGATATTCTTTTAAATTTTGTTTAGTTAAGTTTTATTTTTTAATTTTAGTTAACTTTAAAATGTAAAAGTTTAGTTTTAGTTGAATTAATATTAATTAATATATACTTTTAAAAACATTAATTACAATATATTTAAAAAACAAATAATAAAAAACTCTACGGAAAGGTCTGAGGCCGCCGAAACTTTGGTTTCTCCGGTCACATCAACTCAAACATTTAAAAAATAAAAAACTAGAAAAATACCAGAGTCTGAACTCACTTTAAATAATAGAAAATATTATAAAAATATTATAATATTTTTATAATATTATAAAAAAATTATAAAAAATTTAACATGTAAGAGTTCATGTGGGATTATGGTACCTTAATAGTATTGCCAAATAATGCACAAAAAAATATGGTACATTAGATCCTAAGTAAACTTAACTCAGCAGTGAGTTTTTTGAAACTGGATCCATTTCAACCTCAATGCTGACCTCATTCATATATCTCAATAAATTAGAGAGAGAAGACATGGTCAAAGTGATCATCATGATGGGTCTTTCGATTGAATTTTCGGAGGATCAAAGGGTATTCAGTATCATGCTGACTTATTTTTTAGTCTGCATATCATAGGATTCCTAAATCCACATATATGAACGTAATACTAAAATACTATAACTTAGAAAAAGAAATAATAATTAATGAATTTAGGCATTATAGTGGAATAATATCATTGACATTCGTATTTGGACTAGTCATGATGATGCATCTTATGCATGCCTCACCGCCCAACATGTAGATTCTAAATTGACACTAAATAAAAATATTTAGGATTCTCAGAGATTCTCCATCCTCATGATGGCCCGGTCATTTATGAAAGTATAATGAGAATCTTTATAGAATATAATATTTAAAATAAAATATATAATAATGCATTCGATATTGCCACTAACAATGGAGTAGTAATTAACATGTTTATTAGGACTATTAAAGATGGACAATTATAAGAGATTTTTCATGTTAGATGCTTGTGTTACATCATTAACCTTATTGTATAAGTGGGGATAAAGGTTGTTTCTCCCACTTTAGAAAATATACATAACTCACTAAAATTTCTTCATAAGCCTCGCCGAAAACATGAGTTTGGTAGTTTCTATTCATCTACGGGTCTAGAGAAGAAGAAATTCCAATTGAATGTGTGACATAGTTAGAATTACACATACTTTAAGTTGAAATCATATGTTAGATACGAACACATTGTATCCGACTACATCAATAATAAGAGTGACAAACTTATTATTGGTGATACTGATTGGACTAATTGAATTTTATTTATGAAATTTATTAATAATTTTTATGACACGACGAACATGCATTCATCTATTAATACTCCCACCACTTGCATTGCACTCGGGTGCATTTAGAATATTAGTAACATATTTAGGAAATTTAGAGATGACTTGATATTTAGCTATATGGTTGTAGAGATGGAAACCAAGTACTTAAAGTACTGGTCCACCATTTCATTTCTTTTTTGTCTGGCTGCCTATGTGGATCCTAGGATTAAGGTGGAAGGGGTAAAAAATATTTTGACATACATATCCTCATGCATGAACCAGGAAGGCCAACCTAAAGGGTTCATTTACGAGAAGTTAACTAGTCTATTTATATACTATGATATTAAGTATGGTGGTAGTAGTAGTGAGGCTCCGAGTACGAACATGGATATAATATTCAGAAACGATGACCTTTCCATTCAGTTAGCAAGGGAGAAATGACAGGGTGGACTATCGAATAGGAGCAAGCTGTCTCTGTACTTAGATACTAATTACTAGTTAATTCTATCACATTCTGATAATAAGAATCTTGATATTTTACAATGTGAAAATCATATAAGTCCACATATCCCGTACTATCTAAGATAACATGAGATCTACTAACTTTTCTGGTGTCGAGCATAGTATTGGAGTCTACCTTTTCTATTAAAGTGAATATGATTTTAGATATGAGATCCAAATTATGTCCAAATATTATTGTGGTATTAGTATGCATGAACAATTGGGAGAATTTGAGCTTAGAAATTCAGGATCGTGATGAGACTGCAACAAAAGTAGAAGAGTTTGTTGCTGATGATAATTTGTAGTACATTTATGATGATTGATGAATGATGTGAGATTGAGCCATTAATAATTTAACTGAGTGCCTAAGCCTACTTTACTGCCTATGTCATATTACTATTGATACATTAATACTGATATTATTATTGATCATACGCTAATAATATTTATTATTTTCATTTATAATTTTTGGATTATCTTTTTTTTTTGGATTTAGATACTTATGTTTTTGTAATTGTCATTGAATATTTGGATTGGATTCATATTTTATTAATTCAGACAGTGAGTATAACTCAGCCCAAACCCGCCCCGAACGAGCCATATCCAATAACTCTAGGAATGACCCGACCCAAAAAAGTTAAAACTGAGTCGGCTTTGCCAAAGCTATGATGTGCCATGCAAGGCACAATGGCCTGATTAGGCCACCTAAAATGGGCCGGGTTGGCTCGACCCGACCCATTTGACACCTTTATTCACGCCAATGCTTGTGGGATGAAATTGTACACTTCAAGAAATAGTTAATATCTTTTTAGATGGGACTCCTAGTTTTTTAATTGCAGCTCATTATTTTGTTTAACTACTAGAAGATATGATAATTACTCTAAATATTTAGTAAATTTATGTTCTTTATATTGCTGCTATAAAAGCACATTAGTGACGTGAAACATTGTGAATATTTTTTTAGCATGTCTTTATTTGTGATTTTTTCTCTGCAACTTGAAGCTTATTTTAAATAGAGCGGAGTTATGGTCACTAGTTATTTTAAAACATTACAACCTCATGTGTAATCTATCATAATAAGCTTTAGGTAAGATTACAAATTTTTAGTGATCAAATCTATTTTTCAAATTATTCCATAAGGTGAAAGGATCTTTTACAGCGAGATATTCATTTTTTAGATCCTTTTGGAGATCTTACCAAGGAAAAATTAGTGTTTTTGCACAGTACTATTGTGAGACTTCATTTCCTTCTTTTACAATTTCTCCAAGATTCATGAACATCAACTGTATTTCATCATCAAGAATCCATGATGAATAATTTTTACATGAAATATCAAGTGTCACAAACTCAAGTTTTGTGAGAATGTACATTTTGAAAAAAAATTTAATATACGAGAAAAAAATATAATGATAAAATAATCGTACCTTATGTGGAGCAAATACATGCTGATAACATATTATAACAAAATAAGAAAAAATATAAAAAAGAAAAATATGAATCATTATATTTGACCATGATTAGACCTATTTATAGGCTTACAAGAAATTCTAAAAATATAACTCTGAGAAAACCATAAGTCATGGCGAGAAATCTATAGGTCTTACATAAATGATAATCATTCATTACATAGTATTTATAATAATATATATATATATATCCACTTAAAATACAATGCATTGCATGCAGCTTAATGGATTTTACTATGATTTTATACAATACAATGCAAGCAAACGACAATCATGATATTTGTGTTTGAACATTTTTTTTAAATTATCACTGGGGGAAAAAATTGAGTATTCAATTTTCAGAACACCAACACTTAATTATTTTCAATTTTATTACACATTTTTTATAATTTTGAAAACAAGAGATTTTTTTTTTTCAATTATTTAGTATTTGATACACCAAATCAAAAATCTCACAAATATAGAATTAATAACACTAAAATATAATTTTTGTTTTTGTTTTGATGTACTAAATAATAAAAAATAAATTTGAGTGTAATAAGAATAATAACCATGTGTTAAGTAAACAAAACATTACTTACAAGAGCAGCTCCACCCAAATGTTAATTCCTAAAGGGGGTATTCTTTATTATTTTTAATTACAGTATGGCCATCCATTGGCTGTTTGCCTGTTTCTATAGCAGGCAGGAGAGGGGTGCATCAGGAAGAACACGAAAGCATGCAGACTCCTGGCCAATAAGCCCAAGCAGGCGGCAAGCGAGCATATTTTTCCATTTCGGGTTGCTCCTTGTATGGCTGCTCCATCAATTTAAGGAGCCTCTTGACCTCTCCAAAATCTCCCTGTTCGGCAGCATCAATGGCAATCTGGCATAAGTAGTTTCGAAGGATATACTTGGGATTTACTGAATCCATTTCCACTTTCCTCTCTTCATCTGAGATGCCACTAGCAATCACCTACACAAAAATATACATGAATTTTCCTAAAATTTTTGAAGAAAACAACACAAAATATCCACAATCATGATAAGTGATGGTCTAGTATGAATTATTATAACATTTATATCTCTTGCATCTACTTTTTTGTATCGATGAGAAGTATATATATATATATATATATATATATATTACATTTATTTCAAATATTAAAAGATTATAGTGTTTAAATAGATCATATCGAATACACAAGGCTCTCACTGTAATAATATAATTGACAACAATAATATTTTCAGAACAAAAAAATATATAATAAATAAGATATAATTATTAATAATATGATTGTTAACTCATATGTCAATAATCAAGAAATATAAAATGAAAATACGAATAAAATAATTAATAATACCTAAAAAAATAAAAAATATATATCATTATCGTAAAGAAAATATTCTTCTCTAGTATGTGTAAGTGACATAGTGGATGAACTTTGTTAGAGCCCCTAAATGACTCTGGTAGTCAGCCCGTCTCTTTCCGAATTGCATAAAGTTTTTGGCCTCCTCTCTAAGAATAATACTCAAGCCTCAATAGTTATCTATAGTATGATCATTTTTTCTATAATATGTACACTACATAAAAAATCTTATCTTAAATTTTTATTTTAGAAATACTAAATTCAGAGATCTGCCCCCAACCAAAAAACTACAATTGAGGGTTTCCTAAACCAAAACAATAATTGAGGAAAATTCATAAAATTCAACCAAGCTAAAAATGGTTCTAGCCTGAGCTAAGGAATTCATGCAAACTAAACTTGAATATGCACACAATTTGGATCTGACCAGGAGAGACTGGCCCAATTCATTCCGGGCTAGCCTAGTTCATTACAATCTAGCCTATTTGGCTGCCCGACTCAGCTACTACTTCTAAATACACTCTATTAGTCACAGTTTCGGGCAAAGATCCTTGAGAGATTGATATTTTATTTATTATAAAAGTAACATATTCTAGGAGAGAGATTATTTTATCATATAGAATATATAGAGTTGATACTCTTACAAAAGATTATTCTCTTAGATTGTACTACAACATACACTCATATTGATCAAAGTATAAATTTCATATACGGCAAGACACGCCTAGTTGACTCTACTGACTATTACTAACAAACAAATTATATGAAAAATTAATTATCTGACAATTATCATATCGAATTTAACCTATATAATCAATATAATTAATTATTTTTTATATTCTCTTTGAATAGTTCCCCCAAATATAACTCTTAGCATACTTGGTTTATGAAGATCACTTTGACTTAAAATCTATTTCAACGATCACGGATATTTACAATTAGCATGATATTTAGATTTCAGTTTAAAACCAACTTGCACTAAGAGATGGTCAGCGAAAAGTTTCTTTTAACATTTCCCGAATCTCTCGTGAAAATATGAGAAATAAATGATAATTTTGAAATTATATGGAGAGCTATAACTCAGAGTAATATTGACAATTATCTACAATATACCTTGGATCTGACACCTACTTATGATAATCAGGTATTCAATTTCTTTATATACTACTCTTTAATGTGAAAGTCACTTCGTAAAATATAATTTTCGATTTGATATTTTACGAGCAAAAAAACTAAATAAAAATAAGATACTTTTTCATCAGTAAAAAGATATAAAATAAGACTATTACAATAACTTATATTCAAGCAACATAATAACAAGCTGACATATTCATCAAGCCTTTTAAAGGCCATAACACACCTTTCTTTCTCCTACTCTACACTGAATATTTTTGACCTCAAAACATCAACTAGAAGGGGAGTGTGGCTTACAATTTGTTGTTTTATTTTATTTTATTTTTTTGTATTATGAATGAGATGACCCAGCCTTCTAGATGCTCTAATACAACAAGCTCCTAATATAAAGGCTGCCTTGTACATTTTGATATAGTAATTTTCATTTAAGATTCTCTTTTGGCTAGTTTCATATGCTATATGATTTTCGTATAGTAGGTCTCTTAATGATAAAATAAAAGAGAAAAAGGATATCTTGCTCAAAATCCAAAAGTTATTTCAAAAGTTTGCTTAGAAAAATAACTAGGAGAAAAAAAAAGTAAAACCCTAATAACATAATATAGACATTCCAACTTAATAATATTAACTTTCCAATGATATGGTAGTCTGGATGACAAGTTACCACATGCACAACCTTTGAGCTAAACCTACCGTTGGAATGGAGGAAACCTACTTTCCCCGTAATCCAGGTGGCTTGTCAGGGCACAATGTGGCCCCGAGCATCCACTTGGCATAAAAAAAAATCAATGAATGTTAACTTTGATATTATCCTATCCAAAAATTATGAAAATTATGTCATTGGCTACTATAACATTAAAGAAATAAAAGTCAAACAAAATAAAAAAATAAAGATTATCCAATCCAATCATGCCAAGTGTTACTTATTCATCCCTAGTGTTTAAAATTAAGACATAGGGGATGACACGTGGCTCATGCAAATCATGGAAAGGGTCTAGGTAACAAGGTAGTTTCAATGCCTCATCTTAAGGTGCACCATTAGATATGTTCAACATGTGCTTTTAAAAAACACTATAGAATGTGCTTATTAATCATGATATTAATCTTTCCCAGAGCAAATCCTAAAATACTAGCATTATGTAATTACATAAATACTAACACACCAAATCTTAAGAATTCTAAAAATAAAAAAAAAATAATCAAGAATAATACTGAGATTAATATTAACCTGAGAAATCATCATATTATGATGATAAATACATTCATTCAAATATAATGGATCTCATGTTTGAGTCTCATCAAATATAACCTCTTTAATTTTAAAAAATAAGATTGTCATAAAATTAATATTTTCTAAAGCAAATGCTAAATCATTAGCATTGTGCATTTATACAAATAATAACACAAGAGATCTCACAAGAATTTTAAAATTAAAAAGATTTGGTCAAAAATAATACTAAAATAAATGATCACCTAAGAAGTACTCAAATCGTGAAGATAAATATATTCATCAAAAGATAATAGGTCTCGGGTTTGAGATTCATCACAAGAATTTTTCTATTTTTCAATTTTTCTATAACTGCATCTCCGTTATAGATGCAGTTCCATCAGTGCAGTCGCTTCCTTGCCACTCTCATTTCAATCCGCTACTTCCACTCCTCTGTTTAGTTTAGTTTGAAACTGACTATAATGATATTAGCATTTCCCAGAGTAAATAGCAAATTATTAGCCTCGTGCAATTAGACAAATATTACTATACCACATCCCATAAAAGTTTTAAAATAAAAAAAAATGCTCAAAAATAATACTGCGATAAATAATCACCAAAGAAGTCCTCATATTATGATGATAAATATATTAGTCCATGGATAATATATCTCGTGTTTGAGACTCATCAGACATAAGCTCATTGATTTTCAAAGATAAAACTATTATGATATTAACCTTTCTCAGAGCAAATTATAAATTATTAGCATTGTGCAATTAGACAACTACTAACACACCAGATCTCATAAGAATTCCAAAATTTAAAAAGATTTAGTCAAAAATAATATTGAGATAAATGATCACTCGAGAAGTCCTCATATTATGATGAAAAAATTCATTCATCCAATGATAATAGATCTTAAGTTCGAGACTCATCAAATATAACCTCTATAATTTTCAAAAATAACTGTTATGATATTAACATTTTCCAGAGAAAATGCTAAATTATTAGCTTTGTACACTAAATATAACCTCCTTGATCAGTTAGTCTTAGCAAAGGCATCGTTAAAATTTATGCGGAAAGATCAACAAAAAATGTGCCATTTAGTTTAGTATTCAAACATACATTTACTATGGTGATGATATCATAGCCCCCCCAAGGCCATGTTCCCCTTATTCTAACAAAAATCACGACCCTAGGTATCTCTCATGATTTTCCAAAGGAACCTCAGTTATGTAACAATGCAACTTTGTTCAAAACTCACCACTAAACACTTAAAACAATGCAAATATGCAGATGTGCGCGCGTCAAACAGGTACCTCAGCCATGTAAGATTTCACCCATCTTGTCCAGGCTTCTTGGCGTTCCTTTCCAATGTCAAAGAGAACTGATTTTAAAGGAACCAGCAACTCGCTTTCCGGAACACTAGATTCCACTTTAATATTGGAAAGCAACCGGAACAGATTTGTGTAATCAACTTTATCTATTGCCATATTATGCAACAAATTATCATTCAACTCTTTACTGTACGTGAGAAGGCCAAGTTTGCTCGTCATTATGTCTTGATACTGATTCATGAACATTATTTCATACCTGCAAAAGCAGTTTTTAGAGAGAGATTAATTTAAGGATAACATATTACAAATTCAACTCAAACCTATAAGTTCCATGATATTAGAGAGCTCATGGATCTCACTTTTAAGCTCACTCCATCTGTCTCATTCTCATTCCACTATGCAATTATACAAACACTAACATACAATATCTCATTAGAACTCCAAAGTTATAAATATTTTTTAAAAATTAATATTGGGATAAATGTTCACTTGAAAAAATATCATATTATATTGCCATATCTTTGTATAGTAACAAGCACTTTCACTTGAAAATGATAAATCTTTAGTTCGAGACTCACCAGACAGATCCTCTTGGATTTTAGTAGATAAGACTATCGAGAAATTAATTTTTCTTAGATTTTATATAAAGCAGGAAACTTTATACATCAAGTATGAACTCCACCTCCTAGTATGTCTCAGCTTCTAGTGCATGATTATACAAATATTAACGCACAATATTTCATAAGAACTCCAAACTTAAAAATATTTAGATAAAAATAATACTAAAATAAGTGTTGAACCTAAACATTTCTATTCAAAAGTGATAAATCTTGAGTTCGAGAATCATCAAATACAATATTTCTGATTTTCGTAGGTAAGATTATCGATATATTAATTTCTCTCAAACTACGTATTAAGCTAGGAAACATATACGTTGGGTATGACTTCCAGCTCCCAGTCTATCTCAATTTTCAGTATGTAATTACACAAATACTAACACAGAAAATTTTGTTAGAATTTCAAAGTTAAAAATATTTAGACGAGAATATTACTAAAATAAGTATCCAACTTATCATGTTGCATTAATATATTAAAGATCATATCTTAGTGAAATATAATGGCAAGTGTCTTGGTTTAATAATGATACATCTTGAGTTCAAGAGTCATCAGACACAGCCTCTTTGATTTTCCTAGGTAAGATTTTTTAAATATTAACCTTTCTCTGGCTTCGCACTAAGTGGGAAACCTTATACACTGGGTACGACCTCCACCTTCCAGTCCAAGGATGATAGATCTTGATTTTAAGACTTATTAGATACAGCCTCTTTGAGCTTCAAAGATATGATTACACAAACAATATCATACAAACTCTTATTAAAACTCAAAAGTTGAAAATATTTTAACAAAAATAATACTAAATGGTAGTTCAAATAAAAAATTATTATATTATATGCATAAATTAGAAATTATATCTTGATGCAATACAATGATAAATATTTTCGTCTAATGATGAAAAATCTTAAGTTCAAAACTCATCAATCATAGTTTCTTAAATTTTCATATGCAAGAATATCGAGATATTATCTTCTTTCAAACGCCACACTAAGTGAACCTTATACCCTGGATATGACCACCTCCCAGCCTGTCAGCTACTCTGATCATAAATTTGAGAACAATAACTCATTCTACATTTTTTTTTTATAGGCAATCATTCTGAGCGAAGTAAATACAGTAGAATTCATCTAAATTAAGCCAACTTAAAGTAAACACCTCTGCAAATTTCACCTGTATTATCTAAAAATTATTTAAACTAAGAACAATATCTATGTCTCAGCTCATTTTAAACAAGGGCATCAAGATCACCAGCATTGATTCTCCTACTTCAAAGTATAGTAGTGTACAACGAATCATTTGAGCGACACTATGTGGCTGGACATTTCAATTCATCAGTAAGGTAAAACAATAATACCTTTCTATAGCATAGTTTGCCTCCTTTTCATTAATCAATTGCGCAGTAGATAATGTAGCGGCGAACTGTTCAATATTCCATAAAGCAATATCAGGCTGATTCGCAAAACAATATCTTCTGCCAGGAATATCTGTTGTGTTTGGTGTATATCTTGGGTCAAAAGCATCTAGAAAACCAAACGGACCATAATCAATCGTGAGACCCAATATGCTCATGTTGTCAGTGTTCAGCACACCATGTGTAAACCCAACTCCCTGCCAACTTGCTACCAAAGCAGCAGTTCGTTCAGCAATCTCCACTATCCAAGCTGGATTCATCAAAGAGATAAGAAAAAATCACAATGCAATCTTGAAAAGCATAAAAGGCAGCACACATGAGCCAAGTCTAAATAGAGAGCAACCACTTAGCAATTGAAAAATGTCAAAAATCTAAATTCATTCATCAAGCATGAGTCAAGTCTAGGTTGAAAATAAGCATTTAACTAATAATTAAAATATATATATATATATATATATATATCCAATGAACATCTACCGCGAAGCATGAAGTCTGAAAGAGATTAATAACTTAACAGTCTTATTCCAAAAAAAAAAAACAGAGAGTTAATAATTACCAAGTCTCAAACCTTAAAAATTAGAAAAATATCTTAATAATACCCAAGGCAGAGCACAAGACTATTTGACAAGCATGAGATCTGAGAGAAATTAATATCTTAATAATTTTACCTAGAAAATTAGAAAAATAATATCTGATGAGTCTGAAATACAAAACCCATTGTCCTAGAACAAAAATATTTGTCAACACATCAAGACACGATTGGTAATCACTTAGCAAGCAATAAAAAGAACATACTCAATGCACAAGGCTCTCACTAAGCATGAAATCCGACTGAGGTTAATATCTTAATAGTCTTACCTATAAAATCAGAGTAATAACATCTTGAGTCTCAAATATGAAACTTATCATTCTTTGACAAATATACTTGTCATTACATCAAATTTGAAAAGATAAATTATTTCATAAAGATAATAGCGAGTCTAGTATCATAATTACTAAAATTATTACCTACCTATAAACTCATTATAACATATTGCATTTTTCATTTATACTACGTATTGCAATACCCATAGTATATTAAAGTTGTCCAATTATTTCTTTATTCTATTTATTCATTGTACTGTGACTAACATAAGAATAAAAAATACATGTTTACTTTATTTATTTTAATTTAAATAGTGATATTTAACATAGTATCAAACAACCAGAAAAAAAGAATGAAGTATTATTATAAACTACAAGTGCTCTAGACTATTATTAAATATGATGACATCAATGTTAGTCATAATACTTTGTTATGCACACATACTTCTTGTTTTATTGTTTTAACTAAATTTTTTATTTTCATGAATTATCAATAAGCAATTCTATTATAAAATTAAAATTTTTATTATGATATTCTTTACAAGATTAGTTGTTCTTGAAGATAGTTCTTTAAGGAAAAATAAACTTCTTTAGTTGTTCTCAGATTAGTTAATGTTTATTAATTCAATTGAAACTTCTAAAACTAAATATAAAAAGGATCTAGCTATACAATATATTTTTACAATGTATAGAGAGTGGCAGAATTACCAAACAAAGATGAGTTTAAACACAAAATAAACTTTAAAACATTATATAAAAAATCACAAGCACACAAAAAACTCTATAAATCTCAATACTATGAACCATTGAAAAAATGTAGAAGGAAATCTGCTATAAATGGTTATAAGTTCGGATTGGATAGCCTATATATTGAGTGATTCCATTCATAAAGTAAAATAAGCTAAAACAAAATAAAACAAAAAAGAAAAAAATACAAATGAACCAAGTTCAATACATAATATTTGAGAATATATCAATTGACTAATTTGTTACAAGAACATTGAACATAACAATAATCATATTTCAAATCTTTTCTAAAATATAAAATTGATTTACTTCTTCATAATTTATTCGATCATAAAATACAAGAATGAAGTCTATATGTTTCACAATTTGACTATCAAAAAAATAATAATAATAAGAAAAACAAGTGAATAACTAAACTCTTCAAAAATATGTCTAATCTAAAATAATTCAAAATTTGATGTCAATATCACTTTGAATTCAACCTCTACACTAAATCTCAAGGCTAACATTTATCTCTTACTTTTCTATGAAATATGATTATCTTAAAAATAATACAAAATTTTATGATAGATCTCATCATGATGTAAATTGATGCTTATTCGATGTTGAAAATATAAAATATTCTTATATACATATTTGTGATTTATGGTGAAATATAGGCATAAAAATAACAAAATTATAAATTAATTTTATTACTTTAAAAATTTGATGAGTTTTGATGAATAAATTTTAAGATATGTTCTGCTGAAAAAGTAATAGATGGAGTCTTGTTTAATTCGGACATTCATTCTTGCGAAACTCTATTTAATTGATCATAATAATCTTTAAATACTACTTTCCTACTAATTCATTATCACAATTCTACTACTAGAAGATATATTCTTGGTGATTATGATATTATCATTGTATATATCTTAAAAGAAGCAGTTATTAATTAAAATTAACATTATATAAAATATTTCCTTATGGATTTTACCTTCGGCTTGTGATTTATATCATCTCATATTTCATAAGAGAATGATGATAGATAATTATCAGGACATATACAAATATGTCATAACTCATAAGGTGGTGATATCTCCTGTGAATATTTTTTAGTTATATGATTCTCACCTGTAAAACTTAAGAGATATATGTTAATTGTATTAATATGATGCTTAGAAAGCCAAAAATACAAATAGCTATAAACTATATAAATCTTAAGTCTTTATGATACCTAAGGCCAAAAAATAAAAAAATATATATGAAGAAATCACAAAAGATAATCATCAAAATTACCTAAAAGATATTTTATTATAAAGACTCTCAAATATGAATAATATATTGCTTTGGTGATAACGTACTAGGAGGTCATCATTGGATCTTGCTTTATTGTGACAACTATCATATATGCCACTAAAGCAAAAAATTATTGTACAAGACCCTAATATTCATTATGTGTCTAAACATAATATAATTTAAACTAATTTAAATATACATCATATAAATTAAATAAATAAATTTATGCATATATGATTGTCTAACAATATGAATATCTATTTTACTAAAAATAAATTGTTTCACTGTTGAATAATCAAACTATCGATACAATTCATATGATATTGATATTTGATCATCTTTATGTTTCATCTAGCTCAATCTTTATAGTGAACACCTACATGCAGCTAATGACAGACATTCCTAAAAGTTGAGTTATTAATTCTCAAGTCCATTTGAAATGAAAGATATTTATCTCTTTCAACAAGTCATGATATCATTATGAATAAAATAATCTAAGGAATTAGGAGTATCATATTATCATCAAGAGATATAATAAAATGAATAAAAAAAATATATGAGTACAACAATATATGTGAAATAAATTATTGAGTAGAACTTCTTTATATCTCATTCTTCTTGAATATACTCTATATCCTAGAGGAAATCTCCCCCTTCGTACCTCATCCTGAGCTAGGAGTGAAATAAAATAATGAGTTACTACATAATTTGGACTAGAATAAGATTTCCCTCCAAAAAAAATTATCCTCTAGAGCCTATTTATTTTGTACCTATTAGTACATTTGTATCAGATGAGTGACTTTCTCTCAAATCTGGAGATCCTAGTGAGATTGCATGAGAGTAAAGAAAAATAATAAATTCAGATATACTATCTAAAAATATAATAGATTTTGATGCATAAAAAATATAAAATCAAAACTCATCTCGAGCAAATAACATGTGTACCCTTTTTGGGTATGGATACTAAAGTGACCAAAAAATAAATAATTTATCACACTACGTTATTTTGTCATGTCCTAGTAAGAGAATAAATAAAATAAATATACCCAAAAATATTAAGATACAAACAAAATAATATCTCAAAGTGCAAGACTTAAAAAACACACAATGAGAAAGAACTAAAAAAATATTTGGTCGATGATGTATTTATGATAAAAATCATCTCTCCAAAAAAATTTCAAAATAATTCTAGCAAAAAATATTGTTCGTACTACCTCAACCAAATATACGATCGATCTTTCTACAATCTCATATCAAATTATTTCTTTTAGGTCATTATATGTCAAAGTATTTTTACTTGTATTGATATTTAGTCAGACAAGCCAAACATGTAACATAGAAAATTTTGATATATTTTTTAAATTGATAAATCTTATACTCTAGTGTAGAAACATATATTAACACTAGGATATAAAATTCTTAACATGTCTATAAATGAGTGCCAAAACTAAGACTAGACAAATAATAAGTCAATTACACTCAAATATCTAATAAAATACTTTATCATAGAAATAAAAATATATAATCTATTATGTTCGATCTCTAAAAAAATCATCAAAATTTTTCAATCCTACAAAATAATATCAATAACAAAATAAGATCATAATTAAATTACTTAAAAAAATAATACTCTAAAAGTTAAATATTATTATAATTCAAGATTTATGATAGTTTATCATTGACTATTAAAACGTTCAAATAATAATTACTATATATAATCAAGATTTATTATAATAAATAAAAAATAATTACTTGTGATGCGATTGTTGATTTGAGTCAATAACTTGAGCCTAAAGTAGAAGACATGTTACAAAAATATAAACCCTAGAAGACATGAAATCTTTATTATTATCTTAAAAAGAAATTTAGTATATTTCTTTCTAATAAGAATTTTAAAAAAAATTATAATGACCTCTAAATGGCTCGAGTAATCAGCCTATCTCTCTCAAGATCCTATCTTGCCCTCGGACTCCTCTAAAAATAACTACCATCACCTTTCTCTCTCTCACTCTCATATATCCTCTCATCCAATAAGTAGACTTTAATATTATGCTAAATACTAAAGTGATCAATAAATTTTGTATCATCTTAGATAGTACAATATAAATATATTTATATGATTTCAATTAACTCAATATACCAAAATTCTTAATATCATCAAGTTAAAAGATGAAATAATAATCAATATATAAATACCGAGATAGCTCACTCCTATTCAATAGACTACCCCATTGTTATCCCCTAACTAACTAAATAAAAAACTTATTATTTATAAATAAGATATTCATGTCCATAGACATAACTTCTCAACAACTAATATCATATATAATATTGTAATATGTAATTATGTTATTCAATTTTTTATGAATTCAACTATAATATCCTCACTCTTCTGCTTGGTTCATACATATAAATATGTATGTTAAAATATTTTTTATCTCCTCTATCTTAAATTTAATTATTCATACAAATAATTAAATAATAGAGTTAGAATGATAAACCAATATTTTAAATATTTATTTTCCATCTAAATTATCATGATACTAAATATAAGGTGTCATACATACTAAACATATCACTAAGATTACATATACACCCAAATACAATATATATGATGAGAGTATAAATAGACGAATACATATTTATTATTTCATAAAAAATCTTCAAAAACTTAAAATAAATAATATCTCAGTCTAAATAATTAATAATAAATTCATTACTCTTACTATTAATATAACTAAATATCATATATTGATAGCCAACACATAACTTTAATATCATTTAAGTAGAATTCAAATGATATCTCACAATCATTTAAAATTTTTATCTTTTTATATATGATGCCAAACATAGTGTTTAACATTTGTTGTCTATTAGGCATTATATGATATTTTTGTAAATTTCTTATATTTTCTAATACAAGAAAAATAATTTTTATTTATGTTTGTACTATTAGATTAATTATGTGTCACATATATATTAACATAAAACTTTTGATCTAACAGTACATCATAACATTGTCATTTTGAAGATGAAAAACCACAAAAAATTATAAAATTTATTGATTAATTTTCCACTTAGAATAGACATTGTAGATGGTGAGACATACAATTAATTCATCATTGCAACTACTCCAGATGTAGAATATCATGGAGACCACTCTACTGTATTTTTTTATTTCATTAATTATTATTAATTTTTCTAATTTATAAAATTTTATTATGTCATTCCTACTAACAAACCTAAAAATTTAATAATAAGTAGGTTAAAAGTAGATCTGTATATTATTAATTATCCTATGATCTTTCATAAATTTAATCGAAAAAATCATTATAGTAATTAATTTAATTATCTTTCCTCCCAAAGTAATTACGATAAATAAAAATGATCAACAAAGCTAAAGTTCATCAAAATTCAAAAGTCACACCACTTTGTTGAGTTTGCTTGGGATAAATACACCATGTTTTTTAAAATATTGATAATCATGTCTCTTAAGATGATCAGTATCACCAGTACTCCTATATATAAATATTTTTTATAATATATACATTATACAAGATCTTTAACACTCCAATAATTTTTATTTTTATTTATATTATAATGAGTCTAGACTACTAATATTTACCTAGTTTTAAGCTTTTTAGGCAAATAAAATAAGGTCATTAGAGAAAACCTAGTTTCGGCCTGAAACCTTTCGATTGAATAATTGTTATTACATATATATAACTTCTAAGACAATCATTATCAATAAAATTACAATTTATTTATTTATTTATTATTTAAACTTTAAAATAATTATAATTTTTAATTTTTATAAATTATAACACAATATGATAAATAAAAATTAAATTTGCACCTTAATTTATGTATGCACCAGTCCACTTTTTTTGAACTAAAACCTTTCAACATTGTAGATTTGTAGTTACAGACTACAATTAGGTCAGACATCAAAGTTAAGACTTAGTTTAGGACGTAAAGTAATCAGTAAATCATAGATAGAACAAAGCTAGTGTCAAAATAAATAACAGAGAACGACGAAAGGAAAAGAAGAAAATAAAAATGAATGAATAATAAAATATTTCAATTCTAAATATATATATATTTTTTTAATAAAAAGATTATATTTTTAAATATAATCATCAAATTAATTGTTAAATTTTTTTATAATAGATGACTTGAATTAATTGTTTAATTTTTTTTATATATGTTAGGGAAAATTACAATAATCATCAAATTTCTACCTGACAGCCATTGAAAGCAAATCTGATGGTTACAAAATATAAAATATTTTTAATTTTGATTAATTGACAATGACAATGACAAGATAGCACTTGTCATTAGAGATGTCAGGCTGTTAGAACTTCAATAGATAAATAATGCAAGAAGAAAGTATTCGAAAAAGCATTTATTCAAAGTTTTGATTTTTTGTACACTTTTGAATTCTTGCAGTAGCCATACCTTTTTGGCGGCGGATTTCTTTTTTGTAATTTTATGTGTATTCTGAGCATAGAACCAAAGAGTGGATAAGATTTGGCGGGTTTGCCTAAATCAGCAAGTCTTTTAGTCTATTATAAACTGTGTGCTTGTGATAATAAAATTATGTGTTAAAAAATGACAATGACAAGATAGCACCTGTCATTAGAGATGTCATTAGAGGTGTCAACCGGACCGGGCCGGCCCGGCATGAGGCACGGCACGGTTCGGCCGTGCCTGGGCCGGCCCGGCACGTTTTTAGACCATGCCCGGGCCCGTGACGTGCCCGGGTTAGGCACGAGCCGTGCCATGCCGTGTCTGGCCCGAGCCGTGCCGTGGCACGGCACGGCGGCACGGGTTCTTCCCGTGCTGGTTTCACGCGGGCACGCGTAGGAGTGATCCGGCCCCTCACGAAAAAAAGACCGCGGGTCGAGTTTGATTGGATCCCGACCCGCGGTCCCGATTCCTGGCACGGCCTGCCGTGCCTACGTGCCGTGCCGTGCCCGGATGTTTTTAAACCATGCTGTGCCCGGCCCGGCACGGTAGCACGTTCGTGCCCTAAAAAACGGGTTGGGCCGTGCCGGGCCGGCCCATTTGACACCTCTAGATGTCATACAATATGGCATGACACAGCCCATTTGACACCTCTAATACGGTGTCTATGTCGGTACTCAGAGCCTAACACCAACTACTACCATACCTAGTGTCGTAGTTTATAAATAAATTAGTCAATTTTTTTTGAATGAACTATTTAGGTTGGTAATCCTGATTCAGACACGAGGATATGTATATCAAAATATTTTCTACCTCTTCCACCTTAATCCTAAGATCAATGCAGGCAGCCAAAAAAATAAAGAGATAGAATGTTATTACTTTAAGTATTTGATTTCCATCTCAAGAGCCATATCACTAAATGTTGGATTGTCTCTAAACTTCCTAAACATGTTACTAATATTATATATGCACATTAGTACAATGTAAGTGGTAGAAATATAAACTAACAAACATATGTTAATCCTGTTATAAAAAATCTTTAAAATTTTCATAAATGAAATTCCTCTATTCCAGTCTCTGTCATCAATAATAAGTTCGTCACTCTTATAATTGACATAGTTGGATATCATGTGTTCGTATCCAACAGGTGACTCAAACATCATGTACATGTAATTCCAACAGTGTCTCACATTATTTTAGAATTTTTTCTTTAAACTTGCAGACAAACAGAGTCTACCTAATTCATATTATTTACTAGGCATTCAAATATATTTTAGTAAGTCACGTATTTTTTTTAAAAGATATAAGATATTTAATGATGTGACAACTTTCATCCCCGCTTATACTATCATGTTAATGATATGATACGTGCATCTAATATGAAAATTATTTCCTAATAACTCATCTCTAATAATCCTAACAAACATATTAATAACTATTCTATTGTCAGACACATTATTAAATGTAATATTAAATATTTTATTTTGAATATTATATTCTCTAAAAATTCTCATTATGTATTAATATATGGATGACCTATCATGAGGATAAAAAATCTCTAAAAATCCTAATATCTTTTTATTTAGTATCTATTTAGAATCTACATAATAAGCGGGAAAATATACAAAAGATGCATTTACATTTTCACGACTAGTCCAAATATTGAATATCACGAACACTACGTCACTATATTGCTTAAATTCATTTGTTATTATTTATTTTTCTATCTTATAATATTTTAGTATGTCGTTCATACATGTGGATCTAGGAATCCTGCAATATGCATGTTAAAAAAAGTTTGCATGATACTGACTATTCCGGGATCCTCCAAAAATCTAATCGAAAAACTCATCATGATGATCAGTTTGATCATACATTCCCTTCCTAACTCATTGTGGTATATAAAGGAGTGTCAACATAAAAGTTTAACTAGATCCAGCCTCAAAGACCTCACAACTCAGTTGAATTTGCTTAGGATCTAATGCGTCATTTTTTTTGTTCAAAGATTGGCATGTATCTTTAGGTGCCCTTTCCCATATGCACTCCTTATATTATTTTTATAATACTTATATTATGTCAATTCTTCATCAACATCTCTAGCATTTTTATTTTGTATTATAATATAGTTAGTCCAAATTATAAATATTCTTCTATTTTTTTATTTTTTAGATGTTTAAGTTTGGGTCGAGACCATGAAAGAAAACATAATTTTGGCCTCGAACCTTTTCGTAGGATTATCATTATTAATTTTATTTATGTCTAAGTTAATATTAAATTAGTTATCATTAAACTTACTATTTATCATTTTTAATTTTTTTAGTTTATAAATTATATTTTAATTTCTAAATTAAAAATTTTTGATATTAAAAAAATTAAAAAACTAAATAAAACTTTAAAAACAATACCCGGTCAGTTAGAGACTTAGCATTATGTAAGCATAAGATTATGGATTAGAAAGAAAAAGCACAAGCCCGCACAGCACCGGATTTTTTTGACATCCACCATTCACGTCCATAGTCCAATGTCCACGTTCTTTAAGCTTTACAAAAAAATCAAGACCAAACAAAGAGGAAAGACAAGAAAGAGAGAGATAGAGAGGAGAGTGAGACTTGAGAGATGAAAGATTTAAGATATTGATTTGAATGAAAAAATAAATATTTCAAATCATATTCATAAATATTTTTTTAAAATATATATATATATTTTTTATCTTTTCAATGTTTTTTATTAATGAAATAAAGCATAAACTCAACATTCATCAAATCTTTTGCCCTAATCATTGGAAGTGCATCCAATAGCTTGGATGTTAAATGATTTTTTGGACCATTGGAAACCTAATGCTTAGCATAAAGGGGGATCAAAGCTTCTAGACCGTCTAGAAGCTTTGGCCTTCGGGCTCATCGAGCCTCGATGTCGGACTGGAAGAAAGGTGCATGTGTCCACCTGCGGCTGGGTCATGCCAAGTGGACGCCCTCATCCAACCACGTGGTTGGTTTATTTAAAAAAAAAATATCACATGTACCAAGTGGGGCAAGCATTTTTTAAAAATAAAATAATAATTTTTTTTAAAAAACTAGGTAGGGCTGGCATGGTTTGATCCGACCAAGCCCGATACCCAATCCAAATTTTGAGGCACAGTAGGTACTCGTGTTGGGCCGTGCCTATAAGCCAAGTAGCTAGGTCATTCCTGACTAGACATGAAGCCCAGCAACCCCTGGCCTAGCACGACACGAGCAGTGCCTCGAGCCAACATGACACAGGTCTAGGCAAGGTTCTGGGCAATGTCGTACTGGGCCAGGCACGGCTCAATCGGGCCATGCCCAAGCTGCCCGGGCTACTTGTCACCTCTACTATCATTATCATTGTTGAGGAAAGTGATTCTTACATATTACATTTAGCTAAATGCACAAGGAGAGGGACTCCAAATTTTTTAAAAACAAACCATGCCTCATGCCTTATGCTTGCATGAACCATGCTAACGTGTCATGCACACGTGGCATGCCAAGCTCGGCATGAGGCATGGTTTAACCCAGCTTAACACTGCATGAGACGTGTCATGGGCTAACATAACTACGATCCTAGCATGATTCCGGACCGTGTCATGTCGGGCATGACATAGCAATTTCGAGCAATGATTCAATGTGCCTAGGCCGCTTGACACTTGACATTTCTACCAACCATAAGAATGTGAAGGTGAAATTAATAAAAAATTAGATAACTTGTTTAAATATTTTAAAAATAAGTATGATTGTTATTGCGAGCACAAGAAATTTTTGATTCAATTAGTTAGAAACAAACGACAAAGAGTTTCATCAAATAAGAGTGAGTTGTAGAGATACTTAAATATTAATTATTATTTTAATTATATCTTAAATGATATATAAAATTTTGATGTATTGAATTAGTAAAAAAAATATAAATCCACATTTTCATTACTATCCAAAATGACATGTGATATATTTAACATAGTATTTGAGTCTACTTTTTATGTGAATGTGATTTCAAATAATTAATAAATATGTTCTTAAAAACTATGAAATAATATTTAAATTTAAAAACTATGAAATAATTAATAAATATGAAATAATAATTGACAAATCAGACTGAGACCTATAAATTTAACTTTTAAAAATTTTTTAAATATTTTAAGTTACAACAAACATGTATTTGTCTGTATTCACTCATATTTCATCACATGCATTGCACTTACATATGTATACAATATTAATAGTTTTTTCTAAGAAATTTATAAAACAAAAAAATATTTGCATCATGATAGTTGAGGTAGAAAGTAAATATTTAAAATATTGATACTTTATTGCTTCTCTGTGATACTTAGTTATCTATATAGATTTTAGGATTAAGGTTGTAAAAATTTATAAATATTATTAAATACATATGCACTTATATAAATCAATCAAAATAATCAAATAATAAAATTTATGAATAATTATATATCTTATTTAAATATTATAAAAATAAGTATAATAATTATAACAAATTTCAGAGTATAAAGATCAATAACATATTTAAATACAATAACTTTTTAATTTAGTTAGCTATGGACAACCGATGTGGAAGTCTGTTAAATAAAAACAAGTTGTTGAGATACTTAGACACATATTACTATTTTATTTTATCTCAGAGTAATAATTTATCTATTAACTTATTCGGTATCTAACATAGCATTTGAGTCAACTTTTTTAATGAATATATAAATAATATTACGACCAAATATCATTGAAACTCTGTTATACTTAAAATATTAAGAAAAATTCATTAATGAATCTTTAAGATAACGTGAAAAAATTACAACTACATAATGATATACATGAATATAATGATGCTGAAACTATGAGTTGTGAAAATCTAGAACAAATAGAATGACTGACAATATTGGACTAACATTCATTTCTTCAATTTTTTTTACTTTAAATTTATAATTTCATATCTGGGTGTATTTTTTCAATATTTTTTTTATATTTTATATTAACAACAATGGCATTGTAATTATTAACTAATATTTAGATAAAATTTTCTTTATATATATAATATACTGAATTTATCTATAAAATTAATTAATTTTAAAATTGCCAGAACGACACAGCCCAAACTTAAGAACTATGTCACATCAACATAATATAGTGGACATCTTTAAACACACTAAGGTATGACCTCCAATAAATATGCAACACAAGAACTTACTAGATGATAATTCATCTAAATACTATTCTCGCCCAAATTATTTGAATTGTCTTAAATGTAAAATAAGTTTGACAACAAAAGCAATAATCAACAAGGCAAATTCATTTACACTATCTTAAAACTCCTAATAACTTAAAATCAAGCCATGGAGAAAAACATATTAACCAAGATTACTGGTTCTTTTATATTTAGCACAAGGTGTATCAATCATTCTCGCATTTATATTTTCTTCTTACTCTACTTTAAGAGTGTTCATGAAGCATTAAAAGAAAGTATTAATGATAAAAAATATTCATTGAGTTATGACAAAGTTCACATATTTTTGTTTCTTCTAACATAAGAGTGTTCGTCCAATACATAATCATGGATATGTGCACATTGATAAAGCAATACACAAGGCTCCCCGTTAGCATGAAATCTAAAAAAGGTTAATATCTGGATATGCATACCCTCAAAAATCAGAGAGCCTATATCTGATAAGTCTCAAATCCGAGACCTACAACCGTTAAACAATGGCAACTGTCATCGCACGAAGAGACGATCTCTCATATGTACATATTGATATAATAAGCATAATGAGCTACTTTTATATTCTAGCTAGTGTGACATTTACCTGCATACTTATTGGAATTAATGTCAACAACTGAATTATCTTCAGCACTTTTACCAATGTTCTCAATATGAGGGAAGTGGTGTCTAATAGCATAGTCAGCCAAAGTGCGAACAATTTCATAATCCTCTTTCCCTCTATATACATGTATTTGGAATGAGCCAAACCGAAGAAAAGATTGTGCAACTCTGCAAACGATTGCTCCAGGTTCTTCCTTTGGGTTACCACTGCATGCAATAGAAAACTGAAATTAGAAGACATTTCTAGACACATTTAATGAGATAACTCACCGATATATTAAATGTAAAGACATGCAAATGAATGAGTGTGTGTGTGCGCGCGCGCGTGCATGTGTGTGTGTGCGTGCATGTGTGTGTGTGCGTGCGTGCGTGCGTGCGTGTGTGTGTGCGTGTGTGTGTGTATGCTTTGACAGAAGTGTAACAAAAAAACAAAGTTTCATATATGTGTGCATGTAGCTTGTACTCAGGCAAAAAGAAATGGATATAGAACAGCATAAAACAAGGTGCAAAGCCCTTTCAGAACATACTCATAAAACATATCACGGGTAACAAATTTTCCTGTTGTTACAAGACAAAGTGCACGAGTGGTAAGGATTCCCAAAGAGTGCATTGCCTCACTGCATAAGAATTCACGGATGCTGCTACGCAGAACTGCAAGGCCGTCAGCAAACCGACTGTAAGGAGTCTTGCCAGCACCTTTAAGCTGCAGCTCCCACCTTTCAGACTTGGAGTTCAGGATTTCTCCTAGTGTTATTGCACGGCCATCACCTAACTGGCCAGCCCATGTGCCGAATTGATGCCCCCCATAGCACTGAGAATAAGGAAACCTTCAGGAGAAAAGTGAATAAGTTGGAGGCAACAACCAAAGTAAACAAGTAAAAAAAAAAATTACTAAAAAAAGGATTTGATGGTCAACTCATAACACTTACCCTCCAATTAAGGGAGATGACCCAGAAAAAATTAAGGGAAAATCTTTTCTTTCAAATCTGTGAAGTAAGCACACAAATTTAGTATTTACCCACATTCAGCAAAACAATGAAAAAAGCCATAACACTTTATCCAAGAACTGTGCCATTGCCTTTGCTTATATTTTTTCTCCACATGAGAACTCTTTTTTAAAAGCAGCATGGTGAATAATGATTACTCATCAGATATCATCACAAAATTCATTCAATGTATGCCTAATGATACCACATTAATTATGCCTAAAGCAGATTCATTCAATATTCCATCCTAATGTTTTTTCCGAACATATCTCAGTGACTATAGTATGCTCATTTTCTATATAATATTGCTTTTCATGGTACCCATTACTCAATTCTTCCATCAACACAGAACAAATTGTCATTTTATAATCTCAACATATTTTCAAGAATTTTAGCCCCAAAAACAATTGATTGGAGAAACCACTCGGAACAAGTTCTTTGATGGTACTGCAAGAAAGTAAAAAAAAAAAACGAGAAAATTATGTTTAGATTCGCCATCTTTAAGCCACCGCAAGAATTTTTAGGCACTGAAATATAAAAAACTAAAAATATTCATTCTTGTACCACGTTAGCATGTCCATGTCACATCATACACATAATAAAAAAAACTAAAATAAATTTTACAACACACATATCGAGATATACTTACAACCTGGGACAAAATGTTATCCATAATTTTTTTATACATATATTTTCGCAAATCTCAATTACATACATATAAAAATATATACATATATACAAATGAATAACCATAAATATTCCCAAAATTGATTGGCAGACAAAAAAATTAATATTTGTGAGTTAGCAATGATTTTAGCCAAAATTACTAGATATCACATTATTTTTTTATAACTTGCAATAGCAAGAAACAATGAGACAAAACCCATTTGAAATTATGATCGGACAAAAACCTCATATCCCGAACACCATTGTAATGGATTATGCATGATCAAATCCAACAACTTATCATTTAACCAAGAAATAGCAAAATTAAATTTACTTGGGCTCAGATTGAATAACACAAAACAAATAAGCATTCAAAGAAATAAACTAATAATATCAAAAAAATGAATACTATCAATTATGTGACTTAGTGTTGATAAAATTACACACAGTATTGCAGCACTAATGGATACACAAAAAATTAGTACAAATGTATAAGGGATCTTATCACATTCTTAAAAAGATTAGTAATATATCAGATCAAGTTGATTTTGTTAAAAAATTAAAGTATATTTAATATTTTATGTAAGCATGTTGAAGTCATTCCACAAGAATTATGGTAATCTGAAATGAGGAGAATCACACCAAACACCAATAAGCATACAAGGTGGCTCTATTGGGACTTCTAAAATAATCTAAAAAAATTTTAAGTTGCAAATGATTTCACATGATTCAAAAGATTTCCAAAAAAAAATCTATAAAATTCCAAATGCTTGAAGATCTATTCCCATTGACCATTCTAAAATATTAGAAGAATTTTTTATGATAATATAGTAAAAAATTATGTAATTTTGACTCTTGAAGAAAGAGAGCTCTCTTTGTATAAGGAAAATCTTATTGTTGTATTCAATTGAATTGTTAAGTTTCATTTGCAATATATTATCTTTCATTAGTATTCTCTCTCTCAGTCCTCTCTCAAAATGTTTCTCCCTATTATTAGAATAATCTAATTTAGACAATTATGAAAGAAAATTTCCTAACTCAATACCACGCATATATTACTAAACCTTATTACCCATTATAAAAGCATAATCCATGCCATTTTGAGAAGTTTTGCAAATCTAATATATCCATGAAATAGCATGGATATATCTTCAAACAAAGATTACAAATGATTATTAGTTAATCACATTTTTATTTCTCTATCAGAGTTTTTTTTTTGAGATTCGCACAACAAAGAAAATATTATATATGACTTCAATTAAAAGATATTTAGATTAACAAATTAATAAAAAAAAACAAAATAAAAAATACATAACACCTAAATGTAGATAGTGAGGAAAGACATACATAAACTAAATATATACTAAGAAATTAGAGATCACATTACATAAAAAATTTTAATTCATATAATTGTTCATGATAATATCAAAAAAATATTTTAATAATTATAATAATGTCTTTTTCTGGAATATTTGATATTATCATATATAATATTATTGTTTGATCTTTTGAGTTTGCTTTGTACACTTTGAATTCTTGATTTTCCACATATTTTATTATATGTAAGGTTCAATAAAAAATTAACTCAATTTTAGTATTATGTTTTCTTCTTTTAAAATTTGTTTACAAAGACCAACACACCATGTAATCAATTTTTCTAAAAATAAAATATAACAATTTATACATGTTCTCCTTCACATTGAGATGGTATGTTAAATGTTTCATTGTAGTTGAACTACTTATTCACACTAATTTTACTCATTCAATTTTAATTAGATTAAAATATTTTGAAGCTAAGCATAACAAAAATTATATTTATTGTAGAAAAAAAAGTATGCTTAATATTCTTATTTGATATGTTTGAGGATATTAATTAAGTCTTATCTCATTTAATGAAAACAAACATTTAAAAATCTTGTAAGATTGTCATTTATGATTATTTTTATAACTTTTATAATTTTATCATATTTAAAGATTAATATTCTCATCATACGTGAATTTCTCTATTATCACTTGTAATTTTTTTAATTTTTTTTTTATTTTTAATTTTATGCTAGTGAGTTTTCTTAGATATTCATCTTAATTCTTAAAATATGTATCTTTGATCACTGCGAAAACAAATTTATAAATATCTTACCTTGCAGTATTTCAATATTCAGAATAATAAATGACAATGGTTGAACAATAATCTTAGAATTGATGTCCAAAATAAGGAATAAAAAAACAATAACATCTAAATCTTTAGAAAAGTTAGTATTTCTAGAAGTTTTTCAAGCATTAATCTCAAAAGATATATATTATATTAAAGATTGAGCTCTATAAAGACGATCGAGTGAGTCGAGTAATCTACATTAGTCTCCATTATTTTAAAATAAGTGTGTAGCTAATCATTCTCCTAAGAGTGGCTTGTATGCTAACAATGAGAGAACAATAAACCCTTTTCCTAATTCTTATTACATAAGTTTCTATCAGATAAAACTATAACATGACTAGTTACACCAAATTCTCATTATTTAATTATTGTTGTAGACATATAACTCACCTAATTAAATAAATGTCCAAATATAAAAAATGTCACTCCCAAAATCTAGCTCTTGAGGCAAGAATAACAATTCAAATGAGTGAAAAGAAATCACTCACCCAATTTAATAGTTGATGCAAAAAATCAGCCTCAATCAGGATTATCTATTATATTCAATATGTTATCTCAAATAACATAGCATAATAAATCGTCTCATCTTGTTCAGTCAAATTAAAATTAATCAACCAAGTATAATAAAAAATTTGTATGATTAAGTTGTTAAGTTTTAACTTTCTGACAATTACACATTATGCAATAAACAATAATTTTAAATACGATGTAGTTGAGAAAATGTCAAATGGATATTAAAAATTGAGCTTCTATCATAATTTACTATGTTTGATCATCACTATTAGTAGATCTGAAAGTAAATGATCAAGTTTTTATTAATCAATATATCATTTTACCAACATAACCAATTGAGTATAAGTTATTTTTCTTCTATTAAGTTATTAGAAGGAAAATGTTGTGAAATCATATCTGCTAGAAAGTAACAAAAAAATGATAATAGTAAGATATTTGAATTATTCAGAATAGTAATCTTTATTAAAAGATAATGATCTAGGTAAAAAATTATCCCAAATCTAACTTTCAAGATTTTTTTATCCAAATAAAAAACCAGTCAAAGAACAACATAAACATTCTTTAAACATAATGCTTCATTCAAACAAAAAAAATCAAGAGAAAATTCTCTACGATAACATAGTGATTGGTGAAAAAGATCATTGCTGAGAAGACATGTGACAACAAATGAAAACAATTATAATGGCAATGCACTATTGTTTACCTGCTTTAATATCATGTTAATTATATTTATCAAAATAAATATACAAGATAAATTATAAATTTTTATTTTATAAATATAATAATATTTAGTAATGGGATGGTTGAATTTGTATGTGAGATTAAATAAATACTAATATACTAAATCTCATAATAACTTCAAAGCTAAAAGTATTTGAATAAGAATAATACTTAATTAATTAATCACCTAAGAAATTCTTGTGTTGCATATATATACTAATATATATACTAGAGGTAAGGCTCAACAAATATAATCTTTATTAAAGTCTGAGTCATATACACTGAACATATTCTCTATCTCCAAATATATTAGGGTTTAGTCCATAACATATATATGATATGAAAAAATAATAAAAACATTCATGTGCAACAAACACTAGCAAAACAAAAAAAAACAAAAAGTAAAAGAAAATAAATAATGTCTCAACATTTTCCAACAACACTTTACTAGCAACCATCAAGGAAAAAAAACTTTTGCATCCCTTGTATTCTATACTAATTACAATTTTACAAAATCTATGGCACTTTAAATTGAGAAGAAATGATGAGAAAGGCAGCACTCACTCTTTCTCATCTAAATCAAGCAAATCAGCAACTGATTCTGACCAAGCAATAAGTTGGGGATTCTCAACTTCTGCTGATGGTGAAACCTTTGTATAACAAGAATGCAATACCTGGAAATGATGGATATGAGAGATTATTATTATTATTATTATTATGCGTGCCACTACAAAATTATAGATGAGAATCAAATTATAATTATTACCCACGCCCAAAACCAAAAAATTATAATTTTCAATCAGGTGTCACTGGCTTGCATTAAGCAGCCTGTATCATGCTTCTCCAAGCCCTGTGTGGTAGGCCACTTGGACTACCCATCACTCCAAGGAATGATTCCTATGGATGAAAGGGTACAACTCAAGGTGCCAAGATCAACCAAATGCTGCCCCTAATGCAGGTGACAACTAAAATAACATGTTAACAAATCATAAAACAGGCTAACAAAACAACTTAAATAAAACCAATTTTAGGATGGTTGGAATTCAGATGATCACATGTAATGCTTCAATACACTTTATGAAAAATAAATTGACTGATTAGGTTCTCCTGGAGTTCTTGACATTACTCATACCATTCCTACTCTTAGACCGATCTCCATCAAAAATTAGAGAAAGAAAATAAAAATTTACCACATCTCATAAATGGTTTACTTACAGGAAAAAATTAGTTAGGATTAAAGACATGGAAAAAAAACATTCATGTAGTTTTTAACGATCTCAAAAAAATATATATGATCCATAATTAAGATGAATTTAATAGACAATTTTGGAGAAACAAATTATGATATAGCACATTTAAATAATATATAATATGCATTGATAAAATAATCATTAATATAAAAATAATAATTGACAGCATGAAAAGAACTTGTTTATTATTGTGTTGCATTGATTATTCATTTCTAAGCAAGATAAAATTAGAAAAATACAAAATTATCATGGAACCAAAAATATTAGAATATTAAACAAAATAGTGAGTACATGCAATACAATTCAAAGTACAACCAAGAGGTCATGTATGAGTGTCATAATAAGTATTTTTATCAAAAAATGATAAATTTCGAATTAAAGACTAATCTAACATAACCTCTCTAATTTTTTGATATAATACTATTCAAATTTTAACTTATCCCAAACCCAATACTAAGTGAATGTCTTGTGTACAAGGTATGACATTTATATACATTATAATTTAAGAAAAAAAGTATGATTAATTAAATAAAAAATAAATAATTAAAATAATTTGGTCATATCTAAAAAGGAATTTTAAATATCCCACTTCTTAAAGTGAAATGATAAAAATATAATTAATAAAGACAACAAAAATATAAAATTTGTCAATGAATAAAGATAAGACAATATGGGCAATAGACATTCCCAAAAAGTATCATCTCTGGTTGGCACTTGAATTTGACAAATTGTAGATTAGATTCTCAAATCATCATGAATAAATATAATTGGAGAAACTAGTTCAATCTCTTAAAATATGTTTTTATTTTACAACATTAGCTTTTTTATAGAAAAAAACATGAAATTAGTAAATATCATGAGGAAAACAAAATTAACATAGCATATTAAAAGTCATACATTTATACAATGACAAATGTCTTCGCCTAAGAATGATTTAGATGAGGTTCGAGACTCATCAAACGTACATTCTTCAACTTTCAAAGATAAGATTATCAAGATATTCACTTTCCCAAAATCTTACACCAAAACAAAAGCCTTGTGTATTACATACATCCTTCATACTTACAAGTGATAAATTAGAAATGATAAAAAATTAATAAAATTAAAAATATAAATAATGCACTTTGATATATATATATATATATATATGAAATAGTCTTCAACAAGATGAATCATTATTTTTATTATTAGTTGATTGTTTAATAATAATCAATCAAATTAATAAAGCTTTCTATTTATTTTTTAAAATTAAATGATGTAAGATATTATATGATAAAATTTTTAAAATTAATTAATAAAAAATAAAAAATCTAAGTTATGATTTTAAATATTTATTGAGTTTTACTTTTTAGTTTTTAATTTTTAGTTTTCTATTTATTTTTCATTATTTGGGAGCACCAAACTTATAGGCTGTCTCCAACCATAAATAAATGATTGTGTATTTAAAAAAATATTTTTTCAAAAATAATAAATTTTCTCTTTTTTCTCTTAGATTCTCCTCTATCTCTCCTCTTCTCGTCTCCTATTTGCCCAACAAAACCGTAAGTAAAATTAAACATGGTGCCAAAGTCAAATTTCCTTCGAGATGGCATTAATCTTGAAGTGTGCAGGTGAAGCCAATGACAATGCCGATGACATCAAATATTGTTTTTTGGTGATGATAGTAGCATTACCGGCTGTAATAATAAATTATCCTTGTGAGTAGATATTTTAGGTTTCTTCTAAGATGAAAGTGACAAAGTTGATGCAAACATTGTTTTTAGGTAATTTAGTTTTTTGATGATGTCAATGGCCAATGTAATGGCTATCATGACGATGCAGATACAAAAAGTCTCAATGAATATTTTTTGGACAAAAACAATGTGTATGTGTTTAAGTTGTATAAAAGTCATATGTTTTAAAATTTTGCATAATAGTTATAATTTGTGCAAAATTGTTAAAACAATTTTGCACAACACCATATTTTTGAATATTTATGTGAAAATACGCTATGCAATAAAAAAAATAGTTAAATTTTGTGTGAGGCTAATTAGAATATCACAATTAAAATTAATAGCTGGATTGAGTAGAATTAGTATTGAGTCATAATACTACAACATCTTCATCATACAGTGGCAACGAGAAAGCTGCGAGATCAGATAGAAGTACTTCGACAGACAAAAAGGTAATAGTGATGACCTGCACTTTTTGTGAGAGAATGAGAAATACTCAGGAGAGATTGTTAAAAAACATCTAGTTGTTCATATGGGTCTAGTTGTTCATCAAGCTCTAGTTTTTCATCCTCGTCAATACCTAAAAACTCAATTTCATCAATACAAACATAATTAATAGAATCACTAGATATTTTATTATTATAAAACCTATAAATGAGAACATATAATTTATTCATAAGTCTATCGATATAAATCAATTTGATTTAAAATAACATGGTGTACAATAAGTGAGGAAAATAAAGAAAAAAATATTATATACTATTCAAAATGGTATCATTTTGACTCACAAACAATCAAAACAACATTTTATTAAAAAAAAGATAGAAAACTAGTCAATTCATTGGGAACCACCCATGACGCTACCAACACGGCATGACCCATTTGACACCTCTAGGTCATGCCAATTATGGATAACCTATTAATTTTATATTTATTAAAAATATTAAATATCAAAATAATAAAATTTTAAAACATAATATATTATAAATTTAAATGAATTAAATCAATAATTAAAATAAATATTTTACATTCAACTCAACCATAAAATATCATATGAAAAAAAAAACAATCTGAAATGATAAATAACAAATAAATCATAAGCATACAATTATAAATATGATACATAACATAAACTGAAACATAAATAAATAAAATATATATCACTACCACATGAGTCATCAATTCATATTTATAATAAAGTAGTACAAATGTAGATATCATCATCATGTATGATTCTGAAAATAGAGATAGTGATGATCTCAATATCCTTGATATCACATGAATCATCATCCATCAGTAACTATTTCATTTTATAATAAATGCTCTACCTTGAATATTCTCAGTACTTTAATTAACTCTTATCTAAAATAATATTTCCATAATATATGATCATAGTGTTGATCTCATATCTAAAATAACATTGATAATCACAAAAAAAACTCTAATACTACACTAAATATTATAGGGATCAATAAATTACATGTTGACTTAGATAGCACAAAAAAAATAAATTTATATAAATTTCATAGATCAAAATATTCAAATTCTTATTATTATTATTATGTGATATGATAAAGAAGTGATATCTAAGTACCAAGATAATTCGCTCTTATTCAACGAATCATCTCATCATTTGCTTCTGGCTAACTAAATAAAAAAATTATCATCTCCAAATATAATATTCATACTCATACTCAAAACTTTACTACAACTATTATACCTAGTATCAAAAAAGCACGGACACGGCTCCCTATAGCGGTGTCCACGTGTCCGATACCTGGACACGTGGACACGGCACGGACACAGCATGGAAACGTGTCCGATACGCCACGTGGCGTATCATTGCACAATCCGTATCCGATACGCCACGTGGCGTATCGGATGATTGTGTCGGCATCCATATCCACATCTATAGTGCCCGACATCCGACGACATCAGGTGGCCAACGTTGCAGCATGGGCGACGTTGGCCACTGGTAGGGGGCGGGCACGATTTGAGGGAGAGGCAAGAGCAGGCGCGATTTGAGGGGAGAGGAAGGGACGGCACGATTTGAGGTGAATTGGAAGAGGCGGCGCGATTTGAGGAGAGAGGCATGGACGGGCATGTTTGAGGGGAGAGGCAGGGGTGGGCGTGTTTAAGGAAAGAGGCAGGGGCGGGCGTGTTTGAGGGGAGAGGCAGGGGCGGGTGTGCTTGAGGGGAGAGACATGGGCATAAAATAAAATAAAAAATATATATTTTTATATAATATAATTATAAAATATTATTTTATAAAATAAAATAATTATAAATATTATCTTATAAAATAAAATAAAATATTTTTATCTTATAAAATAAAATAAAATATTTTTATTTTATAAAATAAATAATATATATTTATTTTATATAATAAAATATTTTAATTTAATTTAATAAATTTTATAAAATACCTACTATTTATAATTAATAATTTTTATTTTTATTTTTATTTTTTTATCATGCCGTATCCTAGCCGTATCCGTATCTTAGTTTTTTAGAATTTATCGTGTCTCCATATTTTGCCGTGTCGTATCCTCGTGTCCGTGTCCGTGCTTCTTAGCCTAGTATCATAAAATACAAACATGTTAGTTAATTTTTTGTTAATCAAACTTTCAAGTTTATCTGTTTGGTTCATACAAATGAATATAAATTTTAATATATTTTCTACTCATTTAACTCTAACTATAAGATCCATACAAATATTTAAGTAATACAAAATTAAAATAAAATTTCAATATTTTAATTATTTAGTTTTAATCTCAATAACCATAACACTATATGCAAGATATCATTTATACTTGTTAAACATACTACTAATATTACATATACACTAAATATACTACTAATATTACATATACACTAAATATACTACTAATATGCATAATTATGGATCATACAGTGTCAAAGCTGAC
The DNA here is from genome assembly GCA_029783825.1 of Sapria himalayana. NCBI lineage: Eukaryota > Viridiplantae > Streptophyta > Magnoliopsida > Malpighiales > Rafflesiaceae > Sapria > Sapria himalayana. The sequence goes on from JAREIK010000055.1 coordinate 377,775, forward strand.
TCATCTATTTTGGATCATACCTCATGTCATTATAGGATTGCCTAACTCACTTGACACATCATGCATCATACTCCAATCTCTCATTTCCTATCAATAATTTCAAATATCTTGTACTTCTCTTCATTACAAATAGCTTTTCACTATAGTTTTCTTAGCACTTGTAATGACTTCATATATGTATTCCATTTGAATTTTTTTTTCCATCAGCTTAGCAAAGCATACGAATAAAATATGAAACATTTAAACAAAATATGATAATATTTCAAAAAAAATGCATTATTACCATCTTAATTACATTCTTTCACTTCTACTCTTTTGTCCATTTACTTTGTGTGTAACCTATACTTGTGAACATATTCCTCAAATTCATTTTTTGTTCATGTAAAAGAGCCAATGTGATGAAAGAAGGGGTAAACCACATCTTAGCATGTCTATACAATTTTCTATGTCTAATAAATATTTTCATCATCTTGAGCAGTCCCGTACAATCATAAATGTAGCCACTAGTGATATGACTCTTTCTAAAATATTCTTGATGTTTGATAGCTTTCCAATATCATCAAATATCAAGACAAAGAAACATGCAATACATAGTGAAAAATACAAATTAGGCCAATTTTTCATTAATATTTTCCTTAAATCATATTATATAATAAATTGAAATATATCATTCAAAGAATATTAAATTTTTATTATTGAAGTTCAACTAGTATTTAATTATTTAATATCCACTAACTTGTAGCTTGCATGACTATTTATGATAACTTGAATTATATTTGTTTCACCAACTTGCTCTATCCATTTGTCAATTGATTCTACCATCTTTTCTTCCATCTTATTATTGAAGAAGCGTTGGTCGATTCCATGAATATTATTCCTTAGAATAATTCACTAAAAAGTTCAAACTTCTTTCTTTTTTATTGATCCACCCATTTGACATAATGGAGCATCCATTTTTTCCATTACATTTCATAGTCAATCATAGAATCTTTTGTAAGTTCCAACTCTTTATTAAGGTAAGCAACTCTTCCCTCATAAATATTCAATCCCTTCAGCACCACATCATATCAATCAATAATCTCAATCATAGGTTAAAAACTTGAATATGTGACTGCATTAAATGGAATGACAGTACCATGCATCCATCTTACAATAAATGTACAAACTTTTTCCCTTACTTCCTTCTTGTAAATATCATTAATAGCAGCTTGAGTCATCCACTCCTATATTAGGGATGAAAAAATGATTCATCAAGCCTTTTTCCCTTATTCTTTTCTTACTACCTCTACCTCGATTGGTTCCTCCACGTAAAATATTATGGCCAAACCTTCTACTATCAACTTCGTCAATGTTATCAAAATTCACATTGACATCTTTACTTCTCATATTTAATTGTTCTTTTTGACTCTTTTTATCATTCATATACTCTTTCATCTCTACTCTAACATGAAATTGTGCATTTTATACATAATTTAGCATTCCTATATCCACCAGCATGTTCGTGTCTATAGATATATCCCATGATTACCTTGTCACTAATAATATCAATAATTATATTTATATCTTTTTTCATTAGGTAACCAAACATATATTTATCCTTGGACCTTTCTTTTATTTCCACAAGTAGAACCAACTTCAATCTCATTTTCATTGGAAATCCATTTTTGATTCATCCAACTTTGAAACAAGTCAAATACAACACGATAACGATTGCAAAAAAAAAATTTAGAGACATTTCCTAGAAATTTTTAAAAAATTAAAAATGATTCATATGACTTGTGTTATAGACACGTGAGGATTAAATAAATCATATTAGCTAAAAATTTCAAGAGAAATAATAAAAAATAGAGAAAATAAATAAATACCAAGTTCTTATTAAAAATAAAAAGTATTAAAAAATTAAAAATAACTCATATAACACATGTCATGATCACATGAAAATGAGACAGATCAAATTAGCTAAAAAATTCAAAAAAAATTTTAAAAAATAAGAAAAATAAATAAATACCATCAAATTCTTGTTAGAATAATTGAGAAAAACAATTGAGAAATGTTTATTTCTTATTTCTTAACTAATTTTCAATATTTTTTTGGTTATTTGTTGGATATTTTTTTAATTTACCATCTTTTTCTCTTCTACAAAGAGCTAAGATGAATTAGATTTTATTGTTTTTAATATGAAATCAAGAGATGGAGCTGTGAAATCTACTAAAAACCATTATGGGGAACAACAATGTTGTTTTGGCCTTTCTGGGTCCAAAAGACAACATTTGACCCCAATTCCTTTTTTAAAAACTTATTGCACACTACAAAATGACATTGTTTTGGCTACTAAGGGTCCAAAATGATATCCTTTTGGATAAGATATTAATAACTTATCAAAAATGACACTATTTTAAACTCTCATTTTCCAAAATAGTATCCTTTTGATTTGTTAAAAAAAAATAGGGCCAAGACGACATCATGAGAGTCTCAGGTGTAGGAAGAAGAAAAAAGCTACAAACTTACCTAGATTCGACAAGGCACACCTTTCAAACCTGAATGTCACTTCTTTGGATGGGTGTATTCCTAGTTCAATTGAGATGTTAGTGTTGCACATCATGTGCGGCAGCCAGCAACACCTAGGTGTGCCTTAATCACACTTGTAACAATCATGATTAGAACCATTAAAAAATATCCTTCAAAAATATTTTTCGTGTTAGATATATATTTCACACAATAAACTTAATAGTACAAAATAATTTAAATAATTTTTCACTCATTAAAACATATTCAAAATTTATTAAAATATATTTAGACGTCTAGTAAACTATAAGAATTTTATAATATATCGAAATCAATCACTTTAAAATAATTTTCACAAAATATGAAATATCAATTAAATTCATCATATCTCATATTTGATTTATATGTTGATTTTCAACATATTATATCTTATTTCACTAATGATAAAACCGATATATCATAATTAATGAATTAAATTGGAACATAAAATTTTTATTTTTAAAATTTATTAAAAATTTTAATGAAACAACAAACTTGTATTCGTCTATATATAATTATATATCGTGTATTGTATTTAGGTACACATGCAACATGAATAGTATATTTAAATAATATATCGAAACGCTCATATTTTAGTGACATTACTATTAAGAGGAAATGATAGAATTAAAATAATAATAATTATTTCACATTTTTATTACTTAGTTATATATATGTATTCTAAGATTTATGTTAAATAGGTCAAAAATACTATGAAATTTAAATATACTTACATAAACTAATCATAAGAATCAAAAATGTGAGTATGAAAATCAATATGATATTCGAAGATGATAATCTTTTTATTCAAATAGCTAAAAATAAATAACAATGTGGGTCAGACGAATAGTTATGAATTATCAAGATTCTTTGATACTTATTACTATTTTATCTTGCCTCACAATGATATAAAAAATTCTAATATTTTAAATTAATAAAATTTTATATGAATTCACATTTTCTGTGCTATCTAAAATAGTACATGATATATTGAACCATTCAATATCTAGTATTACATTGGAGTTTATTTTTTTTTACTGCGAATATAATTTTTGATAGAGAAACAAAATTTAAATCTAATATAAAAATTCTAACATACTTAAATGATTAGGATAATACATGAATGAATCTTCTAAAATTAAAACTAAAAAATAATTATATAATGAAACCAAAACTTAAAGATGAAAAGATCAAAAGCAAATAGAATGATAAAAAGTGATTATTAACCAAAACCAAAGCAATAGCTGATGTATAATGAATACTTATTTTTCTTTTTTTTAATTTCAAAAATTTATCATTTTTAAATTTGAGTGCAATTCATTTTTATTTATTGTATTTTACTTTTTACATCAAACTTTCAATTTTAAAATTAAAGATATTTTTCAATATATTTTATTTAAATTATTATTTTTTTTTATTTTTACAATTTCATAAATTATATATTATATATATAATTTAGATGCATCCAAGCTAACCTTGACCCAAGCTAATTCTATTACACCCAAGCTAATTCATAATTTTATCTTTGATACACTTTCACAAATTATTATTCTTTTTTTCAATATATTTTATTTTTCAATAGCTAATGTATTATTCTTTTTACACCCAAGCTAACCTTGATCAATCCAAGCTAGATAGCATCACACTTAAACTAACCTTGATTGATCCAAGCTAACTAGCACTGCACACAGGCTATCATAGATAAGACATATATCATACCAAGTATGACCATAATTATTTGAGGCACAAAGAATGTTGATACGCAAAAAATATTTTAGGGCCTTGAGACGTAAGGTACAATTAAAGCATAGACTTTTTGGGTGAGATACACTCAACATAATATATATAAATTATATCTTTTCATTAAATAATATTTATAATTTTTATCTATTAATAAAATATAATCAAATAAAAAATATCAAACATAAAAAATTAAATATCATTAGTATTTTTAATCATCACAAATATTCAAAATTCTAAAATAAAACAATAATTTTTAATAATCAAATATGTAAAAATATTTTTCGGGGTGAGAGAAATGAGATATTATAAATAATATAATTTATGAGAGGGTGCATGAAACAATGCACTGTTGCTTGGACCTAGTGTTGCCTATGCTTTTGGCACGTCTCTAATAAATATGGGCATGACCCACTGCCCATGGCCCTATTTGTGGCTATGTGAATGAAGGCTTAGCCCGACCAAGCATGACCTAACATGACATAAATTGTCACAAGCAATCACACAATAATCTACCATACTTTAAAGGTGTCAAACGGGCCGGGCAGAGCCGGCCCATTTTTTTCGAGCACGAGCATGCCTTCATGCCGGGCCAGACACGGCACGGTTACTGTACCATGCCGTGCCTGGCCCGGCACGATTTAAAAAAGCCGGGCCCGGCACGGCCCACAGGCACTGCAAGACGTGCCGTGCCTTGCCGGGCCCGCTCAGGCCTGGTCGTACGATTGGGCCTCGTGGTTTTTTTTTGCGGGAGGGGCGATCGTGGGGTCAGGCTCGAGGGACACCCGACACGGGATGAAACCGTGCCGGTGTTCCGTGCCACGGGCCGAACCGTGCCGGGCACGGCATGGACCCGGGCACGGGATTTTCCCATGCCGGGCCTCGTGTCGGGCCGGGCCAGCCCAGTTGACACCTCTACCATGCTTTTATAACTATGGGCATCATAAAATGTCAGCATACTAGTTATGTCCAATGATCACACAATAACCTATATTACTTCACAAAATAAATAATTAACATAATATTCATAATTTTTAGAAAAAAAAACATATTTTAATATTAAGTAAAATTTTTCATAACAAAAAAACTATCTAAGTCAAATAAGAACAAATAAAAAAATCAACATGATTCACACGCTCTATTAGCTATTATTATCATGATGTAGTGGCCACTATCAAAAAAATGGGATCAAATCCTAACTCTGTCAATAAATATAAACTTGATCAGAACATTATCATTTGTTTGCTTGAAGAAGTCTTTAAAAAAGTTAATCATAATCTATCTTCGTTGTCTCAAATTTTAAGACATTTGCCACTTATGAGCAAGATCACTAATCGAATGATCAAATAGCATTTGACAAATATCTAGCCACACATGAGAATAATGGGATTTACAAGTCATTGATAAAGAACTGGCAATCCATAAATCTCTAATGAGGTATTTGAAAACTTTTTCAAAGTGTTTTCTAACAATAAAAAATGAGATTTATTTCTAGAGCACTATAATCTCACCTTCACACATCCAATGGCCACATTTCACCTAGCAATTACCAAAAAACCAAATAAAAACATATTTCTTACCTTCATGATAAGGTGATGATGTCATTATTAGTGTTAGATGCTAACGCACACTCTCACCTACCTTGGTAGAAGGAACACCACCACCCACGAAGTCCAAAACCCCTATTCATCCACCAAAAAATTACTCTCATAGTCTCATACCATGTTGAAGTGGTTTCTAGGATTTGGTCATAAGCAGTTTCTTGAAGGGAAGAAAAGCGACTTGAGAGATAAATAGAAAAGATTGAGATAAATAAAATTTTATTATTAAAATCCTTGAAAAAATGAAAAATTATGTAGTGTTACTTATCATTCTATAAAAATAAATAAATGTAAAAATAATTTGAACTACAAATTAAAATAACTCATAACAAAAGAATAAAAAATCAAAAATAAAAGAAAAAGAATATTTATAATCATCATTATGAATAAATAAATTTTTACCATTCTATAAAATTAAATTAACATAAAAACAAATATGAGATATATTCTTAAAAAGTATAGTTAGCAAATTATAGACAATCATCAATAAAATAAATATTAATATGAATTTTGCATGATTCATTAAATATTAATAAGAATCAATTCTAAGATATATCTACTATTATTATGCCATGTGTTTAATTTGTCAAGACAAGTTGATCGATGTGAAGTTCCCAAATTCCAACGTCAACAAGATATCAAATTATGAAAAGAATATTTAGCTTGCAAGATGATAAACTAGCATGTAGGCATGGTTCTAGCAATCAAGATATAATTAAAGTTTAGTGATGGTGATCTTGCATTTGTATTAATCAACTTTTATGAAAATTAAATTGAAGCAGGCATGGAAATTTTTTAATTTGATGGGTGCGTGATTTTTCGTAACCAAAACACATCACAATCAATACACATCCAATATATCGAATCTCTTTGATACATCACCCATACCATCTTATAATTTCATAATCCTAATTTCATACATCAATGCTAAGCCAGTAGCCAGTACTCATCCCACAAAGAATTTGCGGATAAAAAAAATCTTCAAATAATGATTTCAATGCCAGCTACGCAATTTATATCGCCAGAATGAATAGCATAAAAAATATCAAAAAAAAAAAAACAAGATAATAAAACCTGGCGAGGAACAGTGTCGGTTCTTGGATCTCCGGGTAATTCTCTAACAAATGAATTATCCCAGTGCAAGCCCTCAAGAGTCAATTTACCATTGCTACAACTGTATCTTTCACATTTATCACGGCGATCATTATCATTTGCGTTTAACACGACATGATTCTCGACGTCGACGACGGGCGAGGCGTTTCGTAATACAGAAGACTCCATGAAATGTAAATAGGAGTTCACAATACTATTACATGATTGAAATTTAAAATAAAAAGAAGCTGTTTTAATGCGAGGAGACAGAAAAAAACTAAGTTGGCGTGACCGGAGAATATAACAAGGAGGGAGGCACAGAAGCATTCTCGCTGACTCGCTGTTACACTTGGTAAACGGCGGAGGCCGCCGGCGGCGTTACTCATTTGGTTATAGCCATGTGGTTAGTAGGTTCGTTATTTTTGAAAAAACGCATCGGGAACCATCGGTTTTACGATTTAAAACCACAGTTTTACAATTTAAAACCAATGTTAAAAACCATCATTTTTAAGATTTATAACCTTTTTTTTTTTTTGAAAACCATCGATTTTACGATTCAAAACCAAATAATTAAAACCATCGGATTTACAATTCAAAGCCAATTTTTAAAACCACGTTGTGGCCACAGGCACACGAAACCGGAAGACCAGCCAATTTTCCGATTTAAAACAAATCTATAAAAAATGCAAAATAAGGTTTTCCGATTTCAACGCGTTATCGTTTTTAAACCGATTTTCATTTTCCAAAAGCTGATTCGCGGTTTTTAATTTTTTTTTAATTTGAATATTATATATATATATATATATATATATATATATATATATTCATATTCATGTATGTATATAAACCAATAGAGCATATATATAAACATGTATGTGTATGTGTATATATAATATATATCAATATATTTATATAAACCTTTATATATTCATATAGCATATATATAAACATATATATATGTGTGTGTTTATATTTTTTGTTTGATAACCACATATATAAATATATAAATATAAACATATACATAAACACACTTTTATATCTATGTTTATGTTTATAAATATGTTTATATATGTTTATATATGTCTATATATGCTTATATATGTTTAGATATGTTTATATATGTTTATATATGTTTATATATATCTATATATGTCTATATATGTTTATTTATGTTTATATATGTTTATTTATGTTTATATATGTTTATAAACTACCAGACAGTTTAAGGAAGCACCACAAACCGCACGACAGTTTTGACGCCGGACAGTTTTTTATTCAAAAATGTCAGTTGCGCGAAGAAGTCGGTCTGTCACTCCCACTCACATTCCAACTAAAAATCAATTTCCTAAATATTGAAGAGGTGTGATTCTTGCACCAATGACTCTTTTCTTTGTGTGTGTGTGTGTTGTGTGTGATCTGTCTTGTAAAAAGTATCAGAAAGTGCAACGAGTGTGTGCAAAGTTTTTTCATTTTTTATTTCTTATGTTTTTCATTTGAGAGAATATCTTCTTGTTTATGTTTCCACATTAAATCACAAAAAAAAACATAAGTGAATTCTTTGTTTATTTCACCCACATATTTCATCCACAAGTGGTATTAGAGGGAGGCTAAAGTGTTCTATTACTTGGATATTGTGGCTGGTGTTGATTTAAAGATAGAGGAATCCTTGGGAGCCACTATGGTTAGACTAACATTGTCTAATTATTCTATCTGGAAGCCAATAATAGATGTTAATATTCTTTATTATAAGGATTTATATGTGCCTATTGATAGGGATAAAAGTAATCCCATAAATATGTCAGAAGCAGAATGAAAGATCATGCACAAAAAAAATAGTTGTCCTAATCATAATGTGGGCAGACCAGAGTGTGTATCATTATGTATCATAAAAGAGTGATGCTACCAAACTTTGAAAAAAATTAGAATCCATGTATGAACGAAAAACTACACAGAATAAAGCCACTTTGATTAGAAGGCTAGTAAGTTTGACGTATAAAAATGGGCACAGTGTGGCATAGCACACCAGTGACTTTCAAGGCTTGGTGAACCAATTTAATGCTATGAAGATGAAGATTGAAGATGGGTTACAATTTTTGAGTTCTTTGCCAGATAGTTGGGATACTTCAGTTATCTCACTTAGTAACTCAGTTCCTAATGGCAACTTAACCATAAATATGGTAAAAGACAATTTTTTTAACGAAGAAGCCAAAAGAAAAGTACAAGGAATATCTTCTGAGACAGAGGCTCTTGTCATAGAGAAAAAGGGAATAGGTAAAAATAAATGATCTATGGGTCATGGTAAATCCAAAGACATGTCGTAATCTAGAGGAATGTCTAGTGAAAGAGGAAAGTGTTATCATTATGGTAAGGAATGACATATTAGAAGAAACTGTTATGCTTGGAAATGTGAACAAAAAGAAGCAAAAATCAGAGAAAAAATGAAAATAAAAATATTACAACTATTTTACTTGACGAATATATAACAGTTCTAATTTTTAGAGATGAAGAATGTTTGCCTGTAATAGATAACGAGGTTGAGTGGATTATTGATACAACAACCTCTTATCATCATGCTACTCCTAATAAGGAGTTCTTCACATCATACAAGTCAGGAGACTTTGGTATTGTGAAGATGGGTAACAAATAAATATTTGTATACAAACAAATGTTTGTTGTTCATTTAATTTGAGAAATGTGCGGCATGTTCCTAATTTACATCTTAATCTTTTTCCTAGAATTGTCTTGGATCGAGAAGGATGTGTGAATTACTTTGGTAATGGTAAATGGAAACTTACCAAAGATTCATTAGTAGCTGCTAGAGAGAAGGTTAGAAGCACGCACTACAAGACAATTATGAAAATCTGTGGAGATAAATTGAATACAGCTGAAGATGGTTCCTCCCCAAATTTATGGCAAAAAAGATTGAGCCACATGAGTGATAAAAGGTTAAATATTCTAACCAAAAAAACTCTTATTCATTTTACTAAAGGTAAAAGTCTGAACCCTTATGATTATTGTTTATTTGGAAAATATCATATAGTTTCGTTTTCTCAATCTTCAAAAAGGAAATCTGATATTTTGGATTTGGTTTATTCTGATATTTGTGGTCCCTTTAAGGCGGAGTACTTGGGTAAAAATAAATCTTTTGTCACATTTATTGATGAAGCATCAAGAAAGGTGTGGGTTTATCTGTTAAAGGCCAAAGATCAAGTGTATCAATTTTTTCAGAAATTTCATGCGGTAGTTGAAAGAAATACAGAAAAGCTTTTGAAGTATCTTTGTACTGATAATGAAGGTGAGTATACATCAAAAGAATTTGGAAACCTCTACTCAGCACATGACATTAGACATGAGAAGATAGTTTCTGATACTCCACAACATATTGGTGTTGCAGAAAGGATGAACCACACTATTGTTGAGAATGTAAGATGCATGCTAAAAATGGTAAAGCTACACAAAGTGTTTTGGGGTAAAGCTATTCGTACTGCTTGTTATTTGATAAATAGGTCTCCCTCAATTCCTTTGAAGTTTAATATTCTAGAGAAGGTATGGACAGGAAAAGATGTTTACAAATATCTAAAAGTTTTTAGGTTCAAGGCTTTTGCACATGTACCTAAAGAGCAAAGGTCAGAGCTTGATGACAAAGCTTTTTCATGTATCTTTATTGGTTATAGGAATGAAGAGATTGGGTACAAATTATGGGATCTAGTGGAAAAGAAGAATGTTAAAAGTAGAGATGTGATATTTTATAAAGATCAGATGATTTCAGATTGTGAGAAGACTGAAATGGTGAAAGCTATCAGTATTGGTGTTATTGATCCTACAATTATTCATTTAATTTTATAGCATACTATAGATGGGGGAGCAGAGATGACTGGTGATGAAGCACCAGAGACAGTGATTGATGATGAGATGCTAAAGAGTGATCAAGCTGCTGAGTAGGAAGAGTAGCCTCCTCAACAAGTCATTTATAAATCTCAAATTAGAAGGACCAACAGGAAAAGTAATCCATCATCCAAGCATCCTCCTTCAAAGTATGTGTTTATTACTGATGAGGGAGAGCCAGAGAACTTTCAAGAAGTACAGACTCATGCAGATAAGGTAAGTTGGATGAAAGTCATGCAGGAATAAATGCATTCTTTGTTAAAGAATAACTCTTATGAGTTGGTGGAACTTCTAAATGGCAGAAAGGCATTAAAGAACAAATGGGTGTCCAAGTTGAAGAAAGATAGTGATGAAAGATTGTTGAAATATAAAGCTCGTTTGGTAGTGAAAGATTTTGGGCAGAAAAAAGGTATTGATTTTGATGAGATATTCTCTCCAGTTGTGAAAATTCCTTCTATCAAAGTTATTTTTGGTTTGACTGCTAGTTTAGACCTCGAGCTTGAATAGTAAGATATGAATACTACTTTTCTTCATGGTGATTTGAATGAAGAAATTTATATATCACAAAATTAAGAGGTTTGAAGTAAAAGGAAATGAGCACTTGATTTGCAAATTAAAAAAAAAAATATATGGGTTGAAATAATCACCAAGGCAGTGGTACAATAAGTTGATTCTTTTATGGTGAGCCAGGAGTATAAGAGGACAGAAGCATATCATTGTGTTTATTTCAAGAAGTTTAATGATGATAACTTTATTATTTTTTTACTTTGTGTTGAAGATATGCTAGTAGCATGGAATGATTCAAGATTGATTGATAAGTTGAAAGAGAGATTGTTCAAGTCTTTTGACATGAAAGACTAAGGGCCTGCAAAACAAATGCTAGACATGTGAATTACTCTTGACAGAAAGGCAAATAAGCTATGGTTGTCACGAGAAAAGTATGTTGAACGCAAGTTTGAAAGATTCAATATAAAAGTTGTTAAGCCAGTCACTACTAAAAATTATGATAATACTGACCAAATTACAGACCTAAAAATTTGGTCAGTAATTACTGTCCAAATCATGACTATTTAGTGACCAAAAAAGGGTATCGGAAAAAAAAATTTCCGACCAAATTTCCAACCAAATTTCCAACTAAAGACCGACCATAATTACCAACCAAATGTTTTTAATCGGAAATCTGCTGTAGAGTGGTTATCTAATATATTACCGATAATTTAACAACCAAAAATAAATTACTATTAAAATTAGTCGATACAGTGAGTTTTCAAATTATTTATAACTTCGTACTTACCGACCATTTACCAACCAAATATATATGTCAATAATTACTGATCAATTCACAACCAATTTAGAGATCCAAAGAGTGGCACTAGAAAAAAATATTTTCGACCAAATTTCAGACCAAATATCGACCACATATATATGTCGATAATTACTGACCAATTCACGACCAATTTAGAGATCCAAAGAGGGGCACCAAAAAAAAATATTTCCGAACAAATTTTTGACCAATTATCGACCATATTTACCGACCAAATATATTTGGTCGAAAATATGTTCTGTAAACTAAGAGGAAATTTGTGAAAAATATTCTTGAAATATTATCAATCATTTAATGACCAAAAATATATCACCATTAAAATAGTCGGTAAAGTGGTTATCCAATATATTTAAAATATTGTAATTACCGACCAAACTTCCGACCGAATATTTAGGTCGGTAATTACTGATCATTTCACGACCGAATACCAACCATACCTACCGACCAAATGTTTTTAGTTAAAAATTGGTCTATAAATTAGGATGGAAATAGTGAATATAAATTGACGACAAATTACCGACTATTTAACGACCACAAATATATAACCATTATAATTGGTCGGTCAAGTAGACTTACAAATACTTATAAATGTGTTCTCACCGACCTTTTACCAACCATGATTTTGGTCATAATTGATTGTTTTAATTTTTTGATTTATAATTCATTTGCTAAGTCATTAACACCTACATTCATTCAAAACTCCGTAATTTTTTCATATCAGACGCAACTACAAGCACAAAATTGATAATCTTTGTTCCATTCTTTTGAATCCATGTAAGTTTTTTTTATTCTTCTCCTTCAAATTCCTTATACATATCTCCGTCTCTCTAAATTTTATATAGACAATTAGATTTTCATTTTTTCAGTATATTCGGGTATTAGGCTTTTTTTATTTCTCCTCCAAATTTCTTCATTTTTTATTCAATTTCATTTAACTTAACATGATTTTGACTCAACACAATTAATTAAACTATAATTTTCTAGTTTAATCTTTGTTCTTCTACCTGTTTAGATTTGTAGGGTTTTATTGAATTTGATTTCAATTACAGAATATTTGCATATGAATAATCTTAATGTTAATGGTTTATATTATATAATTGTATGACATAATGTATAAATGTCTATACTTTAATATATATAAACGTATTACATTATAAATACACATTGATATGTTTATATAAACATATAATATTATATATAAATATTTATACATATGTATTAATGTTTATAAATATCTATACAATATTTATATTAAACTATCCATTTATATAATTTTTTATATAACAATTATGTAACATTAAATAATTATACAATTTTGTAAATATTTATATTACATATTATTTTTTATATAAATATATAATATTTATAATGTTTATATAAATGTGATATATATACTATATATTAGTTATAAAAATGTTACATATAAATATAATAATATTTAAGAAACATTTATAAAAATATTTTATTCACAAATATTATATAGATACACGTGTTTAATTATATAATCATGTGTCATTTTATATAAAAGTATTTATAATTATATTTATAATAAAGTAAACTATTTTTATACATATATTTATAACTTTACATAACTAATTTGTAACTACATAATAATGTATAACTATATGTATACTTCTATATAACTATTTTTCTAAATAAAATATACTAAATGTATACTAATATATAACTATATATAATTATAATTTACTAAATGTATAACTATATAAATGTTATATATAATTATATCTTTAACTACATACATATTTATAACTATATGTGTATAACTATATATAAATATTTGTTTAACTATGTAACACTTTATATAATTAAATATAACTAAATTTGTAACTATATATACATATATGTATTAATATAATTTAATCAAAATATATTTTTATTACATTGTTTATATTTATGTATAACTACTTATAACTACTTGTATGAATATATCTATATAGAACTATATGTTTAACTATATATAATTATTTATAATTATATATAATATATGTAAAATAATTTATAATTATAAATAATTGTATCTTACTATATGTATATAACTTTAAAAGTTTTATGCATAATTATATTTAAATATTAAATTTATAGCTTATATTTAATATATATATGTATATAGTAGTATATAAAAAAGTATTTTAATATATCTATACCTATACATTATTATATGTATAAATATATAAAATTAAATGAACAAATATATAAACCTACATGTATACATATACGTTTAACTATGTGTATAACTATATGTATAACCACATGTAATAATATTTATAATTACATACATAACAACATATAATATTATGTTAAACTATATGTGTATTACTAATATATAAATATTTGTATAACTAAATAAATGTCTATATAATTATATATAACTATATTTGTAACTATATATACGTATATATATTCATATAAATAAATCAAAATATTTGTTTATAACGTTGTATATATTTATGTATAACTACTTATAATTACTTGTATGAATATATCTATATATAACTATATGTTTAATTATATATAACTATTTATAACTCTATATATTATATGCAAAATAATATATAACTATAAATAATTGTATCTTACTATACATATAACTTTAAAAGTTGTATGCATAATTATATTTAAATATTAAATTTATAGCTTATATTTAATATATATTTGTATAAAGTTGTATAAAAAAAGTATTTTACTATATCTATACTTATACATTACTATATGTATGCATATATATAATTAAATGAACAAATATATAAACCTACATGTATAAATATATGTTTAACTATATGTGTAACTATATGTATAACCACATGTAACTATATTTATAATTACATGTATAACAATATACAACATTATTTTAAACTATATGTGTATAACTATATATAAATATTTGTATATCTAAATAAATGTCTATATAATTATATATAACTATAAATAGAGACAATCGCATTTATTAAATAAAATGATTTTTTTAACTATTTATGAAAGATGATCATGAATGGATGTACAAGGGTCAAATAGTGAATGGAATGTTCTCTAATGAATGGGGGGATAAAGTTGATAAATTTGTTGAGTTTGATATGAGACATCATGAGTGTGTGAATGGTGGTACAAATATATGGTATCCTTGCACTTTAGTTAAATGTCAAAATAAAAAGTTTTTTGAATGTTGAGACCGTGAAGATGCATTTGTATAGAAATGGTTTTGTGGTAGATTACTATGTATGGATATACCATGGTGAGAAGCAAGTCCACCAGAGGTGTTCAAGTTCAGTACGGGTGTTAGTAAGTGCAACTGATCATATAGTCTCGAATAATATTAAATCACACTAGATACCATAAAATGATTTTTGATGCTGTGGGTCCCGAATTCAGCTCGAATGAGGAACTCAATGCCGAGGTAAGAAATTTCTATGTAATGATTTGAGTTGGAGACAAACATATAAATGAGGAAAATTTTAAGCATACTCAACTTTCTACAACTATGAGGATGTTAGAAATAAAGTGCAGACACAAGTGTTCGCAGGCATTGTTTGATGATATGTCTAAATTCATTCAAGAATTTTTTCCATAATATAATTTTATACCATTGGATTTCTACAGCACAAAGAAGTTAGTTAGAAGCTTGAGATTACCCATACAAGTCATTCATTGTTGTGTGAACAACTGTATGATATACTGGGGTGATGACAATGACCTTAACAGTTATAAAATATGTGTGCATGCATGGTACAAACAAGAGGGGGTATAGAAATAGATTGTATATACAATTGTTGAAGGTATCGTATAAGAAGATGCACTATTTTCCAATAACACCTAGGTTATAGAGATTGTATGCATCAATCACAATAGCTAATGAAATGAGGTAGCATTCAGAGCATCATACAGAGGACAGTAAGATGTGTCACCCTTCTGATACCCCGACTTGGAAACATTTTAATGGGTATTTTCTTGATTTTTCTTCTAAAGTTCAAAATGCTAGGTTTATTTGCTGATAGTTTTCATCCATTTCGTCAATTTGGATAGCAATATTCTATGTGGGATGTAGTGGTGACATCATATAATTTGCCTCCAGACATATGTATGAAGAAGGAATTTATGTTTTTGATTGTGTTAGTGATGGGACCTACGAATCCAAAGGGGAAGATAGATATTTACTTGTAGCCATTGATAGCGGAGTTGAAAAGTATTTGAGGTGTTCGGATTTAAACTTATGATATTTTCAAATGGCAAAATTTTCAGATGCGCGCTGCCCTCATGTGGACCCTAAAAGACTTTCTAGCATATTCTATGATGTTTGGGTGGAGTACAACTTGCATGTTGGCATGTCTGCATTGTATGGAAGATGCTAATTCTTTTAGATTAATTAAGAGCAGAAAACACTCATGGTTCGATAACCATCGGAATTTTTTGCCCATTATTCATCTGTATCGATATAACACCAAAGACTTCATTAAGAATAGAAAGGTTACTAAATAATTCCTGGGGGTTAGATATGGGGATGAAATTCTGTAGGAATTGAATAATAGAGGGTTGAGGAAGGTGCTAGAAGTTGATGTTGAGGTTGTAAATGCAGCTATATCTAAGACTTGTGGGTGAAATAAAAGGAGTATTTTCTGAGATTTTTCTTACTGACATGAACACTTGCTCAGGCACAATCTTGATGTTATGCATATCAAAAAGAATGTGTTTGATAATATTTCAATACAGTGTTTAACATTCCAAGGAAAACTAAAGATACTTACAAGTTAAGAGATGAGTTGAATAAATATTGTCGTCGTCCTCAATTTGCAAAAAAATCTTGTCACCAATAAATACCATGATGTGCCATTTGTTCTGAATAAATCATAGAAGAAGGATGTGTTAGAGTTGGTAAAAAAACTTAGATTTCCAGATGGGTATGCTTCTAATTTGGGGAGATGTGTGGATGCGAAAAAACTTAAGATGTTTAACATGAAGAGTCATGATTGTCATGTATTAATACAAAGGTTGTTACCAATTGCTCTTTGAGAATTCATGCCTAATAAAATATGGGAGCTGATAACTAAGATTTCTTTATTCTTCAAGCAATTGACTTCTTTTTCATTGACTGATGAGGAGTTGAGGAATCTGGATGAACAAATTCCTGTTATTTTATGCAATCTTGAGAAAATATTTCCTCCTAGTTTTTTTGACTCAATGGAACATCTTCTAGTGCAATTGGCATACGAAGTTAGGATTGTAGGTCCTGCCCATTATCATTGGATGTACCCTTTAGAAAGGTAATATTAATTCATTAAACCAATTCTTTTCCTATATATATATATATATTTATATATACACAAAAATGACTTGTAATTTTCAATAATCTTTTTGTAGATACTTGAGAAAAATAAAGCATACAATAATGAATAATGCTCAGGTTGAGGGTTCTATACTATTAGGTTGTATTATAGATTAGGCTGTAAAATTCATATCTTTCTATTTCAAAAAAGGAGATCCAACTCTTTCGCTTAAGGAAAATCGGAATGAGGTTTATCTTTATGACAATGTGGATAATGATATGTTTTAAAGTTTCAAGCCTCCGGTAAAACAATTGATGTTGAAGGGAAAAGGTATCTAGCGGACTATGAATATACTGCAACTTATCTATATGTCCTAATAAATTGTCCATAGGTTCAACCATTCATTGAGTAAGTATTTTCTAATAGTCACATGAGATATATTAAGCATTATAATTTACTATTTCCTATCAATTTATCAATTATTTTTAATTTATTTTTTTTAGTGATTTTGTTACAGATAAACACACAGAATTTCCAAATATGAATGAAGAAGATATCAATGCCGTGATGGAGCAAGAATTTCCATCATTTTTTGAAAAACATGTATGTTTACTTATAATGAAAATCACAAAATGATTGTATTATTCTAATAAAAATTTATTATTGTTATCTAAACAATTCACTTGATTTTTATTACAGGTTCATAATAGCGCAAATAAAATTTCCAATCATTATCTTCGAAGTATAGCACGAGGTCCCCTAAGAGAGGTTAAAACATACAAATGTTATTGTATGAATGGTTTTAAATTTCACACTAAATCGTATGATAGTTACCAGGCAATAGATAATATGGAGGTATGCATTAAAGGATCCATATACAATTAAACCGAATATGACTATTATGTGACTCTGGTTGAAGTGGTCGAGTTAGAATTTGAAGCCATTCAGGTTAAAAAAATTGTGTTATTCAAATGTGAATGGTTCGACCCAACACCACATGTTAGTATTGTTGTCAATCCTAGATATAAACTTGTTGATGTGCACAATAAAAATGATTTAACAAGTATGAACCTTTTGTATTAGAAGTACAAGCATCACATGTTTATTATTGTAAATATTCAGGTCGGACCGGTCCTAGAAAGGATTGGAAAGCTGTGTGCAAGATCAAAGCAATGACTCAAATTGACATCCCATATCACCAACTACTGATTTCATAGAACCAACTTTTCAAAATGATAATAATGATGTTATAATCAAAACTATGGTGGGGGATGAAGATATCCTTTTAGGCGCATCTTCTGAGGTGGATGCAAGTGGGGATGTAGATATTGATAAAAATTTTATTTATTATGAGGAAGAAACGAGTGATGAAGAGGAGTTTGAAATTGAAGTTACTACATTTGAAGAAAAAGACAAACCAAAATTGGATGATTTTGATGAGAATGAGTAGATGGTGAGTTTTATGTTATTTTAATTGTTAATCATTTTTATTTATTTTCATTGCCTTATGTATTTTTTATAGATATGACACGTGGACAAGGTAGAGGCAGTACATTGCAAGGTCGTACGAGTTATGGTATAGGCAACAATGCCTCAGGTTTGCCCGAAACTGGTAGAGGGTCATGGATGGATGAGATGCCACAGCAGACATAGAAGGTTGTGAATGTAAAGTAGTAACATCATCAGTTGATTGATCCACATAATGGTCATAAGATTTTGATGAATGATCAAAAGATATTGGAGGTAGAGGAGGGAGAGGATGGAGATGTTAGAGAGTCTTCATCGGAGCACCCTACAGACCAGACTCTCCCTATTACTCAATTTGATCCGACAATTGATAATCCGTAAGATCTAAAACTTAACAAAATATTTATCAATTTATTAAATTATTCCTTACTTGCTAATAAAATTTGGTTACAGGACGAAGTTAGAGCCATCTGGTTCCATTTCTAGAGTTCCAAGGACAATTTTTAGGAAGTCCTTTAAACCTAATGGACATATTTGGAAGTCACTCACACATAGAGACTAATTGATGATTTGGAGAGAATTTAAGGTAAATATTACTACCTAAAAATTTGTATATATTTTATTTATTCTTCTATTCACTGATTAAAAATTATTTATTTATAACTGTAGAAAGTTTACAAGTAGACACAACCAAAAAAAGCAATCAAAAGTGTATTCTACAAACATGCTGCTGGTTTGTATAAAGACACCGTGTATGAGATCAAAGATAAATCGTTGAAGAAGAAAGAAAAAATTCGAGTGTGCCGTATCATGTTTTCAAGGAGTGGCAAGACAGAAGAGAAGATCCGGATTATAGGAAAAGGTGTGATAAACATAGCGGTAATCGTCACTCAGAATGGGCTGGGGAGGGTTGTGCCATGTCTACACACACTCGTGGATCTCACTTTATGCGTGAGCACGAATGAGCATTGGTATTATTTCTAATTTATACTTTTTATGTTTATTACTTTGTGAAATGTGTTCAATTATGCCTAAATTTCATTTTTCATAAGGAATTTTGTTTCAATAGAATTAACATATGTATTGTGTGTAATTATAGACATGCAAGGAGGGTAAGAAGCCCAGTGTTCCTCGCTTATTCATATCATGCACACGAAGGCTCACGATGATCAGACTTTTATTGATCAGAGATCTCATGTAGCAAATGTAAGTTTCATAAAAAAAATTAACTTTTCTTTTTTTGTTTGAATATAAATTGAAATACTTTTTATACATTTTTATTAGGTGAGATATGAGAAAATATTAGCTGATGTGGCTCAAGCATATTCCTAGTCTACTTTAGATTCATGTGATGGTGCAACAGGTAGTTCTCATTCATCAGCTCCATCAGTTGATACAAATCAGATTTGGTATGCAACTGTTGATGGCAAGGAGAAGATGCTCATCTATGACATCGGTTTGTCGACATCATTTTTCTACTCTCATAGACGACCATACTATGAAACTGAATTTTCAGGACTAGTTTCAAATTTATTCTTGAAGATGGATGAATTTTAGGATGCGATGTGAAAAGATACAATATCAGTTGGCTGATACTGAGCAACACATGATCGACTATGAGGATGATAGGGATGAGTTGCGTATGCATTTTGACGGGCTTACAAAGAAGTTTCAGGGAGGACTACAATTCAACCCTAATGATCTACCTCGAATTGTTCGACGTAATGCTCCAACTACAGCATCTACTCCATCACTTATAGCAACACTTGCATCAATTGTATCAGGATTAGTAGCAGCAGACAACTCTACCCTAGTACCCGACATCTCACCATGTGGACGAGAAACGTCGCAGCATAACAATTATGAAACTAAGTTGGATGATTGAGTATATTACACACATTTTTTTTCAAGGCCTTAAACTTTGATTTTGGATTTTATTTTTTTATTTTCTTTTGATGAATTTAATATATACATGCATTATATATAGTTGTTTGTTGGAGTAAATTGAATTTTTTTTATTGTATTATTTGTATATGTTTCTGTGGAAACTACATCAAAATGAGAAATTAATTGGATTTTTTTGTTGTGTTATTTGTTTCAGTTTCTGCAGCAACTGCAGTAAAACTGCAAAAAAAAATTTGGGACCAAAATCGACCAAAATTTTTTAATATCAATGGTCGGTAATATGTCATCAAATAGTCGGTAATACTTTGGGAGATCAATTACCGACAAGTGATTTTAAAAGATTTTGGTCGGTTTTTAGTCATATTTTTTTTATTATTACCGACTATTTTGTGACCATTTACCAACCTAATACTTTTGGTCGAAAAATGGTTGGAATATAGTCGGAAATTGTTTGTCGGTATATGGTCTATAAATTATTGGTAATTAATAATCATTTGGAGACCATTTACCGACCTAATTCTTTTGGTTGAAAAATGGTCAGAATATCGTCATATTTTGTTTGTCGGTAAATGGTCTCCAAATGATCGGTAATTACCGACCATTTTGAGACCATTTATCGACCAAGAACTTTTGGTCAGAAAATGGTTGTAATTCAGTCGGTAATTATTTGTTGGTTAATGGTCGGTAAATGATCATTAATTATCGACCTTTTGGAGACCATGTACCGACCTAATTATTTTAGTCAGAAAATTGTTGAAATATAATCGGTAAATATTTGTCTGTAAAGGGTCATAAATGGTTGGTAATTTATAGATCAATTGATTTTTCATCGGTAAAAAATTAGCGATTAGCAAAATTAGGACCAAATATTTTGGTCGGTTAATGGTCGCTATTTGATTTACTAACCAAAAAATACCAAATTAGTGACCAAATAATTGGTCAGTAATTCTGTGAATTTTAGTAGTGAGTTAGCACACCTCTAGCCATTCACTCTAAGCTCAGCACAAGCTTATGCTCTACTACAAAAGATGAAAAGAAAAAAATGGCTTCTACTCCATACTCCTCAATACTAGGGAGTCTTATGTATTGTATGGGTTGTATAAGGTATGATATTGTACATGCTTTTAGTACAGTAAGTAAATTTCTCTCAAATCCATAAAAGATGTATTGGGAAGCTATGAAATAGATCTTCAAATACCTGAGGGGTACTTCAAAATTTGTGTTTGAGTTTTGGAGGTTCAAAACTAGTGTTAGAAGGCTTTACAGATGTTGACATGGCATGTGACATAGATGGTAGAAAGTCAACTTCTAGTTATTTATTTACTCTTGTAGAGGAAGCTGTTTTATGGCAGTCTATGTTATAGAAGTGCGTTGCTTTATTTACTTTTGAGGTAGAATATATAGCAGTAACTAAAGTAGCAAAAGAGATGTTATGGATGAAGAAATTTATCCAAGAGCTAGGCTTGATTCAAGATGAGTATGTTGTGTTTTATGATATTCAGAGTGCTATGAACTTGAGCAAGAATGCTTCGTATTATTTTCGTACAAAGCATATTGATGTAAGATATCAATGGATACAAGATGTCATTGAAAAAGGACTTATAAAATTTAAAAAGATTCACATAGATTTTAATTCTTTTGATATGATGACAAAAGCTATTACCAGAGAGAATCTGAAGTTTTGTGTCAGGTCAGCCAGCATGGGATTTAACTGAGACATTAGAGTGTAATATCTCCTTATGTTGGGCTGGAGGGAGAGATTGTAATGTGGGTCTAGCCCACTTTCTTTATTAAAAAAAGAAGAAGAAACTGCCAGATAGTTTAAGGAAGCATCACAAACCGCATGACAGGTTTGATGCCGAAGAGTTTTTTCTTAAAAAATTCCAGTTGCGCGAAAAAGCCGGTCCATCGCTCCCGCTCACATTCCAACCAAAAATTAGTTTCCTAAATATTGAAGATGCGCGATTCTTGCATTAATGGCTCCTCTTTATATAGATATACATATAAAATATGTAATCTATCTTGTGAAGAGTATCAGAGAGTGCAGCGAGAATGTGCAATGTTTTCTCATTTTTTATTTCTCATGTTTTTCATTTGAGAGAATATCTTCTTGTTTATGTTTCTACATTAAATCATTGAAATAATCATAAATGAATTCTATGTTTATTTCACTCACATATTTCATCTACACCTTGATATATTCATATACCACATATAAAAACATGTATATGTGCGTGTTTATGTTTTTGTTTGATAACCACATATATAAATATATAAATATAAACATATACATAAACACCCTTTTATATCTATGTTTATGTTTATATATTTTTTAATATATGTTTATATATATTTTATGTTTATATATGTATATATGTGTTTATATATGTTTATATCTATGTTTATGTTTATGTTTATATATTTTTTAATATATGTTTATATATGTTTTATGTTTATATATGTATATATGTGTTTATATATGTTTATATCTATGTTTATGTTTATGTTTATATATTTTTTTAATATATGTTTATATATGTTTTATGTTTATATATGTATATATGTGTTTATATATGTTTATATCTATGTTTATGTTTATGTTTATATATTTATATATATTTATATTTATATATGTTTATGTTTAATTAATTATATGCGTAGGTTTATGTTTATTTATTTATATATGTTCATGTTTAATTATATACATATGTTTATGTTTAATTATATATATATATATATATATATATATTTATTTATTTATTTATTTTTTAATTAAGTGGGGGTGGGGTAAGGGAGTTCGAATGCAATATCAGTATTGACCATTGCATTTCATTTCATATTTTACTTGTCACTTTTCTTAACAATCAGTTGGTCCCAAAATTGGGTTTCTGATTTTCACTACATTATATATATATAGTGTATCAAAACACAAATCCCCAAATAAAATTACAAAAAATTTAAATATTATAAGTAGTATAGATTCATTTAAAACTTATAAAAAGATATTACACATATAAATTTAAATAAAATTATATGAATTATAAAAATGTCAATTTATAAAAATACAAATTATAAATTTAAGATACAATGAAATTATTAAAATTTCAAACTCATAAAAATTGTAAAAAAAAACACTTTATGAAAACTACAAAATTATAACAACCGTACGCATTATGAAATTGTAAAATTAGAAAAATTGAAATAAATAAATAATGAAATTTATAAAATTTAAAAATTTGAATTTAAAATAAAAAAAAATGAAACATTCAAAATTTATCATAATTCATCACGACTTCTCATAATTTTGTAATTTATATATTAAATTATTATTTTTAGTTTTAAAATTTGCTAAATTTTAGATATTCCATTATGTTAATATATTTTTTTTATTCTATACATATTCAATTTTCCTATACATTTTTTGAATTCTATATTGTCCACAATATTCAAACTCTGGATAATTTTTATATTCTTATCATTTATATAAATATTAGTGTATAATTTTGATAAATTTCATAAATTTTATGCTTTTTATATTTTATAGTTTCTTAGTGATTTTCTATTTATAATCCTAACATGTTTCTGTTTTCATATTTATTAATTTTATAATACTTGTGATTTGTGCTTTTTATTAATATTAATAATTTTAACAAATATTACATTTTTTATGAAAATCACTAAAAATATTTTTATGAAAATTGTAGAAACTATACAAATTATTAAAATAGTAAAATTAGAGAATCTTAAAATACGAATCTAAAAATTATAAAAAATTAGATAAATTAAAAAAAATCAAAAAAAAAACAAAATTTATAAAATTTTCAAATAGTTGATTTAAAATAAATTAAAAAAATGAAACAATCATAATTCATTACAATTTTGTATTATTTATATTAAATTATAATATTAAATTTTAAAATTTGTTGAATTTTAAATATTTCATCAAGTTAATATTTTTTAAAAATTTTATAAATATTATATTTTCGTATAAAGTTTATGAATTTTATATTTGCTACAATTTGAATACTTTGGATAATTTTATATATTTTTATCAATTTTATGAATGTTAGAATATACTTTTGACAAATTTAATAATTTTCATAATTTTTGTATTTTATAGTTCCCTAGTGATTTTCTAACTATAATCTTAACATGTTTATGTTTTCATATATTATTTTTATGATACTTTTGATTTGTGTTGGTTTAATATTTTTTGTATTTTTGTTTATTATATATTTTTAATAAATATTACATGTTTTATGAAAATCATATTTTTTTCATTTTTTTTGTAGTTTTATTATTTATAGACTCTTTTTAGAATTTTATAATACTCATTATAATTTTTTTAAACTTTTTAATATATTTCCTAACTTCTTTTTGAATGAAACAATATGATGCTTTAAAAACTGTTTTTTTTTTTTTGCGAAAACTTTAAATCATAATTAGAAATAATTCACAGTAAACTAAAACAAAAAAAATTATTTTATACCCAGAATGCATTAAAAAAACAAGTTTTTTTAATATTATTTTAATTCTGTTAAAGATAACGCATCATATTTTTCATTTTTATGACACAAAATATGGAATTTATCCAATTTTCCTTCAGAAATTAGGCTAATAAATCAGATAACATATAATAAAATAAATGGAATACATATCTAGATTGCTATTTTCAAAATATCAAAAAAAAAAAAAAGGAATCATATTTCATATTTCAAAATTTTATCTCAAAATAATAAAAAAATATATATTTATGCATCAACACAATATAAATGAAAATCCAAAATTACTCATGTATCTTACACACCGGAGAAAAAAACAAATATAAAAAAAAAAAATGCAAAAACTACTATTTTATTAAAAAATTGGGCATGCAGCACCCACACACACACACACACACGCACGCACACACAAATGTGTGCGTATGCATGCGTGTGTGAGAGTATTATCTAATATACATAAAAATATAAAAATGCTTAGGAAAATATAAATTTATATAAATGTTTATAAACATAACTTTCCTAATAATGCATATCATAATTCAGCGTTATGTAACATTTACAGAAAAATTTATGTGACCATTGACACCTGAAACAATATTTATAACAAAATTTTGTTGTTAATCAAAGATGAACATTATTACTTGAACACAATGTTGAGATTTAAATATTGGCAACCCATAACAGTTAAAAAAAAAGTATCCTCTAAAACATGAATATCAACAATCAGAACAACAATATATTGAACTCAGGCTAGCTTACCCAACAGAGCACAGACCCAAGAACATGGATCAACCCACCACCAGAGCAGAACAATAAAAGAAACCTAACTTAGCTACCGCAGAACCCAAGTAGGCTAGCCAGCAATAGCCATTTTAATTAGGCTGGCTTTCAGTTTTATGCCTTTCAGCTCCAAAACAGAACTAGATGATCTGTGCAGGCGTGTTCAGCTTTTCTGCTAGGCTCAGCTGCGTGCGAGCGATGCTTGACAAATACACCATCAGCAAGTTATCCTGTCAAACCCATCAGCAAGGAGATATGTGCGATCATACAAACACTAACACACCGGATATCATAATAATAACTTAAGAGCTAAATATGATAGCACAAAAATAATATTGAGATTATTGACCACCTAAAAAATATTATTATAACTTTTGCAATGATAAATATTTTTATTATACGACCTGTAGGTCTCAGGTTTATTTTAATTTCTCTAAATAAAAAAAGCACATAAATTATCATACAAAAATTCAATACATATGTGACTTCTTTGATCACATCTATCGATGTTTTTTACTAGCCCACATTTTCTTATATATCCTCCATGTTATAAATTAGATTTATCATACACATAAATTAAACATCTATCGATGTTTTTTTAGTTTTTATTATTATTTTTTTTAATGTTATATAAATTCGGTTAATAATAAATAGCCTTGCAGTTGCCCATTAATTAAATTTTATATTTAATTCTTATATTTCTATATGTAAAATTAAATATTATACTTCTCTAATATTTCCCTACTATAAATAAAAAATTCAAATCAAAGAAAAATATAAATTTATAATTTTTTATAACTATGATTTTATATTCTCAATACTGAAATAAATATGACAAAATATTAGAGAAACAATAAAAAAAAATCTAATTTTTCTTAGACATCATCACAATGAGAATCTAAAAGATAATAAATCTAACCACCAAAAAATAATGATTTTACCATAATCTTGGTACGACTTGATGCACTTGAGGTTGTGAGATTTTAAAACAGTTAGCGAGAATAAATTCGATCAATTTAAGGTAAACTCTATATTTAAGTTACGTAGAGAAAAAATAATAGATGAAGACATAATAGAAAAGTTCACAATATTTCAAGTCACTTAATGCACTCATGCAGCAAAAATATAAAGAATGTATATTTACTAAACATTCATAATTAATATCATATTTCTTAAAGGTGTCAACGGCCGGCCCGACACGAGGCACGGCACGGTTCAGACTTGCCTGGGCTGGCCCGGCAAGAAAAAATCCCGTGCCCGGGCCGTGCCTGACCCGGTAAGATACAGTGGACGTGGCACGGCACACCGGCACGAGTTCGGAGATTCTTCATCCTCATGATGGCCCGGCCATTTTTGAGTGTATGATGAAAATCTTTAGGGAATATAAAATTCAAAATAAAATTTTTAGTATCTGATTCGATAACGCATCTAATAATGAAGTAGCAATTAACATGTTTGTTAGGAATATTAGAGACGCACTATTAGGAGATATTTTTCATGTCAGATGCATGCGTCACGTGATTAACCTGATTGTTCAAGCGGGTATGAAGGTGCGTTCCCCCGTGTTGGATAATATACGTAATGCACTAAAATATATTCGCACTCCTCGCAGACAACAAGAGTTTGGTAGTCTCTGTTTGTCTGCAAATCTTTAAAAAAAATTCTATTCGGATATGAGATATCGTTGAAATTACACGTACCTGATGTTGGAATCATGTGTTAGATACGAACACGTGATATCCGACTACGTCAATAGTAATAGTGACGAAATTATTATTGATGACACTAACTGATGAAATTCCTGAAGATTTTTTATGACAGGACGAATATGTGTTCGTCGGTTTATACGCCCACGACTTGCATTGCACTCCGGTGCATATGCAACATTAGTAGCATATTTAGGAAGTATCGAGATGACTCGACACTTAGCCATATGGTTGCAGAGATGAAAACCAAGTACTTAAAGTACTGGTCCACCGTTCCATCTCTTTATAGCCACGCTGCATGCATGGACACTAGGATTAAGGTGGAAAGTATAGAAAACACTCTGACTTACATTTCCTCGTGCAAGAACCTGGAAGAGCCACCTGAAGGGTTCATTCACGAGAAGTTGACTGACCCGTTCACATACTATGATACTAGGTATGATGGTAGTAGTAGTGAGACTGTGATTATGGCTATTGATACCTTGTTCGGAGATGACGATTTTTCCATTCAGCTAGCGAGGAAGAAACATAGGGATGGACCATCACATGGGAGCAAGCTTTCTCGGTACTAAAAATCTTGATATATTATAGTGATGAAAATCATATGAGTCCACCTTTCCCGTGCCATCGATGATGACACGGGATCTACTGACTCATCCGGGGTCGAGCGTAGCATCTGTTGCAGTGAATGTGATTTCGAATAAGAGATCAAGATTATATCCAGATATTGTTGAGGCATTACTTGTTTGAAGGATTGAGAGGATTCAATGTTTAGCATCAATGATCGTGCTGGAGCTGGGAATGGGACAGGGACTGCAACCGCATCCACAGCAATAGCGGATGAGTTGATTGCTGATGATGATGATCCATATGATATTGATCTTGATGTTACGGCTGATAATGCTCATGATATGCCGATTGACGATTGATGATCTACTGTTTTTTGATTTTGATATTTTGTTTTTTATTAATTATACGCTTTATTTATACGCTACATTTAAACTTTAATTTATTTGGTTCGGACATTCGATATCTAATAGCTGATTAGTCATTTTTCATTTGCTTTGATTATGTTTTTTTTACTTTTAAATTTTTTTTAACATAATTTATTGATTTATTTTTTTTTTGTTTTAATTTTTCATTTAAAAATTTATTACTCTATTATATAATTCTAATAAATTTTAAATTAATTTTATATTACATTATAAAAAAATTAACTTTATAATTTTAATAAATTTTAACAATTTTCATATTATAAATATATAATATTATACATTATCTATAATTTTATATATAATTTAATAATTTATATAATTAAAATAAAAATTAAAACAAAATAATTAAAAAAAAAAATTTTTGCCTGGCCCGAGCAGGCCGACACGGCACGGCCCGCCATGCCGGGCCAGGCACGAAAGCACGCCCGTGCTAAAAAATAACAGGCCGGGCCTGCCCGGCCCGGCCCGTTTGACACCTCTAATATTTCTTAGTAGCTGACAAAATAGTGAGCTACTAATAAAAAACTAAAGATCCCATACAACTAAATCTAAACTATTAATTGTAAATACAATTTCATTCCATAATCATGAGTGTCGATGTGGTTGTAGTCGTGGTCATGGTCGTGACCAAATTCCAGACACCATGTAGAGGTGACAAAATAAACAAATATCTCTAAAAGAGATAAATATATCTAGAAATTATGAAAATTCAATAAAGTATATGCACAAAAATAAAAAATAACATCAAACAAAATGATGATAATAATCTCAAATTACAAAATATTGATGAATATAAACAAAGAAATAATTAACCAATATGAAAAATAAAACGATACAAACAAAAGTGCATGTATAGTGTACTCGAAGCAATTTTAATTATTATATATTTTTATAATTATATATAAATTTCTGTATCAAACATAATTATTTGAAGCACAAGACACATTAAGAAGCAAAGATCTCTTGAGATCTTGAGAGGCAAGGCATAATTAAGACGTAGATTTTTTTTTGAGGTGTATTCTATTTCATACTCTGCATAATTTAAATATTTTTATTTAATATATTATATATAATTTTTATCAATTAATAAAATATAGTCAGTTAAATAATATCAAAAATAAAATTCAAACACAATTTATATTTGCTATCATATAAAGCATTCAAAATTCTAAAAAAAAAATAAAGTTTTCACAAATAAAAAATATTAAATATAAAAGAAATCAAATATACTAACTATAATTTTCAGAAACAGGAGGATTGAAGCTTTGAAAATAATCTGATTTACAAGTGAGGGGGAGACTATGAAGATAACTAACTTGTGGGGAGAGCATCGCGAATAACATGAAATAGCATTCTTAAAACATAAAAGCTAATGATTATTATTTTATACATCTTATAATTCAGGCTTCCCGGCCTGGCCTGCGCTGGCCCGGCTCAGGCAGGGGCTAAGCGAGAACAAGCGAGAACAAGACAAGGTTACCTGCATGCTGTCGTTTAGAAGCTTATCAAGTGCCTGTGGCGACATCATGGGAAGTGATGAAACAGCGTTCCATAGAAAACGCCCAATTTTGTTATCCGGTGCCACGCGACCCTCCTGAAAAAGCACAAAAGTAGCATAAGTATCAGAAAAGGTAAGAGCGAGGGAGGGCAAAAAAATAAAAGTTCCTTCCTCACCACGACATCATCAACATATTTGTATACATCATCAATTAGTGCCAACAAATGCTGCATGGAAGCTTCCATTCCCTCCAAATCACTTGGCAGTCTATCAATGGCTGCCGACTTGAGGACATCATCTACACGGTAGAGAGAAATACTTCTGATATGAAATTACTGGATTGCCCCTTTAATTAATTAAATCACATCCAACATGATAAAACTCAAACTCGGATAAAAGAGATCCCACAATGAGTTGTTAACTATGAGTAAAAAAAATTAATCACAAACTTATAAATATAAATCTTCCTAATACATCATATCGTAGAAAATGTTCAAGGCTATCAGAGTCGATTATATAAATTTTACTTATATAAAAAATATAAACTTTTTTTGCAGTGAGGATTTATATTATCCGATACTCGCCATTAAGTAATAAATCTAAATATTTTAAAATTGAATTGTAAATAATATTTTTCTTCTCAAATATCAATCATAACATTGGTATCACTGATTATTATCATATGTTGTTCTAAAGACCAATTAGGATTTTGATGTTGCGATTTTGGTGGATTTCATGAGGGGAAGATATATAAAGGAGAGGAAGAAGAAATAAAAAAAAATAATAAATTTTTTTATGAAAATACAAAAAATATAATATATATGATTTGGAGCAATACACATATAGTGTGTTCCCAAACAAAGAAAATGAATATATATATATATATAAAGAAAATTAAACTTCAATATCTCTATTCAAGATGGCGCAAAATTCAAAATGCATGCTTATGATCTGAAAATATTTGTGAAGCTTGTTGGTATGTAAGTTGACAATGACTATCAAATCATCTTATATCTTCTTTCACATAAAGTGAAAACCAACAGCAATATGCTTACCCACGATATGTGTAGCTTGACCAGTGATGTTGAAGTCGTACTTCCTTGAGACCGCGAGTTTGATCCTCACTGGCAACACCTCTCAGCATGGGTACAAGGATAGCCATGCTCCTGCTCTATAGGCCCAATAACTATTTGAGATGTCAATCTAATTCGAGAAACACTAGATTAAAAAAAAAAGCCTCAATGTGATTCATTATCTCATGAAATTTTGGGTTAAAAGTAATATGCCAAATTATCTGATCTTTACAATAAATTATCATCGATTTCTGAATTGATAAATAAAACTTATCCAAAAAATGACTGATTCGTTGAAACTCATAAGTAACTGATATTATAAATTTGTATTCTAGCTCTACACTGGACATGAAATAATGAGTTTGTCTCTTACTTTTCAAAAAAATAAAACTGCATCCAAAAAAAATACAAAATTTTATAGCTCATCTCATCTCCATTATCATCAAAGCACATATTTCATAGTACATCTCGTCTCCGTTATCATTAGAGCCCAAAATTCATAGTATATCTTAAGACTTATGAATAAAACTCATGTCTTCGAGTTTTGTGATAAACATGAGAATCCTATAAATTCTATTTGTATGAATATTTCTGAGATAATTTTGAAAATGACTAACGATACTAATATAGCACGTAATATCTAGTTCAGCCATTATCACAAAGTTTAGTTTTCTTATAATCCTCCTATATGAAATGAAATCAACTGATAAAATAGTATCCTTAAACAAGTTTACACCTAGAAAATACATAACATATCCTAAATCCTTCATTCAAAACTAAATATATACATTGAATTATAATACACACGATTGACTATTTCTTATAATCATAATATCATCTATATAAACTACTAATATTACAAATTGATTGCCTGGTTGACATAGAAAAAAAAAACAAAGTACAACACACATCTCCAAAGGCCAAAGGTGATAAGTAAATCAGAAAAAATTCAAAATGATATCGTGGGATGCCACTTCAAATTATATTTTGTAATTATTACATCATATATATGCTTCCAAAATGGTAAAAACTAGAAGTTACTACATAAATATCTCTTTGTCGAGTACATCATGAATAAATATATTTATTGCATTTAACAGATACATAAATCTACAAATGAGATGCAATAAAATAAGTAATAACATAATAATTATCATTTTAGCTACATGAAAAAAAAATATCCAAATAATGAACACAATAAATTTGTGTAAATGCCTCGACTACCAACCTAGTCTTGAGCCAATTAATTTTTCCTTTAAGTCTTGGCTTCACCAAGCATGCTTATTAGCATCTCACTTTTAGTTTACCTAAAAATTTTAAAATGAAATATCATATATGATTGGATGTTAATGCACATAGCTCATTTAACATAATTTATCATCATCCTAAAATATATAGATACTAAACTAGTTACGAGATTAGACATCTAACAAGATACCAAAAAATATACTAAAAAATATAATACATTAAAACCAAAGCAAACTAAGATTAAGCGTGATATTAATAGGTTGAGTAATGTCTTTCATTTAAAATCATGAGTTTATACGAAAAAAAAGACTATTAATTGCTAATATGTGTAATCTACTTAAATTTATAAAAGATCTAAACTGATATATTTTACGTATAACATGATCAACCTATATATCAAAATCCTTAAATCAATATATAGAACTGATAATATAAAATATTTTAAATTTAATAAAAACTTAACAAATCAAAATTTTATAAAATATAATAAAGTAACATCAAAAATATCCTATATTTATTAGACTAGCTAGAATAATATCATTCTCATGTGTTACAATTCACTAGGTTGATTCTAATTGAAAACAAATTAAAAAAAATATTAGAATTTCAATATATATTACATTCTCATAATAACTAATATATATGAAGTGTTTGACGAACATCTTTATTATATAATAAATTCAAAATATAATATTTATCATCATATTTAATAATAATGCAAATAGTGATATAATAATAACTCAATCAATACGAACTATTAGAGAGAGAGAGTCACACAGTTAAAGTATTTCATATTAAATATAAATATCACATCATAAACTTAATGATATAAATCAGCTTAATTTAATTTTTAACTCAATAAAATTTATTCAAAATTTTATAATAAACTCCAAGGCTTTGATAATTTATACAAGTTATTAGGCTTGAGAAGAAAAAAAAAATTCAAGTTGAGGATCAGATTTTTGGAGTCGAATATATCTAATATTAGAATCATGTAATTTTTTTTTTGTTTTTTTTTTAAATTTTTTTTTCACCCTCACCCTCAATTCTCACTTACCAACCCCCTGGGTAGATATATACAACAAACTTCTACATTGATCAATCATCTCGATAGTAATCACGATCAATCATGTTTAATTTCGAAGTTCTTATGAGATCTAATACATTAGTAATGATTTAAACACATCTAAATTAAGAATCATGTGATTTCTATCAATATATTATATTAAATTTAATAAATAATAAAACTAATATAGTCTTAATAACTAAATATAATTTGGAGATTAGATTTTTATTTTTAAAATTCTAATAAATGTTTTACTTTACTACAAACATGGATTTTCTGTTATATATTCGACCATATTGTATTTCACTTAAATGTATATGAACTAAAAATATATTTAGACAATATTAAAATCATCATATCTTAGTGAAAGAGATATTATGATTGAAATAAAATATTTAAATTATTCAACACCCATTATACAACTTTTTATATCTTAGAATTAAGATAAAAAAGATTGAAAATATAAAAAAATTCATATATAATTGGATAAACTAATCATAAGAATTAGATGGAAAATTTTATGATAAATTACATAAATAAATACTACAAAAATAAACATGATAGAAGTAATATGCTTCCGAATATTGTCACCGAAACCATTATCAAAGATAATGATTTTTATTTGTATAAATGGAAGAGTAATCTATTCAATATGTATCATCTATCAAAACGATTAAAAAAATTAATATTTTAAGTTAGGTGTTTGATAACGCACTTAAAAAAGTTAGCGCACTTAAAATTAAAATTTTTAATGATTTAAAGTTTTAAATACGTTTGATAAAAAAATATTTGGAGCTGATTGATTAAAATTTTAAGTGAAAATTGTTAAAAATTTTAATTAGGTCGAGACTTACTTATAATGGAAAGCCAAACATTAAAGATTAAATAAAATTACCATTTTGCCCTTAAAATATTTCCGCGCATATTCGTTTTCCATCATCGACATCGTTAACACTAAAAAATCTCTCCTCGCACAAGGTTTCTATTCGTTTCGGAAGTATATTCGACATGATTTTTCGGTGAACAAAATTGATGTTAATGATGTTAATTTTTGGAATTTCGTTTGTATTTGGGGCATTTATGTCAATGTTATTAATTAGTTTGTTTTCGTTTTGTTCTCTGGATAAAATCCAATTGCCAAAATCGATGTTCTTCGCAATAACCCTTCTTATTATGATTTAATTATAAAATATGAAAACAAAATATTATTTATCGCAATACTTCGATTTCCAAATTGCTTAGAAGTTAAAATCTCGATTTCTTTTTTTTGTGTGAAAAATTTGATTCCCAAATTATTTTGAATCCCTATTGCTTTGAATTTTTATCTTATGTTTTTTATTTTCAGCCATAATGTTAGTTTTATAATTATGTCATGTATTTTTACATTTTGTGATTTTATGTATTTCATTCCTACTATTCTAAGCAAAAATCTTCTTTTTTCTTTATTATGTAATGTATTTCATCATATTTTGTGATTTTGTATATGTTGGTTATGCATGTAAATAAGTTATATATTATATTTTATGCATTAATATAATTTTTGTTGTTGTATTATTTGTTTATGCATGTAAATTTGTATTTATTGTCTATTATTTAACTTGATGAAAGATTATATTTAAAATAACTTTTGGTTACTTATCTTAGTATGAATGATTTCTTTTGATTCTACCTGAACAAGTTAGAAAGACCCAACACAAGTTAAAATTTTTTTAGATTTGTCATGACCAGCAAAATATTTTGGGAAAAAAAATGAGAGATTGCACGTTGAATAATGAGATAAAATTTTAATTACTTTTAAAAAATCAAAAAATTAAATTTCACTCAAAAATAATTGAAAAATGAATGAAATTATTTAAAACATATATATACAATGATGTCGAATTTAATAGGAAAGTCTGGCCATGATTATAATCCAATAACTAATACAAGTGACTGGACTTCATAATAGTGGGGGAAGAGTATATTAAGGTATAGATCATTTCTTTAGTTAATTTTTGAAAAAATAAATTTAACTACTATTGTCTAATTACAATAATTTGAATAACATAAAATTTCGGATACAAAATAATTTTGACATACAGGACTACAATTTACAGATGTGATGAGATTACTTTTTAATAGTATTACAGCTATCGGGCAAGATTCATGGGGTCCATCTAGACAGTAGTAGCCTAAAAATAGTGCCGACAAATTTTTATCAAGTACTCATCCAACCGTAGAGAATTCTTGTACACAAGAATATATATTATGAATTTTCACCAAGCCCTTTATCATAAAAAAAAATCTTTACCAAAAAGGAATAACAAAAAGAAAAATAAAAAAAAAGATCTAGATAAAAAATTACAAGTTATTCTAAGTACATTAAAATATTCATATGGACATAGCATTTAAGAATGTAATAAGAAGTTAAATGAAATTGTAACTTTACCTATGAATGACCCGTTGTGCATTGCAGCTTCTAGCATTTTTTGTGAAAGCAAATCATACAAAGAACAGTAGATAATATTTTCACAAAAGCCAGAGATAATTAGAATTGCTTGGATCTGAATGAATGCAGAAAAATTGACATTACTTAAATTATTTTAGGTTATTGGTGTTAAAGCAAATGCAATTTAATATATTATTTTATGAGTTTGTTTCATACTTTGTCTGCATATTTGTTTGTATTGATATTATTTTTTTTTGATAATATTTTGTGGTTCACTTTACTTGTAATTGTTTTAACTTTTTTGTATTGATTTATTTTCTAATGTTAAATATTATCAAAAGATATTAAATGAAAAGCAAATAAATATATTAAAAATTATTGTACTGATTCTAGTCAAAAAGATTATCAGGAAAAAAAGCCTTGAAAAAAGACAAGATACCGACTCAACACTGAAAGATTTTATATGTGTAAGAAATTTTAAATAGTAATCCAACACATTGTATTAATTTTAAGAATGAATAAACAAGCTTTTTTGGATATTTATGAGCATTTCAAAAATAGAAAATAACTAAAATACAATGTTACATCAAAGTTGAAAAAAAAATTACAATAATTTTTATGACTTTAAATCACATGAGAAATCATGTTACAAAAAAAAGATTCAACCATTCAACTTAAATTATACATCATTACTTTCATGAAGTACTAGAGACAATGTATTTCTTCGAAATAGAGATGATTATGTCCGCTACGATTAATGAAGTAATAGAAAATCGTCATCAATGATTAAGAAAAGTATTCACGGTAAATAAAATTATAAATTTATTATTATTGGTGTTCATGTTGTTATAATTATTATTATATTAATATTTTATAATGAATATGGTGCAATTGATGCACTTGACGAGATGGTTGTTAATACTATGATACTACCTGACAAACAAATTCCTTATAAAGGAAGATGAGAATGTTATCAAAATAGTCTAACAATATGTGACTTCAAAATAAATTTTATATTTATTTGGACTAGATGAGAAGATATAACACATGATTCAAAAGTTTTATCAGAGACTGCATAATCCAGAAAATAATTTTCTAATATATCTACCAAATAAGTATTATTCTCTTCTCGTCTTTTTTAATAAATTCATAATTAATTTTAAAATTATTATTTTGTAGATAAATATTATCTTTGTGATGCTGCATATTCACATACTCGAGAATTTATGGCACCTTATCGTAATGTACAATATTGGTTGTCTGATTTTTGCAATGATGTCTGCCCTCATATAATAGAAGAAACATTCAATTATGCACATGCTAGATTGAGGAATATCATTGAGTGATCCTTTAGTATTTTGAAAGCTCATTTTCCAAACATATAGAGGATAACACCATATCTAGAGGTGTCAAACGGGCAGGATCCACCCGTCCCGTTTTTTTTGAGCACGAACGTGCCTTCGTGCCGAGCCAGGCACGGTTACTGTACCATGCCGTGCCTGGCACGGCACTGTTTAAAAAAGCCGGGCCCGGCACAGCCCACAGGCACGACAGGCCGTGCCGGGCCCGCTTGGGCCTGGCCTGGCTGTACGAGCCAGGCCAAATTGTATGGGCTAGTAAAATTTTTTTTTTAATTTTTTTTTGTTATTTATATAAATTATTAAATTATATAAAATTTTAGATAATGTATAATATTATATATTTATAATATGAAAAATATTAAAATTTATTATAATAACAAAGTTTAAAATTTTTTTAATAATGTAATATAAAATTAGTTTAAAATTTATTAGAATTATATAATATAATTATAAATTTTTTAATTGAAAATTAAAACAAAAAAAATAAATAAATCAATATATTTTGTTAAAAAAATAAAAATTAAAAAAAACATAAGCAACACAAATAAAAAATGACCAATCAGCCATTTGATACCGAAGGTCCAAACCTAACAAATTACAGTCACAGCATAACGTATAAATAAAGCGTACAATCAATAAAAATCAAAACTTTGAAATCAAAAAACAGTAGAACATCATAAATCATCAATCGGCATATCACGATTATCATCAACCACAACATCAAGATCAGTATCATATGGATCATCATCGTCAGCAATCAACTCCTCCGCATTCGCAATGAATGCGGCTGCAGTCTCTATCCCAGTCCCAGCTCCAGCACGATCATGGATGTTAAACCTCGAATTCTCCCAATCCTTCAAACAAGCCAAGGCATCAACAATATCTGGACGTAATCTCGATCTTCTATCCATAATCACGTTCACTGCAATAGAAAAAACAGATTCCAATGCTACGCTTGACACCGGAGGAGTCAGTAGATCCTGTGTCATCCTCGATAGCACGGGAAAGGTGGACTCATATGATTTCCATCACTGTAATATATCAAGATTCTTAATATCAGAATGTGATAGGATTGAGCAGTGATAGGTATTTAATTACCAAAAAAGCTCGCTCCTATGTAATGGTCCACCCCAAAGTTTCCCCCTCGCTAACTGAATAAAAAAATCATCTTCGAACAAGGTATCAATGTCCGTAATCACAGTCTCACTACTACCATCACCATACCTAGTATCGTAATATGTGAACAGGTCAATCAACTTTTCGTGAATAAACCCTTCAGGTAGCTCTTCCAGGTTCATGCATGAGGAAATGTAGGTCAGGGTATTTTCTATCCCTTCCACCTTAACCCTAGAGTCCATTCATGTAGCGAGACATTAAAGAGATAGAACGGTAGACCAGTACTTCAAGTACTTGGTTTCCATCTCTGCAACCATATGACAATGTATCAGGTCAACTCGATACTTCCTAAACATGCTACTAATGTTGCATATGTACCGGAGTGCAATGCAAGTCATGGGCATATAAATCGACGAATACATGTTCATCGTGTCATAAAAAATCTTCAGGAATTTCATTTATGAAATTCCTGAAGCACAGTCAATGTCGTCAATAATAAGTTCGTCACTCTTACTATTGACGTAGTCGGATATCACGTGTTCGTATCCAACACATGATTCTAACATCAGGTACGTATAATTGCAACGATATCTCACATCCGATTGAAATTTCTTCTTCTTAAGATTCGCAGATAAACAGAAACTATCAAACTCTTGTTGCCTGCGAGGAGTACGAATATATTCTAGTACATTACGTATATTATCCAACGTGGGGGAATACACCTTCATACCCGCTTAAACAATCAGGTTAATCGCATCACACATGCATCTGACATGAAAAATCTCTCCTAATGATGTGTCTCTAATATTCCTAACAAAGATGTTGATCGCTACTCCGTTATTAGATGTGTTATCGAATGTGACACTAAAAATTTTAATTTAAATTTATCTTCCCTAAAGATTTTCATCATACACTCAAAAATGACCGGGCCATCATGAGAATGAAGAATCTCAGAGAATTCTAAAAATTTTTTTATTCATAGTCCAGTTAGAATCTACATAGTGGCTGGTGAGACATGCATAAGATGATTCATTGTGCCTTGTCCAGATATCGGACGTCACGAATACCACTCCACTATATGCCATAAATTCATTAATTATTTTTTGTTTTTCTAACTTATATATCTTTAGTATGTCATTCCTGAATGTGGACCTAGGAATCCTGCGATAAGTAGGCTGAAGATATGTATGCATGATGCGCACTACCCTTGGATCTTCCTAAAATCTAATCGAAAGACACATCAATGTGATAAGTATTGTCATGCCGTCCCTACCCAACTCGCTGGAGTAAATAAAAGGAGTAAACTTTGAGACTGAACTCGAACTAGTCTCAAAAAATGCAGTGCTAAGTTGGATTTGCCTAGGATCTAATTGACCATGTTTTTTGGTGCATAATTTTGCATGCCTCTCAAGGTGCCCAGTCCCAAACAAACTCATACATGTTAAAAGTTACATACAATATTTGCTTTGTGTCATTTCTTGTTTCTCACCCCTAACATTTTTTTGTTTTATTATATTAAGATGAGTCCAAACTATAAAAATCCTCCTAGTTTTTTGTTTTTTAGAAGTTTGGGTTGCGACGACTGAAGAAACCAAAGTTTCAGTAGCCTCAGACCTCTGTGTAATATTTTCATTTTCTAAATTTAAATATGTTTCAGTTGTATTTGTCATTTTTTAGGATTTTTGTTATTCAGAATAATTTCTTAGTGACTAGAAGACTGATTTTAATTTTTTCTATTTTTGGTCCAGTGAGAGAAACTAGAGAGAGAAAGAGAGAGAAAGTTAAAAAAACTTAAAATAAATTACCCGGTAAAAACAGTGAGGTCGGTCATGTGCACGGTGCACCACAATCAAGCTCTAAGTTCAAATCTCAAGTTAAGATTCCCGAAAATCCAAGCCGAATGCTGAAATTCCGAGTCCCGAGAGAGAGAAATAAGATTTTTGAAAGAAAAATTGAACGATTTAAGAGAATTTATGTTTATGAAAAACATAAATGTTAAAGAGATGTGGGTGAAATTTATAGATTAAAGATAATAATTTTTTTTAATTTTTTAGGGGGCAGAATCATGAGGGCCGTTGAAATCAGCCCACTAGCCGTTGGAGGCGAGATCCAACTGCTCAAAATTAAATTTTTAATAATTTTTTTTCCCGTTGAAAGGGGGGGGGAAGAATTGGGTCGGTTCTGGCCTCGTTGGACCACGGGTCTGTTCCAATCAGACCCGACCCACGGTCTTTTTGCGGGAGGGGCGTGGGGCGTTCACGGGGTCGGGCTTGGGGGACACCCAACACGGGACGAACCCGTGCCAGTGTGCCATGCCACGGGCCGAACCGTGCCGGGTCAGGCACGGCACGGCTCGTGCCTTACCCGGGCACGACATTTTCCCATGCCGGCCGGCCCAGGCACGGCCGAACCGTGCCGTGCCTCATGCCGGCCCGATTTACACCTCTAACCATATCCTTTTCAAGTTCAAAGAAACATTATTATTATTTGTGTAGCTATACATATCTATATCCGAAAATTATGTATTACTGATATTTTTTTGGAGCAAGGTGAAAATGATTATGATAAAATTCAGAAATACATCAAAATAATCATAAAGATCTACTGCAATGTAGAGGAATAGATGCACAAGCTAATCAAATTTGCATGATTAATTTAAAAGAGAAAATAACAAATCAACTAGTTGCAAATTAATTTTTATTTTTTTTATAAACATTTTTATATATTTTTTTGGATTTTATTATATAATTATGAAAATATTTATAGTAATTTTCTTTTAAATAATAATTAACAATAGCACTGAAAAATTAAATTTTATTAAAAATTATATTTAATTTGAATAATTTGAACTACACTAATAATAAGGATAAAAATAGAAAAAATATTATTTTCAGTATTCAACATTTAAAGTTATCAAACAAAATTATTATTTTCAGTATTTAATTTCAGTAATTTATCAAATAGTTTTTCAATACAAATTCAACACTTATTTTTCAGTATTTAATTTTTTCAGTTTTATCAAACGAGCATTTAGTTGAAATCTTATATATTCATCTATTTCATGCTATCTAAAAC
Source organism: Sapria himalayana (assembly GCA_029783825.1). Classification (NCBI taxonomy): domain Eukaryota; kingdom Viridiplantae; phylum Streptophyta; class Magnoliopsida; order Malpighiales; family Rafflesiaceae; genus Sapria; species Sapria himalayana. The sequence continues at coordinate 419,457 of JAREIK010000055.1, forward strand.
CATGCCTATTGTATCAACAAAGTCTGATTTCTCTACTATCATAAACATGATTTAGTTGAAATATTATATAACACGAAACATGAAATGCCAGCATGACACATATTTTCTAGGCTCGTTTAGGCCATCGTGTTGTGTTGACAAAGTGCTAAAAATTTACAACCTAGCATGGCATTTTGACAAGCCTTTTTCCTAGATCATACCAAGTCATGCCAAGCCAGCTCAAGCCTAGCTACAACATGAGGAATGACACGATCATTCAATGTTATTAATGTTTACACAATCTTTCCAGCCCGTTAATGTTTTAAGCTTGTTATTGATCTCATGTTTATAAGAGTTAGCGCTTAGCTAGAATGAATACCCAGCTGACTTAAGATGTTCATAACCACCATACGAGATACTAATCCTAGATATTTCTTCACATGTTTAAAGATACGAATAATTATATCAAAATAAGTTTCATATAAAAAATTGAAAAATAACTAATCATTATAAATACATAAATTATATCTGATCAGATAATAATCATATCATTAATATTTTTTATAATTCTTTTACATAATAGTAGAGTCTAGTGAAAAGTTCATATTAGATAAAAAATTAAAAGTAAATCAATAAAAATATTTGTTGGAAAATACCTAATCCAAAAGATCAATGTTTGAAAAAGTACCTAATACATATCTTTCGTGCGACAATATAATATCACCATTATCATAAGTATATAAATCCTCAAAAAACATTTGAATTTCTGAAAATCACACATCTAAAATTGTGACAAAATGTAATCACTGAATTGAGTGATTCCCAATTTGTAATCTTGTATAATAGAATTTTATTTAGATATAATCAATTTAATAAATTTATCTAAACTTTTTTTGATAAACAAAGGAATAATCTATAATACACATGAACAAAATACATAATGAAAATACGACATATTAGGCTTTAGACAAATATTTTCAGGTTGAATAAAACTTTTTGCAATCTACAGACCATACTTAGTTCTTTGCATGTGCTCAAAAGCTAAGGGATCGCATCGCATGGGTATCAAAAAAAAAATATCTAGGCTAAGAAAGAATTCATTTTTTAATGAAAGCATTTCTCTCTATTTAATATCAAAATCAACTTGTTTTATACTTATTTATTTGGCATTGCTGGTTTGTCAGGGCTAGAGTTAGTATTTCTAGAAAGGAGAAAGAAGAAAAGAGAAAAAAAAAATTATTAATTTGAAAAGTCAAATTTATAAAACAACATTAATAATATATATATATATATATATAATATTTGGGTAGGCTGCAAATTGAATGAAGTAGAAATGTACGTAGAGTATAACAATAAAATTATCCTGAATCTTTGCCTATATGACGTAGCAATCAAGTTCAACGTATTTTGTTTGCTCGTGGAACACTGAGTTGATAATAATGTATCAAATTGTTTAATTGTAACGGTAAATTTCATCGATCTCTTATTAGATAGATAAAACACTCCAAAAAGTATTTAATCCATTGGAGCTCACAAATAGTTAATGTCATAGCCTAAACTCTACCTCTACATTAAATCTCAAAATAATTTCGCACCTCTTTCTTTCCAAGAAACAAGGTTATCTATAAAAAATTACAAAAATCTATGATGAATTTATTTTCTATAAACACAGAAACCAAATTAGAATCTGACTATATTTCTATCTGGTTATGCTTATGATCATTAAACATAATTTCAGTTCCTATACCTTTCTTCGCATACTCTAGAAAACATCAAGGATCTTGCAACAATCAAAAAAAAAAAAAAACAAAATACAAAAACAAAAATATAAATAAAAGGAATCTCGTGATAATATGTACCAAGTAGAAAACATCCTTAGTTCTTTTAAAAAAGCAATCAAAATGTCTAAGTTACTACGCTGAATCGATTTAGTTGATGCAATGGAAGACCCATTTAGACTACCAAAAATAATGTCACTCACATGTGTCATCGTATACAATGTTAATTTTAATTGAAAACAAACAAAGAAAAAATTAGAATTTTGTCATATATTACATTCTAATGATAAATCTATCATATATTAGTGTCCAATGAGTATACATAAAAATATTAAATTTAAAATAAAACATTTAAAATCACATTTGATAAAATAACAAATAATGATATAATAATAAATGTATTCATAAGAATTATTAGAGAAAATTCAATGATTAAAATATTTCATATTAAATATACAAGTCACATTTAGAGATGTCAAAAAGAATGTGTCTGACCGGCTCATCCCATTTTTTGTGAGCATGACCATGCTTTCGTGCCGGGCCAAGCACGATTTATTCAAGCCATGTCAGGCATGGCCCGCCGGTAAATGTATCATGCAAGGTAATGCCCGTATGGGCCAACACAGTGCCGAACGAGCCTGTTTAAAAAAAAAATTTTTAATTTTTAAATATTTAATTTTTTGTATTAACCTATTTATAAAATATATATTATATATAGATAATGTTTAAAAATTTTAAATTTGTAGCTTGAAAATTATTGAATATATAATATTAATAAAGTTTAATTTTTGTTTATTATTTTTTAATAAATTTAGATTATAATTTATTAAAATTAAATTAAATAATTTTTAATAAAAAATTTAAACACAAAAATAAATTAAACAAAAATTTTCATTAAAAAAATTATAAAGTCACAAAAATAAATACAAACCAAATGTCCAATAGGCCAAAAGACACCGGACCAAAGCAAATACAATGTAACATAAATAAAAAAGTATACAACCAATACAAAACAAAACATCAAAATCAAAGATCAGAATCAAAAATAACATAAATCAACTATGTTTGTGACCGTGTGACATTAAAAATCAAAATCAAGTGACACTGACAAATGACATGTGACGTGACGTGGTATTGGCAACTGACATCTTGCAACGATGTCAATCGTCAATCGGCATATCATAATCATCATCAACCACAACATCAAAATCACTATCATTTGGATCATAATCATCAATAATCAACTCCTCTGCTTTCGCAACGGATGCAATCCATGTCCTAGCTCCAACATGATCCTGGATACTAAACCACGAATTATCCCAATCCTTCAAACAGGCTAATGTCTCAACAATATCTGAGCATAATTTTGATTTCCTATTCGAAATCACACTCACTGCAATAAAAAAAGTAGATTGCGATACTACTCTCGACACCGGAGGAGTCAGTAAATCCCATGTAATTCTAGATGAAACGGAAAATATGAACTCATATAATTTCCACTACTGTAATATATTAAGATTCTTAGTATCAGAATGTAATAGGATTGAATAGTAATCGGTATCTAGGTACCAAAAAAGCTCGCTCCTATGTGACGATTCACACCGTCATTTCTCACTCGCTAAATGAATGGAAAAATCATCACCAAAGAAGGTATCCATGTATGTAATCACAGTCTTACTACCACCACTACCATACCTAGTATCGTAGTATGTGAACAGGTCAGTCAACTTCTCGTGACTGAACCCTTCAAGTAGGTCTTGCAAGTTTATGCACGAGAAAATATAAGTTAGGGTGTTATCTATTCATTCCACCTTAACCTTAGGGTCCATGCAAGCAGCTATACAATAAAAAGATGAAACAGTGAATCAGTATTTTAAGTACTTAGTTTCCATCTCTGCAACCATATGGCTTAGTATCGGGTCAGCTCGATACTTCCTAAGCATGCCACAAATATTGCATATGCACCCAAGTGCAATACATGTCGTAAAAGTATAAACCAACGAATACATATTCGTCGTGTCATAAAAAATCTTCAAAATTTTTCAAAAATAAAATTCCTGAAGCCCAGTCAGTATCGTTAATAATAAGTTCGTCACTCTTACTATTAACGTAGTCAGATATCACGTGTTCGTATCCAACACATGATTCCAATATCAGGTACATATAATTTCAACGGCGTCTCACATCTAATTAAAAATTTTTCTTCTTAAGATTCTCAGACAAACAGAGACTACCAAACTGATGTGGTCTACAATGAGTACAAATATATTTTAGTGCATTACGAATATTCTCGAACACAAAAAAACACACCTTCATACCCTATTCTAAAATCAGGTTAATCACGTGACACATTGATATGAAATGAAATATCTCTCCTAATGGTATGTCTCTAATATTCCTAACTAACATGTTAATCACTACTCCATTATTAGATCGGTTATCTAATATGATACTAAAAATTTTATTTTAAATTTTATATTCTCTAAAAATTTTTATCATACACTCAAAAATGAGCGGGCCATCACGAGGATGAAGAATCTCAAAGAATCCTAAAATTTTTTTATTCATTATCTATTTAGAATCTACATAGTGACCAGTGAAGCATGCATAAGATGATTCATCGTGACTTGTCTAGATATCGGACGTCATGAACACCACTCTACTATATGCGATGAATTCATTAATTATTGATTATTTTTCTAACTTATAAAATTTTAGTATGCAATTCCTAGATATGGCCCAAAGAATCCCACGATAAGCAAGCTGAAAATATATCTGCATGATGCTCACTACCCTTGAATCTTCCAAAAATTTGATCAGAAGACCCATGAATATGATAAGTTTGGTCATGACATCCCTACCCAACTCGCTGCGATATATGAAGGGAGTAAACTTTGAGAGTGAACTCGATCCAGCCTCAAACAATGCAGTGCTAAATTGAGTTTGTCTAAGATCTAATGCCCAATATTTTTTGGTGCATAATTCGGCATGTCCCTTGAGGTGCCCAGTCTCAAACAATGTAGTGCTAAATTAGGTTTGCCTAGGATCTAATGCACAATATTATTTGGTGCATAATCCGGCATGTCTCTTGAGGTGCCCAGTTACAAAAAAACTCTTACAAATTAAATTTTTCATACAATATTTGTACCGTGTCATTTCTTCTTCATCATTCCTAGCATTTTTTTTATTTTATTATATTATGAGTTCAAACAACAGAAATCCTTCTAGTTTTTTATTTTTAGATGTTTGGGTTGAGACTACTGGAGCAATCAAAATTTCAGCAGACTTAGACCTCAATAAAATTTACATTTACTAAATTTAAATATGTTTCATTAGAATTAGTCATTTATTTAGATTTTTATTAGACATGAAGTAGAACCTAGATGATAGATTTTAGATTTTTAGATTAGAGAGAGACTTGAGAGAGAGAGAGAGAGAGAGAGAAATTAAACAAAAAAAATTAATTTTTTTAAATAATATTTTTTATGTTAAAAGATGTAGTTCAATACTAAACAAAAATTAGAATACTCGTAAAGCAGTGAGGTAGATCACGTACAAGGTGCACCACAGTTTAGTTCAAACTTCCAAACCCAAGTTGAGAGTCCCAAAAAACTAAACCGATTGTTGAAATTCCAAGTTCCGAGAGAGAGAAGAGCAAAAACTTTGAGAAATTTTTGAGAGAAAGAAGAGCAAGAGCTTTGAGAAAATTTTGAGAGAGAATAGCAAGAGCTTTGAAATTTTTTTGAGAGAGAGAATAAATATTTATGAAAAACATAAAATTTATAGAGAGGTGGAAAATTTTTAAAGATTAAAGAAAGAATTTTTTTTAAAAAAATAATTTTTATGTTTTTTTTAATTTTTTATTGATATTTAGAGGGACAGAATAATAAGGGCCGTCAGATTCTACCGCCTAGCCTTTGGAGACGAAATCCAACGGCTAATATTCAAATTTTATTTTATTTTTTTAACCGTGAAAGGTGGGAATTTGGGTCAGGCAGAACCGCGGGTCGGATCTGAGTGGATTCAGACATGTGCCCGCATGTTTTCCCGATCCATATGGCGTTGGCGGTGTGGGTGCGATAGGTCTCGGTGTCTCGTGCCGATGGGCCGTGCCACGGGCCACGGAACCGTGCCGGGTTAGGCATGGCACGAGGCCCGATTAGCTTCGACACAGCATGGGCACAAGAATCGAAACTATATACTTTACTATCACAATAAATTATAATAAGAGAAAAAAATACATAAATGATCTCATTAAATAAATATCACAACCAAAGTATATCACATGCGATTATCTCTCACTCTAAATTATATCTTTACAGTTGATCACAAAGTAACTACATATTTCTTACTTTTCAAGAAACATGATTGTTTCCAAATATAATACAATACTCTCAAAAAATCTCCTATCAATATATGTTGGTGCCCAATTAAAATTTAAATATCAGAATAACAACAAATGTCCATGATTTCCGAAAGAGATTCTAAGTACTAGAAACATATTCAATCATCTCAATATATGAAGAAATGCATAAAAATCAACAAATCTAAAAAAACATATGAAATGAGTAATTATATTAACTGTGTATGATATATTTGGTATAAAAATAATCAAATAATTAATCTTTCTTATTATTATCTTATAAGTAGAATCAATTGGAGAGATCACCTTAGAGGTGTCAACCAAGCCGGCAAGCACGAGAATTACCCATGCCTGAGCCCGAGTAAGGCACAACTGGTGCCGTGCTGAGGCGAATCGGGTCCCGTGCCATGCCTGACCTGGCATGGCTCGATGGCCCGTGGGATGGCCCATAGGCACGGTTTGGGGTCACACCCGTAGACCTGGGCTCTCGGCTTCCCGCACCCTCACGAGTCACGGCTCACCCTCTTGTGACTCGATGAGTCGGGCCTAGCCTAACTTCTCACACACAAAGACCACAAGTCGAGTCCAATCAAACCTGACCCACATATTTATTAGGAATATTAGAGAAGCACAATTAAGAGATATTTTTCATGTCAGATGCATGTGTCACGTGATTAACCTGATTGTTCAAGTGGATATGAAGGTGTGTTCTCCCGCATTGGTTAATATACGTAATATACTAAAATATATTTGCGCTCCTCGCAGACAACAAGAATTTGATAGTCTCTGTTTGTTTATGAATCTCAAGAAGAAAAAATTTCAATCGGATGCGAGACATCGCTGGAATTACACGTACCTGATGTTAGAATCATATGTTGGATACAAATACGTGATATCCGACTACGTCAATAGTAAGAGTGACGAACTTATTATTGACGACACTGACTGGGCTTCAGGAATTTCATTTATGAAATTCCTGAAGATTTTTTATGACATGACGAACATGTGTTCGTTGGTTTATACGCTCACGACGTGCATTGCACTCCGGTGCATATGCAACATTAGTAGCATGTTTAGGAAGTATCGAATTGACCCGACACTTAGCCATATGGTTGCAGAGATGAAAACCAAGTACTTAAAGTACTGGTCCACCATTCCATCTCTTTATTCCCTTGCCGCATGTATGGACCCTAGGGTTAAGGTGGAAGAGATAGAAAACATTATGACTTACATTTCCTCGTGCATGAACCTGAAAGACTCACCTGAAGGGTTCATTCACGAGAAGTTGACTGATCTGTTCACATACTACGATACTAGGTATGGTGGTGGTGGTGATAGTAATGAGACTGTGATTACGGACATGAATACCTTGTTTGAAGATGATTTTTCCATTCAGCTAGCGAGGGAAAAACATTGGGATGGACCATCACATAGGAGCGAACTTTCTTGATACTTAGATACCGATTACTGCTCAATCCTATCACATTCTGATACTAAGAATCTTAATATATTATAATTGTGAAAATCATATGATTCCACCTTTCCCGTGCTTTCTATATTAGCATGAGATCTACTGACTCCTCCGGTGTCAAGCGTAGCACCGAAGTCTGCTTTTTCTGTTACAGTGAACATGATTTCAGATAGGAGATCGAGATTACGTCCATATATTATTGAGAGATTAGCCTGTTTGAAGGATCAGAATGATTCGAGGTTTAGCATCCATGATCGTGCATGAGCTGAGATAGGGACTACATCTGCATCCACTGGGAAAACGGACGAGTTGATTGCTGATGATAATGATCCATATGATAGTGATCTTGATGTTACGACTGATAATGCTCATGATTTGCCGATTGACGATTAATGATGATCCATTACTTTTTGATTTTGATGTTTTATTTTTTATTGATTGTATGCTTTATTTTTACAGTACGTTAAAACTTGAATTTTTTTGGTTCAGACATTCGGTATCTATTGGCCGACTGGTCATTTCTCATTTGGTTTGCTTTGATTTTTTTGACATTTTAATTTTTTTTAACGAAATTTTTTGTTTAATTAATTTGTTTGTTTAATTTTTTCATTTAAAAATTTTAAACTCTATAATTTTATTCTAATAAATTATAAACTAATTTTATTTTAAATTATAAAAAAAATTAAACTTTGTAATTTAATAAATTTTTAACAATTGTCATTTTATAATTTTAATATATTACTTTATCTATAATTCTATATATATTATAATATATATTTTATTTAAACTAAAAAATTAAACTTTAAAATTTAAAAAAACAATTTTTATAAACCAGGCCCGAGCCCGTACGACCTGGTTTGGTTTGGCCCGACCGAGCCTGGCCTTGATAAACCGTGTCGGGCCAAGCATGGCACGGTACAGTAACCATGCCGTGCCTAACCCGGTACAAAAGCACGACTGTGCTCTAAAAAAATGGTCCTGCCCGGCCCGTTTGACATCTCTATATCACCTCAAATAAAATCAATATCAGGATCAATAAACATATATGCTTGAATGCAACCTATGAAATTAATCTCTATAAGAATAATTATATATCTCCTTTGCGATAAGATCTGCATTTCCTAAGATATTTTGGAGGATATATCACCTCTATTCCAAAAAAATATCTGCATTTTCTATGGTGTTTCGGATACAACTATAATTCAAAGTATCCCTTGAGTAGGGTGATCCCCAATTTGTCATCTCCTATAAATATAATATCATTCATGTACACAATCAACAAAATCAATATCATCAACATTACTCTGAAAAAAATAAAAGAATTCAGTAACATACTTGTGTAATAGACTCTCAATGACTACTTCATGTCATATAATATCTTCCACAATTTACACAAAATACATCTGATTGTTCTGCTCTAAACCTAGGTAATTGATCCATATACACCTTAATATTATCATAAAAAATATATTATTCACATCTAGCTGATATATTTTCCAACAATAAAATACTACAAGGAAAATAAGAATGCATATTGAGTTCATCTTAGCTACTAAAAAATAAGCATCTTGCTAGTTCATATCAAACATCATGAAAATCCTATTGGGCCTAGTCTCGCCATAACACAATTTATCTTCCCATCTAGACTCAGCTCCATAGTGAATGACCTACAACCAACAACAAACCTTCTCTAAAGTCATGGTACAAATTACTAGATCCCATCAGCATGGAGGGTGTGAATCTTTCATCATGACATAATATTATCTTGATGGCACAATGCCTCATAGGAAGACTTTTATATCCTATTACTATTTAAAAAATATAAACAATATAAAAAAGAATAAAACGAAAAAACAATAATACCTATGATATTAAATATTGTGTACAATTCTATCCCATATGGAGAATGATCGAACTATTAAGATTAGAAGGATTAATTGTAGGATTATCTGGCTCTTTAGTAGGCTAGTCTCTAATTTGAGTAAGTTGGGTATTTCCCTATCTCTCTCCTAGTATATACTCTAAGCCTTAGATGTTCAAATCTCCTAGTTACCAACTCAATGAGTTTATACTGGTAAAAACTCATGAATTAATGTATCATCTGAGTTTGAAGAACATCATCCTATACAAAAACCTCACTCTTTCCAAATTTCACATGATTTGAATTTATTGATAAATATGACTCTATGTAGATAATATCATACTTGAAATAAACATACTTAAAACATGACAACAAACATGAGAAGAGGGATAATAAGTCTAGGTATATCATTTAGATTCACACTCTTCCTAAACTCATTTAAAATTTGAATCAATATAAAAAATGATAACATCAACACTCATTATAATCCTAATATTATCTGATAAAAAATATTTGTATCTTAATTGATTATTAGAATATTCAAAGAAAATATGTCTCAAGATATTAGATGCTAACTTATCTCATCTTATAGAACGATGAATGACAGAATAAGTATATCTAAAAACTCTATGAATTAATCTAAATAGCATTATTTTAGGGTGTAGGATCTAAATAATATACCTTAAAAAGACAGAATTGTGCATCTAATTAATGAGGTAAATTATGATTAAATAAATATTTCTAAAAATATTCTAGAATACTCTTTCCATTATATTGAGATATGCTAGAATATTAATTCTAGTTTATACTCTCATAATTTATAGATTAAACATTAAATTAATTTGAAATATATTATAATACAGTATAACTTCTTATTTTTTAAAATTTTTTAACAAATTTATTTTTTATTATTTTATAAAAATAAAATAAGACATATGATATATCTCAAAAGAGATATATCAATATATATCTCGAGCAATTATCAACAAAAATAATAGAAGCTTTGTTAAACTTTCCTAACTTATATGCCTCGAACTTTAGAGTCAAAATACTCTAAAGACTGGTATGAAATATTCTCAATTTAACTAATAATAAGTCATCAATCTGAAAATATATAAGTAATAAGTCCAAAATACTAAAACATCTAGAATAAGATTATACAATTAAAAAAATAATATACCATTCATCCTACTCAATCTCAATTAGTTTTTCTTATACACTCCAGATCCAACAAAAAAATATTAGTTATAATAAAAATAAATTTAAAATTATATTATCTAAAAAGATAACTCAAAAAATAAATTAATATGATAATCAAAAATAAAAATGACAGAAAAATAACAGACTCAAACTACATACTATGATACCCAATAATTTTTAAATATTTATCATTAGCTACAATAATATAATAAACAATGTATGATGCTAGTAATATGATTATTAGTTTTTGTATCAATAATCTATGAATTTAAAGTAAATGTACAATTAAAAAACCTAATGATACCAAAAAGTAGATAAGAATTTGATGTTGATTTAAAGTAGAATTCCATGATAGTCTTTTCTAACAAGTATAAATTTCATAGTAGATAAACTATATAAGGATTCCTTAATAACTCTAATAATCAACTTGTTTTTCTTAATAATGAATAAATCTTTCAGCCTCCTCAAAAAATATACTATTCAATAATTATCTAGGTGTGACCCATCTTCATGCAGTGAATACACTGAACTAAGATTCTCATTCAACTACCTATACTATAACAATCTCTCTCCATATTGTACCACAAAATTGTGATCCATCCAATTAAAAACTACATGCAATTAGAATTTTTTATGCACACTAGTTTCAATTTTTTATCAATCTACCAAAATCCTAGTTAGAAATTGACTAAAACATCATGGTGCACCACCACCATGTTTAATTAAGATTACTATGCAAAATTTCACATCTTACTACCATTGTGTGTAGTTGTGCAACACCACCGCACATACCTACTGCCAACACCCAATGAGAAACAATGTGTTTAACTAAGTAGTTGTCACAGTAAAGCATGTTTAGTCTCTAAATTAATAAACAAAACTTCTCAAAGAAAAGCCTATCGCACCAAAATTCACAAGTAACTAGTATTATAACCATATTTACCTTAATATTTAACCTCAAAACAATTATTTATTATTATTTTTTTAAGAAATGAGATTATATATAAAAAAACAATCTATGGCACATCTCCTCTTTGTGATCATAAAAATCTAACTAAAACTAATATACTTATCTGACTATGCTCATAATTGTTAAATATAATCTCATTTCCTAAAACATTTTTTATACACCCTAGAATCTAATTACTTTTAGATAACTTATTTTCCTATGATCCTTCTATACGTAATAGAGTTGACTAACAAGCCAATATTTATAGAAAAGTCTATGATTGGATCAGATGGTTAGTCAAAAGGTGGACATCCGAATATATAAAAATCAGATAAAATATCCAAAGTATATCTTAGAAATAATTTAAGTTGAGACATCCAATTAATAATCTCTAATATGTAAGATATCATCAACAGATACACTTAATATTACATAATTCTTAATTAATATCAAAAACAAAAAACAAAAAAAAAATTTAACACATTTCACAAGACAAAGGTAGTATTGTCGAATAAAAAATGCTAGACTATGTCTTATGCGATTATTCTAGGCCATAGAATCTTCCACAATCTGCATATCAAAGGTATGTTCTCAGAAATAATGAATCTTGATGATTATTATATAAAAACTTCTTGTAAATCACCATAAAGAAATATATTTCTTATATCTAACTCAGACATAATTCATTTGAGTATCCTACAAAAATAACAATAACCTATTAGCGACCATTTTAAACAAAAAAACATGTCCAAATAATTAATGTTACTAATCTGTTTAAAAACTCTCATTACCAATCTAACATTATGCCAACTGACCTTCCCTCGAGTTCGATCTTTAATGTGTATATCCATCTACATCTCACTATTGGCTTACTTACTAATTTCTAAATAAATATCCACATATAATTAGATGTCATGGAACTCTATTCTTTCAACATATCATGTTGATATCATTGATGACTTGGTATCTTAGAAACATTATCCTAAATCCTTCAACTAATGAGAATCAAAAACTAAAATATATAGTATAAAAATTAAAATAAAAAAAATACTTACAATTGAAAATAATGAGTGGGGTAAGTCCTTATTTCCTTAAGACTAGGATCAAGTTTTCTAACTATAATCTCCCTATTTTGGAAAGACGAACACCTCAAGTCCAGTGCAACACTCACACTAAGCTACTCTAAAAAGTGCACCACCCTAGCATATGTGTAACAGCTCTTCTCAAAATCAATTTGGTAAGTCGTATCAAGCATAGTATAGCTATATGAGCAAGATCAACTATTACTTCTCTGTGGAGAAGAAAAACTAAACCCAAAAATAAGCTTACTACTATAATATCTAATAATACATTGTCTAGGATGAAGTTATTAAAGAAAGACTAATACCGAAAGAATATGACAAAAATACTCGTAGTGATTCTCCTAATCTCTGGTGAAAAATAATTATATCACTTTTAGTAATAGAATACCTAATAAAAGCATATTTGATGGCGCATGCAACCATCTTCTTCCTATTTGGAGAAAGATATTGAACAAAATCAGTACATTCAAAAATCTTAGGTGAAAACTAAAAGAATCACTCTCATAAATATATGAGTTAGTACGTAGCAGAATAAAAAATAATATTTGATTGATTATAAAATTAACATTTGACATCGCTCATCTTCAAAATTATCTAAGCACACTTCTAATTTGTTTCGACATGATGTAAGTTTTCCCTGTTAATTATCTTATTCTATGTAGGAATATTAATACATGATATCGGATGAACATTCTTATACAGAAAGAAACAAAAAAATTTAATAAAAAATATATTATAAATTATTATTATGTCTCAACATCTTAATATCACATACAAATCAAATTTTTATTTTTTTTCAAAAAATATCATAAACATAATAATAATTTGAGATATTTCATTAAACATCAACAAAAAACATAAATATCTTAAGTTATAATATGTAATCATCTTACATAGTTTATAAGTATCAGAGTGAATCAGATAAAATAAGTCATTCTAAGTACCTTGCTGACATGTTAGATAAAAAGCTCTGATATGCATTCCTAATTGATAAGCCTCCCTATCAATAAATATCACTCTTCTAATATTTTACTCTTAAATATTTGGTTTGTCTCAAAGATGCAACTCGAGTAAGAACAACCCAAATAACCAAAACCCAATCTGAAAAATAAAAAATTGGGTCAAGTTAGAATCTTGCAACTGAGCTAAATTCAAGTAGAACTCGAATTACAAATGTCTAACTCAAGCAAAATTCAAGTTGTGTTCAAGTTGATCCCCAACCCAACCCACTCCAGTTGTTCTTGCAGCCCTATTTGTAGGCATAACAACTTGAGCATGTGGGCACTTGAACAATGTGGACATGTTACAAACTTCAAATATTGATGGGTTCATGGGAGTACTTTTTTTCAAAGTGCTTCCAACAAAGTAATTTTTATAATGTTTCCATTTTTTGTTTGAAACAAATAATAAGATCAATTTTTAGCTTTTTTATTGGAGCTCTCATTAAAAAAAATAACTTTTTTTCATCAAATTTATGGCCCACATTACTCGATATTTAAAATAACTTATTATTATGACTATAAATATAAGATTAGATATTTAAAAAATATTTATGTTTATAATCATTATAATTAATTTAAAATTATAATTAAACTTACTTCTAAATTATAAAAATTTGAGTTTTTGAAAAAATAAAAAAAATTTAAAAAAGAATAGTCTTTAAGTATATATTAGCCTACTAGGTAAATCAATTTTAGTCATAATTTTAAAATTTATTAATTTTTTTTATTTTTAGTTATAAAATATAAATTATATAATTCAATTAACACAACCCAACTCAATCTCAATCCAATTTTCATATTATCAAATCAAGTTGAATACAAATTAAAGATTTTTTTTTTTGGTTGGGTTCAAGATATGGATTTTTTGGGTTGGGTATAGATTAATAATTTTTCAGGTTAGGTTTGGGTTCGAGTAAAAAATTTTCAACCCGAGCACAATTTGGGTTGGGCTCGAGTTAACCCTTCACCTAACCCAACCCCTGAATTGCAGCCATAGTTTGTCTAGTGAAACATATCTAAATCGAGAATAAATCATTAGCTGATCAATAATATACAGATATCCAAAAAACATTTTGTTAGTCAAGGAAAACATATACAATTTCTCTATATATCCTTAGGAAAAAAAAATCTGTCTGATCTAAGGATATTGCATTAAAATATCATAAGAAAAGAATAATATTAGTGTCACAATATTATTATTATATGAAATAATTAATATAAAATAAATTATGACAAAATTTGATACACATAAACATGCATCAAAAAATAGACCAATATTGATATTATCATGCCTCGTGACAAATATAATGGTGTCATTGCCAATGAAATATCAAAAACTTTAAAATACATAAAAGACATAAAAAGAAAGTAATTATCTATGGCATTGATATTCGTTCCTAAATCTCCTACTTAATAATCTAGAGTGGGATAATTAGCAATATCCAACAATTCTCTCAAGTATGTCTCAGCCTCCCACAGAAAGAGCATGTCACCATTTCCTTCCTGCCACTTCGATTACCTTTGCTAGGCCTCCTAGCTCTCTCATCATCACCATGTGACAAAAATGCCACTATTATAACTGGTCATATCAACTCCACTCAATTTTTGTATAGTTATAACTGCCTAAGTCACTTTTTGATAAACTTATAAGAGAAATTGAGATATCTTCTTAGTTTTCTCTTAGAATTTATCTGCAAAACAACATATTACTCTCCAAATAAATACATATAAATGATGCTACAAGTCAACACGATAAATCTTTTCAACACAATCTCATATGTCAACACAAGTATCACTCATATATTCTTCTCACACAACTATTTCCAAGTCACATAGTAAATCATCTCATCCTAGTCAACTAATTTGCACATCAACAACTAAATAATATCATTATATAAATAAAATATTTTTGAAAAATATATTGGAATAGTCAAGTCCCAAACTCTCATGCCAGTATCACAATAATCATACACATCGAACATGCTGAGATCAATTAAGTAGCTATAAGTGCACGAGTACCTATGCATAAATTATCATCTATTTGTTAATCTCATCTAAGATTGATCGTTAACAAGCGACTCATACCTTGGGCTAAAAACCAAATCCTCTTTGACATAAGTCAAAGAGAGTATGTATCTATCCACATTTTCAAATGAATTATTCTCAATAATCACATATTTATTATAATTATTTTTTTCCTTTTTTATCACATAACATAATATATTTTCACACAAATATCAAACAAAAATAATAATCTACACAAACAACCACAAAGTTAATTGAAATTTTCATAAATAAAAAATTCAAGTACTTTCAAAATACCAAACATTATTTTATGACCAAAAAAAAACATGATAATTTCTGTATCGAAGTCACCTTCACCAGAAAAATATTCATGAATCACCCAAAACACATCGTCAAACATCTTACAAACTCCTAACACCAAGAAAAAAAACCAAAGATACTGATTATACATTAGTATTTTATATTACAATATGGTAGTGTTATCACCACCACCACAAACCAATGGCAATAACTACCAGAGGGTACGCTGTCATCAGCACACCGCAATACCACCATCATCTCACAGTAAGCCCACTGATAACATGTTTGAAGGTAGTTCAATAGGGTTGGAAATGGCATTGTTGAGAAACAAAATATTTCAAAAAAAAAAACAAATAAAATAAATATAATTATCAATGAAAATAACAAAATATTTTATGTTATCTCACATTTATGATATCCATGATAAGAAATTTTGGTATGATTTCCAACCCAACAGGCCTCATAATCTAAAGTAATGATATCTTTATACTGAAATCTAAAATTTTTGATTTTACCAAAAACAAATTATCAAGTCAATAAAAACCAAATAAATTATTAATTCAAACACCTTAGTTTCCTAATAACAAAAAAAGTATATACAAATCATCTCGTTTAATCTCAAGATAAATTATCTTTAAAATTTTTTGAGCATACAAAATAATAGCAGTATGAAAAAAAAATAATATTAGTATTGAGTTATTATTTAGCAATTTGAACTTACAAAAAATAAATGATTCAAATATCAAAAAATAAATAAAATTCAAGATAGAGAAAAAAAATAAATATTATCAAAATTAATGACTAGTTATTTTGCCATTAAATATAAAAAAAATTAGAGCAAATATAAAAAATAATAAATAAAAAATAATTACTTATGAAATAATAATTTTTAATCGAGATGATTATCCAAGAATCAAAAGTACAAAGATGAGTGATAAGACTATAATACATTAAAGATAAAAATTATATATTATTGTATTACTAGTGAAGAATTCTATAAATTATTTTCCAATAATATTCAACATGACAATCTATGTGAAGATTCATGTATATCATTTTTAATAATATGTAGTGCTCTTGATCTCTCCTTTGGAAATAACTTTCAACAATTATTTCTGGTATGACTACTCTTCCAACATCGTGTGCACTATATTATGAAATATGAATCTCATGCTTCTATCTCTGCCTCTACCACGACTATTAATCCCCACATTTCTAAGGCAAACAAAATGAGATATCTCTCTACTAAGCATTCTATCTATCATGTCCAAACAAGTGCTAAATTATCTAATGATATTATAGACAAAAAAAATATGATTACTCAATATTTAATAGTTGACATATCTTGTAACCCGCATAGTTCACGTACGACCAAAATTACTCACCACTTGCTCCCTGGTCAAAGAGTACTACCGATTGCAACAAATATCACACATCACCAAACCCCCAACAACACACATATAGCATAAGCCTCACTTGTAGAGTGCTTGTCACATACAAATGACAAACACCACCTACACGACATCAATATATTTTGGATAGTGACCTAACCCAATCCTGAGTAAAGCTGAATTTCATTTTAATAAAGTTGATGATATAAGATGCAAAGGAAACACACCTATAATAATTCCCAAAGAATCAATAAAATATGAGAATTAAACAATGCTAAGTTTAAGTATTAGCATTTTGAATAACCAAATAATAACTATCTGAAACATCTACAAAAATAATCATAAAAATAATTCTCTAATTAAAAAAAAAAACAAGGTTTAAATTCACCATTATTTATATGCTAGTTGGAACAGTTCGCCCAGTCTATTAGTCAAAATGAATTCGACAACACTGAGATGGAAAACTACAATAATATTGTAGATTTAAACCAATGTCATGACATAGCTCCTAGACAATGTATGATTAATACTAACAAAAAATTTTAAAATATATAATAAAATAAATCAGCTATAATTTGAGTATCATTAAAATAGCATAAAATATATAATAAAAAGAAATACACTACAACAGACTTACATATCATACAATACTCAACCAAATCTTTATTATGCAAGAAAAATAATATAAAAGAAAATCAATAATCATTGAGAAAATTTAGAAACAAAAAAAATAAGAAAACAATATTTAACAAATGACTTGGATTAAAAAAGAATAAAATTTAGCAATAAGTAAAATATATTAAGAATGAAAAAAATATTTCTAATAAAAATGAAAATTTATATCAAAAAATAAAAACTTATTTTGGTGATCTTTTGAGCGATATGTCAGATAAATCAGACTTGTAGAGCGCATAAAATTACTTTTAAAATAAGAAAATATCATAAAAACAAGTGAAATAATTAATGAGATTGTTTAAAATATATTAATACAAAAAAAAAAATTAAAAATCAAAGATTAAGATTCTTGATATTTACTTTTAAGAATCAGATTGATATTCAACATTGTAACATCTATAACTATTTCTAAATTATACTTGAAAGATCAATTAATGGCATTATCTTCCTAGTTAATCAATTTAATAAAAAAATACAAAGAGAGAAAAATGACATTCAAGCTAGGGTTTGGTAATTCATACAATATATTAGAATTGTTAGGCGTTGGAAATTTCAAGGAAGAGATAAAGAGAGAAAAAAAGAGAGAGATGTAAAAAAAAATTTTACAATAACCTAAAAAATAATAATAACACATATATATATATATATTAAAGTTTTGGAAGCTTACATATCGAGTGTTTCAATACAAATAAAAAAAATTAAGAAAAATATAATAGAAACAAAACAAAATAAAATCTGAACACCTCTTTCAAGCTGATATATACGTATCACAAACATTCATTGAGCATATAATTCTCAAAATATCTTTATGAACATGTTTACAATTTAATAATTGATATGCATTCAAGTTGTAGATATAGAATCATTCAGGTTCTACTCCAATATGAAATATTAATCGATATCAATATGTTTAATTTTATTCATTAAAAATTGAATTAGCAGTAGCCCACTTATCTATCTAACCATCACAATAAAATATAATCTACTACTAATTTACTTAGACTTACATATTATCAATGTGAAAACTATGTATTTTATCTTTATATTTGATTTATAAATAATAATATGTCGGTTTTTTTTCAAGAGACAAAATTACTTCAAAAAAATATATAAAATTTAATGACAAATTTCTCTTTATGATCAAGAGAGCCCAACTACAATCTGAGCAAGGCTTTACTCAGTTAAGTTCATTGTCTATTAACGAAAACCCATATCTATGAGCTCTCATCATATATATATGAATCTGAAAAAATACATATGTATGAATATGTTTGAAGAAATCTACAAAAAAAAAATTATATAAACAAAAGTGATAATTAATTTTGTTAATATTAGATAGTTCAACTTTCAAATTATTCTTTTGCATCTGAAAAAATCAATTGAGATATCAGTATTTCTGGACAAGTCTACATTCAGATCAAATAATGAGTTAACTAATACATATCTCAAGCCAAGTTTCATCTGAAACTTGGTCTTAAGCACCGGCACACCAGGACACCATTGGTCACATATGAAAACGCCAATGGTGCAAGTCTCATGCATTGGCACATGGTGCACCAGCCCACACGTCGTCATGTGCCACCCACAAAAGCTTCACATAGTTTCTTGTAAACACTGCACTGCACTGATACCATATTAGAGTTTGCCAGTTTCAAAAAAAAGCGAGTGAGGAAAAAATGTAAAAATAATTTTCCATTAATCTTAAAAATAAAAATATTACACACAAAGATTAAAGTAGCCAAAATAATGAATGCCTCCATACAAAAATAAAGAAAAAACAATTAGATACACAATAAAAATAAAATTAAACCTCAAGAAAAATAATAAGAAACATCTTGATATTTATTTTCAAATATAAGAAAAGAAATACAATAAAAACAACTTTTAAATTTTAATTACTATTTAAGTCGTGTTTGATAAAGGAGTCCAGAATTACAAAAATGAGTTTGTATTTTTCATTTTTGTTATTCTTAGAAGTTTCTTCAAAATGGGGGGATCTCATATGGCAGACGAAATCAAAACAACAATTTCTCAGGAGTTATTTCTATCATGGAAACATAGTTTGAACACAAACCAGTAACAATGAGGAAGAAAAGTAATAAAAACAGTATAAAAAAATTTTTATCTGAATATTTGTACATCCAATACGTTCTGCTTCATCTGTAGGAAGTTCTACTGGAATTTCTTGAAATTGTATGGCAATATGTTCGCCTCCAATGATCAAGTTGGAACTGACATAAGCTTTGATGGTGCTCTGCCCATTCTGGAATCCAGTATCCACTGTCAAATGAATAGGTCTTACAACTTGTCTGGAATAGAATTCGTGGATCAATGCACAACAGCCACTGACTCCTAATCCAGTAGAATACCTGCAATTATTAGAAGCCAAAAATACCTGAGACACCAACACATTGACAATAAAAAATGAATAATATTTAGTTTGCTATTTTGTGAAATTATTGACCTAATCATCACTAAATTCCACCAATAATTAGAGGTGTCAAAAGGACTGGGAAACCAGAGGATGACATGAGGCAAGGCCCGACTGAGTTGTGCCTAGCCAAGCATGGCACGATCCAAAACTGTGCTTGGACATGGGTCATGACGGCCCGAAGCAGGCTCGTGCCGTGCTGGGCTAGAGATTGTTGTGCATCATGCCTGGCCCAGTGGCATGGTAACCATGACCGGGGACCAGTAAAAGGAAAGTGGTGCACTTGGCCCACACCCGCCCTGCATTTTTTTAATGATAATTATTTTTTATAAATCAATCTGCCACGTACACAGCAGAATTTTTTTTAATGAAACCTAGCACGACGCAAAAATGACCCAACACAAAAGGCACGATTGTGCCTGGATCATGTAAATCATGTCGTGAATGGCTTTGCAAACTACAAATCATTACCTTGTTAAGCATTGCACAACTTCCTTACCGGGGAGGGCCCAGCACAGCACGGTAGCCTGACTAAACCACTCAATAATGGATCGTGCTAGCACTGCACAGCCTGTTTGACACATCTAATAATAATATGGTTGTTCGATTATTAAAAGGACAAGCTACATAACCCTGAGGACAAGAGTTCGATCCACATGAATACTAGATATATACCAAAAAATATTTTTGTCAATCATTCTATTCATATTTTTGATATAAAGGTTTTACATGCTTCGATCCTGGGGCGCAAAGGCCCAGATATGGGCCAAAAAATAGTATGAGATGAATTTTGGAGGGAGAAAGGGGAGGGGGCAAAAAAACATCACAAGATTCTATCATGAACAGTGAACTTCAGTTTTTAAAATAAAGTATTCTAGAAGGTTAATTTTGGTTGTGAAATGTCGACTAAACTTCAGAAATTTTCAAGTTAGATGACTTGATATGGTGGAGACATTACAAATTTAGATCTCTAATCAGTTTTCACACAAATTATCATATAAAATCTCATAAAAATTCAAATCATATATATTTGTTCTTACCATCTTTATTCAATATTTTATCGGTACACTTCACATTACACATCATTCATTATTATTAATCAGATAATACAAGTCACACACTTTAATTATAAATAACAAATTAAAACCTCAGTTGGTTTAGTTATAAGTGCATTTTATGTATTGAATTGCTTTTAGAAAACAAAAATATTTCATACATGTTATTTCTTTTCTTCTCATATAAATATAAATATAAATATATATATATATATATATATATATATATATAATATACACACACAAATATGAAAAAATCATCATTGTAATCTTCTTGATAAAATAATTAAAATTTAATTATCTCAGTAAAGCACATATAAGCTATATATGTACACACACGCACAATATATATATGCATACCATATATATATATATATATATATATATATATATATATAATATTCCAAAATGATTTCCAATATATATATCTAAGTAATGTCTTTGTATTCACGAAACATTATATATATGTATATATATAAGTTGTGCATGCATTTACACATATCATATAATGGTAGCTAATGGACCTAGCAACCCTAGCTGAACGAGCAACATAACCTGGGGAAAACAGCTTAGGCATGACCAAATGCCAAGCCTAGGGGATGCGCACATGATGCAAACTTTTAAAATATATAATACTCATACTCCATGATGCAACCTTTAAAAGGCCCAAGACAGCATATGAATCTCATGGGCCAAACTTTTAAAAGGCCCATGGTCAGGTCTCAAAGAGCATGTTAGATGTGCCTGTATCCAATCCAATCACGATCTTTTCACCAAATCAAGGTTAGTTGTTAACTCACATTTAAAACGTGTGTGTACACATAGTGCATATATAAAGATTGTAGAAACTAAAGCCAAAAAAACATTTAAAAGTCAATAAAAATATGAATATACAACACAAAATAAAGCTTTAGTTTGGATTGGGGCACCCCACAAAAAATTTTAAAAACAAATATAAACTAATAATACTCGTACTCTAGCATAAATATATAAAACATCCAACTTGAAAGAAATAAAACTAAGCTGATATCACTTCAATAACTTTGAGATTATTTATTTTAAGAACGTAGGAGGTACCAATAATCATATCATGCAATTTCACTTTGAAAAATAAAATTCACCTCCATGTGAGTCGCTCACTTATAAAAAATCAACTTAGAAATTATATGTATCATTACTTATCTTAATGTCAAATTAAAAAATAGTTGGAGAAAAATATAAAAAGTTAATCTTCTAACGAATATGTATGCCCAAAAAATATTTTACAGATAACTATCATCTTTCCCCTAAGTTTTGTCTCAACGCTAAACTAAATCTCCTAAATAATACATAATATTGTATCTGAGAAAACATGTAGTTAATCTACTTTCAATATAAATTAGTGTCTAATTCAAATATAAATATTCTATTAGTTATAAGTGCATGTGATCATTGAAAGAAATTCCAAGACTTGAAAATTTTATTGACAAATCTTAGCATGCAAAAAATTATATCTGGGTGAAGATATTTATTATATTATGAACTGGTGATAATTATATATGATCTGATAATAAAAAATTTAAAAAAAATTAATCATACTAACAAAATAATTATATATGATCTAGTGATAATCACATAGTTAATCTTCATTCTGATTCTGATAAACATAATAAAGCCAACATAAAAAATCATATTACATAATAAATCAAAACATAAATCAATCAGAGTATTCACTTGAGCACGACCTAAAGAACAACCATTGTGAGAGTATAATCCGCATGCTTCCTCTATGACACCGGGATCTCTCTAATGGAGTAGGGCAACCTATTTCTCAAGAAATTATTTAAGCCTTCCAAGACATTTCAACTAAAACTATGACTAAAAATATTTCTTAAATTAAATAATTCTTAACTCAATATCTTTGATAATATGAATATTATTCATCTGCACAATAATAATAATCAACAGTCAAATGAGCTCCTCCAAAAAATAAAAAAAAAATGACACTTTTATAAAACACAAAGATGATTCTTAATAAAATACTCACAAATAAAAATTTTAGTGATTTTGTTAGATCATATAATATTTTTTATAATCTACAAATCTAATATGATTGTATTATTCAAAACTCTGATGGGTACTCTATATACATCCATTCATCAAGAAAACTTGAAGAAACATATTTGTTACCTCTAATTAGTGCATCAATTGCTATAAGATGCTAATTGTAAAATAATAATAAATCTTGCTTTAAGATAATTCACATTCTTATTTGATTAAGTTTCACAATTTACATCTATATGCAACCAATAAATAGCTTTCAAGAATATTGAGATATTAGTTCTCAAGTTTCATGAGAATTGATATCATCCATCTTTTCCAATATGACCTGATAGCTGGCATTATTCTACGTGAGATAATATCTCATTATAAAAATTGAGTATCCTAGTATTGTGAAGATAATACAAAAAAAAAATGTATGACTATGACAATACATGTGAAATTTAATAATGAGTATAAATTATGTAATTAATTATATAATATATAATATATGAAATTAAAAAAATTAAAAAAAATTAAAAAAAAATCAAATTAAAATTACATTGCATTGTAAACTAAAATACATTAACAAAATTAAACACTCAAAATATAAATTGATAAAATATTTGAATATTAAAAAAATTAAACGAACTCAAAATGAACTAATGATAATGCTCATGATATTGAGTGCTGACTACTTACTATTGGATAATCACCATGAGTAATGACACCATCTGTCAGATATCAATCTATATAATTCTAATCTTGACATTTCTAAGCTTAAGTTAATCGTGTAACTCATGTGACATTAACTGATGCACACGCACATCACACCTCATCATTTATCCCTAATATTTTGAATGAAAAGAGCATCATCTATGAATATGATATCAATATACATAGTCGGAGGCTCGATGAAATTATTATTTTATATTTATAATATTTAAATAAATTTTCTAATTATTCATATATTTTCACATAATTTTTATGAAGTAATACAAATACATATATATTTTATAGTATTTTCAATTAATTTGACTTTAACTCTAGAATTCATATAGACAACTAAACAATAAAGTAATACAATCATCACCCAGTATTTCAAATACTTTCTTTCAAACTCAATAGTCATATTCCCAAAATATTAGTGATCTGTATTGGTTAAAAATATTATTTATTTTACATATACAACTAAGTACAATACAAAATATGAAAATATATACAAATAAAGACAAATTTATCATATCATATCATATAAAATTTTTATAGATTAAAAAAATCATATCTCCTGATAAAATTTATTAATTATTATTTCTTCAATTTTACTGTTAAACAAAATTAAATATAACATTAAAAACCAACACATAAATCCAATATCATTTATATAAAATTCTAATAATATCTGATATCTAGTAAAAAAAATTCTTTTTTAGGCTTATTGATATACATAGAAAATAAAATTCTTATAATTTACTAAAAATTTTAATAAATTTTAATACATACCAAATTTATTCAAATGAGCAAAACAAAATTTTTAAGTTGGCTTGTATTATTATGTTTGTTATATAACTCATATAATTAACATGAAAAACTTAATTAGAAAAGCGATATGATTCTTAAGAACATATTTACAGTTATATTATTATTTGAAATATTATCAAATATATATTATATATTTTATTTTATATTTCATATTCTGTAAAATCCTAATAAGACTCCCATATTTATACATATTTCATTAATTATTACAAGTCTACCTATATTTTTTATTATTTTATAAGTTCATTAATTATTATTATTTTTTAATTTAATATTTTTTTATTATAAAATCTTACAAGTCTACCTATTAATCATACGAAAAACAAGTTGAATATATTTATACATATAATAAACCAGTCTAAAACCTTCCATAAATTTAAGCGAAAAACTAAATATAAAATTATTTTATATTATCAAAGATATTAATTTTTATAATTTATCACAGATACTACTCAACCTATATTCAATCCCGATGATAGATTCAACTAAACCAGTTAATATATTAATATTTGATATTATTCATCTATATCATGGAGACAAGATTATAACCAAATTATTTTACTATATGAATCTTAGTATTAGATCACTCAATTTCAAGATAAATGATGAATATATATGTCTAGCAGATAATACTAACACTCATTCAATGCGTTGGGATCAAAAATAATTTTCTCATAGAACATTAATTGAAGCTAATGTAAATATAATATCAAGTCATGCAAACTTGATTGATGGTTTCAGAAGAGCTACTATTATGTTATTATGTGATACGATATTTCTATTAATATTGGGCTTCACCTTAATAATATAGATTTGATAAAATCGGGATCACTAATGCATATGATGAACTTCAATTATCATGTCACTACTTCCTCATTAAAAAAAAGCATGTGGGGTCACTTTTTTTAATAAAGTCATTCTTTTTTTTGTTGATTATATATTAAGACTATATAAGCCATTTTTTATTATTTTATTAATTAATTAAATATCATTTTATTATTGTGGGTTTTGTACTCTCTGTCTCTCTCTCTCTCTTTCTCTTCTATCGAGATTTTCATCTTCATCTTTCAGAATTCTTTTCTTTTTTCTAAAAATCTCTACAGTAATCCTTATTGAAACAAGAAACTTTGTTTCTAATACAATAATCAGTATCAGAACAAAGTATTTATTTGAGATCAAAATATTTTGAATCAATTGTTCTAAATCTTCTTTAGAATAAAAAATTCTAAAAATATCGTTCTGATCTAAATAGATTTTTCACAAATCTCTTAGGTCTAGTGCAAATCTGTTTAGATCCAAAAGATTTGTGTTAATTATAAACACTAAATTTTACAAGATGCCTAATTTTTTCTGCTCAAATTTCTTAAAAATTTTTGAACATAATGACATCTAAAAATCTAAGTTCTCCAAGTTCGCAATTTGTTTGATGGTGAAAACTTCAATTATTGATATATTAAAATAAAAACATTTTATATTGCAAGATATGTACAAGATTGTAGTTACTGGATACACAAAACCAATTAACATCTCTTCTCTAGAAGGAAATGAGTTATTAAAGGAACGAGAGTTAATAAAATCAAATGTTAAGACACTAATATTCATCCAACAAGGAGTAAGTAATGTCCTTTTCTCTCAATTATTAGGTTGTACTCAAGCCAATAAGGCTTTAGACTTTCTTAACAAAGAGTTCCAGGAAAACAAAAAATCACGAGAAGCTCTTCTTCACTCATTAAGGAAGGAATTTGAAAATCTGAGAATGAACAACTCAAATTCTCTTACTGAATTCATCACTCAGTTTTTAGATATAGTAAATCAATTGAAAATGAATGGATAAACTATTAAAAAATCCCAATTAGTAGAGAAATTACTTATATATATGTCTGATAAATTTAATTCCATTGTGTCTGTAATAGAGAAAACAAAAGATCTATCTGACTTGACCATTCAATAAATTCTAAGTTCCCTAAGATCTTATGAGAGTAGATTACTCAATAGAGCAAAATCATATGCTGAAGCGGTCATGCAATCAAAGTTGGAGACTCAAACTCTAAAAAAAGAAAACTAAGTAACAGAAGCTAAAAAAAGATTATTTGAGTATGTATTAAAAAATAAGAATGGATAAACTAACCACCCTAAGAAAAAATATTAATTCAAAAAACAAAACCAATGTCTAAACTGTAAAAAATTTGAGTACATTTCTAAGAATTACATGTTGAATCACATTCAGCGTGCAAGTTGTGCATTATTAAAAAAACCTCTACAAAACACTTGTATATATGACTGAAACCAAAAAAAAAAACTCTTTCACCAAATATATGATTCCTAGACAATTATTATTTTAACCACATGTCTGAAAATCATAATATATTTGTGAATTTACATTTATTAGTAAATTCACAAGTGATATATGAAAATGATGACCTTATCTAAGTAAAAGCAAAGAGCAAAATCATTGTTCCCACACCCAGAAGAAATAAAATCATAGGGTATGTCCTACTACTTCCAGCACTAGACCAAAATCTCCTCAGTGTGGAATAATTAATGAAAAAAATATTTAGTTTGTATTCAAAAATAATATATATCACATATTTGATCAAGAGTCAGAGGACACTCTCTCAACAGTAAAAATACTCAGTAGAAGGAGTTTTCCACTGACCCTCAATCAAACAGTAAATAATGCATTATCTATGAATGCTGAACTGGAGGCATCTTGTGGCACAAAAGATTCGGGCATCTTAACTACACAAGTTTAAAAAAATTATTTTCAAAATTAACTTGTAAGAGGTGTACCTTCTAACCTAAACATTCTAACTTTAATCTGTGAGGAATGTGCCTTAGGAAAACAATCCAAAAATAGCTTTCCCAAAGACAATGCCTGAAAAGTATCCCAGCCTCTAGAGATGATTCATGTGAACATTTGTAGAAATATGTCAGTCCAATCCTTAGCAAACAATAATTTATTATTATTATTTTTGATGATTACACTAGGCATATGTGAGTATATTTCTTGAAACACATAGTTGAAGCCCTTGATTACTTCAAAAAAAATTTATCCCTAATAGAAGGATAGTCTAGTCTAAGTATAAAAACACTTATAACAGATCGAGATGGTGAATTTATCTCACAAAAATTCAATAATTTTGATGAACAGAGAGGAATTCAAAGATATCTAACCACCTCCTACTCACCACAACAAAATGACATTATGGAAAGAAAAAATAGAAACATGATAGAAATAGTCAAAACACTTTTAAATAAAAAACATATACCTAAATACTATTGGGCAACAACTATAAATATAATAATTTACCTGTTCAATAGATGTCCAACTAGTGCATTGTATAATCTCACTCCATTACAGACTTAGAGTGTGAAAATCTAATGTAAAACAACTCAAAGTATTTGAGAGTATGTATTACTCTCATATACCAAAATTTACTAGAATCAAGTTAGACTCCAAGAGTTTAAAATATATTCTAGTTGAATACAGTCTGTGATCCAAGGGTTACAAACTATATTCACCAGAAACAAAAATATTTATAGTATGCAGAAATGTAATTGTTGATAAAAATGCAAAATGGAAAGAAAATTTACTAAATCATGATTTGCAAGCTACTGGCATATAAGGCTAGAATTTAGATGCATTAATAAGTGATAGTAAAGAAAACAAGCCAAGGTACGTTTTCAGTTCTCCTTCTGAATCAGAGTTAGACATAGAAGAACATAATAACATAGTTACACCAGTTATATATAAGTCCTTAACTGAGATATACCAATGATACAACTATTTCTCAGTTGAGTCACTCAACTATGAAAAAATAGTAAAGCATCAAGTATGAATTAATGTTATGAAGACAAAAATATCTACCATAAAAAAAACATTTGGACATTAATAGACTTACCCCATAATAAACAAAACATTGGAGCTAAGTGGTTATTTAAAATAAAAACTCAATCTAACACTAATCAACCTTTATATATGGCCTGATTAGTAGCTAAGAATTATTTCTAAAAGATTGTGACTGACTATTTCAAAACTTTTACTCCAGTAGCAAGGTTAGAAACTGTAAGATTTCTAACTGAATAGAAATGTTGAGCTCTGTTCCAACTAGATATTAAATCAATGTTCATGAATGAAAATCTCAAGGTAGAAATTTATGTAGAACCCCTTAGATTTGTAAAATGAGATGCTGAGCACTGTGTTTATAGATTAAACAAGACTTTTTATGGGTTAAAACAAGCTCCTCGTGTTTGATATCAACAAATAAACTTTTACTTATTAAATCTGAAATTCAAATGTAGTATAAGTAGCCAACACTTTATATTAAAAATACTAAAAATTCTGAAATATTGATTGTATTAATTTAAGTAGATGACATAATTTTTATGAGTAATAAATCAGAATTAATAGAAACATTTAGACAAAATATGTAAAATAAGTATGAAATGTCAGACCTAAGAAACTTAGAGCATTTCTTGGGACTTGAAATCTTTCAGATTCAAGTGATGTATTAGTATATCAAACAAAATACATCTGGTCTATACTGAAAAACCATGACATGAGTGATTGTATTCATATTTCTACACCACTAGTTGTAAACCAAAAATTAATTTCTGTCCAAGATGAAATAATTGATGGTAAATCATACATAAGCCTAATTGATAGTCTACTGTATGCATCAGCTATACAACCTAATATAGCATATGTAGTGCACCTTTTGTCTAGATTTATGCATGCATCTAATTATATACATCTTAGTGATACAAACCGAGTCTTGAGATATCTTAAAGGAATTTTAGACTTAGGTCAAAGATATTCTAAAACTATACACACAAAAATATCTAGTTAATATGATAGTGATTGGATAGAATGTCCAGAAGACTATCGAAGTACTTCTAGATACATCTTTACTCTAGAAATTATAAATGTATCTTGGTCATCCAAGAAACAATCTTCAGTTGCACTATCTACAACTGAAGCTGAATAAGTCTCTGTTTCAGTAGAAACAATACATACCTTGTGAATGAGAAAATTATTAACTAATCTAAATGAACTTTTAGAAGACCCAACTAATATATTATGTGATAATTAGACTACTATATCCATAGCTAGTGATGTTGCAATGCATAACAGAACAAAACACATATGACTTAATTATTATTTTATTAAACAAATAATTGAGTTCAATGAAATAAAGTTAATCTTTTGCTGAACTGAAAAACAACTAGAAGATATCTTTACCAAGTCACTACCTAAAGAAAAATTGATGTACCTAAGAGAAAGGCTATGAATTGAATCAATTACACAAATGAGGGAGAATTTTGATATCGGACCTCGTCTTAATAATATGAGTTTAATGAAATCGGGCTCACTTATACATATATTAGACTTCAATTAATAGGTCACTACTTCCTCATTAAAGAAAGCGTGTGGGGTCACTTTTTTTAATAAAGTCATTTCTTTTTTTTACTATTTTTTATTAAGATTATATAGATCATATTTTATCGTTTTGTTAATTAATTGAAATATCATTTTTATTATTGTGGTTTCTGTTCTCTCTCTATCTCTTCTATCAAGATCTTCATCTTCTTCTCAGAATTCTTCTCCTTCTAAAAATCTCTACTATAACCCTTGTTGAAACAAGAAACTTTGTTTCTAATACAACAATTTCATATTAATTGATATCATAACAAGAGCACATATAAAAATAACAAAGAATATTTATATATTATTCATATTAGTGTAGGGGTATGAAAAAGATTAATAGCTCAACAATCTTACCTCCGAAAATTAAAAAAGTATATTTGATAAGCATCAAACCCAAGACCTATCACCCTATGACAAATGTATTTATCTTCAAAGTTCTTATGAAATCTTAAGTTAGTATTTATATAATCAAACACACACGCGCGCACGCACATATAAGTGTAAAAAAGATTAGAACACTCTGTATAGATCAGGATTCAATATACAACTATATAAAAAAAATAATCTCAATTCTCAACAATATACATGACAAATCTGTTATTAAAGAAGTTCATAAACGAAAAATCTCATAAACGAACCCATGGAGCTACTTAAAGTTATAACTTTTAATAGCAATAGCATAAATGAAACAAAAAAAATGGCAGGAAAAAAAATTACCATCCCACGATAACTTCTTTTGGATTCACTTTTTGATGAGACAATAGCATGTTATGATGATAGTCAATATCTAATTCAACCTGCGTCCATCAGTATTAAAAAAATGAGAAAAGTATGCGCATTAATTACAAAAAAAAACAATATAATATAAGATTACAAAGCATTTCCTTAGAATGAGAAATCAAAGCATTTGTGTAAGTAAAAAAATTCACTTAGCAATCTAGTAAAGTAACAAGAATAAAAATCAAGAAATTACTATATGAAACAGAAAACACTATGTGTAAGTAAATAGTATTCATGGAAATAACAAAAGGATGTGCAGTATGATTGGAAATATTTCCACAAATTTAATAAACAGACCCTAACAAAAATGAGATGAAATAAAAAAGAAAAAGCCATTTGACAAAATTAATAACCTCCACAACTATTGGTTGCTGCCACTTCACCACTATGCTACTAGTCCCCACTTCCTACTGGCCCCCACAAATCTCCTCTACTACCAATCTTCACATGGAGTTTCATATAATTTCCATAAAATATAGTATTATGTTCTGTCACATTTACCAATAAGACCTTGCTTTTCCATCAAATGTAAGCAAACATGTTCCCAAGCCCATTTTTTACGAGGCACTCTGGGCCGCCATTACGGCCCAAAGAACCTCAAATTTGAGGCAGCCCAGCATGACACATTGGCTTGATAATCAACCATGTTGTTACCAGCTCGTGTAGGTAAAGCAAACAGATCAACCCATGATCATGCCCGAACCATGTCTGATCAATTGACGTGAACCCATGCTTGCCTACCTTGACTAAGCAGTGACTTTGCACAGAGTACAACAAGGATATTTGAGGTCATTAGTTATTTATAAATGAAAATAATTCAATACTATTATTATCAAAATCATTTGATTCACGATTCAAGTAATAAATGATTTAATTCTTTAAAAAAATCAAAAATATAAATAAATCGAAAAATGAATAGTTGAATCGTGAATCAATTTACATAAAACGATTTAATACTAATTCTCATGAGATCAAGATCATCAAAAAATCATAAAAATAAAAACTAAAATACAAAAAAAAAATTTACGATTTATCAATTAATTAATACTAATTAATTTTTAAAATACTAATTCACGATTCAAGTAATAAATGATTTAATACATAAAATGATTTATCAATTGTATGAATTAATTAATGTGAAAAAAAATAACTCCAAACATTGGTATTAAAAAATTTAATATGAAAAAATAATAAAATACTAAAAAAACATAAAAATAAAAACTAAAAAAAATTACCAATTATAGGAAAAAGGAATTAATTAAAGTAAAAAAAATCACAAAAAATTCGAATCACAATTCAATTCGATTTGATTCTCGATTCTTGTTTCACTAATCAAGTACTTTGATTCTCGATTCGAGTCTCAATTTAATAACTATACTCAGCACATTATTTTATTCGAAGAATAACCTTATTTGAATATTTTATACAACTTAATGATAGTTAAGTTCCTTATAAAAAAACTTAGCTGCCATTAAATTTATAACAAAATAATTATTTTTTTGCAAAAAAATTAATGAAAATATTTTTCTAAAATCGATATTTATTCCATGATGAAAGATCATTTTTCTATGACACATAAAAAAAAATTACATGTAAATTTATTTGGCATTTACATCTTAAACATAAGCATCACCAATTATATAGATGTTTAATTTCTCAAAAACTTCTAGAAAATTATTTACTAAAATTTAAAATATCATTTGTCTTTCTAATTTTTCATATATGTCAAAGTTTGTAGAATATTTAGTATAACATTTATCAATATATTTGAAATTATATTTATAACAACAAAAAAATAATACTTTAATACTACAATAAATGCTAGATGAATTAGTAGATCAAGTAACATTTTAAATAGCTCATTAAATATAAACTCAAAATATATTATTGAATATCATATTTAGTATTATATTAACTCCTAAAAAAAAACATTAAAAATTTAAAGTAATCAATATATACATTAAATCCTAATACATCTATATATGAAAGTGAACACAATTTTTGAAAGAGATTCCAAACTCTAATATATTTTTATCAAAGCAGATAGTAAGAATAATACTATTATTATAAATTTATGTGTGAAAATAAAAAAATAAATAATTATACTCATATTATAAATAAAATTAAGTCAAATATTCAGCAAGCTAATTAATTTTTTTAATATTCTAATATATCTATTTAATTTCTATTATATCAATAAAAGAAACACAGTAAGCAAAATTTATTATTTCAAACTCTAATATATATATTTAGTATTATATTACTTCATAAAAAATACGAAAAATTAAAGTAATCAATATATATTTGAATCCTAATACATCTATATATGAAATTGTACATAATCTTTGATAGAAATTCTAAACTCTGATATATTTTTATCAAAACAAATAGTAAGAATAATAACAACCTTATAAATTTATGTGTGAATTAAAAAATGATTAATTATACTAATATTATAAATAATATAAAGTCAAATAATTATTAAGAAAATAATTTTATAAGATTCTAATATATCTATTTAATTTTCTATTATATCAATAAAAGAAACACTGTGAGTACAATTTATCACGTCAAACTCTGATATATATATATATATATTTAATATTATATTACCTCCTAAAAAATACAATAATTTAAAATAATCAATATATATATGAATCCTAATACATCAACATATGAAAGTGTACACATTCTTTGAAAGAGATTCCAAACTATGATATATTTTTATCAAAACAAATAGTAAGAATAATAATATCCATATAAATTTATGTACACCGTACGCAAATTAAAAAAAGACTAATTATACTCATATTATAAATATTTTTTTCTAAAATTTTAATATATCTATTCATAGTTGTGAAAGGCACGCCTAGGCTCAGGCAAAGCACATCCATGACGCCCTGCCTAGGACGAGGTGAGGCTCATTCACGCATGTGCACAAAAAATGGCAAAGGCGCACCCCTTTCCTGAGGCGAGAAGCTCTCCACAGGCACGCTTCCATCCAAGTAAGTCGTCTTCCTCAGATCCTCTTCGTTTTTCCTCCGTCCAGGCAAGGCTTCTTAGCCCTTCCTCTTTTGTTTTTCCTTTTTTTCTACCAGCATCAAGAATTGCAGGAACAAAAGTTCATGTTTGATACATAACAGACCAAAACAAAGGGGCGCACATTACATAAAAAAGATCATGCCGTGAGGCTCCTGAAGGCCTTTGCACCTTAGTGCACCTTGCACCTTTCACAACTATGTATCTATTTAAATTTCTATTATATCAATAAAAGAAACACATTGAGCAAAATTTATTATGTCAAACTCTAAAAAAATACTTTATATAAAAAAAATTTTTAAAAATTTAACATATATTCTATAAAATAAAATTATAACATCATTAAAATATATTTCCTTTATACAAAAAAATGAGACAACTAAAATTCTTTATTTTATTTGCAATTCTATCTAAAAAAATCATTCTGGCTGAAAAATATTCAACTGATTATTACCTATAATAATAAAATCATACACATGCCAAAAGTAAACCATATTCATTAGAATCAAATTATAAAAATATGAATAAATCAAATATATATTTATAAATCCTAGAAGTGTCAATTGGACAGAACAGTCTGGGCATGGAAAGAGACACGGACCAAGTTAGCCATGTCAAGCCCAACAAAGCATGGTCAAGAACCGCATTTAGTCTCGGATTATGCCGATCAATAATCTCTGTTCATGTCATGCTGGGCCAGAAGCATTGGTGCTTCATGTCAAGCTAGGTATGATATGCATATCTAACTAGGTGACATGACCTACCTAACCAATGATCAATGACATAGGTGTCAAATGAGCCATGACAATTTTTGGTGGCCCAATCAGACCATTGTGACATGCCGGGCATGGCCCGGTAAGGCAGTTGTG
Organism: Sapria himalayana; assembly: GCA_029783825.1. Classification (NCBI taxonomy): domain Eukaryota; kingdom Viridiplantae; phylum Streptophyta; class Magnoliopsida; order Malpighiales; family Rafflesiaceae; genus Sapria; species Sapria himalayana. The sequence goes on from JAREIK010000055.1 coordinate 454,692, forward strand.
TCGTGTCTGGTACAACACTACTTGAATATGGCAGTCAAATAACAATTTTCATTTCAACAGTCATGTCACTAAATATCAAGTCATCTCTAAACTTCCTAAGCATGTCAATAATATTACATATGCACCTAGAGGTGTCAAACGAGTCGGGCAGCCCAGACCCAGCCCAGTTCAACCATGCCCGACACCACACGGCATGATTTGGAATCATGCTTTGGGCTAGGCTGGGGACAACCCATGTGCCCAGCTTAACAACACGATAAGCCAGCCACAGAACCCATAGCTGAATTTTTTAAAAATTAAGCTGGAAAAATCGGGTATGACCCAATCTAACCTGACAAGTTCAGGTACGACCCTGCCCGAACCGGGTACGAGCCATGTTAGCATGGCCTCACCCATTTGACACCTCCATACGTATCTGAAAGTAATGCAGGTAGTTGTAGTGCAAACAGACACCACATGTTCATTATATCATAAAAAATCTTTAGAAATTTCATTAATAAAATTTTTATATCTCAATCTTTATAATCAAATACGTTTGTCATTATTACTAATAACGTAATCATATATCAAATGTTTGTATCCAATATATGTCTCCAATGTTAGATAAGTGTAATTTCAATAGTATCTCGCATCTATTTGAAATATCTTTTTTTTTAGATCTGCAGACAAACAGAAACTATAAAATTTTTGTTATCTGCTAATAATCCAAAAATATTTTAATAAGTTACGTATCTTTTCTAAAACGAGAAAAATAATCTCTATTCTCGCTTGTACTAACATATTAATAATATGACACATGCATATAATATGAAAAATCTATCTTAATAGTTCGTCACAAATGGTTATAACAAATATATTAGTTAATGACTATTCCATTATTAGATACGTCATTAAATATGATATTAAATATTTTAGTTTATAATTTATCCTCTCTAAAGATTTTTATCATGTACTAATATATGGTAGGACCATAATGAGAATTAAGAATCTCTAAAAATTCTAAAATCTTTTTATTAAATAACAATTTAAGATTTATATAGTGAGCGGTGAAGCATGCAAAAATATATTATCACAAATAATCCAGATATCGAATGTCACAAATATCATATAATATATTATCTAAATTCATTAAGTATTATTTATTTTTCTAACTTTAAAATTTTAATATATCATTCATACTTTGTGGACCTAGGAATCATTAGATATGCAGGCTAAATTAAAGATTGCATGATACCGAATACCCTAAGATCCTCTATAAATCTAATTGAAAAACTCATTGTGGTTATCATTTTATCCATGTGGGGCAGGCACGATCCAAGTTCAGAAGCACAATACCTGTGCTGCTGGATCATGCCTGCGAGTCAGGCACCTGAGTCAAGCCTAGCCTAGCATAATACCCAGCATTGCCTAGCTCAGCATGGCACAAGCTGTGTCTCAGGCCAGTATGACCCGGGTTCAAACACGCTTCTAGACCATGTCATGTCAGATCAAGCACGGTTGAGTTGAGCCATGCCTAGGGCCATGGCCAAGCTGCACGGGCCACTTGCCACCTCTTACCCATGACCATGCAAAGGTCCATTTTGAGTCACAAAGCATGCCCAACCAAATAACCACCCAATGATGCAAGTTAAAAAAAAAACTATTACCACATAAGTCGAGTTCAACTTACAAGATCAATTGTCAATGGTTGTTAGCCAAGCAGCATGCACACACTTGCATTGCACCGAACTACACTATATACACTTCAACTGCAAATACCACACTCAATGAATGCCTCCATAGTCCATACTACCACTAAATTCTCACTCTCGACTTCACACACCACACATGATACATAGAGGTGTCAACCGAGTCGGGCCGGGCCTGGCCGGCACGAGGCACGGCACGGTTCAGTCATGCCTGGCCCGTGCCTGGGCCAGCCCGGCACGGAACAATACCGTACCCGGGTTAGGCACGAGTTGTGCCGTGCCGTGCCTGGCCCGTGCCGTGTCGTGCCTGACCCGGCACGGTTCGGCCCGTGGCACGACACACCGGCACGGGTTTGACCCGTGTCGGGTGTCCCTTGAGCCCGACCCCGCAATGGCCCCTCCAGCAAAAAAGACTGTGGGTTGGGTCTGATTCGACCCGACCCACGGTCCCCCGTATCCCGAACCGCTCTGACAGGCCAGCCCGAGCGGGCCCGACAAGGCACGGCACGGCCAGCCATGCCTGCGGGCCTTGCCGGGCCCGGCTATTTTAAACCGTGCCTGGCCCGGCACAAAGGCACGCTCGTGCTCAAAAAATGGGTCGGTCCTGGCCGGCCCGGCCCGTTTGACACCTCTAATGGTACATGCCACAACATTATTATTGCACATCCACCAACACAGTGATGCCATTTGTGGCGATGACATCGATGTCACCATAACATAGTAAATACATGTGCATTTGTGCTATTACAAACACATGCCACAAAATTGATCTGATAACATGTGAAAATACCCACTTATATAAAATTGCATACAAATCTCACTCCTAAAATATTCATATGATACTTTATAAATACAAAGCTAACTAGCATGGGATAACTCACATGTTAGATACCGACATCAAAAAAAATAAAAAAAAAATAAACAATTATTATAAAAACATAAACCAAAAAAAGCAAAAAATATCCACAAATTCTATAAAATCATAGACATAATACTCATACATAATAAGCCAATGGATTGAGGCAGCCTACGTGTTGAATACTCTTGTCAATAATAAAATAAAAAATATGCTAAACTAATATTTCTACATTTAATGGCCTTCAAGTTGGTTGGTAGACATCCACAAATCCCTCCTAGCGAAAATTGTTCAGCAGCCAGTAGGCCAGCTATGATTAGGACAGTTGGTTGGTACCAAGTGAATAACCCAAGCTAATCTATATTAGAATGGGCTGGGTCGGGGTTTTCCCCAACCCAGCACACATGTTTGCCCAATTGGGCCTACCACCCATACCAGGCCTTGTTTGCTTGTCATCATGCTAGCGTTGCACAACCCAAACGAATGAACTACAACATGTTTGGCTTAGTGGCAGGCTCAGCCCAAAAAATTGGGTCATGCAAGCCAGATACAGCCTTTTGGACACCTCTATTGTACATCATAAATAATGTTAAAAAAATGAATAACATTCGATCAAATATTTAGTTATGCATGAAGACAAATAATCCCACAAGCGACTCTACAAATTAACCTTTTAATTATTGTTTAAAAAAAAACTAAATAATTGTATTCACCATCTAATTTCATAAGTTCTATCTTATATTTTCATTTATCTTTCTTGTAATAGTTTACCTTCTCCACTTGGACATATCATGAGACACTAGACTGCATTTGACTCATTGCGTTATCCAAAATTATGTAAGACAGTAAAAACAAATTAAAAAAGATAGATACATTATGCTCTAGTAAAATATAAGAACTAACACTCATCCTTTCAGAATATGATAAAGGTTATGCATCAACATGTAGAGTTTAACACAAATTATCATGCTATTTTTTCTTTGATAATCAATGAAACCTGAATCAAAATTATGTTTTTTACTATCTTATCATTAAAATACAATAGTGCAGATGGGGGAACACATAATAATAAAATAATGATCAAGGTTACTTGAGTTTGCAAATATGTTTTTTCATTTCGTTTTCTTTTATTGTTCATATGTGATGGGGGAACACATATTGTTTCTCAAGATCTAGAGATGCAAGCTAAAAAAAGTCCTGATACAAATGTCGGGTCATAAAAAAATGCGTTGCAGATTTTTGTGATCTGAGATTGTGTTGTATTATAGAGATGGCTTTGTCCAGGAGAAAGTAAGTATGATAAATGGATCTAACGAACCTAATATGAAAATGGTAATTATCTCTCAGAACCTAAGAGACATACTAGACCTGAGAAATTTAATCTATTGAAAATGGTAACATATTCTCGTTGGTAGGCATTTTTCCCAAGCAATTTTCCTGAAAATCCTATATCAGATTTACCATTTCACCAGTAAACCCTAAATAGCTTGGAATTTAGGCATCCAAAACTAAGACATGCCAATATACAATTCAATAATTTCATGCATCGCTGAGCTAAAGATAAATATAATAACCTGTTCTAGAGATTCCTTGTGAGGAACAGCATAAGAGTTTCGAAACTCAACGGTTCCATCAGGCAACTCGGAGCCGAGAAGAGTGCCAATGACACGCTCAGCTTGGCTAGGACGCCGGACGTAGCAATCGCAGATGTTAAATATCACAAGAGGACTTAGCTTCGCTGACAAACAAACCGACGATGGAGTTGAGGGAAATTGCAGGACGGTGTGCTCTGTATCTTCCATCCCTTGACCTTGAGCGGGCGTCATACTCCTAGGAAAGCGTGGTCTAGGGCTCCAGAAAGACTGCTATGCAACAAACATGCAGTCTTTTATTGTTGGTTTCGCAGAATGTTATTAGATTAGGCATGAGGCCACGTGAAATATGAATTACACATTTTTGGATAAAATGTTTAAAATAATTATAGTTAAGATATAATTATGTTTTGTTACATTAAATAATAACATTTTTATTTTAAGTACACACATAATATATTAGTATATACATGAAACCAAAACAATGTGAGTTATGATCCACTCAAAAATATTTTATCAAACTTATCCTTCTCACAAGCAGAAAAGTATTAAAAACCCTAAAAAATGATTCATTTTTTTTTTGAATAAAATATATCTATGACACACATACACACACACATATAGACATTTTTTTTTCTATTTTAATAAAAAAATTTATAATGGGATGAATTTATAAAAATAAAAATATGCATTATTTTGCATGTAGATTTGGAGTGTTGATATTAGCTTATGTATTGAAAATTGAATCATAGGTTCTTGTTAAATATAAGTTTATTATTTATAATCTAGATAGAACTGAACAACATATTAGTAAAATTGTAATACAAGATTTTAGTATGTTTATTTTGATTATAATGTAGAGTAAAATATTTTTTTTTATGATGCTAGCACACTTGGGAGTAGTGAGCGAGACCAACATAATGTAATTATTTTGTATTGACGTATAATATAAAATATACCATAATTATTATAAATATTATTACTCTTATTCTCAAATTAGTTATTATTTTATGTGTACTTGTTAATAATTATTTAAATTAATAAAGAGTGAGGTCTAGAATTAAATTTAAGAACTCTATGAAGTGGATGGATTTATCACGCGTATGATGAATATTAATTACTAACGGAATATATGTCCAATCAAATGTATTAATGATACCCCATTGAGGAAGGGTTATAATTTTTGATATTATCAAATTATAAACTTAGATTTTAATTTGATAATTCAAATAAGTTAAGTGTAAAGCATTGAATAAATAATTAGAGATTGATTGAACTAGATTATCAATAATAATTGAACACAGACATTTATAATCTTAACATAGATATATTAATTAGTGTTAAGTAACTAAAATATATAACATATTGTGAATAAGTATGTGAGTATAGTTATAATTTTGCAATTGCATGAATTATTATTAAAATAAATTTTTATGCGAAATAATTTAAATTAAAAATATAAGATCTCATTCATATCGAGATCCATTTTGTAACCTTATACATATGTTATAAGAGTATTAAATATTTTTAATTATTTATTTAGTATATATGTGCATATATATAATTGGAATAATTAGTTTAATTATAATCAAATAATTTGATTTTTTCAAATTAATCGATTCTTATTAAATTCATCTTGATCATATATATATATATATATATATAACTTTAATAACACATTACTTTTAATAATAACCCAAAATGCATGATTTTAATGATGCATTAATGAATTAGTTTTTTATTTTAAATATACATATGGCTTGGTAAAAAAACACCATTATAGCATCATCATTTTCATGGCACGAGGTTGATATGGAGGCATAATGGGAGACGATCAAAGATGCTTATACACCTACAACTAGGATTTTTATTGCTCAAATATATTTGAAACATCAAAATAATATTTCCATTAGTATTCGGCACGCTTAAACAATAAACTTTTATGGTTTACGGGTTCTCTAACAATATTTATATATACATACATATATATTATCTATATAAATATATATATACTATATCCATCACTATATAAATAATATATATGTGGTGATATATGGTTGTAATATCATGATACAGTGATATCCCTATATGTATCTATACATACATACATGCATACATATATATATATATATATATGTATGTATGTGTATGTGTGTTTGTGTGATAGACATGGTAAATATATATTGTGATATAAATAATATATATATATATATATATATATATATATAGTGATATATGGATGTAATATCATGATACATAGATATCTCAATATATGTAAGTATACATATTGATATATATGTGTGTGTGTGTGTGTGTGTGTGCGTGTGTGCTTGCATGTGTCTATGTATGTGTCCATGTGCAAACTATATAACCATGGGTGGGTGGGTGGGTGTGTGTGTATTTATGTATACACAATTATAGTTATGTATATATAACTATCTAAATACATCATATATAAACATATACATACACTACAAAAAAATATATAATTAGAAATAGAAATTAGAAATGCTCAATTTCATTTCTAGAATTAGGAATTTAATTGAAACGAAAATGACATATTATGAAAAAATTAGAAATGAAAAAAAAAAATCTATCTCTAATTAGCGATTGATTTTTAAATATTTTGTAATTCCATCGTTTATTGTGATGCGTTGTTGTGGGCGAATATGCTTACATAGCATTTAGCGACAAAAAATTTTATACAATAATTTTTTAGAAATAAAATACTGATCCATTTCTATATCCAGTGACAAAAATTATTACCGTCACTAAATTTAAAATGTATTACCCATCAATCGCTAATTTAGAAATGAAAATAAATTTTAGCGCTAAATTACAATAATTAATTTATCAAATAACATTTTCGCAACTATGAAAAAAATTAGAGTTCGAATATTTTTAATTTTGATTCTAAGTTTGTTTGATTTGTTTTTAGAATTGTTTACCTCCAATCATTATTCATCATGCTGATCATCCAAAATTGAGGTATCATATTTAGTTTTTCAAATTATTTCGTATGGTATTTTATTTAAGAATTATATTTTTAGTATATTTTGTCATTACTCATAGTTTTTTTTTTCAAGTTCAATATTCTCAAGGGGTTCTCTCTCATTGTTTTCTTGAATTAATACCATTCTAATTTGATAAATTATACATTTTATATTTTGTGCACATTCTACGATTTGTTAAATTTTTGGGGTACCTAATTGAGGTATGAAATTTTTGTGTGTTTCATTATTCACCTATAGTTTTGATCATGCTAATTAATGTTGACTTAGTTTACTTACTAGAATTTGTTAAAATGTAAACATTTTTTAAATAAACAACTTATACTAATTGTACAATCTTATCAATGAACAATTTATAAATATTTTAACAAATACTAAAAGTTGAAATGTAATAACGATCATAACTTAAAAAATTTGAAGGTATGCAATTTAAAAAAAATGTTTGATCTACACTTCACTAAAGGTGTAATCCAATAAATAAAACCTTTCATTATTTTATATTTTTTTAAAATGCATATTATATATCACAATTAGTATATGATTATTTATACTATATGTTTTATATGGATTAGTAAATATCTCAATTAATTTATTAATATTCTCCATCAATAGTTGATATTTTTTTTAATGCATTTTTTCATTAACAAATTTAAATCCAATGGCATTGTGAATTTTTTTAGGATTTTTATTAAATAAAATATATTTGTCTAATTAGTTAGTACATGTTATTAATTTAGAAATAATGAATTATCACATTATGATTTTTTTTTGCTTAATTAGTTAGTACATATAATAGCTATAAATGTCTATAATCAGAGTTTCTAAGATCTGGACACAATATGATATCATCTTACAAAAAATGGATTTGTTAGAGACGTTATGTTTGATATAAATATGAAAGAATAGTTGTTCTACAAACAATAAAGCATTATGTACATTAAAATATTGATTCAAATATTGCAATGGAATATGTCAATCCTAATGATGCATGTGAAGAAATATTGCATATTATTGGTCCTTCATTAAATTCGAATGTTACTGATGATATTCCAAAATCATCAATAAAATAATTTTATTAAATATTAAAAGCATCAAAAGTTAATGCGAGGTTTGAGTTTACATAATATAGTGGGGCATAGATAGTGAAGCAATTACATATAATTTTTGTAACTATCCTCAATATAAAAAAATACTATATGTAAAAGAAAGAAAATAAATATTCATTATAACAAGATGTATTATTTCTAGTTAGCTCCTTGTTTGTAAAGATTATTAATTATTCGCACATGAAGCCACTGCTAATGATATGAGTTGGCACAAAAAATATATTATTTAAGATGGTGTAGAGCGGCATCACTCAAATTTTTCTTTTTGGAAATATTTTGATGATTATCATCCATTTTTGCATATGAAAGTCAAAATATTAGATCAGGGTTATGCACAGATGGATTTCAACCATTTGAGCAAACATGACAACAATATTCTTCATGGCTTGTTAAGGCTACACCTTATAAATTTTACCATGGATGTGCATAAAAGATGACTACATGTTTTTGTTTATTATCATGTCCGGTTTGAGAAACCCAAAAGGCAAGTTGGATGTTTTCTTACAGCCCCTGATTATGAAGCTCAAATAATTATGGGAGGATGGTGTTGAAGCATATAATATATCTTGAAAGTAGTACTTCAAAATATGAATAATACTTATGTGGACTAAAAGTAACTTTTTTGCATATTTAATGTTTTCAAGATGAAGTATTGTAGCTTGTTCTTATTGCATAGAGGACTCAAATGCATTTTTTCTAAGCAAATGAGAAAAAACTTCTTGGTTTGATAACAACCATAAGTTTTTAAATATGGAATATCCATTTTGGATGAATATCGACGTATTTAGGAAAAGCCATAAAGTTGTAAAAGGTGCAGCACCTTTAAGGCAAGGTTCCAAAATATTAGATTTAATTAAAAGATACGGGATCAAAAATATTACAAATGTTGATATAGATTATATTAATATATATATTTCAAAGAATTATCACTGTGGTTGGAAGAAAAGAAGTATGTTTTAGAAATTACCTTATTGGAAAACCAACCTAATTATGCATAACTTAAATGTGATGAACATTGAGAAGAACTATTTTGATGATATTTTTAATACGATCATGAATGTAGAAGGAAAAAAAGACAATGTCAAACTAAAAGATAATTTGAAAGAGTTCTATTCCCGTCTAGAGTTATATAGGAATGAATTAATAAAAAAATTTCTTAAGGCTTGCTATAGTTTTGATAATGATAATTATGTGTATACTTGAGCATATTTTTTTCCTAGCTTCTTCAACTCCATGAAACATCTTCTGGTCAACATGCCTTATGAATCTATGATAGCATGCCCTATGTAATATAGATGGATGTATCAATTCGAGAGGCTATATAATTTTCATTTGTAAATCTAAAAATTTAAATATATCTGATAAATATTTTTTTTCCAATAAAGATATATTTCAGATATCTTAGATAATTGAAAAATAATACTTAAAATAGAGCCAAAGTGGAAGAATCGATATGCAATGCTTGTTTGAAGAGGCTTCGACATTTTGTGCATGCTACTTTCGGTCACAATTATATATTCCACATAACAAAATGTCACCAAATAATATTTATGGTATGGGGGATGGATCATAAGAAAATGATATGCTTTCTATTTTCACACATGCGGGTTGATCATATAGTAAAGCAAAATCAAGGTATAACTCAATATAAAGTTACACCTTATATTGAGTAAGATTTATAATAAATTTATATTTTCATTTCTTTGTCATGTTATGCGATATACTTTTTTAATAATTCAAATTATATTCAATATTATTTTCGAAGAATTTATGCTAAAAAATTAAGGCAAAGAGAATAGTATATTGATGATGCTTCAATTAAGGCAAAGAAAAAAATTTATTAATTTGGTTTGAAAAATTTGTCAGTATATAACTTATCATTATTGGTTATAAAAAGTAACATGCGACATTATATAAGTATGATTTTTAATTTTATTATTTTGTAGGTATAATTTCCATCATTAAATTTATGTAATAGACAAATGAAGGATCTTGCAAAAGAACCATTACGAAGTTTATAAATGTGTCCCTTACATTCTGTAAATGGATACAAATTGTACACTTTGAAATATAGGTCAAATAGAACTGTAATGAATAATAGTGTACGTATCAAGGTGTCTAACTCTACTTCATCTACTAATGATTTTCATGGTTGACTAATTAAAATTCTATACATGGAGTATTATGCATTACTAATTAAGAAGACAATTCTATTTAAGAATGAATGATTTGATTATATTCCAAATCTGGGTAATATAATTCATCATCAATATAACCTTGTGGATGTGCATCATAAAAAATATTATCATATGCACGAGTCATTTATTATTATGGTGTAAGCAGAACAAGTGAATTATATCACTTATCCCACCACAAGAAGAAATTTTTATGACTAGTGAGAAATATGTAAAATAAAACCTAGATCAGCTATGGAAATTATTGAAAAGATTATTATTATCACGCCATCACATGTACCTATATTTAAAGAAAATAATATGGAACTCGATCCAATCAATCATGGGGCAAATGATGGGCTTCAAACATTACTTGGTGAAGGTAGAAACTATTTGGACATTGATTATGGTCATGTTAAAGAAGATAATGAGGAGGAAATAATTGCATAATCAGATAAAAATAAACAAGTAGGTGTAGATGATTTGTTAGAAAATTTAAATGATTACTAGATATTTATTGACTTTCATATTACATTGTCTTGCTAATTTTGTAACTGTTATAATATGGACACATAGAATCTATTTATTGACTAGATATAATTTGGATGTTAAATGTTTTTTTTTGTTTATGTGAATATGAATGTATTTATCATTAAGTTTTGTTATTATGACATTATCATAATCTATTTTTATTGTCTCTATATTTTTGATATTTATATAACTTGATTTTAAGTATGAGAGTTAACCATTCAAGTGGCTGGGATCTCAATATGAGGGTGGGGCTATAAAAAGTCAACTAACAATTAATGGAGGAGCAAATCTATATGTATTTAGTGACAAAAATACTACAAATATTTATCCACATTCTCTTATACCTACAGAGAATACGTTGGCATCACCTCACTATGACACACATAGAATGACTACTACTAATATTTCCTCTTTGTTTCATTTTTCACTAGAATGTATTACTGGCTTTATCCCACCTATCTTAGGAGGGCCATACATTGGTATTACATCATCGATACCAACCGGATATTCACAATCCATTATTTGCATGCCAAAATATAAGAAAATCTTTATTTAGCCCACAATTAACAATAAATAGTACATAACTTTCTTAAATTTACTACATACATGCATTATCAACTTTCATTATTTCATTTGAAATATGATAACTTCAATTAATAACAAAGTATGATTTTGCTACTTATCAAATATTATCATTTAGAATTATAATAATATTTTCATTATGAAGTTTTATATAATAAATATAAATGAATTAAATATTACCTTAGTAGTAGAAAAATGAGTATATTTTGTTTATAAGTATATGTATGTGCTAATATTAAATTACTTATAGGTTTATTCCTTTTGCTTATCATATAATTAGAAAGATATTTATGGAGAAACTAGATGCAGAGAACATAAAGTGGAGCAAAATACTCTCATCTATGAAAAAAATTTTATTAGGAATAATTTGAGATATAAATTTCAAGTATTTACTTGTTTTTCAATTTAGTCTAATATGATTTACTCTTAAAATAAATACATAGAATGTATTACTTTTTTATTTAGTTTTTGTAGAAAAAGTACAAATGAAATAATGTTTTAATAGACTTAGTGAAGGAAACATGGAAAACATGTGACAAGTATGTGATACAATAACAAAATTTGAAAATGGAAAAAAGAGTATGGTGAAGATGCAAATCCTAATATTGTTCTCCTTAATATTTGAATTAAGTGGTGGGAATACTAAAATAGTTCAAGACCTTACACAATCGTTAATCAGAGAAAGTATATTAGGGATCACAACCTTCAAAACATATTGGAGGTTCAAATACAACCTACTAACATTTAGTTTATTTGATATAATTGTTTTTCATTATTCATTATTATTTAAATTTTTTGAATGCAAACAATAATATATGTGTGATAGTATATCATGTACCTCAATTATAACTATTATTTATTTTAAGAAGGTTGAGTTGGGATATCCACCAATATTGTTTGAGATGTTCAAGTGAATGCACATGAAGAAGGATGAATCATTTGTAGATAAGTAGTCTAAAGATATTAATATGAGTTTCTCAATTTGAACTTATAGTGTCATATGTAAATTACAATAAATAAAATAAAATATACAAACTCGAGTATTTGAATATAGTAATGATAACTATGTTGTATTTTAACAATTATAGGAAGCTATTAAAAATATGGTTGTCATTACTTTACAATTTATAGATTCTTCTACAAAGGTGCCAGAGATTGATGTTGCACATATTTACCTTTAGGCTGTCAGAGTGAAGCTAATAAAATGATGAGTGTATGGTCTTGGTACCCACACATCTATATTTTACCAAAGTTCTTTTTGGAGTTCTTCATCATCATCTTCCAATTACAATAACATGTTTCATGAGAGGTTACGCGAGGAGATGCAAAAAATTTAGGATACTTTGCAAAGGAAAAATGAGGAGAAACAACAAAAAATGAAGAGATGCAAAAAAAAATTGAAGAAAAAAAAAGAGGCTGAAAGAATAAAAAAGGAGGATAAAATATAATAGAAGATTTTGAAAATAAAGAAAATACTTTGCAAGTTGGCTGAGACATCATTTATTTTTCATTATTTTGAAGAGGATCCATCCATATCTCTAAAAGACAATAATCATCACGACAAAGATTCATATTTATTTGTGATGTGTTATTAATTTTTTGTAACGAAAGATTTTGTTGTAAAATTTTGGTTTTTGTATTATTATTTTTTTAATAAATTATGGACATGTAATATAATTGATGGAATTTTATGTTTATTATCTAACATGTTAATTTGTAGTGGATATCATGTGAATATCATTTGATAAATAATATGTGCATGTACTTATTTGATTACAGGTTAAATGGTTTCTGTATGTATTTATATATTATATACAACTTACAAAAACTACACAAATAGGAATTGTTCATGTTGCAGAAATTAGAAATGAAAAATATTATTTCAAAATCCAATTCTAATTTATAAATGGATCATGCATTTCTATTTTATTCTATCGCTAAATTAATAATAAAATTCGAGATCTCATTTCTGTCGCTAATTTTAGCGATGGAAAATACCCGTCGTATATTTTAGAAATGCCTTAACATTATTTATTTTTAAAATTTAGAAAGTTGCACTTTAGAATTAGAAATGCACTAGCATTATCCATTTCTAATTACGTCGCTATTTGAACATTACAATGGAAATAGAATTGGAATTGGGCGTTTCTAATTCTATCTTTTCTTATAGTGATAGTTATCTACATATATAGTTATATAGACATAAAACATATATAGATAAAGATATATAATTATATAATATAAATAATATATAGTTATATTGAAATACATAACTATCATATCTTTATATATATATATATATAGTATATATATATGACTATATATATAGTTATGTACACATGATTATATATGTGTATGTATGTATGTGTATATATATATATATAGTTATATAGTTTGCATATATGTGTGTATATATATATAAACATATTGTAGTATTTATATTTTATGATGCATATAGAAAATATATCACAAAGTCTAATTTTTATTGGTTTTATGTATTTTGGTTTAATTAATTTTATTGATATTGAGTTTTGTGGTTTATTGTTATTATTGTGTTGTGTTTACTCTTTAATATTTTACTATTGTGTTGGTTTGATAGTGGATAGAATCTAGGATCTGCATACATAAAACTATTGGGCTTGGACATTTCTCTGTTATCTATTGAATCCAATATATTGTTTCACCATTGAAACTATCTATGTGTAGTAGTAGCACCCATTTTCTCACCAATGTCCATCAAGCATTCAAAGAATCTCCATAGTGCACCCATATATCTTTTCTCCTTTATCGATTAGCATGAAGAACCCCTCCGGCATATCCTATCTTTACCTTTTGAACCTTACGAAAAAAACATGAAGAAAATCATAATGTCCCTCATCTACTATTTTTCTAGAAGTTAAACCTACTCTATTGTCTTTTTATGTGTTTTTTTTTTTTACAGAAAGGACTCGGGAGAACCATCTTTCATGGTATTTTTTGCATTTTTCTAGCTCACACTTAACCCTCCTCATATGTCATTTTATACTTGTTTGCTATCATGTTTCCTCCCCTTTTTTGTTTAGGCTTGCATGTTTTTATTAATTAGAAAATAGTATCTTTTTCTTTTTATTTAGTACAATGGAATTCCAATAGGAAAATAATTAGTTCCTCCTTATGCATATTCCAACAACCACAAAATAAAATAAACGATGCACAAGAAAAGAAAATGATGTATTTAATAAAAAATTGAAAATGAAAATAACAAAATATTTGATCAAAATGATTTAACCAAATCAGTGTATATACAATGGGCATGCCCAACAGTTTTCCTCTCAACTATAAGTGGGCAGACTATGACCATCCCAAGATTTAAGCTTATAAAACACTAATCACATAAATTTTAAATCCCTTTTAAGAAGTCGAAACTAATTCTTATTACTCACTCAAGAAAATCTTAGATTTACTTGAAAATTAGTCAAGAACCCTTTATTTCCTATAAAAACTCTCTCTTTATCTTCCATAAACACAACACAAACTCCCCCTTGATATTTATCATTGTCAAATAGGTGAAATCATTGTAGTCTTTGAATAAAGGCCACTTACGACAATCATGTCCGACTCGAAACAAGTACCTTAGAAAACTAGACTGAGTATACTCATTCTTCATAAGAGAGGGGGTGGGAGTACTACAACTTTGTGACTCTTCTCATATGTACAAGTTAAACACTAATCATTAGATAACATATAAGCAATAAGAGAAGATTATTTTCTAAGGAAAAGTTAATTATTTTGACTCACATTCTTGAATATATAATACCTAGAATATATGTTTGTTTTTCCATGCACAATACTTAAGAAATCTAGATAAATTATAGCATGGGTGATATTCAAGAAATAAAATTTTCTACTCTTTGTTACTTCTAGTGATGATTTGACTAATTTTCATTAGTCTCCACTAAAGTGACTCACATGATCTACACTATCTAACATTCATATTGGTAACAAGTTCATCCATATCTCTAAAAAATATCAAGCATCTCAAAACCAATTGACATATAGTCTCTCACTCTCTTGGCATATCACTCTAGTGCCTACTCCTATTGATGTCCCAATGTTGCCTATCAAGACTATCATAAAACCACTTGGTGTATAACATATAAACTAGTTAAGGCATGAAATCACCTAAAAGGAAATGACTCAATCATCCTCCTAATCACTCTTCTGATTGGTTGTGTTGGCAAAGCCAACATCATTGTCTAGGATGTCATCTTTCATAATGACTACTTTGATCTCTCCACATACTCCCTCTCAACCTTGATAGAGCTTTCTTGATAGATAGCAATTACTAGCTTATCCTAATAAAAACACCCCTTTGTCACTCAACTATTAGACCTCTTCCTAGAAGAAAGTCCACTTCTCTCTTCCTAAAAGTGCCTAATAGTGTGATTACCCGATATCATTTTCTTTCAAAATAAAAACATGAGGAGAAATCTCTAATTTTTTTCTGTCTCACTTCCTCATCCAACAAATTTCTTGGAACCATATTTATAATTATGACATCATTCGAGACCAAGATACTCAAGTATGCAACCAGTATTTCTCAATAGTTGAGAGGTGACTTGATAAGTAATGAGACTTGTAACATAATTTTAAAGATTATATCCGTGGAAGCTAGCTAGTTCACCAATCATTGAAAAGCTATTCATGCATCACTACAAAAAAAAGCCTATTTAGTGACGGAATTTAACAACAGATTTTATCCATTACAAATTAGCGATGGATTCACGATGGAAAACTAACATAGCGACCAATTTACTGATGGATAATATTTCGTTGCCAAAATAAGGCGAAAAGTTGGCGGGAGCTATTAGGTAGCAATGAATTATCAGTTCCATCATCGATGGATTATCAGTTCCGTCATTATATTTGCGATGGATTATCAGTTCCGTCGTTATATTTGCGACGGATTATCAATTCCGTCGTTATATTTGCGACGGATTATCAGTTCCATCGCTATGGAACTTTCAGTATTTTAGCAAAAAAAATTAAGTTAGGAATAGCGACGGATTTTTAGTTCCGTCACCAATTTTGAGCTTCCCTAAGTCACTTAACAGGATTTTTTTTACAAAATTCCATAAGTCACTTTAACCTAAACCTAAAATCTTATTCTCTTCAGTTTTTGTTTAGACAACAACCTAAATTTCCCAAGCCATTCCAACCCAATGTAATTGCTGCCCATCATTACCGGCCATCATTGCTCCACCACCATCTTCAGTCACCTCTATCAGTCACCTCTGACTCGGTTGATGGTTTTATTTTGCTGGTATGTTCTTCATTTTGTATTTTATGCCTCAATATGGAGGCAAGAAACATTATCAAACTGATATTTCTCTCTCTCATGTAGCTTAATTAGTTATTGAGAGGAATGACCTTCATGGATAGAACCCTCGATTGAAGTAAGCATTGATACATTGTGAATGTATTTCTTCACACCCTCGACAAAAGGATAACATTCAATTGATAGCTAAGTGTCCCATGATATGGTATTTGTTTTTTGCTTTAAAAAAAATTATGACCTAAATGTTAAAAGATAAAAAAAACAACCCTGAAATTCTATAACATGAAACAAAATAAGCTATGAATTTTTGGCCGAAACTTGCACTTAGTTCTTGCATTTATTTATTTATTTTTTGAAATATTTGGCATTGAAACTTTTTCATCGAGAGATATATTTGGGGAAGCTTGAAACCACAAACTATCATCCAAAGGTAGATACATGGAAAATATTGCTCAGCAAAGTTTTGTGCTGTAAGTGGTTGGCTGTTTTTGTTAATGATAATCCTGGGCCAATATGGTAGGAAGGACATGTGGCGGTGAAAGAAGAAATCTTTATGTTTAAAAATAATTCAGCTTGAAATTCATGCCAAGTGTGTATATTATCTTGAAATTTTTCAGAAACTAAGAAAATAAAATCTTCTTACTAACATGCTTTATTTTCACTTTTTCCTATTTAACTTGCTGGTTATAACTAATGACTGTAGCTGTGACTGTTATGCAACATCTACATTTTTAATTTGCATTTGTATTAGCATAGTTATCCAAATTTATAAAAGCTTCTTGTATATGCATTCGTTTACAAGGTTTTGCCTACAATCATATACCAAAATAGTCTATTTCCTCAAATTTTTTGAAAATAAAAGATTAAACAGCATATTTGGCTTAAAGGGAATGGCTTACTGTCATAGTTAGGAAGTAAAATTATAAGAAATATATTGTATTGTAATTATAAAATATTCATGGTTCAAATGTATTCACTTTTAAAACCGATGTTCAATGTCAATTTGTTGACCTGTTTTATTTCAATGTCACATTATAGGGTTTTACCATCTCCTAAAAAACTGAAAATAAGCTATTATTGAAGCTGTGTTTTCCACTCTCTTCTCTCTGTCTATTTTGCATCCAATTCAGTGTCAAAATTATTAAGGTATATATTTATCTATTTATTGTGTTGATTGATTATTTGATTTTTTTCGTGATGCTATTGTAACTAGTTTATGTGTTTAGTTTTTGTTAATTTTTTGTATGCATGAAAGTATCTCATTTTATGTAGTTTGCTACGCGGACTAAAAATTAAACTACACCATTGTATCAATGGCAAATTTTTTTTTAATATTACATGTTGAAATCAGGTTAATATGTATGTCCTGATTGCAAAATGAAGTTACATTATATATCTTGAATTCAAAATCATGTTATAAGTTGTTAAAGGTTCAACCATACAAAGTTTAATGATTTGTTCTTTTCAAAGCTTATTAAATTATATTTTTTTAATTAGGTTATTGTTTTTTTCACATATATTTTTCTAAGCTTACTAGTATTTTTTTCTTGCATATGTTTGTACTTTATAGTAGTCATTTTCATTATAAATGTGTTGTTTTGTAATTATGTTCATTGAAGGTATGAGAGGTGGCCATTCCGCAAGGAGCAGAGCTAATTATGCAGGTCATGGGGCAACTAAACTATTTGCACCAGTCATCCTACCTACAAGCACTGCCCCATCCGCTATAGGTTAGACACCTACCTTCAATGTGGAGAATTTACCACCACCTGCCCCATAGACTAATCTAGAGTATTCTACCGCATCAGCATCAGCCTAGTCATTAACCACATGTGGTACCACACGGAGAAAGAATATAGAAATAGTTGATTGGGAGACCATGTATGCTTAAAAAATTTATTATGCCACTTATTTTTTTTTGGTTGGTTGCTTTACAAGATAATTTATTTTCAAATGAGATTTAACATTTAATATTATTTTGTAAAATTTGGAATAGATTTCTTTTAAGTGCTTCCACAGACATTACTAAAATTTTCAAGCATAGACTAGAAAAGGAGGGTGCAACATGGAGGTTAGTGCCTGCCAACACTAAGGAAGTCTATAGGGATGAATTTAAGGTATTTCATATGTACATGTTCTCTTGTTACCATTACACACTTGACAAGATTCTTTTAATGTATCTATGTGAACTAACTGCTATTTTTTTTGGGTTGTTGCATATATATTGAATCACCTTTCAAATGTGGTGAAAGTGTACATACGTGTTTGAGGATGATGGAAATTTTGTTGTATTTTTTGCAGCCTATGTTATGTTTTTTTTGGTAGCTAAGCTTAAAATAGTGCATTGTAAGTTCAATTCTGAATAACTATGAATCCATACACATTCTAAAACGTGAATGAATAACCTTTAGTTTCATTTGATACAATATTAATTAAGCAGCCAATAGGTGGTGTAATATTCATTTGATAATTAATTGAGAAGCTAATAGGTGGTCTAGAAAATTGAAGGATATAAAAAAATGAAATTTTTATAAACAGGAGCAAAAAGAGAGACATATCTTGATAAGGTAACTTGAATGCTCTAAGGAGCTGAACTTGTGTCATGCTTAATAAGATCGCATAAGTATTAGAAAAGAGATTCTATAGATGTTTGGTATGATGGTGTAGTATCTCATTTGAATTTTCTCCATTTTTCTTTTATTTTTTCAAACTGGTTGCAGTGGGGTATTAACATATTGCTTATATTTATTATTCTACTCTCCCTTTGAAAGGTATTAACGTGATGATGTTATTGCTTATAAAGTTAAAATATTGAATTTTTTATTGATTTATTGGTCTAAGATTAGAGAGAAAATGATTTCAGTACCAATAAGAGTAACTACTACTTTATATTTTAACATTTTAAGCCCCTTGTCATTTTTTCGTGGGCCGCATACAACAGAAAAGATGATTTAAGATCATTCAAACATGTTAATATAGTGTTATTTCAAAATCACATTGTGCTACTAGTACTGTATGTGGTTATGCTTTTTTATTTGTTGAAATATTTTATTTTTCAGAAAACATATAACTGGGATGATTCAAATGATGCATTAGTCAATATAACATTTTATACGGTGGCAAGAAAGCGATATGGGGATTGGTTGTGCAAGATGTGGATTGAAGGGAAAAAGAAAGATAATGTACCTATATGGTGTATGGGAAAGCTGGTAGCAATATTGGAATACTCTTGAATATAAAAAGAAACATGAACAAGCTACTAAAAATTGCGGTACAAAAAAGGAGGACCTGGCACCGGTCTTTCCACACATATAGGTGGCTCTAGATCCATCAATAGATCCAACATTTTCATCATATTGACTAGGTTGTTGGTTGAGTCTATATCATCCAAAAAACATAAACATCCTTGATATCAAAGATCCAACTCAAGTAATATCTAATAAGACACCAACCACTACTAGTAAATAACCTTGCCCTTATGCCATTCATTGGGAATTATCAAAATGATAACTGTAATATAGAATAACTTGGTATTGAAACTCAACTCAAATTGAATGACTAGTTTAAAGTATTGCTTCAACTCATAAATTTAATTAATGATTTATTTTTCAATAATTACAAGTATTTTAATCCTTGGAATAAATACAACAATGTTTAAAATTAAATATCACAAACATAGTGATATAAAATAATTAAACTAAATAAAAACAAGCAATGTAAGAACACAAAGATATACATTGAACACATTATTGTTTACTTAGATGATTACAATACTATTAGGATTGGCTCATACTTGTGAAGCTATAATATATGCTTTTGAGTTATAACATAAATTATGAAGTCATAATCCAACTAAAACTATAATATGTATATTGGAGTTGCAGCCTAAATTGTGAAATTATGTCTCAACTAAAGCTATAACATGTACTTTGGAGTTGCAACTTGAATTATGAAGTTGTGATTCAATTGAAGTTATTACTTATATTTTGGTGTCAGGACTCTATTTTATGGTATTGTGATATCATAGTACTTGGAACCTATTTTATGTTATTATGACTGGCCAAGTCATGACCATTCTCTAAGAATTTGCCATATGAATAAAGTTATGATATGAAAATATAATATCATAACTTAGGTGTTAAGTTTGATTTTTTGTATTACTATTTAAGTATTTTTGCAAATATAAAATTATAAATAATTGAGAACATTAAAAGATGCTTAGTATTAAAAACATGATATATTTTTAGTACAAAAGATATTAAAATCTTCCTCTTCTTCTCTCTTATGGTTTGTGGGTTGTGATTTGTTTATTTGGTTGCTCACTCTCCCCTTCTCTCATGTGATGCAAATAAGTATCCTCGAGATACTTATTCTATGTGGGATCCAATAGAAGGTATTAGTGACAAATAACTTGAATATTAGGTCTAATATTTGGCATCAGGGTAAGATAATAGTTGCTTGTGACATAACATTTAATATTATAGGTTGTGCGGATTGTGTTGTTTGTCACATCTAGTATTAGAGGTTGACTAGATTTTGCAAGTCATGACATTTGTTATCTAGGAGCAAGATACTTGTGTAGTGGGGGACTTGATATTTGGTATCAAAACCAAGGTTTGGTTAGATAGAAGAATAGCAAGCTTAGCAAAGCCTATGATTGAGGTTGAAAAGTCTTATGGAAAAAGTTTTGAACTATGAAAACTAAAGATGGAGAACTACTTGTGGATACAAATTATTGGTCCATAATTGAATATGAGAAACCAATAGCAAGCAATTAGAAATCAAATATAATTTTTGTCAAGATTATCAAATGGGTTAATGTGGATCATAAATTTGATGTTTGATCTTATTGTGTTTGCTAGATGACATCTTAATGAATATTTCTAGTGAGAGATTAGTGAATGATCTGTAGAAGAAGTTGAGATGCTCTATCATAGCAAGTCATTGTTGAATAAGTTATTTATAAGAAAAAACTATATAAGTTATGCTTGTAAGAGATTGGTATGCTCACTTGACACTTATATGAGTTTTATCAATTGATCATTCAATTATCATAATTAGCTATAAGATTAGTGATGATGGTGATGATGTTGTAATAATTCTTCTCTATTCACTACATGATTCATGAGATAACTTAATTATCATTATTTGTAGTAATATAATGGAATATTCCTATGAGACAATAGTTTTGGTACTATTATACAAGAATATAAAGAGGAAGGATATGAAAAAAAAACACTCAAATGATGCATTATATATTAATGGGAGGATAGAAGAAAATAAATAAAAGACAAGAGAAACACCAAAGAGTATGAATGGACTAAAATCAAAGTGCTAGAAATATGGTATAGCAAGGTATTTCAAGAGGAACTACCAGATAGATGAAATCAAGACAACTTAGGTGAGAGCTAGTTCAATAGACAAGGAGCAATCTACATAAGATGTTCACTTTGAAAATGCATGTGTCCCACATGTTGATGAGGAAACCTAATACATTGACATAGGCACTTAATATTACATGACACCTTATCAAAACTAATTCAGTCAATATGCATCATATGATAGAAGAAATTTGATTATAATAAATAGATCAATGATAATGATCATTGGTCATGTGAAGATGTAGATGAATATGTATGATATGACTATCAAATTTCTTCTAAGGTGATACACATTCTAGCCTTGATGCGGGTGTTCTTGAAGAAAGTGAGTCATTGTTTAGAACTGAAACTATCAAATATTTTTATGTATTTTAGTAATTTATGATGATATAAAGGCATGTAAATAGAATAATTATGAATTAATTTCAAGATTTTGGAGTTTTGAAGAATTTTGATAAATAGAAGTTAAAACGATAGGTTTTGGAGGTGTTTGGCTAAGGGGTAGAGAATGAAGCTCGAATAGTTTTGATTAGATATGTTGAATGGCTCATGCCATACTAACATGCCCCATTTTTTTAAGCCTGTTTAAGCCATCATGTTGTGTTGGGCATGACATAGTTTTTAGCATGAGTCATTCCATGCTAGCATGCTCTAAAAATGAGCATCCCAACATGGCCCATTGGCACATATTTTGGTTGGATCATGATTCATGCCACATTGAGCCAAATTTTGTCGATCATACCAAGCTGGGTCATGCCTAGCTATGCTGGCCCAATTCATTCTAGGTTAGCTTAGGTTGGCATGCTAACCTAGTTCATTTTGGGCAAGTCTATGTCAAGTCTAGGCTAGCATGGGGTAGGTCTAGGCTAGCCTTGGGTAGGTTGAGGCTAGCCAAGAATGTGCTAGCCAAGCCAAAACTAGCCTAAATAGACCAATGTGTTGGGTTTTACCATGCCACACCTCCTAGCAAAAAAGTTTGGTTGGGCAAGGCCAAAGCAGTGCCGTGGGCTGGCCCATAGCACGTCGAGGCATGGTTTTAAACTACATCATGTCACATATTGCAGTAAGCCATGCATGGGCTGCCCGACCTAGTTGACACCATGAATTTTGGTATTTATTATTAGCCAAATCTTTACTTAATTAGTTGTGATAATCTTTGTATGTCGCAACTCACAACTCTACTAACTCGTTGTGATAATCATTCTACTATATGACACATTCTTTGTAGATGTGATATTATCATAAATTTACAAGTATACTTATCTCAAAAAATTTAAATAGCTTTGATGTTAATTTTATCTCATAGTAATCAAATACCCTACTAGTGCTAAAATTCATAGTCGTGTCATAGCACTTTAATGTTATCTTGTATATGGCTTGATAGTTTCAAGTTAAAGGTACAATCTTTTTACAAAGCTATGATTTTTGAGCAGTAGAAAATTTCTGAGCTAGAACTATCGAGGCCAAAGCAATAAAAAATAACCAACACCTCAACTTTTAGGACATGAAATATTATAGAAGACATAACTAGAGAATCATCATTCCTTAATTCTATGAATATTGTCCTCAAAGAAAGACAAAGACATAACTTTTATATTCTAGCTAATTCTAGTCTCGTGAAATCTTTACACTGTAATAATGAGTGATATATGAGAAAAGTAAATTCTAATGTCATGGCCACTCATAATACATGGATACTTGAAACACATGATGGGCCAATTTTTGTGCTAGAACTATATCTCAGTTCCACGACTATATGATACACTAGAGAAGCCTTTTTAGTGCTTTGATATTTTCTCAGTGTTGTGGCCATATAATGATCAAGAGAGACTAATACCAACATCATGTCAATTACCCAATGATGAGGCTATGTTATGATATAAGAGGTCATTTATAATATTAATGCCTTTCCTAGTACCGTAGCCCTTTATGAAGAATTATAAATACGAATGCATGATGTTTTGGCCACTTCAAAGTTTGTGTTATAGAGACATTATTCCCCATTACTACAACTTTATGTTATACAAAGAATGAGATAAATTCTAGAGTTGCAATCTCGAGCTTAATAAATGAAGGCCAAATTTATGATTTTCTTCTAAAAGATATAACTTCATAGTTAAAGCAATTACCCGAGTTTAAAAAAGGAAGAAAGAAAAATTACAAGGGATCTTTCTAATTCTTATTCTTTTTCGACAATATAAGCAAAGTCATGATTCAACTATCAAATCTTAAGGGTGAATTTTATTATTTTTTCTAGGATCTCAACAAGCAAGCAAGGGGTGCAATATTTAATGATAATCCTTAGAGTTGAGGAGTGCACTTCCCAGACTCAACTTCTCTAGAAGTACTTTTGTGGGAGTATGATATCTAAACATATGATATATTTATAAAACATAACTTCAAAATATGAGTAGTACTTATGTGTAGAGGTGTCAAATGGGCCGAGCCGGGCCGGCTCGGCCTCAGGCACGGCACGGTTCGGCCGTGCCTGGGCATGCCCGGCACGTTTTTAAACAATGCTCGGGCACGTCACGAGCCGTGTCGTGCCGTGCCTGGCCCGGCACGGCGGCACGGTATCTTCCCGTGCCGGTTAGGTATCACGCGGGCGGCGGGCACGCGTGGGTGTGACCCGGGCCCTCCCGACATAAAGCCCGCGGGTCGGGTCTGAATGGACCCGACCCACGGTCCCGATTCCAACCCAACGGGAAAAAAAAAATTTTTTCAAATTATTTTGGATTTCAGTCGTTGGATTTGCCTCCAACGGCTAGGGGGCAGAATCCAATGGTCCTCGTGATTCTGCCCCCTAATTATATATTAAAAAAATCAAAAAAATATAAAAAAAATATCTTTTTTATAAAAATTAATATCTTTAATCTATAAATTCTACCCCCCTCCCTATAACATTTATGTTTTTCAAAAACATAAAACCTCTCAAAACTTTCTCTCTCTCACATAAACCGTGCATCTCTCTCTCGGGCCTCGTGATTTTGCTTTCGTCTTGAATTTTCATGAAACTCGACTTGAGTTTTGAACATCAGAGCTTCCTGCGGTGCACCTTGCACGTGACTGACCTCATTACTTTTACCGGGTAATTTATTTTATGTTTTTATTTACTTTCTCTCTCTAAAGCTTCTCTCTCTAGAAAAACTTAGGAAAAAATAAAAAACATAAAAAATGAAAAATACACCTGACACGTATTTAAATTTGGAAAATGAAAATGTCAGTGTTACACAGACGTCTGCGACTGCTGAAACTTTGGTTTCTCCAGTCGTCTCAACCCAAATTTAAATCATTAAAATCATAACACAAAAAACTAGGAGGACTTCTGTAGTTTGGACACATTTTAAAATCATAACACAAAAAAATGTTAGGGGTGAGGAACTTGAAATGGCACAGTGCAAATATTGTATGGGACTTTTAACATGCAAGAGTTCATGTGGGACTAGGCACCTTAAGAGGCATGCCGAATTATGCACCAAAAAACATGGACCCTTAGATCCTAGGCAAACCCAACTTAGCACTACATTTTTTGAGACTGGATCGAGTTCAGTCTCAAAGTTTACTCCCTTCGTATACTCCAGCGAGTTGGGTAGGGACGACATGGCCAGGCTAATCACATTGATGGGTCTTCCGATCAGATTTTCGGAAGATCCGAGGGTAGTGCGCATCATGCTGACTAATTTTCAGCCTTCCTATCGTAGGATTCCTAGGTCCACATCTAGGAGTGACATACTAAAGATATATAAGTTAGAAAAACAAAAAATTATTAAGGAATTTATGGCATATAGTGGAGTAGTGTCCGTGACGTCCGATATATGAACAAGTCACGATGATTCTTCTTATGCATGTCTCACGAGTCACTATGTAGATTCTAACTGGACAATCAATAAAAAAATTTTAGGATTCACTGAGATTCTTTATCCTCATGATGGCCCGGCCATTTTTGAGTGTATGATGAAAATATTTAGGGAATATAAAATTCAAAATAAAATTTTTAGTGTCACTTTCGATAATGCTTCTAATAATGGAGTAGCGATCAATATGTTTGTTAGGAATATTGGAGACGCACCATTAGAAGAGATATTTCATGTCAAATGCATGTGTCATGTGATTAACCTAATAGTTCAAGCGGGTATGAAGGTGTGTTCCCCCGCGTTGGAAAATATACACAATGCACTCAAGTATATTCGCACTCCTCGCAGACAACAAGGGTTTGGTACTCTCTGTTTGTCTGCGAATCTTAAGAAGAAGAAATTCCAATCGGATGTGAGACATCGTTGGAATTACACGTACCTGATGTTGGAATCATGTATTGGATACGAACACGTGATATCCGACTACGTCAATAGTAAGAGTGACGAACTTATTATTGACGATGCTGTCTGTGCTTCAGGAATTTCATTTATGAAATTCCTTAAGATATTTTATGATACGACGAACATGTGTTCGTCGGTTTATACGCCCACCACTTGCATTGCACTCCGGTGCATATGCAACATTAGTAGCATGTTTAGGAAGTATCGAGCTGACCCGACGCTTAGCCATATGGTTGCAGAGATGGAGACCAAGTACTTGAAGTACTGGTCTACTGTTCCATCTTTATTGCCTCGCTGCATGCATGGACCCTAGGACTAAGGTGGAAGGGGTAGAAAACACCCTGACTTTCATTTCCTCCTGCAAGAACCTGGAAGAGCCACCTGAAGGGTTCATTCACGAGAAGTTGACTGACCTGTTCACATACTACGATACTAGGTA
Source organism: Sapria himalayana (assembly GCA_029783825.1). Lineage (NCBI taxonomy): Eukaryota > Viridiplantae > Streptophyta > Magnoliopsida > Malpighiales > Rafflesiaceae > Sapria > Sapria himalayana. The sequence continues at coordinate 481,685 of JAREIK010000055.1, forward strand.
TGGTGGTGGTGGTGGTGAGACTGTGATTACGGACATTGATACCTTGTTCGGAGATGACGATTATTCCATTCAGCTAGCGAGGGGGAAACGTAGGGGTGGACCATCACATAGGAGCGAGCTGTCTCGGTACTTAGATACCGATTACTGCTCAATCCTATCACATTCTGATACTAAGAATCTTGTTTTTATTACAGTGGTGGAAATCATATGAGCCCGCCTATCCCATGCTATCTAGGATGGCACGGGATCTACTGACTCCTCTGGTGTCGAGCGTAGCATCGGAGTCTGCGTTTTCTATTGCAGTGAACGTGATTTCGGATAGGAGATCGAGATTACATCCAGATATGGTTGAGGCCTTGGCATGTTTGAAGGATTGGGAGGAATCGAGGTTTAGCATCCATGATCATGCTGGAGCTGGGACTGGGACAGACACTACAGTCGCATCCACATCCACTACGATGGTGGAGGAGCTGATTGCCGATGATGATGATCCATATGATACTGATCTTGATGTTGCGGCTGATGATTCTCATGATATGCCGCTTGACGATTGATGCTGATCTGCTATTTTTTTTCGATGTTTTTTTATTCATTGTATTTATATGCTTTGTTTGTGCGTTGTGTTGAAACTTATACTTGTTTTGTTCGGATCATCGGTTTCAAATGCATGATTGGTAATTTTTCATTTGTGTAGTTTAATTTTTTTTAATTTTAATTTTTACTAACATAATGTATTGATTTATTTTTTTTTACGATTTAAATTTTATTTTAAAAATTAATAATTTTAATATATAATTAATAAATATAATAAAAACTAAACTAATTTGAATTTGATAAAAAAAATACTTTTCTAAAATTTGTCTTTTTTATTTAATTTTAATTTTTAACATTTTTAAAAAAAATTATATTTAATAATTAATACACTACACTTAACCATAAGCAATAAAATTTACAATATATAAATTAAAAAAAAAACAAAAGTCTGCTTGTCCGTGCGGCCTCCGGCCTGTGCCTGCCCCTGGCCCTGCCTCTCTCTCACGACTCACTCTCAGCATCAGGATTCGGGCTCGGCCGCTCGGGTCAGCCTCTGCCCTAGCCTGTATGGCCGGGCCAGGCCCGGCACGGCCCGTAGGCACGGCAGGCCGTGCCATGCCGTGCCGGGCCCACCTATATTTAAACCGCCCGGCACGGTAGCACGATCGTGCTGGTTTAAAACGGGCCGGGCCGTGCCGTCCCGGCCCGTTTGACACCTTTATGCCGTGGTTAGGCACGGCACGAGCCCCGGCACGAGAATTTTTGTCCCAGGCCGGCCCAGCCCAGTTGACACCTCTATCTCACCCGAGAGATCTTTGTTCGATTCGTGTGATTGTTTCTTCTATCTTCGACGTTAGAGCCCGAAGCCATTATAGAGAAAGGGAAAGTGAAAGTGAAAAGCAGGAGTAGGTAGACGAGGAACGATGAGAAGGTATTTATAGTCTGGAGATGAAGAAAGTGACAAGGGGCTCGGACATACATCATGGAGTCGTCATGAGGAAGCGGCTAGAGAATTCGAAACAGATTCGACCTTTACATAATCATTGTATATGAGTAATGCTTTCTTTTCATTAAAAGACTAGAAAATATGAAAGAGGGAGGCAAAATATAAAAAAAAAGAATAATAGGAAAATAATATAAAGGCAAAATATGAGTAATGCTTTCAAGATCAGTATCATATGGATCATCATCATCGGCAATCAACTCCTCCGCCATCGTAGTGGATGTGGATGCGACTGCAGTGTCTATCACAGTCCCAGATTCAGCACGATCACTAATGCTAAATCTCGATTCCTCCCAATCCTTCAAACAAGCCAAGGCCTCAACCATATCTGGACGTAATCTCGATCTCCTATCCGAAATCATGTTCACTGCAACAGAAAAAGCAGACTCCGATGCTACGCTCGACACCGGAGGAGTCAGTAGATTTCGTGCCATCCTAGATAGCACGGGATAGGCGGACTCATATGATTTCCACCACAGTAATAAATCAAGATTCTTATTGTTAGAAGGTGATAGGATTGAGCAGTAATCAGTATCTAAGTACCGAGATAGCTCGCTCCTATGTGAAGGTCCACCCCTACGTTTCCCCCTCGCTAGGTTAATGGAATAATCGTCATCTCCGAACAAGGTATCAGTGTCCGTACTCACAGTCTCACCACCACCACCACCATACCTAGTATCGTAGTATGTGAACAAGTCTGTCAACTTCTCGTAAATGAACCCTTCAGGTGGCTCTTCCAGGTTCATGCACGACGAAATGAAAGTCAGGGTGTTTTCAACCCCTTCCACCTTAGCCCTAGGGTCCATGCATGCTGCGAGGCAATAAAGAGATGGAATGGTGGACCAGTACTTTAGGTACTTGGTCTCCATCTCTGCAACCATATGGCTAAGCGTCGGGTCCGCTCGATACTTCCTAAACATGCTACTAATGTTGCATATGCAACGGAGTGCAATGCAAGTGGTGGGCGTATAAACCGACTAACACATGTTCGTCGTGTCATAAAATATCTTCAGGAATTTCATAAATGAAATTCCTGAAGCCCAGTCAGTGTCGTCAATAATAAGTTCGCCACTCTTACTATTGACGTAGTCGGATATCATGTGTTCGTATCCAACATATGATTCCAACATCAGGTACGTGTAATTCCAACGATGTCTCACATCTGATTGGAATTTCTTCTTCTTAAGATTCGCAGACAAACAGAGATTACCAAACTCTTGTTGTCTGCGAGGAGTGCGAATATACTTGAGTGCATTACGTATATTTTCCAAAGCGGGGGAACATACCTGCATACCCGCTTGAACTATCAGGTTAATAACATGACACATGCATCTGACAGGAAATATCTCTCCTAATGGTGCATCTCTAATATTCCTAACAAACATATTGATCGCTACTCCATTATTCGCAGCATTATCGAAAGTGACACTAAAAATTTTATTTTGAATTTTATATTCCCTAAATATTTTCATCATACACTCAAAAATGGCCGGGCCATCATGACGATGAAGAATCTCAGTGAATCCTAAAATTTTTTTATTGATTGTCCAGTTAGAATCTACATAGTGACTCATGAGACATGCATAAGAAGAATCATCGTGACTTGTTCATATATCGGACGTCACGGACACTACTCCACTATATGCCATAAATTCCTTAATAATTTTTTGTTTTTCTAACTTATATATCTTTAGTATGTCACTCCTAGATGTGGACCTAGGAATCCTACGATAGGAAGGCTGAAAATAAGTCAGCATGATGCGCACTACCCTCGGATCTTCCGAAAATCTGATCGGAAGACCCATCAATGTGATTAGCCTGGCCATGCCGTCCCTACCCAACTCGCTGGAGTATACGAAGGGAGTAAACTTTGAGACTGAACTCGATCCAGTCTCAAAAAATGTAGTGCCAAGTTGGGTTTGCCTAGGATCTAAGGGTCCATATTTTTTGGTGCATAATTCGGCATGTCTCTTAAGGTGCCTAGTCCCACATGAACTCTTGCATGTTAAAAGTCCCATACAATATTTGCACTGTGCCATTTCAAGTTCCTCACCCCTAACATTTTTTTGTGTTATGATTTTAAAATGTGTACAAACTACAGAAGTCCTCCTAGTTTTTTGTGTTATGATTTTAATGATTTAAATTTGGGTTGAGACGACTGGAGAAACCAAAGTTTTAGCAGTCTTAGACCTCTGTGAAATATTTTTATTTTCTAAATTTAAATATGTTTCATTAGTATTTGTCATTTTTTAGGATTTTTGTTAATTAGAATAATTATTTAGAGACTAGATGACTGATTTTTAAATTTTTTATTTTTGGTCTAGAGAGAAAAACTAGAGAGAGATAGAGAGAAAGTAAAAAAAACTTAAAATAAATTACCCGGTAAAAGCAGTGAGGTCTATCACGTGCACGGTACACAACAGTCAAGATCAAAATTCAAAACTCAAGTTGTGATTCCCAAAAATCCAAGCCGGATGCTGAAATCCCGAGTCCCGAGAGAGAGGAGCAAGATTTTTGAGAGAGAAAATATGAGATTTGAGAGAAAAAATATTTATGAAAAACATAAATGTTATATAGGGGGGTAGAATTTATAGATTAAAGAAATTATTTTTTTTAAAAAAAAGTCATTTTTTTGAATTTTTTTTAATTTTTAGGGGGTAGAATCATGAGATCCATTGGATTCTGTCTCCTAGACGTTGGAGGCGAGATCCAATGGCTGAAATTTAAATTTTTTTTTAATTTTTTTTTGCCCATTGCGGGGGGGGGAGGGGGGGGTGTGGGATTGGGTCAGCTTACGGGACCGCGGGTCGGGTCTAATTAGACCCGACACGCTGTCTTTTTTGCGGGAGGGGTGAAGCGAGGGGGACACTGGACACGGGACGAACCCGTGCCGGTGTGCCATGCCACGGGCACCGAACCGTGCTGGGTCAGGCACGACTCGTGCCTTACCCGGGCACGGAATTTTCTCTTCCCGGCCCGGCCCGGCTGACACCTCTAGGTTGATGTCATGATAGAAGATTCATTTGAATTACTTTTGTAGCCATCACATCATAGAAATGGAATGTCGTGGACAATATCATGACATCGTTAAGCCCTTGAGTATGATGTCACTACATGAAAATAATATCATGACATAAAATAGCTTTGCAATATGTAATTTTGGTTCTATAACAATTATGTTACGACATGAAAAGTATGTCATGATTTCACATTATCATGTAGGCACTGTAACCACTTTATTTTGATGTCGCGATTAATATTTAATACTTTGGTTGTTCTGGCATAAAAATAATGCCACATCCAAAAATGTGTTTTTGAGCAAATATGGTCATGACTCAAAAATATTATCACAAGCAAGAAGATATTGCAATGTAGAAAGTTATTATGACTAAGTAGTAATCATGATGTATAACTTATAGTGAATATTGAGATTGACCTATTGTTATTTCATAAAAATTATCTCGATGATGATGCAAATCACATATTAAAGATAAAACCTTTAGAAGAATATTATATTTAACATCCATCCCAATTGAAACTAGTTCTTCTAATAGGTGTATCATATATAAATATGTAAAAGCATCTACACTTTTGGCTTCATAGGTATACTTATAACAATTAACATATCTAAATTTCAAATTTAATATATTAATTTATCTCATGCATCATAGTCAGAAGGGATGTCACTTCCTTCCGACTATATCCATGAGTGAGACACATGGTTTACCTATTAGATTCTACCATGATAATTTCATGCAAATCAATCAATAGTAAAAATCTTAGTTTAAATTTTACTATATCATTTATCCATCAATATCTATAACACAACATAAATTAAAACAGATCTATTAATATAAAATCAATTTCATATCTCATAAACCAAGTTTAACAAATCCTAGACAATATGCTATTGTAATAAAAATTCCCGAATCTACCCTAGAGGACGAGGTTTGAGAGCTGTGCCCCCAACTCTATGAATTAGCATTAAGTCTTGTATCACTTGCTTGCTAGTTGAGCCGCTAGGGAGTGCAAAATTTGCTCATAGTATTTGATAGCTGCATTATGACCTTTGCTTTTTGTGTGGAGGAAGAAGAAGAATGAAGGAATTTTATGAAATTTTCTTTCTTCCTCTTTTATACTTGGGAAATTCTACTTTACTATAAGTAAAAAGTTGCTAATTTCAAAAGAAAGTCATGACTTTACATTTATCTCTTAAGCTCGAAGTCACGACTCTAGAATGTGATCATGACTCTAGAATTTATTCCAATCTTTCTATAACATAAAGGTATAACACTAGGTAATGATAGTGACTTAGTCCTAATGGATTACTAACACAAAGTTGTAGTATTGGGAAGTACTCGTGACTTCATGCATTTGTCTTTTTTGTTCTTCATATAGAGCCATGGTACTAGGAATGGTTGTGACATTATGAATGATCTCTAATAACATAATATAGCTACAAACTAAGTAATAACTATAGTATTGGTATTAATCTTTCTTGATCATCATATGTCTGCCACAATAGGAAATGACCTAGGTATTACGAATATCTCTTTTGTGTATCAATCAAGTATCCATGAAAATATGAGTGATTGTGGCATTGGCCTTCAATTCATTCATATATCATATCATTACGACACAACAAAGATGTCATGATACCAGCTATTAGCTCAAACATAAAAGTTATACTTTACCTTCTCTTGAGGGGTGGGTAGAATCATAGCCTTCTAAAATGATCATATTCAAGTAATAGCCTCTATAATATTTTATGCTCCAAATTTCATGGCATTGAATAATTTTAACTACTTTAGCTTGAGTAGTTTTAGCTCTATAATTTTTGGTAGCTCAAAAGTTATAGATTTGTAAAAAGACTATGACTCTTACTTGAGACCACCAAACCATATTAAATATAAAGTTATATCACCTAAAAATAGTGATAAATTTTAGCACCAAGTGAGTACTTTATTGCTACAATATAAAATTAATATCATAGTTATTAAATTTTATAAGATATGGCTTTAACTCCATGTTAATATTCCAACCATAAAGAATATATTGCATAGTGGAATAATTGTGATGATGAGTTGATAGAGTTATATCATACAAAGATTATTATAACTAATTATATAGAGATTTAGTCAAAAGTATATACTAAAACTATGCAAGACTCTATGCTCTACCCCTCGACCAAATACCTATAAAAATTTATCAATTTCATGATTATTCATTAAGATCCACCAAAGCTCTAAGTCATAAAATTGATTCATAAATATCATATTTCCATGCTTGTACATAATCACAAACCACCAAAATACATAAGAATATTCAATAGTTTGAATGCCAAATAAATTTCCACACTAAAGCAATTGATGTCCCCGATAAATAACTTTTCCTCCATAAAAAAAATAACATTCCAATGAAAAATACTTTTTCTCAATGACTAATTTTTTTTTTGTATTTTTTTAATCTCGATGACTTAGTTTGAGTATCATAGGATCTCAAAATAGTGAAATACTTAAGTGGACATATTGATAGTCATAGTGAAAATTGAATTTTGTGATTATAATCATGGGTCATTAGGTATATACAATCATTTATGTAGTAGATATATATTTTTATTTATCATACATACAAAAAAAATTCTTGGGTTACCTCTCAAGCAGCATTATGTTTAACATCCATAGATAGATCATCAAATTCTTCTTTCTTCTATCAAAGATCTTTATTATCCATGCTAGCTTCTTAATATACGATTTTATCTCTTTCTTATTTATCACTTCCTTTGTTTTTACTTTAGCTAAATTTATTTCTTGAACTTTTTCTTCATTAGATTTGATGGCTTTGGTAAATGTCATGGCTTTTTCTTATGTACAAGTTTGTCTATTTTCTTTCTAGATCCCCAAAATTATAGTGCTGAGTGCAACCACAACTTTTCCTTTTTGTTTTTTTTTGTCCTTTTTGTTTTGTAACTTCAAAGTTATTATGCAAAATTGTGGTTGTCTTTAATTTTTTCTTTCCCCTTTTCATTTTATAACTCCAAAATCATGACATTGTGTACACTTATAGTTCTGTCTTTAAGTTTATGATGGACTATTTTATTATGTAACACCAAAGTCATAGTATTGTGCATAGTCTTGGCTTTGTCTTCAAGCTTTCTTGTCTATTTTCATTATTTAAATCCAAATTTATGGCACTATGCACACCCACATCTTTATCTTCAAACTTTTCTTGACCATTTTCAATTAGTAACACCAACGTCATGACACTATGCATAATAGAGGCTTTGACTTCAAGCTTTGCTTGACCATTTTCATTATATATACCCAAAGTCATGGCATCATGCATAGCTACGACCTTATCTTTGATTAGATCACCTATTGTTTCTATCTTAATCTTATCTTTATCAATTATTCTTTTAGCTTCCTTAGAGTTGTTAGTATAAGATTCCTTTGAGGTCAAGACTTTGAAGAATATCATGATCTCATAGTAATCATCCATGCTTTTTCGTCTTGTTTGCAATTTTAAAATAGTTATTCTTCGTTGTATTTCTTGTATTCATCACTATTAAAACTCCAAAGTTATTATTCTACTTTATCTTCTTAATCTTCATCTAGCCAAAAGTCTTTTACAAAAGTATTCCATTAGAAATCTATTTTTTGTTGTCTTGTGGTACATAAGAGATTATCTAATCTCTAACATCTTATTCTATCATTATCTAGACCTAGCAAATCATTATAAATATACAACTTTGCTTGCTCCTCGCCAATATGAATTGAACTCCCCTTCTTGACATTAATAAATGCTTGTCTCGTGGCTAAAAATGATCATCTCAAATTTAATGGTGTATAATTATTTTCTTTCATATTCAATACAATGCTCTCACACTACTAAAAATTACGAGAATACCGACTAAAATACCGACCAAAAAATTGGTTGGTAATTACTATCCAAAATACAATTAGTAGCGACCAAAAAAGGGTATCAAAAAAAAATTTTCCGACCACATTTCTGACTAAAGACCGGCCATAATTACCGAGCAAATGTTTTTGGTCAAAAATCAGTCTATAGAGTTGTCATCCAATATATTACCGACTATTTAATGACCAAAAATATATTACCATTAAAATTGGTAGGTACAATTAGTTTTTAAATTATTTATAACTTTGTACTTACAGACCATTTACCGACCATATATATAGGTCGGTAATTACTGATCAATTCATGATCAATTTAGAGATCCAAAGAGGTGCATCAGAGAAAAATACTTCCAACCAAATTCCCATCCAACTATTGATCATATATTACTGACCAAATATATTTGGTCGAAAATATGGTCTGTAAATAAGTAGGGAATTCACAGAAAATATTTCCGAAAGATTACCGACCATTTAAAGACCAAAAATTTTATACCATTAAAAATGGTCGGTAAAGTGGTTATCTAATATATTTATAATGTCGTAATTATTGACCAACTATCGACCGAATATTTAGGTCGATAATTACTAACCTTTTCACGATCGAATACCGGCCATACCTCCCGACCAAATATTTTTGGTCGAGAATTGGTCAGTAAATTAGGATTGAAATAGCCAAAAGTAATTGCCGACAAAATACCGACCATTTAATGACCAAAAATATATTATCATTAAAATTGGTCGGTAAAGTGGACTTTCAAATACTTATAGATTTTTTCTCACCGACCGTTTACCGACCATAATTTTGGTCGGTAATTCATTATTTTAATTTTTTGTTTTAAAATTCATTTGCTAAGTAAATACCACATTCGTTTATTCGAAACATCATAATTTTTTTCAAATCAGAAGCTACTACAAGCACAAATTTGATAAACTTGGTTCTATTTTTCTGAATCCAATTAAGTTTTTCTTTGTTCTTCTCCTTCAAATTGCTTATACATATCTTCGTCTCTTTGGATTATATATAAAAAATAAGAATTTTTTTTAGTATATACGTGCATTAGGTTTTTTTTCTCCTAATTTCTTTATTTTTGCTTCAATTTCATTTAACACAACATGATTTTGACTAGACGCAATTAATTAAACTATAATTTTTCATGTTTTAAAATTTGTTCATCTACTGTTTAGATTTTTAGAGTTTTAGTGATTTTGATTTCAATTACATGATGTTTGCATCCAAATATTCTTAATGTTAATGGTTTATATTTATATAATCGTATGACATTATATATAAATGTCTATACTTTAATATATATAATGATTTATGTTAAATCAAACTTATATTTAATGTTAATCTTAAATGTCTATAATAGTATATATAAACTTTTATCCATTTATATAATCATATGATATTATGTATAAATGTTTATACTTTATATATATATATATATATATATATATATATATATATATATATATATTACAATGTAAATACACATTGATATGTTTATATAAACATATAATGTTATATACAAATATTTATACATATGTAATAATGTTTATAAATATCTATACAAAATTTACATTAAACTATCCATTTATATATATTTTTTAATATAACAATTATGTAACATTAAATGATTATACAATTTTGTAAATAATTATATACATATACTTTTGTATATAAATAAAGAATATTTATTGTATATAAATGTGATATATATATTATATATTATTTATAAAAGTGTTACATACAAATATAATAATATTTAAGTAACATTTATAAAAATATTTTATTCACAAATATTATATAGATACACTTGTTTAATTATATAATCATATGCCATTTTTTATAAAAGTATTTAAAACTATAATTATAACTTAACATATCTAATTTGTAACTATATAATAATGTATAACTATATGTATAATTCTATATAACTATATTTCTAAAAAAATATACTATATGCATACTAATATATAACTATATATAATTATATTTTACTAAATGTATAACTATATAAATGTTAAATATAATTTTATCTTTAACTACATACATATTTATAACTATATGTGTATAGCTATATATAAATATTTGTATTAATATGTAACACTCTATATAATTAAAATCTAACTATATTTGTAACTATATATACATTATGTAATCATATAATTAAATTAAAATATTTGTTTATAACGTTGTATATATTTATGTATAACTACTTATCACTACTTGTATAAATATATCTATATATAACTATTTGTTTAATTATATATAACTAATTATATATATATTATATGAATAATAATATATAACTATAAATAATTGTATCTTATTATATGTATAACTATAAAACCTTTATACGTAATAATATTTAAATATATACTTTACAACTTATATTTAATATATATTTGTATATATTAGTATATAAAAAAGTATTTTACTATATCTATACCTATACATAACTATATGTATAAATATATAAAATTAAATGAACAAATATATAAACCTACATGTATAAATATACGTTTAACTATATGTGTAACTATATGTATAACAAAATATAACTATATTTATAATTACATGTATAACAACATACAACATTATATTAAGCTATATGTGTATAACTATATATAAATATTTGTATAACTAAATAAATGTTTATATAATTATATCTAACTATATTTGTAACTATATATACATATATGTATTGATATAATTAACGCAAAATATTTTTTTATAATGTTGTTTATATTTATGTATAACTACTTATAACTACTTGTATGATTATATCTATACACAACTATATGTTTAATTATATATAATTATTTATAACTATATATATTATATGTAAAATAATATATAACTATAAATAATTGTATCTTACTATATGTATAACTTTAAAAGTTTTAAGCATAATTATATTTAAATATTAAATTTATAGCTTATATTTAATATATATTTGTATATAGTAGTATATAAAAAAGTATTTTACTATATCTATACCTATACATTACTATATGTATAAATATATAAAATTAAATGAACAAATATATAAACCTACATGTATAAATATACGTTTAACTATATGCGTAACTATATGTATAACCATATGTAATAATATTTATAATTTCATGTATAATAACATATAACATTATGTTAAACTATATGTGTATAACTATATATAAATATTTGTATAACTAAATAAATGTCTATATAATTATATATAACTATATTTTTAACTATATATACATATGGTATTAATATAATTAAATCAAAATATTTTTTTTATAACATTGTTTATATTTATGTATACCTACTTATAACTACTTGTATTAATATATCTATACACAACTATATGTTTAATTATATATAACTATTTATAACTATATATATTATATGTAAAATAATATATAATATAAATAATTGTATCTTACTATGTTTATAACTTTAAAAGTTTTATGCATAATTATATTTAAATATTAAATTTACAGCTTATATTTAATATATACTTGAATATAGTAGTATATAAAAAAGTATTTTACTATATCTATACATATACATTACTATATGTATAAATATATAAAATTAAATGAACAAATATATAAACCTACATGTATCAATATATGTTTAACTATATGTGTAGCTATATGTATAACCACATGTAACTATATTTATAATTACATGTATGACAACATACAACATTATTTTAAACTATATGTGCATAACTATATATAAATATTTGTATATCTAAATAAATGTATATTATATATATATTACTATAATTAGAGATAATTGTGTTTGTTAAATAAGATGATTTTTTTTAACTAGTTATGGAAGACAATTATGAATGGATGTACAATGGTCGAATAGTGAATGGAATGTTTTCTAGTGAATGGGGGGATAAAGTTGATGAATTTGTTGAGGTTGCTCTAAGACATCCTGAGTGTGTGAATGGTGTTACAGATAAAAGGTGTCTTTGCACTTTAGTTAAATGTCAGAATAAAAGTTTTTGAATGTTGAGATTGTAAAGATGTATTTGTATTGAAATAGTTTTATAGTGGATTACTATATTTGGATATACCATGGTGAGAAGCAAGTCCACCAAAGTGTTCAAGTTCGGTATGAGTGTTTGTAAGTGAAAATGATCAGATGGTCTTAGATAATATTAATCACACTACATACCATAAAATGGTTTTTGATGCTGCGGGTCCTGAATTCAACTCGAATGAGGAACCCAATGCCGAGGCAAGAATTTCTAAGACATGATTAAAGATGGAGACAAATATATATATGAGAGAAATTCTAAGCATACTCAACTTTTTATAGCCATGAGGATGTTAGAAATAAAGTGCAGACATAGGTGTTCGCAGGCATGGTTTGATGATATGTCTAAATTCATTCAAGTATTATTGCCAAAAGATAATCTGATGCCATTGGATTTCTACAATATGAAGAAGTTAGTTAGAGGCTTGATATTACCTGTATAGGTCATTCATTGCTATGTGAATAACTGTATGATATATTGGGTGATGACAGTGATCTTAACAGTTGTAAAATATGTGAGTATGATTGGTACAAGCAAAAGGTTAGGAGTATTGTAAATAGATTGTATATACGTAAGTTGAAGGTGCCGTATAAAAAGATGCACTATTTTCCAATAACACCTAGATTGCAGAGATTGTATGCATCAACCACAACAGCTATTGAAATGAGGTGGCATTCAGAACATTATATGGAGGATGGTAAGATGTGTCACCCTTCTGATGCCACTGCTTGGAAATATGTTGATGGGTGTTTTCTTGATTTTTCTTCTAAAATTCGAAATGTTAGGTTGGGCTTATTTGCTAATGATTTTCAGTCATTTGGTCAATCTAGACATCAATATTCTTTGTGGCCAGTGGTGGTGACCTCGTTTAATTTGCCTTTAGACATGTGTATAAAGAAGGAATTTATGTTTTTGACTATGTTAGTACTGGGGCCTACGAATCCAAAGGGGAAAATAGATAATTTTTTGCATCCATTGATAATGGAGTTGAAAAGTCTTTGGGGGTGTTGGGGTTCAAACTTATGATATTTCTAAACGGCAAAATTTTTAGATGCGCGTTGCACTCATGTGGACCATAAATGAGTTTCCAGCATATTCTATGATGTCTAGGTGGAGTACAACTGGTATGTTGGCATTTTCATATTGTATGGAAGATTCTGATGCTTTTAGATTAATTAAGAGTAGAAAATAGTCATAGTTCAATAACCATCGAAAAATTTTGCCCATTAATCATTCGTATCAATGTAACACCAAAGACTTCATTAAGAATAGAAAGGTTACTAAATAATTCCCAGGGGTTTAGATCTAAATAATCCCAAGTACATGTTTTCTAATATATATATATATATATATATATATAATAAAATATTTTAGGAGAGAGATTATTTTAATATAGAAGTAACTAGTTATTTTAGGAGAGAGATTATTCCAAGTACATGTTTTCTAATTAAAATATATATATATATATATATATATATATATATATAAAAGATTAGATCTGAATAATCTCTCTTATAAAATAAATATCCCAAGTACATGTTTTCTTATTTTTTTAGATACTTATTTGAAGTCTTTATATAATTGTATTGTTAAGATATAAATTGATTACGACTAATCTATGTTGAATGGTTATACTTTTTTTTGATATTTTTTTATAGTTGTTGGGTAATATTTTTTTGATTTCTCTTAATGAAAAAAATTTGTTTGACAATTATTAGAATAACATTTGAAGATTGTCCAGTGTTTCCCTTTCTTCTTAAGGTATGTATTATAATCTAATACTATTTTTCTTTTTTTATTTTTCTTCTCCAAACTTGTTCTTTATTTTATCCCTTTTAATTTCTATTACTTATTCTTTTGTCTATCTGAGGTTCCATTAATTATGCTTATTTATTTTCTTGGAATATGTTGTACTAATTCATTTATGTATCTTAAAAAAAAATTATGTATTTTTTTCAATGAGTATTACTTGTAAAGCATATGCTCTAATCATATTTATAGTTTTTTTATAAACTATTAATTTGATTGCTAAAAGTTTATCACTAATTTTTTTGATCTATGTAGATTAATTTTAAATCTTTATTTTTTAATTATTGCAATATCATTCATATTTATTTTTTTGTTCACATACATGAGTTTATAACCATAATTTTTCTAAATTTTTCATTGTTTCACTTAGTCTCTCTTAAATATTTTATATTAATATATTTATATTTCAGGGTATCAACTAATTTTAAGTACTTATCATTTATTAACTCAATATTCCAAGAATACGTCATATACCTAAAATTTTGAGCTAACTTATTTACTCAAATTTATAAAATTGAGGGAATCTTTAATTCTTTATTATTATGATTAGGTATTGTTATAGTGATCCTTATCAAGCCATTATATTTGGACTATGTAGTTTGTAGCTTAAAACTTATAACTTCATAGCATCAATCTATATCAACAAGTTAGGATCTATATAAAATTTATGATAAGCTTATTAAATCTGGTTGTCTTTTTGATGTCATCGATCATCCTCCTTTTTAATGTAGGCTTGGGATCGACAATATAAGTGTAGCTCAGACAAGCAAAGGACTAACACACATCCATATAATTTCACACCCATACACCCAAACTAACCCACCCACAAACTCTCTCTCTCTCTCTCTCTCTCTCTCTCTCCCATTATTAATTTAGGTCTGGGATTGAAAATGCAAGAATATAGTTCACATAGTCAAAGTTGATAAGTTTTATAAAAATTTAAATAAATTTTAATGAATGAGAAATTAATTTTATTTCGACTTTTAATTTTATGTTTATGATGAAATACCTTAATAATGAGATATTCTCTAATAATTTTTATGAATAAATTTATTATCATATAATTATTTATAGTATTATAAAATATGATATTATTAGTTTATTTTATATTTTATATTTTTTTAAAATAATTGTCATATACTTACATATGACATAGTTATTATGAGGATAAAATATATGACAAAATTATAATTATTTTTTAGTGTTCAATTTAATTCAATAAAATAAACAATTACATATGTGAAAGATATGCTATTTTGGTTAGTTTAAATATCTCATGCTATCAACATCACATTAATGTAGATCAACCAATCAATATCTTCATGATAAAATTTTCAAGCTTGAAATTTTGAATATTTATGTACTAGATTGAGGAGGGAAAGTATCATGATTTATGTTGTATTTTTTTTTTATCTTTTTTATTATGTACATGAGATCACCCAATATGTGAGCTACTCCAAATATAGTTAGTGTTTTGATAATATATCCTTTGTGTACATTTATTGATTGAATTTCTTATTAATTTGTGGGCAGATTTTCTATAGTATCCAATCGCTCTAATTGTAAAGCTTTCATAGTTATTGGATATGACAACCTTAATCTTACTTTTATCACCATTATTTACCAATTATGTATGTTGTGATTTATAGTTATATGATTTATAACTTTTTATTTTTATTTTATTTTACTTTATTGTATTGTGGATAAGCATGTCGCGTGTGGTGCATCCACGCAGGCTTGAACTGTACCACGTGGATACCCTCAGCCAAACACGTGGTGAGATTAAAAAAAACTACCATGTTTACTAGGCGAGGCATATTTTTTTTAATAAAATATTATTTTTTTTTAAATCAGGTTGATTGAGCATGGTGAAATACGACCATGCCCGCAACCTAGTTCGAGTTCTTGGGCACAGTAGCCTACAATGTCGCTGGGTTGTGCCTATGGGCCAGGTGGCCCGAACATGCTTGGCCCGACACGAGGCCTGATACCCCCAACCTAGTACGACATGAATCAAAGCACGATTATAGGATCATGCCATGTTGTGCTAGGCATGGATTAGTCGGGCTGTGCCTTAGGCCATGCCTAGGCCGCCCAACTCACTTGCTGCCTCTAAGTTGAGCCAACTTAACACACTTATTCAGGAGAGGTATTTTATTTTTATTTTTGGAATATATGCTTTTAACTGAAAATAATATCATCTTGATATTTTCAATTATACTTTGTGAACATGTCTTCATTAAATATCATATCATGGAAAAACTTCATTTATTGTGTCCATAACTTTTTCCTAGAATGAAACATGTTGACTCCTAGAGTCTTTATATATGTTTTTCTTGAATACTCCATTATCCAAAATGAGTATAAGTATTTTTTTTTATTATATTTTAATAAAATTTTTGTGAATGTATATATTTTTTGAGTAAGAAACCTTTTTTAGTGAATTTAGGAAAAGTGATGGTGTATAGGAAATATCTAACTTGTACCTTTAATTAGGAGAAAATCATCTATCTGCGATATTTGAACTGGTTAACATGTTAGTTTCTTAGTAGTCAAATTCTTTTCTATGTGATCTCAGATATATGATAACTTAATAAGGGTATTTCTCATGTTGATTATTGAGGTTTTACTATTTTTATTGATAATTTTTAAATATTTACTTTGTTGTATATTAAAAAAAACAACTTTGTTTTTTTTCTAGATTTATTCATTTTTTATAAAATAATTAAATCCTAATTTAAACCTAATATTAAAATAGTTATAAGTAATCATGTGTTTAATTTATTTTTGTTGAGTTTTAGTTTAATTTCAAATGTTTTAATTATTTTTTTATTATTTGAGAATACCTAATATGTATGCTATCCTAAATTTTATACACACACACACATACATGATTATGTTGTATTCTAAAACTTTTTTTTTTTTGTCTTTTTCCTCCTCTTTGTTCTTTCCCATCGTTTTAACTCTAGCTTGGATTTTAGAAGATTAAACATGGTATCATAGAAAATGGTTTTAATGAAGTTGTGTTAAAATAAAGGTGTGTGGATAACATCACACCTTGTGGCGGTGTTGACGACAAATGGGTCGGGTCTGCCTGGTATAGCCCAGTATAGTAACCGTGTCGTGCCTGGCATGGTACAGCTTGAGAAGTGCAGGCCTAGCACTAACCCGCCGACTGGCTCATACTCGGTCATGTTAGATCGGGTTTGGTCGTACCCAATTTTCCATCTAAATTTTAAAAAAAATCAAACTAGGTCCCCGAACTAATTTACCGTGCCATCGGGCCAGGCACACGGGATGTGCCTGGCCTTGCACGACACAAATTGTGCCAAGGGTCAACCCAGCCCAGCTAGTGGTATGATTCCAAATCGTGCCCTACTAGGCCATGCACGGCTAAACAAGGATGGGTCGAGCCTGGGCCTCACGGCTTGTTTGGCACCTTTAATTTGAAAGTTGTTAGAATTATGATGATGGATTTTTGGGTGAAAAATAGTGTTTTCCAGTGATGGTGGACCCCAAGAATTCAACTCAATGACGATGATACAAGGTCTTTATCAATATAAATTTTTTTGTACGATAATATATGAATATTGAAATTGTTAAAATTTTAATTTTTGGAAGTTGTGCAAAAATCACTGTAATTCAAGAGATAGGTACGAGATGGTTCATGAAACATTATGTATTAGTATTTATGCACGTAATGATATTATTGATAGGAATAATTAATATTTGATTGAGATTACTATGATCTTGATAAGGGTGTACCTCAATTTTTTAGGAGAATTATTATTATTCGTTAATTTTATTATTATATAGATATTACCTTTTTTTTCTCTTTGGTTATATTCTATGTTAGCTTATGTAGCTAAGAAAAATAATTTTTTATTTTTGACCAAATAATTTTTTTAGATGCACTTGCTTTGTTTATGATCACTCTCTAGGCAGAAAGAAGATTGGACATGTCATTAAGTACATTCTCTTTGAAGTACTCTAGCATTCAAATAGAATAGAAAGATTATTAATCAGAGATTGAGAGTTATTATGAGTGTTGATCTCACATTTTGAGGACAAATTATCTTTCAAGGATTAGAAACAAGAAAATATATCTTCTGATATTATAGGAATAGACTCATTTTCTTAACTTGTTATTATTTCTCATGAAAGAATATCAATAAATTTTGCTCATTTTGCTATGCTTGATATAGTCTTTAATGCTAACTTTTAGAAGAATAGTGACACTTCTCTTAGGATGTTGCATTTTGGAGAGGAATCTAGTGTCCCATTGGAGGAAATCAAAACTCTTGGCCATAGATTTAAAATGTAGGGTTTTTCATTTTTGTGATGACCAAACCTAATAATCATTGCCAAAACTTGAAACACATAAATGGATCATCCCAATAGTTGGCAAAAATTGGCAAAAATTTTCCTAAAACAAAATGGGTTCCAAGTTTTCTGAAGCCTCTTATCGGTGATGAAATTTCAGCAACATGCACCCTACAATATCGCAATAGTTGGCATCAACAATTATGCTACTTGCTGATGCCTGCCGCACATAGTGGGTGTGCGACAATAAGAGTTGGCAAGTAGGTGCCCTCCTTCTTTCTAGGATTATTGCCCTCACTCACACAAACACAATTGGACTTATTTTTCATAGGGTATTGACTATGATACCATAATCAAATCTAATAGACTAACTCACTAACACCATACAAAATAATATATTAATATTTATTAAAATCAAAGTATAAACAATGGGAAAATAAGATTGAGATAACATATAAATTGAATACTTTTATCAAATACGTAAAATATAAATAAAACTAAAAACTATAATAATGTTGAATTATTACATACTAATTTTAAAAAATAAAAGATGTGTATTATTTTTGATTTTTCATATACAAATTAATACAAATAAGAGTATGTAAGAAAATGAAATATGATGCTTGAGGACACTTTCATGTTCGTTGTTCACTTCAATATATTAAAAAATAATACAACACACTAAAACAAGTCACACATTGTAACATGTGCCAAATTTGATTGTGATAATTTTTTTTTCTTTTATTTAATTATTTTTTATGTTGTAAGGTAATATTAAATAGATAATTATACATTTAGATGGAAGAAGTTTTTTTGGTAGTAATGATCGTGATAAAGTGCAAGAAGAGAAAGAGTGTGATATTAAACAAGATGATGGTTGCCAATTTTATGATCCCATAGATGCTGAGATGAAAGACCTTGAGAAAGAGATTTGAATATTCATAATCAAGAGCAGAAAGATTTTTCTTTCATGTTTACTCAATAAAATATTTATATAAATTCATCACATTTATATATTCACTACGTGAGTTTGATGCTTATTGTTTTTTTTTTATTTAGAAATATATTAAAGAATCTCAAGAAGTATAGAGATGAAGACCTTAAAAGTCTTGTTGCAAAAAAACCAGAAGATTAGCTTATTTCATTGTGTTTGCTTAACATATATGATTATTATGTTTTAATTAAAGGTGTCAAACGGGCCGGTCCAACTCGGCATGGCACGAGGCACAACACGGCATGCTATAGTGCCATGCCCGGGCCCATGCCGGATGCACCTACTGCACGAGACGTGCCGTGCCGAGCCAAAGTTTTCAGCCCGCATACCATGTCAGGTGCTGCATGGCAAGCCTGGCACATCGGCACAACACGCATGACCACACACCGAGTGTGGTCAAGACGAACCAATGCCCAACGGGCGGAGCTTGCCGTGCCCCGAAAAGGCAAGAGACGTGCGGCAGCGCAGCGCCACATCGCCAAAACCCTAATTTTTTAAAATATTAGGGTTTGGCCTAACCTAAACCAGGCAGATTTCATGTCTTGGACCCATGCCGAGCCTGAGCTCCATAGAACAGTGCCGGGTCAAGCACGGCATGGTACAGTAACCGTGCCATTTCTAGCCCTGCACAGTAGCCTGGTTGGGCAGCCTAAACTTTTCCTGGCCGGCCCGTTTGACACCTCTAATTTTAATTGATGCTCACATGTGAATCTAGTTGGGTCTAATTTCTAACCCTTTTCTTCACCATATTCATCACTGAATTTCAGCATAATTATTGAATATTAGCTTGGATAAATAAAATTATAACTTTGATATTATTTGAGGTATTTGTGTATTTATAATATATTTATTTTTTTTGATGTGTTGAGTTTTAGATATTAGTGTGTGTATTTATAATATATTTAGACTGTTGTTTGCAGTTATTTTAAATACAATGTTAATATTCATTCTTTAAAAGTGAAATTTTTTAAATACGATGTTGATAATACACTCTTTATAAGTAAAATATTGTGAATACAATATTATTTGAATGATATCTCTCTTTTTTATATCGTTTGTTTGCTTGTCATCGTGTGGAAAAATCATAAAGGTTATTGTTATTGTAAACAATAACTTTCTAAAATTACTATTAACTACATATGCAATTGTTCATTGACTGAGGTCACTGACAAAGTTGATATCATTCAAATAATATTGATTGTGTTTAAAATATTATCTAATAGAGGAAGGTGATTTGAGGTATTTTGAAGGAAGTTTTGATATGTTACTATCTAATTTATGTATTTATTTTTGTTTTCATATTTTGCTTATTCATTATCGTGTTAGTTTATTTTTTTTATGTTGTATTTCTAGTCTACTAAACTCTTATTTTAATTTTAATTTTTATTGTTATTTTTTTGTAGGATCAAAAAATTTTGAGAATGCCTATTTTTTGGATTTAGTAAAGTGAATTTTATATTTTCTTTTCAACAATACGATCTATTTGTTGATTTTTAAGTGTATTTAACTTTTTACTTGTGTATTCTTAGCATGCTCATCTTTTATTGGTTAAGTTGAAAATATTTTATCTTAGTTTAATGATTAATTCAATTTTGAGTATGAGATACGTTAGTTAGAAAATCTTACTAAAACTTTTTATCCTACATGCCACTAAGGCTTAATAGGGCCCCAATCGATGTCATAAGTTAAGACTTATGAGGAGCTATTGTGATTTTATGAATGTGTCAAAATGTGTTGTTAATTGACATGTTTTCAAAATCTCATTGGATGATTGTATCGCGTTCAACATAGTCACGTAAATATGCTTTCAACATAGTAGTTCGATCAATCAATAATAAATTAACATCTGCTCGAGTTAAATACATAGACTTGAGTTTTTAGAAATATACTTAGATTTTTTTTGTTGGCTTATATCCTTGTGCATGATTATACTTAGTATTTGATAAATGGTGTGTTTGATTGTAAATTGAAAGGAAGATCTTTAATGATTATCAAATGACTATGTATGAGTATATATTGTCAGTTAGCTTATATCCCACATATGATTAACATGAAAATGCTCAGTGTTCTCTTGAAATACAAAGTAGTTATCATTCTAGAATGTTACTATCAAAGATGATCATATTATAATTGTCTTATTGGCATTTTATCATCGAATTCATATATAATTCTGTTCGTGAGTCATTCAAATATGTACTCCTTTTAGGTAATGTGATAATTACCTTTGATGATTATTTTAAATATATATTTTATTATCTAACCCATAATATTTTAAAAACACAATGTAATGCGGTAATAAATATATTTATGTTTTTGGTTTCTCAAACATCAAACACATGACAATTAATGTCTTTCCATAAATCATACATATGCTATTGATACAAGAGGAATTGACTTGCCAGGCTGTCACAATCATATGAAATATCTCATCTTGCATGTGTCTCATGACTTACTTATTATTTATCTTCACAATCAACACAATTATTATGCTATGATGAAATTCTTAGATTAGACGTTCTATTTAATTATCATATCATTCGATATCAATTCTATTAATATGTGCATAATAGATTCGTTATAAGTGTATTTGTGCTTTCAGTTTCATAAGCATCATATTTATAATGATTAAATTTATCTCAATATTAGATTTTTACATATGATTTATCTCATGCATTAAAATTATAAAAGTTGTTACTTTCTTTTTACTGTACCATATGAGTCTGAGTGTGTCTCATTACATGCTTATCATTATCCGTCATGATCGACACACATAAAACTAATATATAATGAAAATTTAAAATTTTAATTCTAATTAAGATTCGTATCCATTAACATCAAAACCACAACAATAATATAAATATTAACTTTATAAAATTATAAATTTATTACACACATGTACGTTACATTAATCCTAAATAAAAATGTAACTTAACATTGGGGAAGTGTTTATGAAATATATTTTGATATCTATTTTATAAAATTAGATTTCAACTAAAGAGCAACAATCAACCTTAGCTATTATGATTTTAATTTTCAATTACGGACAAATCCAAGACTTGGATCTTGAAAGTCATGTCGCTGACTTGAGGTTATGATCTTTTTTGGAGTATCAAAATCATAGTAGTAATGAATAATATGACTTAAATAATATACCTCTAGAACATGATGTTGTGGATATTGTGATTGAACATTTTTATTGGAATAAAATATCACAATGATGAGAATGGTCACAATTGATGTTTTCTCTCTATATTAAATCTCATGATACTAGGAATAATTATGATTGTATTTACAATTTGTAATATAAAGTTACACTATTAGAAAAGGCCGTGGTTGTGGTGTTTTCTTGCTAGAGCATAAGGTCATGATGTTGAAAAATTCATGACCAATGTAAATGCTTTCTTGAATAGAATATTGTGGTGAAAATAAAATTGTGACTTAATATACTTAGTATTATAACTTTGTATTGAACAAGTCACAGCTCTAGAAATTGTTATGACTAATTATACACATGAAATATTATATGTTATAACAAAAAAATAATATTATGATTGTTATGTGTTTTAGAAATTGTGACATTGACATCGAGAAAATATTAGAGGTATCAAATGGAACATGTTGAACCAACTCATTTTTTTCGGGCCCAATCGGGTCGGCATGCCATGTCGAGCATGACTCGGCATGGTTTCGTGGAAGGTTGGCCCGGCATGGCCCATGGCCCATGGCCCGGAATCCACTCCAGTTCTAGCCGGTTCGAGTCAGGTTGTCGAAGTAATTATAGTTAGGTATGATCTTTTTTTAAAAAAATTAGGATTTCGGGTTGTATGTCGCTGTGCCATCGCCCATCATCAACCGTCGGGCATGTCGAGCCGTTGCCCATCGGGCTTGTTGAGCCATCGCACGTCGGGTGTAGCTACGTCATCCCCAAAGTTTTAAAAGGTGAAAATATAAAGCATGACGTTTTTGTATTCGTGAGACTAGGCATAAGCCTAGAGACGTTAAGGCATAAATTTTTTATTATGGCATAAGCCACAAATTTAATAAATTTTAAATTTATTAAATTCTCTATATTTATTTTATTTTTTATTTAATTCTATTTATTAATTTAATAATATTTATTTATTAGTATTATTATCAAATTTTAATAAATTTAATAAATTTCAATAAATTTCAATAAATTTCAATAAATTTTAATAAATTTTAATAAATTTTAATAAATTATTAAATAATTTTTTTTAATAAATATGTAAATTATTTTTTCCTTACGCCTTTCCCTCTCCCATTCCCATTTCCCTCACCCATCTCCCTCACCCCTCTCTTCTACTCCATGAAAAGCTCGACGGAGCTTCGAAGAGCTCCAGTGAGCTCAATCGTGGAGCTCGAGGAGCTCCGTCGAGCTCCAGCGAGTTCCATTGGTGAGCTCCATCGAACTCAACAAAGCTCGCATGGAGATCAATAAAGTTATGCTTTTTTTACGCCTTGACGTGATTTACAAACGCCTTGCCTTGAGGCGGGCGACTAGGCGTTAACAAAAATGCCTTTAAAAACTATGGTCGTCCCCAATCGAGCATAGCTTGGTGCAAGGTTCCATGTGGTACCCACATGTCAAGGTTCTTCCTGGCATGGCCCTGAGCACAGGGATGCAGTGTGCCATGTCGGGCAAATATAATAAGAAAGATAAAATTTTTTTTAATAGGAGAAATTATGTTTTGCTGTGTTTCCCCAGAAAAATTTAAGAATTTGAAACTTATCTTTTTAAATTTGAAAAAATATCAAGAAAATATTAAAAAATTAAAATTTGAACACTATATTACATCAATCATAAATTGCCAAAGCCCTCTCCCTTCGGCCCCCAGTCATCGGCACTCGCCCACTCCCATCGAGCTCCTTGTCATGCTTTTGGAGCTCAATGGAGAGCTCCTTCAAGCTCGATCGAGAGCTCTATAAAGCTCATGGAATTCAATGACGAGCTCGATGGAGCTCACGGTCAAGCTCCAGGAGTTCGGCATCGACTCCATCGAGCTTTATGAGCTCATCATCGAGCAAAAAAAAGCTTGGCGTAAAGATCCGTATGCTCATCATCATTCTCATAGAGCTCATCTTCGAGCTCCAGGAGCTCAGCGGAAGATCCGTGAGCTTGATCGAGATCTCATTCGAGCTCTTTGTGCTCGACTGAGCTCTCCGTCGAGCTCTACCGAGAGCACCATAGAGCCCCAAGAGCTCGACCGAGAGCTCGACTTCTTAACTCTATCAAGCTCCGTCTAGCTCTTGGGGCTCTTCCGAGAGCTCCATCGAGCTCCTGGAGCTCGACAACAAGCTCCAGAAGCTTGGTGTCGAGCTCCATTGAGCTCCAAAAGCTCGTCGTATTCTTCTAGAGCTCATCGTTGAGCTCCTGAAGCTAGGTAACAAACTAAAGGAGAACGTGGACGAGCTCGAAGGAGCTCTCGGTCAAGTTTCAAGAACTCGATGATGCTCTCATTCGATCCACAAGCTAGTGTTGGGCCTGCTATCCAAGGAAGCGTGTCAGATATGCATGGCATGATACTGTAGCATATCATGCCTGGCACGGCACACCAACTTGATAAGGCCTAAAAACTAGGCAAGGCCGGGCAGTAACGGGCCGGGCCATTTGACACCTTTACACCAAACATCTAACCCAGCCTAGTATAGGTTTGTGTGAAATGGGTTAGGGTGCCCCAAGCCTGACAAACTTGTTTGCTCAGTCGGGCCTACTACCCATTCCAGACCTTAATTGCTTGTCATCATGCCGGTGTGGCATGACCAAAGCAAATGGACCATGACATTTTTGGCACGATGGCAGGCTCGACCCAAAAAAGTCAGGCCGTGGAAGCCCGACAAAGCCTTTAGGAATCTCTATTGTACATCAGAATTTGTGTTAAAATATACATATCAATCAAACAAATAATTAGTTACCCACAAGTCAATATAATCCTACAAGTTACTCTACAAATTATTCTTCTAATTATTTAAAAAAAAAACTAAATAAATGTATTCATCATTTAATTCCATATGTTCTATCTTATATTTTTATTTCTCTTTCCTATAGTAGTTTACCTTTTCCACTAATACATATCATGAGACACTAGACTCCATTTGATTCATTGCATTATCCAAAATTATGTAAAAACAAATTCAAAGATATAGATACAGTATACTTTAGTAAATTATAAGAACTAACACTCATCCTTTGGAAAATTTTGTGATTTGTTGAAAGTTTAATACAAAATATCACGATATCATTTCTTTAATAATCAAAAATATCATAATCAAAATTATATTTTTTACCAACTTATCATTAACTTACAATCGTGCAGATGAGGGAAACACATTAAAAAAATAAAGATCACGATTGATGAGTTTGCAAATATGTATTTTTCATTTCTTTTTCTTTTATAGTAGATATGTGATGATTATTTACCTATTAGATTATGTGAATCACACTATTGTTTCTCAAGATAAGAGGATGCAAATTATTCAACTAAAAAAAATTCCTTCTATTACATGTTTTAGAAAAAAAAAATTGCATTGCAGATTTTTGGGATATATGTTGTGTGTTGTATTATAGAGATGATCTTGTCCATGAGAAAGTAAGCATGATGAATGAATCTATTAAAGCTAATATAAAAATGGTGATCATCTCTCAGAAACTAAGAGGCATACTAGGCTTGAGAAATTAGATCTATTGGGCATGAGCCTAAGACACTTTCTCGATCATAGACATATTTTCCCAGTGATTTTTCCTGAAAGTCCTATATCAGATTTACCATTCCACCACTAAACCCTCAATAGCTTGGAAATTAAGCATCCAAATCCAAGACATGTGCCAAGATACAATTCAGTAATTTCATACATTGCTGAGCTAGAGATAAATGTAATATCCTATTCTATAGATTACTTGTGGGGAAAAGCATAAGAGTTTCAAAACTCAATAGTTCCATTAGGCAACGCGGAGCGGAGAAGAGTGCCAATGACACGCTTAGCTTGTCTAGAATGCAGGCCGTGGCAATCGGAAATGTTAAGGTGGTGTTTGGTTTGAAAAAAATTTTCTATTTTCTATTTTTCATTTGCTGTAAGTCATTTTCTGGTTTTCAAACTATTTTTTGAAAAATAAAGAATGTATTTGGTGTATATGCTGGAAATGTTTTGCTGAAAATGAAAACAAAAAAATGTGTTTGGTATTTATAATATAAAATATATGTTTTATATGTTAAATTAAACTTAAAAAAACAATACATAACTGAACAAAATCATTCACAAAAAAAGTTTAAACATGATTTTGAACAAAATCATTCACAAAAGAGTTTATGCATGATTTTAAACAAAATGATTGACAAAAGAGGTCATGCATAATTTTGAACAAAATAAAAATCAAAAGAGTTCATGCATGATTCTGATCAAAATCATTCCACATTTGTTCTGCTATGCCATCACAAATTTGTCCTATTTGTGCTGTTTGGCTTGCATCTACTGCAATTGGGTCATGCTCTGCACCATCTACTTCATCATTGCACATCAACATTTGTTTTATACTATACTCCATGAATAATGTATCTAATGCATGATGACGTCGAATAAAGTTGTGTAAAGTGCAACAAGCTATAGGAATTAGACGTTGCCTCCGCAATGGATAGCTAGGCATGTGCTTCATATTTGGAAAACCGTAACACCACTCAAACATAGCGGCAAAAAGAAGTGAGATCATAAAACCATAAAACCTACATTTTCGATCAGTTTTAGTGTTACCTGTGACAAAGGAATGTGTCGATCAGACATGCAGAAGTAAGAAGAAGTCGAGCAGACCCACAGATGCAAGAGAGGAATCACACACGAGGCATTGATCGAACAAGCAGAAGCAAGAAGAGAGCCAAGCAGACCCACGGCCACAGACCCAAGGAATGAATTGCACGCGAAATCAGATGGAGAACGAGGGCTGGAGCATTCTCTGGCAAAGGGAGAGAATGACTTTTTATCGTTCTCTCCTTTTCTTAAAAAACAAGCTCGTGTTTCCTCAAAAATGGAAAATGAAAACAAGCACTCAAACGTCTTTTCTAGGAAAATACAGAAAACAAGAAAATGAAAACGGAAAAACATCAAACCAAATAGCACCTAAATTTCACCGGACTTGGCTTCGCTGACAAAACCTTCTACACCAAACAATTTAAAAACCCTAAAAAATGATTTTATTTATGAATAAATATATATATCTATGATATATATATATATAAGTGAGTGAGTGAGTGTGTGTGTGTACATATATTTATGCATACATATATATATTTATATATTTATATTACAATATATTTATTATATCATGATACATACATTATATATATATTATTTATATCATAATATTTACTATAGCTATCATGACACACACACACACACACACATATATATATATATATATCATGAAAGATATATTTATGTATCATAATATGTATGTATGTATGTATATATACTACAAGAAAAAATGGAATCGGAAATGTCTTATTTCATTTCTAATTCTATTGTTATTGTTGAATAATGATTGATTTAGAAATATATTAGTTCTACTTCTATAATTCACCTCTTTAAATTTTAGAAATAGATTACACAATAACATTTTTATAAGTAGCGACAAAAAAAATTAATTGCTAAATTTTGCGACGTCAAGGGGAACTTGAATTTCGTCACTAATTTTGAGACATAAAAATTAGAAATGTATAATTCATTTCTAATCGAGTGATTGATCATCAAATAAATGCAAGAATACGTTTCTGTTTATAAATGAGTTTAGAAATGGAAACTTGCATTTCTATTACCTGCAACATGAATAAATTTTATTTGTACATTTTCTATGTGTTGTATATAATATATAATTACATATAAAAACTATATGACATGCAAC
Organism: Sapria himalayana; assembly: GCA_029783825.1. NCBI lineage: Eukaryota > Viridiplantae > Streptophyta > Magnoliopsida > Malpighiales > Rafflesiaceae > Sapria > Sapria himalayana. Next base: position 510,219 of record JAREIK010000055.1, read on the forward strand.
CAAATAAGCATACGCATATATTATATATCAAATAATATCCACCGTATAATAAAATATCAGATAATATAAATGCCCATAAATTTGAAAACATTATTTAAAGTAATCAAAAAAAAAATAAAAATAAAAACCTTAATTTCGGATAAAAAAGATATGTTGCAAAAAATTAATAATATATCATAAATAACTATGAGTCATTCTTCTGGTGATTATTATTATCTAGAGATTTGGATGAATCCTTTTTAGAATAATGAAAAATAGATGAAGTATTTGCCAACCTGCACATTATTTTCTCCATCTTTAAAATATTCTGTTGTATTTTTTCTTCTCTTTTCATTCATTTTTTCTCTCTTTTCGATCTTTCCTCCTCTCTTTTCAATCTTCTTTTTTTCAATTATTTAATTTTCTTTTGCATCAATTCATTCTTTTGTTGCATCTCCTCATTTTTTCTTTGCAATGTATCCTGAATATTATGCACCTCCTCACGCAATCTCTCATCAAACATATAATTGTAATTGGAAGAACTACAAACAAAACTTGAATAAAATGTTGATGCATGGGTACCAAGACCATACACTCACCATTTTTTTGGCTCCACTTCGACGGCATGAATATAAATATGCTCAGCATCAATCTCTTGCACCTCTATAGAAAGATTTGTCAATTGAGAAGAAATTGCGACCATGTTTTTCACAGCTTCCTACAATTGTTAAATATAATATAACTTATCAATTACTATATTAAAATAAATTTTATACTAGCACAAGAAATTATCCTCTCACTACTACAAAATATTTTAAAAATGAAGTTAGTAATTATATTTATTGAATTCATAAATAATTAATCATTAGTTATGGTTAATGCCAAATAATCAATTTTTAAAATTTTTTTTCTTTTATTATTTGCAATTTTCAAATGAAACTACAAGTACAGAATGAGAAACTCACATTTATATCATTTGAGTGCTTGTCCACAAATGATCCCTCCTTCTTCTTGTATATATGCTTGAATACATGAAATAGTCTTGGTGGACATCCCAACTCAGCCTTATGAAAATAAAGATTAGTTACTATTAAGGTACATAATTCATTATAACACATATATTATACTTTGGATTTTAAAAATTTTAATAATAATAAAAAATAAAAGATAATAATACCAAATCTATAGAATATTGGTATGTCACCTTTGGACCTCCAATATGTTTTGAAGGTCATGATCCATCACCTACTTTTTCTAATCGATTATTGTGTGAGGCCACATGGGACAAGACTTTGAACTCCTCGCTATTCTAGTATTCTAACCACTTTATCCAAATATTAAGAAGGATACTATTAGACTTTGCATTTTTACCATACTTTTTTTTTCCATTTGTCAAGCTTGTCATTGTATCTCACACTTGCCATATGTTTCCATGTATTCTTCACCGATACCACCATAAAGTTATTTCATTTGTATTTTTCTACACAAATCAAATAAAATAATAAAACATTATAATGTATTTATTTTAATTGTATATCATATATTACCAAGTTTGGAAACAAGTAAATATATAAAAATGTACCTCAAATTCTTCCCAATAAAATTCTTTCATACTTGGAGACACTTTGTTCCACTTTATACCCTCTGCAACATGTTTCTATTTTAATATCTTTCCGATTGTATGAGTAGTAAAAGGATTAAACTTGTAAGTAATTTAAAATCATCACGTACATATACATATAAACAAAATACACATTTTTTTGCTGCTACTATGTTGAAATTTATTTTTAATATTATAAACAAAAATGTCCAATAAGTATGTGATATAGTAAATTTAAGAAAACTATGTACTATTTATTATCAATTGTGAACTAAATTAAGATTTTCTCATAACTTGGCATGCAAATTAAGGATTGTGAATATCCTATCAGTGTCGCTGCTATAGTACCAATGCATTGGCCTCCTTAGATAGGCAGAACGGAACTATCAATATCTTCTGGTGAAAAATGAGATAAAAATGGAATATCTATAATAGCAAATTCATGTAAGTCATAATGAGGTGATGCCAAAGTTTCATTCGTACATGTAGGACAATGCAAAAAGTTATTAGTAGAGTTGTCATCATTGAATATATGTAGATTTCCTCCTTCATGAACTATTAGTTGACTTCCTCTACCACTCCTCATATATAGAGATCCTTGACTACTTGACTAGTTACCTTTCATACCTAAATCATGTTACATAAATATCGAAATATTGAGAGGCAATAAAAACATTATATAAAAATGTCATAATAACAAAACATAAAGATAAACACATTGATATTAGAAAAATATATTAAAATATTTTAATTTATCATCCACTTTTTAATGATTACAAAATGAGAATGAGAAAATAATAAATCAATGAATTTCTAGTTATCATCATAAATTTCTAAGAAATCATTTCTATTAACATATTTATCATCATCTGATTCTGTAATTAATTCCTCCTTATTATCTTTTTCAACATTATCATTATTAATGTCCAAATAATTTCTATCTTCAATAAATAACGTTTGAAGGTCATCATCTGTCCTACAACCTATTGAATAAAGTTCCACTTTATTCTCTTGAAATATTAATACACATGATGAAGTGATCATAGCATCCTTTTCAACAACTTCAACACCTGATCTAAGCTTTATTTTGAATATTTCCCACCAGTGACATTAATTTCTTCTTGTAGTTGGATAGGTGATATAACACACATGTTCGACTTGTACTATAAGAATAAATGGCTCATATTTATGATAAAATTTATTATGAAGCACATCAACAAGGTTGTATTAGTAATAAATTCTAGTACACATATTTGGAATAGGATCAAATCATTCAAACTTAAATAGAATAGTCCTCTTAATTGGTAAAGAAGGATACTCCATGTGTAGAATTTCAATTAGTTGACCATAAAAATTAGTAGTATATGTAGTATAGTTAGACCCATTGATGCAAACATCACTATTCATTATAACTATATCTGAATCATGTTTCAAAGTATGAATTTTGTATCCATTTACATAATGTATGAGATATGTCTATAAACTTTGTAATTCTTATTTTGTAAGATATTTCATTTGTCTGTTACGTATATTTGATAAAAAAAATTGTACCTACAAAATGATAAAGGAAATATTCATTCATATATAATGTTGCACGTAACTATTTAGAACCAAGAATAATATGTTATATGCTGAACATATTTTTCAAACCAATTGGTAAAATCTTTTTTAAACTTTGCATCAATTGAATTGTCATTAATATTAAGTTCTATTTGTCTTAATTCCTGAGCAAATATTTTTCAAAGACAAAATTGAAGGTATTTTGAATAATTTAAATGTTATATCGCATACAATGAAAAATAAATAAGAATATGACATTATTATAAATCTTACTCATTATAAGGTATAACTTCTTCGTTGTTCAACAAAATATATGTATGTGGAGCATAATACTTTAGGTCGTTCAAAAAATATCTTGATATTGCTCTTCCATATGATCTTCCCGCATGTCTAAAAATAGAAAGCACATCATTTTCTTCTAATTCATCTCCCATGCCATATACATTCTTTGGTGACAATTTATTATGTTGATTATATAATTGTGACCAAAAGTAATGCACACAAAATGTCAAAGCCTCTTCAACCAAGTAGTTATTGCATATCGATCCTTCAACTTTGGTTTTATTTTGAATATTATTTTTTAATTTTCTAAGATATCTAAAATAGATATATATTAGGAAAAAAAATATCTGATGGATACATTAAAACTTTTAGATTAAAAAATGAAAAATATATTACTTCTTATGTGGATACATCCATCTGTATTGAACAAGACATGTTAACATGGATTCATTAAGATAAGTGGAATGAGAGATGTTCCATGGAATCAAAGAAGCTAGGAGGAAAAATATGCTCAAGTTTGTTTAAAATAATGGGTTTGTCATTTTGTAATTGCTTTATTTCTTCATTTCTCATGATATTACAACTGAGATTCTTATAAAAATACTTATTTCAGGTCAATGCTTCCCAATCATTTTGTGAAAATAATTCACAGAATGCTATGGATATTAGTCTTTGCATGAACACATGATAATCATGACTTTTCATTTCAAATAACTCATGTTTTTTCATATCAACACATCTTCCCATGTTAGATGCATATCCACCAGGAAACCTGAGATCAATCATCCATTTGCACAAAGCTTTATTTGTATCCTTTTCAAGACTATAACAAGTCTTAAAAAATTTATTCGTTGATTTGTCTATGTGTAACTCTAAACTTGAACATAACTCTTTCAAATTCTCTCTTAATTTGCATTATTTTTTGTTTTTTTATCCACATTCATTATAGTATTAAAAATATTATTAAAAAAGTTCTTCTCAATATGCATTATTTCTAATTTGTGTCTAATAAGATTTGTTTTCCAATGAGGTAAATCCAAAATCATACTTTTTTTCTTCCAGCCACTGATAATTTTTTGAAATTTGTACAGTACAATTTGCATCAATATCAATAACATTTTAGAACCCATATCATTCAATTACTTCTAATATTTTAATACTTAACCTCAAAGATGATGCACTTTAATAACTTTATATTCTTTCTTAAATACATCAATATTCATTCAAAATGAATGTTCCACATATAATCATTTATGGTGATTATCAAACCAATAAATCTTTCTTCCTTTGCTTAGATAAAATGCATTTGAGTGCTCCATTTTAAAAGGAAAAGCTAATTTTTTTATAGTACTCCATCCAGCTAATATTAAATATGCTATAAAAGTCACTTATAGTCAATATAAGTTCTGCTCACATTTTGAAGTTATACTTTCTAGATATATCATTAATTTGACACCATCCTCCCTCAAAAATTTGAGATTTGTGATAAGGGGTTACAAAAAAATATCCAATTTGTCTTTTAAATTTATCGGACTTAGCATAATAACATACAAAAACATGTATTCATCTTTTATTCACATATATGGTGGTAAATTATAAGGTGTAATAATAACCGGCCATGAAGTGTATTATTGTCATGTTTATCTAAATGGTTGAAATCGATCTGTGTATAGCTCTAATCTAACATTTTGATTTTCATCTACAAAAGATAGATGACAATTATTTCAAATAAGATGAATCTGAGTAGTGCTACATCATGTCATTTTCAATAGCACGCTCTTTGTGTCAATTCATATCATTAGAGGTGGTATCAGATGCAAATAATCTGAGTAGTTACATAAATTACATGTAATTACTTTACTATTTACACCTCACTATATCATGCAGCCATTAATATAGTAATGCATTTTTTTTACCATTAAACCCAAATCTCACATCAACTTCTTTGTGTCATAAAAATTATCTGTCATTATGTCATTCTTTGGTAATAATTTAGATAACAACTGCATATTTCATCATAGTACCTTTCTAAAAAATGATGTTTTACCTTTAAATTCATTAGTTTAGCCATCATTAATAACTTAAGTAATTGATCAAATTACCTTCCCAAACATCTTCTTCTGAAACCTTAAGTAATTGATCAAATTATTTTGCTGATGATATTGGGATATCGTTGGCGATATCCAAATTTAATGAAAGACCAATAGCATTCTTCTAAATTGCTTCACATGCATTATTGGGATTAGCAAATTCCATTATAACAGTTGAATTAATATTTCTATGTACATAATGCTTAGTTATTTGTGGTACAACTAATTCCCCATGTTTATATCAAACACAATAGTCGCTAACAAATCTATTTTTTGTAAGATGATATCTCATTGTGTCTACATCATAGAAACATTGATTTAGATATTTATGAGCATTACATGGACATCTTTATTTTTTCATCCATAAATTTTAATGGTTTTTTAGCTAAGACAATAAATTCCTCAATCTTATATACAAATTCATCAATTAAAAACTCATTTTCAATCTTACATTCATCCATTGACGATCATGTCATATAATATTTTTTATTCCTATAATATATAGCATTAACATTTTTTGAATTATAATAATAGACATAGAGATCTATATATTATAAAGATGTAGTAATATTTTTATGACATTGTATAAATCTAACAAATAAAGTTGAAGTAAAATAATTATTAGATAATTTTGAATTAAAATCAAATAAACACATTATATTGGATGAAATTGTATTTTTGTCTTAAATATTTTTAAATGTCTTAAAAATATTTTGTCTTAGATATTTTTCAATGACTTAAATAATTTTCAAAAGACATAAGTTGTATTTTTATCATTTACATAAAACTAAATATTTGATATTTATCTATATTTAATGAAATTGTACTAATAAAGAAAAAAAGAAAAGGTTGCAATCTCATAATTATTAATTTCTAAATTAATAATGAGTACTAAATAATTAGATAAATATACTACATATAATATAAATAATAAATAAACTATCATTGTCAATATATTAAAATTTATAAATGAAAAAACATACAAATTAAATCAACTATCAACATAGAACATAAATAAATGAATGGTAATATCTTCTAATCTATATGAAGTATGTAGTATTTATAGTCATACACCACCTGTGACATATAATATGATTTCTTTTAATATTAAATAATTGAGGATATTATTTATTTTATTACAATTTTAGTGAAATGCAGATCAAGCAACTATATAAATTATAAATTAGCTTTTAATTTTTTTTTAGTTTTATAATTAATGTTCGTTAAGTTTCACTATTCCAATTGCATACCTTCATAATTTTTTTTTCATTTTTATTCTTATTATTAATGAACTTTTAATATTTGTTTTAATATTTATAAATTATTTATTGGTAAGGTTGCACCATTAATATGAGTTATTCTTTTTGAAATTATTAAATTTCATGTAATTCTACTAAGGAAACAAAATGCAAAATAATTGTGGCGATATTAACTATATGTCAATAACAAAATACACAAAAAAATTTAACTCAATAAGGTTGCAAAAAAAATTTTACAAATCAAAGTATGAGGAAAAAATGTATAATAATGTAAAAAATATAATATTTTATCAATTATATTTATAATCATTCAACAAAACAATAAGATAGAACTCATTATTAATGTTAAAAATGAAAAGAAATTATACGTAACATGAAAATGCACAAATATAGCTATTCCTGATTATGATACATATGATAAAAATGAAAACTATAATTTCATAAATCAATTATGAATTAAATGAGCGTCGATTAATATACAGAGGATAAGCAATCCACAAGTGATTGAGATGAAATCAGATAAAAACCAAAAATCTCTGAAACCCTAAGTATGTTAGTAGTTTCAAAGTGTTCTTCAAAAATTAATTATTATATTTTAATGATGTAAATTATTTCCCTCGCTAAAATAGCAACGGAATTACTTTCGTCAGATAATTATTTTAGATGATATAGTAACGGATATGCATGTCATTTCTCATTTAGCGATTAAATTAATATTCCTCGCAACAAAAAGTAGAAACAGATATACATTCCATTTCTAATTATAAATGGATGAAAAAGTTGACGTCGCTAAATACTATGCAAGCGTAATCAAATCCCACTTGATGTTGCTATTACCGACAGATTGAAAAAACATAAATATTTCAATCGCTAAATGCGATGGAAATTTTTTCCATTTTGATTATTTCCTGATTTTGTAAATTTCATTTCTAATTTGTTTAATATTCATTCCTAATTTTAGAAATGGATTTGAGAGTTTCTAATTTTCATTTCTAAATCAACTTTTTTTGTAGTGATTATGTATGTGTGTATGTAAGTGTGTGATAGATACAATAAATATATTGTGATATAAACTATATATATATATATATATATATAGTAATATATGGCTATAATATCATGATGCATAACTATTTCTATATTTATGTATTCATAATGATATATATTTGTGTGTTTGTGTACATAATATATAACTATAGGTCTCTCTATATATACTTATGTATATTCAACTATCTATCTACATCATATATAAACACATACATAGTAATCTATACACACTCACACACACACACATGTAAACATATAGATAAAGATATATAGTTATATAATATAAATAAATATACAGTAATTATATGGAAATATATAACTATAGTTAAAGATAGATAGATATATGTATATGTGTGTGTGTGTGTGTATATATATATATATATTATTTATTTATTTATTTATATATAGTTTGTATATATGTATATATAACTATATAGGCTTATATGTCAATTTATGTGTCATGATCTATACAGGATATATATTACAACCTAATTTTTATTGGTTTAATTTATTTTTATTTAGTTTATTTTTTTGATATCGAGCTCAGTAGTTTATTATTATTATTATTATTATTATTATTATTATTATTATTATTATTATTAGTTTACTCTTTTATATCTTACAATTGTGTTGGTTTGATAGAGAATTTTGTTGAAAAAATACCCAAAAATCCATGTGGTTTCATCTGCAATTTTTTTATTTATGAATATTAAAACCAAAAGTGTATATCAGGATATATTTTATAATTTATAGATTGTTGCCTGACATTCCCATTTTTTTTCGTGGTGCACGTCAAAATTGTGTATACCTTACCAAATTTTTACTTTTTACGATGGAAGAAAATGTTTTAATTTTTTGTTAGAATTTGGGGGTATCGCATTGAATCTATAAAAACATCAAAAAAAAAAAATTAGCTGGTCCCGCATGGCCCCCACTGTGCACATATACAATTTGTTATTGTGTACGTACATGTATATTTGCATATTATATTTAATCTATTTGTGCATTTGATAAACGTTTTTGAAAAAAAAAATAGAAAATCATTTTAAAAATTTAACTACATTTGTCATTATTAATTAACCATGTTTTTTGTAGGAATGAAAAAAGTTCCGACATCAAGTTACAGGCATTCAAACTTTGATTTTTCCCAACAAGCAATTCAAAATACACATCACATACACTATTTTGTACATAACTAAATACAATGCGCACGTTATTTTTACATACACTAATTTTCCCTGAACACAACTAAATCACATAGTATGCATAATAATAATAAAAAAAGATTTATCCTAAAAACTTTACATTTTGGATTAGTAACACCTTTTGTTTTTTATGAGAAAAATTATGTTTGACCATTAAGTTATATTAATGCACTAAAATCATACTCAACAAGGGTATAATTTGGGATCGATGTAACAATCAATCCATTACATAAAAATAATGGGCTTGAACATTTTTTGTCATCTCATGAATCCAATATCTTGCTTCGCCATTGAAGTCATCTATGTGTATCACCCATTTCTTACTAATTTATCTTTTCTCCTTATCAACCAGCATGAAGAACCCCTTCGACATAGCCCATCTAGAAGCTAAACCTACTCTATGTGTCTTTGTTTGTGTGTGTTTTCATTACTGAAAGGACTCAAGGAAACCATTTTTCATAGTATTTTCGTTGCATTTTTCTAGCATACACTTGATATTCTTTATGGGTCATTTTTTTGTTTACTGAAATGTTTCCTCTCTTTTATTGTTCAAGCCCACATGTTTTTATCAATTACAAAAATTTATTTTTTTAGTGTTAATGCCCATTTATTACAAAGGATATTACTTGAATACTGTCATTTCCAAGGTATGGCTATTGTTCTCAATGGAAATCATGGCCACCTGTACACACAGGCTAAGTACTAATGTTATGACATCCTAATAGCACCATGGTAAGATGTTACATGAGATAAGAAAATATCAACATCACGGTCACTAACACCACCATGAACACTAAAGAGATATGAAATATTATTTTTGTGTTGCGGCTAAATCCTAACGTCACAGCCACATATATATCAAAAAAGATCGATTGTCAGTATCATGACCTCCACACAATGCAATGACTTTATAATAATATTAGAAGTCATTTCCACTTTGTGACTATTTTTACAGCATCATGGCCCTTTATGGACTACAAACATAAAAAGGCATGAAGATATTGTCATTTAACATCACCGCGACTTTGGATTACAGAGTGATCAAGCTTAAATTATGATTATTGCAGTGTCATAACTTTATATTATAGAAAGATTAAGATGTTGAAGAGAGTCATAGTTATTTTCTAGAGTCATAGTTATTTTCTAGAGTCATAATTATTTTCTAGAGTTATGATCTCAAAGTAAAGACATGAAAGCCAAAGTTATGATTTTTTTCAAACACCAAAAACATAAAAACAACAAAAAGAACTAGGTGAACACAACTATCATTCTTTTAAATAAGTTATCCTTGTAACTCCTTCCAAAATTAAATAGATGTTGCAAGACCACATAAGATTCAAGTCAACAATGGAATATCATATCACACATTAAAATGCAACGCAACAACTTAGTTTGGCACAAAATCTGAAGTCAATCTTCCCAAACCTTTGCAGAATCAATGTTCAAGTTCTACAAGGCAAGATAAACCAATATTAAGCTCAATGATAGAATTCAGAATAGGGTTTAGAATAGGAGTCAACAATGAAAAAAAAAAGAAATAAAAACACAAATTATGAAAATCAATGAACAACACATGCTTAGTCATCTCCCCCTAATAGCCTAACAATTTTTTTTTACAATTAGGTATCATAATAACTAGAAAATAGAGCACACACCTTGTTTATGAATCTAATCACATTGGTTTCTACTACGTAAATAATTATGAATTGTATTGGTCTATCCCTTCCAAGATGAAACCGACAAACAAAACTCAACCTTGTTTTTTTTTTGATCATTAAGTGGTACATATAAGCTAAGCGGTTTGGCCGATCGTGGCCATACCAAATATGTTGCATGGACTAGCGAGAAAGCATCTTGTACTTTGAAGTGGTCGTCCTCATGTTGGTTCAACCCAATTAACCCAAACCCAAAACCCAACCTCAACTCAAACCTAGCACCAACCAAAAATCAAAATCCAACCCCAATTCAAAATCCAAACCCAACCCAAACTCAAACCAAACCAAACCCAAATTCCGAACCCAAACTCAAGCCCAACCCAAACCCAATTTTTAATCTAAATAAAATTCAGGTTGAGTTCAAGTTGACTCTCGACTCGATCAAACATGCCTGAATTATAATCACTACTCTATTTATATGCATAATAACTCATTCTAATATATATATAAATTTCTCTCATACATTTGGGTGAAAACTCTTGTACTTAATTTTAAAAAAAATGCTTATTATGCCAATAAAAAGAAGGTTTGAAAGATAAAAATAAAACAATAACATGTTAATTATAATATCAGTTTTATATTATATGAATTAAAAAAATTTGAAAATATTTTATAACTAAGAATTTTATAATTTTATAAATTTATATAATTTAAAATTTTTAATTATATTTTTATTTTATTGCTACATATGATAATACACGACCTAATCCAACTCAACTTATTCTTAACAAAATTTTTATAATGTCAAATTGAATTGGGTTTGGGTTAGTTTGTGTTGAACCATAACTCGACCCAACCAGCTTGAGTTGCAACCCTTCTAATATCAATAAAAGTGCTATTTGAAATTTCACTTTTTTTTTACTAATATATCCCTGCTAATAACTACATTTATAACCACTTCAAGAGGTAGAAAAGTAATATTAATATAATATTTATACATAAAATGTCTATAATATATCTCTTAATAATTATATCAAAATTTGTTATATAAATGAATAATTAAATTACTCCCATATCATTTTCTATAAATATCTTTTATTCTATTTTTTTCAGGCTCGATTCTCTATTCTTCTACATATAACTTTTTAATCTGTCTGTAATTTTTGTTTTCACATTTCTCTATGTTAAAGTTCTTTATGAGTACTAAATTTATTTTGATAACTATAGATATATACATTAATCTGAGTTTAGTGACCAACACCTCTACTAATCATATGGGGAGATGAAACTTTCCTTAGAGCAACACTAAATACATTTAATAATACTATAAAATGATTAGCATAATGATATTGAAATAATTATATTTAGTTGTTTTATTTAATTATCTTCATTTTTAACCTTATTTTATTAGAAAAATTGTGTAGCACTATAATAAATAAAAAATATTTATTTTTTTGAACCTAAAATTTGTCATTTCAATATATATGAACAAACTAAAAAATAATCGAGTTTTTTTACATTTGCATACCACATAAGAAATAGTATGATGGTAAATATTATGAAATGTCTCTCTTTGAGGTTGTAAGTTTCATCCCCTTTGGTTACAAAGTAACATTTGTGCTATGAAATTGTCTCTTGGCATATATGTCTCCTGGCATATATCTGGTTAGAAAAAATATATTGGAAGATTTGTGTTTTGATGTATCAAAAACAAAATAATTAAAAAACATATATATTTTCTTTTCAAAATTTTAAAAATATATATTAAAACCTAAAATAATTACATTTTGGTACATCAAAAATCAATACCCGATAGGCATCTGCCATACATGAAAAGATTCAAACATATAACATCCACATGCAAAATAACGACAAAACCAATCTAGTTACATGCATCATATCGAATAATTGGCAAATAAAATACACACACACACACACACACACATCCATATATGTTTATAGATTTATTCATTTATATATTTATATGTTTATATCTTTAAACAATTATATCTTTATATATTTATATGTTTATAACTTTATATGTACATATATTTATATGTTTGTATATTTATCTATATATTTAAATGTCTGTTTATATATTTATATGTGCTATAACGAAAGAGAAAAAAAAAGAAAAAAAAATAGTCATTATTATATTATAACTCTGACTAGTACTATTCATAGACTAACAAGAAGGCCAAAGGTTATAAATCTGAGAAAACCTTTGGTTTTCTCAGTGTTATAACCCGAGAAAAACATAGTGGTCATTCATAAATAATGGTCTCACCATGAGAAAACATAGTGGTCATTCATAAATAATTGTCTCACCATGAGAAAACCTTAGGTTTTCTCTTAGTGAGAAAGCCAAAGGTATTACATAAATAATAGTCATTCATTTCAAAGTAATAATCATTCATATTAAAGTACTTTTAACACTCTGACTTGATTTATTAAAGAGCATGTCTCATTACAACCTTACTAGGAAAAATTAAGTGGGACAAGAATCTAGTGAATTAAAAAGAGTACACATGTACTTTGTTAGGACTACCTAATTAAAAAACCTTGCTAGTAAAATTCAATGGAATAAAACCTAGATAAAGAAAAAAAATACATTGCACTAATATTCAATCCTGCTTCCTCTCAAGTCAACATTCTTAGGCTAGCACATTCCAATCTTATATATAAACTTTTTGAATGTTGAGGTTGGTAATGATTTTGTAAATATATCTACTAGATTATCACTTGATCGTATTTGTCGGATATCAGTTTCATAATTCTTCTGAAGCTTATGTGTATAAAAAATTTTGGTGAAATGTATTTGATTATATCTCCTAAGATATAGCCTCATTTGATTTGTGCAATGCATGCTGCATTGTCTTCAAATAATATTGTTAGTTTATTTTTGATAGAAGAGAGCCCACATGATTCTTGAATATGGTGGATCATCAATATTAGCAAAATATATTCATAATTTTCTTCAAGAATTAAAAGAAACTCTGAATAATTTGATGATGTAACCACCATTGTCTGCTTGATAGATCTTCATATGATAGCAGTTTTATTATAGTTAAAGACATACTTGATTTGCATTCTGGCTTTAAGCGAATTTGAAAGATATCTTACATATGCATATGCATATTCAAGTTGTTTGAGTAGAATAAATACATATTTGCAGTTCCAATGAGATAGCATAATATATATTTGAGACCATTCCAATGTCTTCTCGTCAGAGCTGAATTGTACCAAGCTAATTAATTGACAAAAAAAATAATATTTGCTCATTTACAATTAGTAAGATACATAAGTATATCAATAATACTAAGATATGGTACTTTGGGACCAAGTAATTCACCTTTTTCACTAGCTTAATGAATGTGAGCTCTTCATGAATTTTTGTGAGCTCTATTTAAAAAATATTTGATCAATAACCTGAGACAAAATTTTATTTTTTCAATAATTTTCATTTCAATTCTTTCTTTAAATATTCTGCTATTTTTTGTGAGCTCTTCATGAGTTCCTACTAGATTTAAATCATCAACATAAACAACAATAATTGTAAATCTTATTTTAAATTTCTTGATACAAACACATGAACATATTGGGTCATTCACATACCATTCTTTTAGCAAATATTCACTAAGCCAATTGTATCACACACTACAAAAAAAAAGCTAATTTAGTGATGAATTTTAGTGACAGATTTTATCCATTACAAATTAGCAACGGATTCATGACAAAAACCAACTCAGCGACCAATTTACCGATGGATAATATTCTGTTGCCAAAATTAGGCGGGAGGTTGGTAGAAGCTATTAGATAGCGATGGATTATCAGTTCCATTGTTATATTAGCGATAGATTATCAGTTTCGTCGCTATGGAACTTTCTATATTTAAGCAAAAAAAAATAATGTTGGGAATAGCGATTGATTCTTAGATTTGTCACTATTTTAGACGCACTACTTCATTATTTTGAGCTTCCTTAAGTCTATTTTATTTTCTGTGAAATCCCATAAGTCACTTTAACCTAAACCTAAATCCTTACTCTCTTCAATTTTTGTTTAGACAGCAGCCTAAATTCCCCAAGCTGATCCAATCGCATGTAATTTCTACCCATTACTGCCAGGCATCATCACCCCACTTCCATTCATCACCGTCATCTTCAATCACTACCGTTAGCAACACAACTATCATTTTTTCTGTTTTGCTCAGAAAAGTCTCGTGTTTTGCTTACAAAAACTCATGCGATAACTGAAATTACAGCACCAATTTAGGTTGTTACTGGATCACAAGATCCTAATAAAGTGGACATTATGCATTTGTAGATCACAAGATCCTAATAAAGTTTTCATATCTAACATTCATGTCCTTTACAATCCTAAAATAGGAGAAATTAACTTGGATTAGGTACTTACCTTTTTAAAAATTATGTCCTTATTTTCTTTTCCATGTTGATCGTCTTGTTTGTGATTTTGTTTGAACCACATGTGGTGTTGCCATTTTGGTAGCTTCTCATTTGCTAAGAGTTGAACAATATTGTGTGTTTCATCTTTCTCCTACATTTTTTGATGTCTCCTATCATTCTTTCTATGTTAGCAGAGCTAACACATAAAGTTTATTTCTATGTTAGCTACATTTTTTGCTTATATTGTATAGACCCGACCAAAATTTACTAGTATCCAAGACATCAAAAAGCTCGGGGGTAGATTTGTTGCATATAAAATTTATTTCCAAGGACAAGGAAAAACATGTGTAATTGGTGAGCTGTTTGCAAGATAAAAGCTTGGGGGGTCGTGAGCCGAGACATCAAAAATTCTGCTTTCAAATGCATG
The DNA here is from genome assembly GCA_029783825.1 of Sapria himalayana. Classification (NCBI taxonomy): domain Eukaryota; kingdom Viridiplantae; phylum Streptophyta; class Magnoliopsida; order Malpighiales; family Rafflesiaceae; genus Sapria; species Sapria himalayana. The sequence continues at coordinate 525,726 of JAREIK010000055.1, forward strand.
AGCATTTCAAGAGGATGTCATCAAAAACCATTATAATGATATTATAGCAAACAAAGAACCTCAATCATTAGTTGATCATAGTTGTCCTTTTGTAGACATTGATGATATAAAACTTCAAGAAAATGAGGAGGTGGAACTAGAAATAGAGTCAAATAAAGAATATGAAGAAATAGATGATGACAATGATAATGTGACCATTATTAAAGATTGAAGCCTTTATATTATTGTGACCTTATGAATATATTTATAATATTGTTTTTAATTACTAGTATTTTTTTCTTGCATATGTAGGTACTTTATAATAGGCATTTTCATTATAAATGTGTTGTTTTTTAATTATGTTCATTGAAGGTATGAGAGGCGGCCATTCAGCAATGAGTAGAGCAAATTCTACATGTTGGGGGGCAACTAAACTATCTGCACCAATTGTCCTTCCTACAAGCACTGCCCCACTAGCTATAAGTTTGACACCTACCTTTAATGTGGGAAACTTACCACCACCTGCTCCACAGACTGATCTAGAGTCTTCTACCACATCAGCACCAGCCGGGTCATCAACACCATGTGGTACCACACGAAGAAAGAATATAGAAATAGTTGAAAGGGAGACCACGTATGCTTAAAATGTTTAATTTGCTACTTATTGTTTTTTAGTTGGTTACATTACAAGATAATTTGTTTTCATATGAGATTTAACATTTAATATTCTTTTGTAATTTTTGAAATAGATATTTTCCAAGTGCTTCAATAGAAATTATTAAGATTTTCAAGCATAGACTAGAAAAGGAGATGTGCAACATGAAGGTTTGTGCCTACCAACACTAAGGAGTTCTATTGGGACGAATTTAAGGTATTTCATATGTACTTGTTCTCTTGTTACCATTGCACAATTGACAAGATTCTTTTAATGTATCTATATGAACTAATTGCTATTTTGTTGGGTTGAGGCATGTATATTGAATCATCGTTCAAATATGGTGAAAGTGTACGTGTTTGAGGATGATGGAAATTTTGTTATGTTTTTTGTAGCCTATGTTATGTTGTTTTTTGGTAACTAAGCTTAAAAAAATGCAATGTAAGTTTAGTTCTGAACAACTATGAATCCATACACATTCTAAAACGTGAATGAATAGTCTTTAGTTTCATTTGATACAATATTAAGCAAACATCCAATAGGTGGTGTAGTATTGATTTGATAAAATTTTGAGAAGTCAATAGGTGGTCTAGGCAAATGAAGGATATAAAATGATCAAATTTTTATAAACAAGTGAAAAAAGTGACATATCTTGATAAGTTAACCTGCATGCTCTAAAGAGTCGAACTTGGATTGTGATTAATAAGATTGCATAAGTGGTAGAAAAGAGATTCTATATATATTTGATATGATGATGTAGTATCTAATTTGGATTTGATCCCTTTTTCTTTAATTTTTTCAGACAGGTTATAGTGGGGTATTAACATGAAATATAACATATTGCTTCCATTTATTATTCTACTCTCCCTTTGAAAGTTATGATACATGATGATGTTATTGCATCATAAAGTTAAAATAATGCATTATTTATTGATCTATTAGTCTAAGATTAGAGAGAAAATGATTTCAGTGGCAATAAGAGTAACTACATCTTTATATTTCAATATTTTAGGCCATTTGTCATTTTTTCGTGTGCCGCATACTAAAGAAAAGATGATTTATGATCATTCAAACTTGTTAATATTGTATTATTTCAAAATCACATTATGCTACTAAAACTATATGTTGTTATGCATTTTTATTTGTTTATATATATATATATATATTAGAAAACATGTACTTGGGATTATTCAAATGAAGTATTAGTAAAGAGAATATTTTATATGGTGGCAAGAAATCAATATGAACTAGTTATTGTGCAAAGAGTTTTTTTAATTGTTTCAATATAATTTATTTAAGTTATTTGTATTGATTTTATTTCAACAATGTACTAAATTAATATTTGTTTTTCCAATGAATGTGTGCTTTTTATTATTATGGTTTCTATTTATTTAAAAATTAAATATATTGCAATAATTTTTTAATTAATTTAAAAAAAATAAATAAAAATGGATTTTAGTGATAGAAACTAAAATTTTAGCGACGGAAATTTAGTCACTAAAATTACAAGAAAAGTGTACAAGAAATCAAATTAGCGACGGAAAATTAAAATTCATCCCTAATATAGTGACGGACTGAAAATTACATCGCTAAGTTTAGCGAGGAGCGTCTTATAGACAGAATTTTTTCCATCGCAAATCTGTTTTAGTGACAGATTTTTTTTTATTTAGCAACGAAAAAATCCGTCGCTAAATCACCAGAATCTTGTAGTGACATGTGACCGGATTATTTTAATTCATACAAAAATCATTACAACTTTATTGAGTACATACGACGAGGCTTTGTACTAAATGCTTCAAGCAGTTTAAATCCTTCAAGAAGTTTTGTGTATATCACTATCAATGGTTCCATATAAATATGCAGTAATAATATTCATTAGATATATATCTAGTCCTTCAGATACTACTAAGCTTATCAAAAATCAAAATATGATTATGTTCATAATAGGAAAATATGTTTTATCATAGTCAATTCTAGATCTTTATAAGAAAACTTAGGCTATTAATCGTGCCTTATATGTTATGATATTATTATTCTCATTTATCTTTTGTACATATAGTCATTTATAGCCAACAAGCTTTACACTCTTAGGTGTTTGGACTACAAGTCTAAAAACTTCTCGTTTTATTAATAAATATAATTCTACATGTATAGTCTCTTTCCATTTTGACCAATCATTTATTTGTCTACATTCATCTATATTTTATGTTTCAGAATCATCATCATTTTGTATGATATCTAAGGCTATATGAAAAGCAAAGAAGTTATCCACAACAAAATTATTCCAATCCTTTTTTTCATCTTTGTGCACTTAACTTAATGAGATTTCATAATTTTTAAGTAAATTTGTCACTTCTAAAGATATTTGTTCATTTTGGACCTTTTCAAAAGTTAATTGTTCAATGTGTGCCATTACAATATTTTTTTTTTACTTTTGTTATCCTATTCTGAGGAGCTACGTCTTTTTTCCCAATTGGTCTCCCATGCTTCAAGTGTGTTTTTAATTCATTTATTTTTTATCCTTCAGAATATGTGCTAGAGCATTCATAGTTGGGATATGTGACTTTGTCACTTTCTTTATATCCATGAATATATCTAATAATTAATTTACAAAATTTTTGTAAATGAATGATCCATTAAACTTCAAGTTCATCTCGATTTGTTTAAGGATCAAAATGAGATAATATTGACGTATTTCAAGTAATATCTTATCATTGTTATGCAATTGACTTTAAAAATGATAATATACAAATTTGGCTTTAAAAATATTTCATGTTAAGTGTTCCAAATATCTTATGATAGACGATGAATCAAAACCTACATAAATCCCAAGTCTATGTTGTGGACCCATTTTGGTATGTTGTGGGGTGTAATTGGTATATGGACTTCATGACCAAAAACTTATAAGAGAGAAATATTTGATTGTTTCCCCAATACAAGTTGTGAATGGGAATATTCATGGTAAGATATTTGCCTAATTCTTATTAGACTTACAGCATGCATAACAACATCTCCTCATGCAGGTACTGGTAATTTAGTCCTCATTAGCAATGATCTAGCTATTAATTGAAGATATTTTATCAAAGACTACTAAATCATTTTGGGTATAAATATGAGCAACATGATGCTCGATATGAATCATCTAGTGGAGACATCAATAAGAACCATTAAATAATAAAAAAGTCTATGTGGTGGATGAATAGGTCCATATATATATCCCCAAGTATTCTTTCTAAAAAGACTGATGATTCAGATATGATTTTATTTAATAATGGTCTAACTATTAACTTACCTTGTGAACAAGGATCACAAGAAAATTCATTAGGCAAAAGAATCTTCTGGTTCTTTAATAAATGTCAATGTGATTATTCTATAACTCATCGTATCATTGAAGATCCTGGATGACCTAACTTGTTATGCCAAAGAGTAAAAATCTTTGGGTTATTGAACTTTTGATTCATTATAGCATATGACTAGATTGATATCTCTAAAACTAATATATAAATATAACCCATAGAAGAATGCTGGGAGCTTTTCTACAATAATCTATTTTCCATAAATTATAGAGGTAAATATATATATTTTTTATTACTTTCATTCATAGTTTCAATATTATATCTATTTTACGGATATCTTTAAAACTAATCTAATTTCTTGTTGGTTTTCTAGAATACAATACATAATTAATATGAAATCCCGTTCCATTTGGTAGCATTATATTTGCTCTTTTTGAGCCTTCAATTAAATCTGATATACTAGAGATGATACTTATATAGTCATTAGTTGCTATTTTAATTAAAAAAATATGTTTTTTCTTGAAGTATTCTATACATGATTACGTAATCAACAATGCATATATCATCATCATTCATCTTGAAATTCAATAATACACAAATTTAGATGAATATAATAATATAAATAACAAGATGATATTTTGTTTAACTCAAAATAAAATACATATAACTATTTAATATTAACATTTTCATCTTCTACTAAACAATTGAAATTATCATAAGGACATTCAAAAAAATCCATATCAAAATAAGGTAGGTCCAACCATTTCCATTAGCAAAATTAGTATAAACCTTTTTTCCTTTATCCTTAAATGATACTTTATATAGATCAACCAGATGTTTGCCCATAAGATAGGTAAGAAATCTTTTTAGGAGCTTTAAAGGATTTATATGTATTATTTCTCTATTTTCTTATTTTATCTCATTATTATTCCAATTTTTGTGATGAAATGAGTTTTTCCTTTTTAAGAGGTTAGAAGAATGATTATCATAGTGTCAGGAATTTTTTTTTTTTGACTACGACCACGACTATGACCACGTCCATGCATATGATTGTGGAATGAAATTGCATTCACTTCAAGTAATAGTTCAGATCTAGTTAGACGAGACTCATGGTTTTTGATTAGTAACTCATTATTTTGTTCAGTTACTAGAAGATATGATATTAACTCTAAATATTTAGTAAATTTATGCTCTCTATATTTCTTCCATAGGAGCATATTAGTGATGTGAAATGTTGTGAACATTTTTTTCTAGCATATCTTCATCCGTGATTTTTTCTCCGTATAGATTCAATATGGAGCGTAATTTAAATAGAGCAAAGTTTTAGTCATTGACCATTTTAAAATCTTACAACCTCTGGTGCATTCACTCATAACAAGCTTTAAATAAAAACATATTTTTTTTGTGATCAAATCTATCATTCAAGTCATTCCATAAGGTGAAAGGATTTATTATAGTGAAATATTCATTTTTTAGATCTACATGGAGATGGTACCAAAGAAAAATTAGTGTTTTTGCACAATCCTACTATGACTCTTCATATCATTCTTTTACAATTTCTCCAAGATTTGTGGAAGTTAGATGTATTTCATCATCAAGAATCTATGATGAATAATTTTTACTTGAAATATCAAGTGTCACCACAAACTCAAGTTTTGTGATATTTGACATTTTGAAAAAATTTTAATATACAAGGAAAAAAAATAATGATTAAATAATCTTACCTTATCTGGAGCAAACTCGTGCTAATAATGTATTATAAAAAAAATAAAATAAAAAGAAAAAAAATACTGATCATTATATTTGACCCTGATTAGACCTATTCATAGGTTTACAAGAAAGACAAAGGTTATAACTCTGAGAAAACCAAAAGTCAATGGTGAGAAAGCCAAAAATCTTACATAAATGATGATTATTTATTTCAAAATATTGGTCATTCATTACAAAGTAATTATAACTTATACATCTTCTTAAAATACAATACAATTCATGCATCTTATTTGGTTTTGCTATGATTAAATACTTGGAGGTCATGACTTCGAATCTCTCCAAATCAAGCAAATGACAATCATGATATTTGTGTTTTAACAAATTTTTAAAATTGTTGTAGGTGGAGAAAAAGAGTTTAAATTTTTAGAGCACCAAAACTTATTTTTTTTTAATTTTATTACACATTTTAAAAATTTTGAAAACTATAGAATTTTTTTTTCAAGATTTTTGTATTAGATACACCAAAACAAAAATCTCCCAAATATATAATTAATAACACTAGAATATATATATATTTTTAAGTTTTGATGTACTAAATAATAAAAAATAAATTTGAGTGCCAAAACCAAAATATGTATATAATATGAATAATAACCATGTGTTGAGTAAACAAAATTTTACTTAAAAGAGCAACTCCACACAAATGTTTTTCCTAAAGTGGGTCTTCTTTATTATTTTTAGTTATAGTATGGCCATTCATTGGATGTTTTCATGTTTCTATAGCAGGCAGGAGAGGGGTGCATCAAGAAGAACACAAAAGCATGTCGACTCTTGGTCATTAAGCCCAAACAGGCAACAAGCGAGCATATTTTTTCATTTCTGGTTGCTCCTTGTATGGCTATTCCATCAATTTAAGGAGCCTCATTGACCTTTCCAAAATCTCTCTGTTCAGCAACATCAATGAAAATCTGGCATAAATAGTTTCAAAGGATATACTTGGGATTTACTGAATTTATTTGCACTCTTCTCTCTTCATCTTAGATGCCACTAGCAATCACCTTTGCAAAAATATACATGAAATTTCCTAAAATTTTTGAAGAAAACAACACAAAATATCCAGTTTCATGATAAGTGATGGTCTAGTATGAATTATTAGAACATTTATATCTCTTGCATCTACTTTTTTTTGTATCAAAGAGAAGTATATATATATATATATATATATTTATATTTATTTCAATAATTGAAAGATTTTAATATAATCAACTACAATAATATAATCACCCACAATAATATTTACAAAACAACAAAGAAAATATAATAAATAAGATATAATTATCAATAATATGTTTGTTAACTCATGTGTCAATAATCAAGAAATCTAGAATGAGAATACGAGTAAAATAATTAATAATATCTAAAAAAATAAAAAAAATTATTATTATCGTAGAGAAAAATTTTGTATATTCTTTTCTAGTATGTATAAGTGACATGGTGGATAAACTTTGTCAGGACCACTAAATGGTTCTAACAGTCAACTCATCTCTCTCACAATTGCATAAAGTTATTGGTCTCTTCTTTAAGAATAACTCTCAATAGTTATCTCTGGTATGATCATTTTTTCTATAATGTGTACACTATTGAAAAAATATTATCTGTCTATATATCTATACCATATCACAAATTATAATTTTGAAAATTCAATTTCTCAACTAAAATTAAGGCGTCTTCAATCCAAAATCCTAAATTTAGAAATATACCTCCAACCAAAAAACTAAAATTGATGCTTTCCTAAACTGAAACAATAATTGAGAGAAAAATTTTAAAAATTCAACCCAACAATAAATGGTTCTAGCCTAAGCAAAGGAATTCATGCAAGCTAAACTCGAATATGCACACAATTTGGATTTGCCCAGGAGAGGCTAGCCTGATTCATTCCAAACTAGCCTAGGTTCAGACCAAGCTATCCTATTCCATTCCAATCTAGCATGTTTGGCTATACAGAAAAAAACTAGTCCACATGGCCTAACACTACTTGAGCCATGTCGTGGGCCAGCCCCAGGCTGGTCTAGGTACAACTCTAAATCAGGTCATGCTAAGTCAGACATAATTGAATCATGTCGTACCTCATATATTGCCGAGGCTACTCAGCTCAGTTGACACTTCTAATACTCTTCCATAGTCACATTTCTATGCAAAGACCCTTGAGAAACTAATCTTTTTTTTAATATAGAAGTAAGATATTTTAGGAGAGAGATTATTTTATCATATAAGAGATATACAGTTGATACTCTTACAAAGATTAATCTCGTAGATTATACTATAGCATACACATATATTGATCAAAGTATAAATTTCATATACGACAAGACACACCTAGTTGACTCTACTAACTGTTATTTACAGCAAATCATATGAAAACTTATCTAACTATTATTAGATCAAATTTAACCTATATAATCATTATAATTTATCATTTTTTATATTTATTTTGATAAGTTCACTCATAAATAACTCTTCGCATACTTGGTTTGTGAAGATCTCCATGACTTAGAATCTCTTTCAATGATCACAGATATTTACAATTAGCATAATATTAAGATTTTAGTTTAATACCAACTTGCACTAAGAGAATGTCTACGAAAAGTTTCTTTTACTTTTCCCAAATGTCTTGTGAAAATATGAGAAATAAAAAATTATTTTGAAATTCTATGGAGAGCTATAATTCAGAGTAATAATAATAATTATCTGCAAGATACTTTGGATCCAACACCAAATTACAAAAATTATTATTCAAATTTTTCATATACTACTTTTTAATGTGAAAGTCAATTAATAAAATATAATTTTCAATTTGATATTTTACAAACGAAAAAACAAATAAGAATAAGATACTTTTTCCTCAGTAAAATGATACAGAATAAGACTATTACAATAACTTATATTTAGGCAACATAATAAAAAGCTGACATCTTCATCATGCCTTTTAAATTCCATAACTTACCATTCTTTTCTCTACTCTACATTTGAATATTCTGGACCTCAAAACATCAACTGGAAGGGGGGTGTGCTTTACAATTTGTTGTTTTATTTTATTTTTATTTTTGTATTATGAATGAGAGGAGCCAGCTTGCTAGATGCTCTAATACAACAAGCTCTTAATATAAATGGCTACCTTGTACATTTTAATATAGTAATTTTCATTTATGATTTTCATATACTAGGTCTATTAATGATAGAATAACAGAGAAAAAGGTTATCTTGCTCAAATTCCAAAAGTTATTTCAAAAGTTTTCTTAGAAAAGCAACAAGGAGAAATAAAAAGCAAAACCCTAAAAACATAATACAAACATTCCAACTTAATAATATTAAAATACCAATGATATGGTTGTTCTGGATGACATGTTACCATGTGCACAACCTTTGAGCTACACCCTATCACTGGAATTAGAAGTGTCGAACGGGCCTGGCCGGGCCAGCACGACACAATTCAGCCATGTCTGGCCCGACATGATTTAGTCGTGCATGGCACGACACGGCACGCCTAGCACATGGGCACGGCATGATGGCCCCATGCATCTAGCGATGCTCATTGGGGGGAAACGTGTTGATGCCCAACAGGCGAGGCTCGGCACCCCCGAAGGGTGATGGAGGCGTGGCAGTGTGGCACCGAACCCCTAGGGTTTTAAAAATTTTACCGAACCCTACCCGAACGAACCCATGTCGATCAGAGCTGAACATGGCAGATTTTGGGCCATGGCCCCATGTCGGGCTCGCCCTCCCAAGAATTGTGCCGTGCTTGGCAAGGCACGCCAGCCTTGTTGGGCTTGGAAAACCCAAGCCGGGCCGGGCCTGCCCTTTTGACACCTCAACTAGAATAGAGGAAACCTACTTTCCTAGTAATCCAAGTGGTTTGATCGGGGACCAATGTGGCCCCGAGCTTCCACCTGGCATAAAAAAACTAAAAGAATATTAACTTTGATGTTATCCTATCCTAAAATTATGGAAATTATGTCATTGGCTACGATAACATTAAGACATAAATGTCAAACAAAATAAAAAATAAAAATTATTCTATCCAATCATGCCAAGTGTTATTTATTAATCATTAGTGTTAAAAACAATGACATAGGGGATGACACGTAGCTCATGCAAATCATGACAAGGGGCTAGGTAACAAGGTAGTTTCAATGCCTCATCTTAAGGTGCAGTCGCACCATGAGATATGTTCCTCATGTGCTTTTAAAAAACACTATAGAATGATTCTTAAACTTTGATATTTGTTAATATATGCAAGTTTATAATTGATTTAGAGTAATCTTAGTTGACTAGTATTAGTACTAAGATGAATAATTACAAAAATACTAACACACCAAATCTCATAAAAATTCCAAAATTAAAAATATTTGATCAAAAATAATACTAAGATGAATAATCACCGGAGAAATTCTTATATTATGATGATAAATACATTCATCAGAGAATATTAGGTCTCAGTTTTGAGGCTCATCAAATATAATATCTCTAATTTTCAAAGACAATATTGTCATGATATTAACTTTTTACTAAGCAAATGCTAAATTATTAGCATTATGTAATTACATAAATTCTAACACACCAGATCTCAATAATTCTAAAATTTAAAAAAAATAATTAAGAATAATTTTGAGATTAATAATCACCTGAGAAGTCATCATATTATGATTATAACTAACTTCGTCCAAATATAATGGATATCGTGTTTGAGTCTCATCAGATATAACCTATTTAATTTTTGAAATTAAGATTGTCATAAAATTACCATTTCCTAAAGCAAATGCTAAATTGTTAGCATTGTGCAATTATACAAATGATAACACAAGAGATCTCACAAGAATTCCAAAATTAAAAAGATTTGGTCAAAAATAATATTAAGATAAATGATCACCTAAGAAATACTTATATCGTGATGATAAATATATTCGTTTAAGGATAATAGTTTTCAGGTTCGAGATTCATCAGATACCACCTTTCTAATTTTCAAAAATAAGACTATAATGATATTAACATTTCCCATAGTAAATGGTAAATTATTAGCCTTGTCCAATTAGACAAATATTAATATATCAGATCTCATAAAATTCTAAAATTTGAAAAAATTGCTCAAAAATAATACCGCGATAAATAATCACCGGAGAAGTCCTCATATTATGATGCTAAATATATCCGTCCAAGTATAATAGATCTTGTGTTTAGACTCATCAAATATATCCTCTATGATTTTCAAATATAAAACTATCATGATATTAACATTTCCTAGAGCAAATGCTAAAATATTAGCATTGTACACTGAATATAACCTCTTTGATCGGCTAGTCTTAGCAAAGGCATTGTTAGACATTAATGTTGAATGATCAACTAAAATTGTGCCATTTAGTTTAGTTTTCAAACATAGATTTACTGTGGTGGTGATATCATAGCCTCCCCAAGGCCATGTTCCCCTTATTCTAACAAAAATCACAACCCCAGGTATCTCTCATGCTTTTTTAAAGGCATCTCAGTCATGTATCAATGCAACTTTGTTCAAAACTCACCTCTAAACACTTAAAACAATGCAAATATGTAGATGTGTCTGAGTCAAATGGGTACCTCAGTCATGTAAGATTTAACCTAGCTTGTCCAAGCTTCTTTGCATTCCTTTCCAATGTTAAAGAGAACTGATTTTAAAGGAACCAGCAACTCACTTTCTGGAACACTAGATTCCACTTTAATATTGGAAAGCAACCCGAATAGATTTGTGTAATCAACTTTATCTATTGCCATGTTATGCAATAGATTTTCAATCAACTCTTTACTGTGCGTGACAATACCAAGTTTTCTCGTCATTTTGTCTTGATACTGAGTCATGAATATTATTCAATACTTGCAAAAGTAGTTTTTAGAGAGATTAAATTAAGGATAACAAATCCAACTCAAACCTATAAGTTCTATGATAGTAGAGAGCTCATGGATCTCACTTTTAAGCCACTCCATCTGTCTCATTCTCATTCCACTATGCAATAACATAAACACTAACATACAAGATCTCATTAGAACTCCTAAGTTTCATATTTTATTTTTAAAATAATATTGGGATAAATGTTCACTTGAAAAATTATCATATTATACACACACACACACACACACATGAATGATCACATATTAGTACAATAACAAGCACTTTCAATTGAAAATGATAAATCTTTAGTTCAAGACTCTTCAAACATAGCCTCTTAGATTTTAGCAAGTAAAACTATTGAGATATTAATCTTTCTAAGATTTTATATAAAGTAGAAAACTTTATAAATTAGGTATCATCTCCACCTCCTAGTTTTCTCAGCTTCTAGTTTATGATTACACAAATACTTAAACACAAGATTTCATCAGAACTCCAAACTTAAAAATTTAGATAAAAATAATACTAACATAAGTGTTCATCATAAACAAGTATCATATTTCATTCATGTATTGAAGATCTTACCTTAATCCAAAACAATGAAAAGTATCTCTATACAAAAATAATAGATCTTGAGTTTGAAAATCATCAGACACAAAGTCTTTTAATTTCTAGGTAAGATTATGAAGATATTAATTATTCCCAAACCACATATTAAACTAAGAAACTTATACATTGGGGTAGAGGTGTCAAACGGGCCGTGCCGGGCCGGCCCGGCACATTTTTTCCAGGCCCAACCAGACTTCGTGTCGGGCCAGGCACGACACGGAATAGTAACCGTGCCATGCTTGTCCCGACATGGTTTTTGGAGGTTCAGCCCGGCACGGGCCCGCGGCATGATTCGCCGAGTTTGGCCTGGTCGGGCCGAACCCTAAATTAAAAAAAAATTAGGGTTTTGGCGCGCCCGAAATCCTAATTTTAAAAAAAAATTAGGGATCGGGCACGCCTGAAACCCTAATTCTAAAAAAATTAGGAATTGGGCGCGCCCGAAACCTAATTTTAAAAAAAAAATTCAGCACGGCACTGTGCCGGGCCAAGCACGGCATGAGGCCCGGTTGACATCTCTACATTGGCTATGACTTTCAGCTTCCATTCTATCTCAAATTTCAGCATGCAATTACACAAATACTCACACAAAAAATTGTATTAGAATTATAAATTTAAAAATATTTAGACGAGAATATTACTAAAATAAGTATTCAAATTATCATGTTGCATACATATATTGAAGATCATACATTGGTGAAATATAATGGCAAGTGACTTCATTCAATAATGATACATCTTGAGTTTGAGAGTCATCATACATAGCCTCTTTAATTTTCTTAAGTAAGACTTTTTATATATTAACCTTTCTTAGGCTCCGCACTAAGTGAGAAACTTTATATACATTGGGCACGATCTCCACCTCCTAGTCCAAGGATGATAGATTTTGAGTTCAAGACTTATTAAACATAGCCTCTTAGAACTTTAGAGGTATGATTACACAAATAATATAATACAAACTATTATTATAACTCCAAAGTGAAAAATATCTAGACAATAATAATACTGAATAGGCGTTCACATAAAAAATTATTATATTATTTGCATGAATTAGAGATCATATCTTGGTGCAATACAATGATATTCAATCTTGAGTTTGAGACTCATTAGAGATAGTCTCTCTAATTTTCATAGATAAGAATATCGAGATATTAACTTCTTTCAAACCCCGCACTAAGAGAACCTCATATCCTGGGTATGACCACCTCCCAGCATGTCAGCTACTCTGAGCATAAATTTGAGATATAACTCAATCTAATTTGTTTATAGGAAATCAATCTGAGCAAATTAAATACAGTAGAATTCATTTAAATTAAGCCAAATTAAAGTAAACACCTAGCCAAATTTCACCTGTATTATCTAAAAATTATTTAAACTAAGAAATCCATATATGTCATAGCTCATTTTAAACAAGGGCTGCAAGATCACCAGCATTGATTCTCCTACTTCAAAGTGTAGTAGTGTACTACGAATCATTTGAGTGACACTGTGTGGCTAGGCATGTAAGTTCGGTAAGATAAAACAATAATACCTTTCCATGGCATAGTTTTCCTCCTTTTCATTAATCAATTGCGTAGTAGATAATGTAGCTGTGAACTGTGCAATATTTCATAAAGCAATATCATGTTGATTTGCAAAAAAATATTTTCTACCACGAAGATCTGTTGTGTTTGGAGTATAAGTTGGATCAAACGCATCTAGAAAACCATACGTACTATAATCAATTGTGAGACCCAATATGCTCATGTTTTCAATCTTCAACAATTCCTTAGCAACTTGCAACCAAAGCAGCAGTTCCTTCAGCAATCTCCACTATTCAAGCTGAATTCATCAGAGATAAAGAAAAATCTCAATGCAAATTTTGAAGAGCATGAAAGGCAGCGCACATGAGCCAAGTCTACATAGAGAGAAACCACTTTGCAAGTGAAAAATGTCAAAAATTAAAATTTATTCATCAAGAATGAGTCAAGTCTAGATTGAACATAAGCACTTAGCTAATAATTATAAAAAAAACATATCCAATGAACATCTTTCACGAAGCATGAGGTTTGAGAGAAATTAATAACTTAACAATCTTATTCCAAAAAAAATAGAGAAACAATAACTACCAAGTCTCAGACCTTAAAAATTTGTCATCACATTAAGACATGGTTGCTAGCCACTTAGCAAACAATAACACTCAAGGCACAACACAAGACTATTTGCTAAGAATGAGGTCTGAGAGAGATTAATATCATAATAATTTTACCTAGAAAATTAAAGAAATAATATCTGATGAGTCTCGAATATGAAACTCATTGTCCTTGAACAAAAATATTTGTCATCACATCAAGACATGATTTCTAATCACTTAACAAGCAGTAAAAAGAACATATACTCAATGCACAAGGCTCTCGCTAAGCATGAGATCTAACTGAGGTTAATATTTTAATAGTCTTACCTATTAAATTAGAGTAATAACATCTTATGAATCTCAAATATGAAACTTATCATCCTTTAACAAAGACACTTATCAAATTTGAAAAGACAAATTATTTCACAAAGATAATAGCAAGTCGAGTATCATAATTACAAAAATACTTATAACATATTGCATTTTTCCTTTATATTACGTATTGTAATACCCATGGTATATTAAAGTTCTCCAATTATTTCTTAAATTTATTTATACATTGTACCGCTGCTAACATTAGAATAAAAAATACATGTGTACTTTATTTATTTTAATTTAAATAGTTATATTTAACACATTATCAAACAACTAGAAAAAAATATTTAAGTATTCATATAAACTACAAGTGCTCTAGACTATTATTAAATATGATGACATCAATGTAAATCATAACACTATGTTATGCACACATGCTTCTTGTTTCATAGTTTTGACATAATTTTTTATTTTCATGAATTATCACTAAGCAATTCTAAATTAAATTTTTTATTAATGATATTTATTTACAAGGTTAGTTGTTCTTGAAGATAGTTTTTTAAGAAAAAATAAACTTCTTTAGTCTTTCTCATATTAGTTAATGTTTATTAATTCAATTGAAACATCTAAAACTAAATATAAAGAGGATTTAGCTTTACAATAGTATATTTTTACAATATATAGAGAGTGGCAGAATTACCAAACAAACAGTAGTTTAAACTCAAAATAAATTTTAAAATCAGTATATAAAAAATTATAAGCACACACAAAACTCTATAAATCTCAATACTATAACTCATTGAAAAAATGTAGAAGGAAACCTTCTATAAATTGTTATAAGTTCTGAATGTATTGCCTACATATTAAGTGATTCCATTCATAATTAAAGTAAAATAACTAAAAAAAAAATAAAACAAAAAAGAAAAACAAGCATGAACCATAATACCCCAAGTTGATATGTAAATATCAAGTACATTATTTTAAAAAAAATGAGCTAAGTTCAATTCAAAATATTTGTAAAGATATCAATTGACTAATTTGTTACAAGAACATTGAATATAACAATAATCATATTTCAAATCTTTTATTTAAATAAGATTGATTTACCTCTACATAATTCATTCGATCATAAAATACAAGAATGAATTCTATATGTCTCACAGATTGACAATTAAAATAAAAAAAAACAAGTGAATATCTAATCTCTTCAAAAATATGTCTAATCTAAAATAATTCAAAATTCAATGTCAATATCACTTTGAATTCAATCTCTACACTAAATCTCAAAAATATCATTTATCTCTTACTTTTCTATGAAATAAGATAATCTCAAAAATAATATAAAATTTTATGATAGATCTCAATCAATATTTAAATTGATACTTATTTGAAGTTAAAAATATAAAATATTCTTATCTATTTTTATTATTTATGATGAAATATAAGCATGAAAATGATGAAAATATGAATTAATTTTATGACCTTAAAAATTTGATGAGTTTTGATGAATAATAATGAAATTAATATATTTTATGATATGTTTTGCTTAAAAAGTAATAGATGGAGTCTTATTTAAATCGGACGTTCATTCTTGACCGAGAAACTCTATCTAATTGATCATAATAATCTTTGAATGCTACATTACTACTAATTCATTATCACAATTCTACTACTAATTAAAGATATATTATTCGTGATTATGATATTATCATTGTATATATCTTAAAAGAAGTAGTTCTTGATTAAAATGAATATTATATAAAATATTTTCCTAAGGATTTTACCTTTTGCATGTGATTTGTATCATCTCATATTTTATAAGAGAATGATGATAGACAATTATTAGGACATATACGAGTATGTCATAATTCAAAGGTGGTGACAACCCATGTGAGTTACTTTTACTCATATAATTCCCATCAGTAAAACTTGAGAGAATTATACGTTAATTGTATTAATATGATGCATAAAAAAGCTAAAAATACAAATAGTAATAAACTATATCAATCCTAAGTCATTATGATATCTAAGACCAACAAATAAAAGTGTATATACGAAGAAATCATAAAAGATAATTATCATAATTACCTAAAATATATAAAATTATAAATGACTCTCAAATAGGAATAATTTATTGTCTTGGTGATAATGTACTAGGTGGTATTTATTGGACCATGCTTAATAGTGACAACTATCATAATTGCCACGGGCAAGAAATTATTGTACAAGGCCCCAATATTCATTATGTGTCCAAACATAATATAATTAAAAATAATTTAAATATACATCATATAAATTAAATAAATAAATTTATTTATCTTTGATTGTCTAACCTGCACATAATGACAAAAAAAGTATCACTGACACAATCAACAAAATTAAAATTATAAATTATTTTTTAAAATAAAATAATAGAACACAATATTAAATTGAGAATAATGAGATGAAATGAGAGAAAAAGTGTTTAGAAATTAACTATAAAAAAGAAATATATGAATTATGTTGTGGAAATTTTTTTTTAATTGAAACATATATTTTTTAATTTTGTTTATATTATTTATAGCAAAAAATTAATAGCTGCTAGATTTCTACTCATAAGCCATTTGAAACAATTCGACAACTCAAAATTTACAATCCAAATTTTTTTTTGATAGGATAATGATCTGTGATGTCACGCCGATGTCAATGTCATTGCCTGAAATGGCCAAAAAGTGGCCTACTAGTGGAGAAGTTCATTTTTTTCAATAGTTGATTTTTTTAAAATCAATCATACTAATGTGTTAGGTATGTAAGCCATGTCGACATGCTAGGCACGTAGGCCATATCGATATGCCAGGCACGTAGGCAATGTTGACATGCTAGGCACACTGTCCATGCCTCGCACGACATGAGAAATATTGGTTTCAAACACAACACTAAAAAAATCATGTTAGGCTTAACATCATTGAATTAGGTCGTGCCTCGTGTAGTGCCCCTGCACTCAATCCACTTGAAACCTTTATCTAAACTAGATACTAATTACTATATATTGAAAAATATTTGGGTTAGTAGCAATACTAATCACTATATTTCCATTGAAATGAAAACAGATAAGTTATGTGATAAACTAGAGTCTATGTTCAAAATGAACACTTTTAGAAATAAAATATTGATCATTAGACGTCTAATTAACTTAAATTTCAATTATGATAGTTTATTGTTGACATACATCAATATCTTTCACAGGCTAGTGAACTAATTTTTATTTATGAAAATGATCCTGAAAGATGAGTTGCTAGCTTGTCTAATACTATTTTCACTTTCGAATAGCTGAGATAACTTATAGTTATAAAGTATGTCACCACCTAGAGATATTAATTCAATGCATATTATCTCAAAAAAATTATTCTCGAGTCACGAGATATGCCTACTACCATATTCTAGTTGAAACTGTTATGAGTATGCCCTAAAAGTTAATCATTAGATGATTCTTTTGGGACTTTTGTATTATATTTTATATGTAAAAAGACATTATTGTATGATTATTATATGTATTTGGATATGTACAAATATTAGATAAATATAATAATGCCCCATAGTGATATATTCTATGAAATACTACTCTAAATTGTCCTTATTCAAGTATTAATATTCAAGGGTAATATTAATACATTAAGACTAGCATCTAGATTAACTAATAGAGTGCTATATAAGTGTCATACACATTCTCACAGTGACTATTAGTATGACTTGTCTTTTGACTTAAAGTCACTATAATTTCCTACATAAGGAGTTGTATACTTTAGATTCAACAAATGCCACCTTTAACAAGGATGGTTATAAAGTTGGTTACTAGGCATGTAATAAATTGTGTAGAAAGATGTGATTGATGTAAATTAATTTGTTTCTTCTATATAATGGAAGTGATATTAGTTGGCCATTTGATTGAGTAGGACTACTAAAATTCATGACCATATTTAAATAAGTCAATATGAGATATTGAGCTTATTTGTTTAAGTCAATCTACTCAAAGATCACACAACATATAAATTGATATGAGGATGTCATGATCCGTGCCTCATAAATTAATCTAGATATCATGGAAAAAAAAAGACTAATAAGTCGTACAATAAAATAAATCATGAAAATAAGTTAAGTCGAATCTATTATATACTCATTAATTAGGTAGCAATGATATATTACTAGATGTCATTCATTGCTTAATTCTTTAAAATGAGATTTATATTACGAGAACCTGCCAGGTCACACACATAAAAATATATGTATATTTGGAGTTCATTTTATTTTAGTTTGACTAAAATAAACTGAGCCGAATATTAAGTCTAAAATTCTATTCAGATTTTAAGCTAAGTGGATTAAAGAGTTTAGTCCAATTAGTAGATATTTGGACCTTTAAAATGGGTCCAAGCTTAAAGCTCATGTTTCTCTCTTTTAGAAAGGTGTGTCATTAATGACATGTCTTTTTAGTTAATGACACATCCTTTTAGAAATATTTGTGAAAAACCAAAAGGTTTTATAAAATAGAAGAGAGAAAATAGATCAAATAACAAAGATACATTTATGTAAATACCGCTAGAGGCACCGACACTTGATTGTGCTAGGTTTCGACCAAACCATTTGGAATCAAAAGTTTTTTTTTGAGCTACAAAAGGCAACATCCTTGTACAATATTTAATTGTATTCACTTTGATCATTAGTGGGTTTCAAGTCCACTATAAATTTTTGATATGAAATTTACCAGAACCCTAACAGGAACTAGTCTGGATCAATTTTTCATGATGATACATCCCAATTTGAATTGAAAAGATCATTTAGGCCATATCATGTATCATCTAGATTCTAAGATTACATATTACTCATAAATGTAGGTGAACCTAGGATCTTTTAAGGAGGTCTTTCTCTTGAGAAGAAAGAGGAATGACTTATGGCTATGCAATAAGAGCAGTCTCTTCACGTCAACCAAACTTATGATACAACCTTTATCAAAAGAGAAGTATGCTTTGAATAATAAATGACTTTTTATACTAATATATAGTGACGATGACTCTTAACTAAGATAGAAGGTTCGGTTAGTAGTGAAAGGGATTAGTCAACAGAAAGGAATTAAATTTGATGAGATATTTTCTTTTAGAAAAGAATTAATCTTTGTATGGATTAGCTTGAGAGATTCATTATATAAGATAATGAAGATCATGTTTTCAAATTGAACAAGAGCTTGTATGATCTTAAACAATATATTAGATAATGATGCAATAAATTCTATTCGTTTATAGAGTTTAATAACTTTTAGCATACATCTTATGATCTTTGTATATTTTGTAGTCATTATTCGAGTGATGATAAACTTATATTTTTAATATATATTGATGACATGCTTATTATTGGCCATAATTGAGCACAAATTGATAAGTTTATAGGGATGTTGAGAAAAGTTTTTTTTATGAAAGACATGAGCCCGATTGGCTAGATTTTAAAAATGTATGTAATATGGGAAAGCCATTCTAGGTGTATCTAAATATTTCAAAAATGATACATCAGTAAAGTTTTTAAGAGATTTATTATAAAAGAGGCAAAACCGGTCTCAACTCCATTAGTTAAGTATTTTAAGCTGAGCACTAAGCATAATCCCGAGACTAATGAGGAAATGTGATGTGAGTCATGTCTTTCATACCTTAGTAGTTGGTAGTCTTATGTATATTATAGTTCACACTAGACCAAATATAGCACATACTATTGTCATCATCTATCATTTTCTCTCAAACCCAAATAGATATTACTAGGTTGTAGTGAAATCTATCATGAGGTACTTATAATGGACCTCTCATATATCATCGTGCTTGAGAGAGTTCAAAACTCATGCTTATTAGATACACTAATTCTAATATGATTAGTTATTTGGATTCATGTCGTATATATACATTAGGTTATCTAATATAACCTTTGGAGAGAGAGAGTTGTATCCATATAACAAGATTACAAAAGTACTTAGTAATATCTAGCATTGAGGCTGAGTTTTTTGTAGTTATTGAAACTTACAAAGAAACTTTATGGATGAAAATATCTCTTACAGACTTTGATGTGTGATATAATATTTATATTGTATGGTACAATAGTTAGAATACTATATTTACATTGACATGACATGATATAATATTACCATTAGACTTTTCTAATGTTAAGTTGCAAAAAAAATTATTATAAAATATTATGTGATAGCACAAAATTCATATGCTATGTCAAATAAAAAAAATCATAAGAAATAATCATATGTCAGAATAAAAATGTATGTGTGCAAACAATGATAACATAATAAAATTTAAAATGAAAATAGATCAATTAATTATAACAAATATATCCATCACTAATTAAATGATCAAATTTTCAATTACGGTTCTTGAAGAAGTCTAAATATCTAATGAGTTGAGTTCATTGAGTCATTTCTACAAATGAAGCTCATTTCAACTTTCTTTCAAATTTCTTTAATTGAGATTTGATAGAGGTTGACTAAATATTTTGAACTACAACAAGTATGTGACCGGTGATCTTTTATGCTATACTTATAATATAGATTTCTCATGAGTATATTTGCTTTTTGATTCCACACCATTTTTAGGTTCTGCTTTAGAATTATTTCACATCTTGTAGTTTGAATTATGCTTTCTATTATGAAAATTATGATGATTACCACAATGCAGGGAAATTTATCTTCCATGATCACAACCACGTACATGTCCTTTACCTCAACCTCATCCATATTTATATGGTTTAATAATTGTGACATTTATTTTAAGTAATGACACATACTTAATAGGATGATATTGATAGTTTTTTAGTAGAAGTTTATAATTTTGTTTTACCACGAGAAGACATGAAATTCATTATAAATATTTACCAAAATAATACTATCAATATTATTGGTGCAATATCATATCTGAGGAATAAAATATCATAAATATATTTTAAAACATATACTTCTTCAATTACTAGAAATATCCAACTTTCTATTCACTCGTGGAATTTGGGTGGTCTGGGAGAACCATAATGGCTCATCTTTTCTCGAGAATCCATACATTTCTTGTCATTGTGTTAATAGCAATCTCTCGGGCAAAGTTTAGGTTCGGACTCAATGGGAAAATAAAATAAAATACCTAATAACACAACTTTATAGACCAATAACTACGAGATCACCCATTTTATTTTGGGGTGGTGGAGGGATCTTAGCATTCAAGTTTTTATATATTTATAGTTTTATCCCATAATATTGGATTATGAGTGTGCATAATTTTTAGCTAGTATTTATATTTGTATCTCACACTTTTCCTAACTTTTAGTAAAAAGAAGAGATATATATATTTTTTATAATTTCTAATTAGAAATAAATCTTAATAATATTTATATATATCTATGCATCAAAATATAATAAATAAGACATAAAAACAAAATATAAAATAAAAATAGAAATGCATTACTTAAATCATAAATAAATTATACTGACAACATATCAGAAAATAAAGAAAAAATAAAGAAAAATAATTATGAAAGAATTTTATTTTTTATTTTATTTGATATGGATATCTTATTTATACGAGCTAGAAAATATAAGAATTAAATATAATATTTAATTTAATATAAAAAATATCAAAATTAAATATGATATGAAATTTATGAGCAATTATTAGGTTATTTACAATTATTCGTATTGTTTATAAGTGATACAAATTAATATTATAATTATTCTTAATTTTAGGTTCGAGTTAATTAAACATAATTTTACTTCAATTATTTATTATTTAATTATTACATATATTTTTTAGTATAATTTAGAACCGACAAGGCAAGTAGTCTTTTCGGTGGAGGAAGGTAAAGAGGAAATGAAGAATTGGAACTCAATTTTTGCGAAGGTGGCCGGTGGTGATACACGAAACTACATGATTTCTAGTGTGTTATTCCATTGCGCATTTTTTTCGAATCTTTTTATAAATTATTTATTCATCCCTGCCTGTTTGTGAAAGCGGAGAGCCTAGTGAAACTGTCATGTGGCCGTGTCGGTCTTGTTGTTGTTGTTAGCTTCACAGGATGATAAACATAATGAAGAACAAAAGAAAAGTTCGTGCAATTTGAAAAAGAATTGAGCTTATTAGATGGCAATGATACAGGTGATACAATCCTCAGTCAACTCCGAAAACAAATCCTAATTTTTGTATTATTTTTTGCCTGCTCGTGTTTATCAGTTCGACAGTTCATAACATTTGCACCATAGTCGTTTCACCGTGTTTTGATTATTTATATCATCTGGCTTTTGGTGACCTGTCTAATTTAAAAGCACTCGTCACATGTTACCAAATAACTTAATCACCTTGGTATCCTTGACTGTGCATCCATGGGTGAAGTCTTTGTAGAGTTTGTGCGTTGCCGACACGAAATCCTAATCATTAGGTGCATAAATGTCTGAGAGAATTAAAGATTTTGCTATGCCTTTGGTATCATTATTGTCAGGCATTAAATTACTGGTAGACAATATAGTTACTGAAAAAATATTTTTTTCGTGACTTACTGTTTACGAGACCTATAATTATCTTGATAACGTTGGGCCTCATATCAGCAGAAATTGAAAATAAAAGACATGCAATTCTTTTTAATTTTACAATTTTTTTATTCCAATAAGTCATCTTAATTTTGTTGTGTATTCAGTAAATAAGCTAAATTTATAAGCCTTCGTGAGTTTGGTCGTCTTTGTATGCTAGATTAAACTATGACATATTGTTGATTATACTGTTAATAGTCTGATAAACCTCCAGTATGCTTAATGTATTATAGGCATTCTAAATGGTCCAGCTGATCATCTCCCAGGAAGTCATTAATAGTTGTTTTTAAAACGTGGCTGCGGGCCAGGTAGGAGGGATTATTTTGAATTTTTTTTTTTGTGAATGATTGTTCAGCTCAGGGAGTGTTTGCAGACTCTTGAATGTTTGCAACTTCTTTAAGATTCTGATTGAAAATAATGGAATTAATTTTTTTTTACTAAGGTGTAGTTGAGATTGGGTGAATTCTAATATGTTTTGTATTAGAGGAGGAAGTGATTGGGGAAATGACAACACAAAAAACTTAAAAACTAGATGTCAGATTGGAAACAATGGAGGAGAAAATGGAGTTGGTGATGGAGGAGATGGGAATCTCCAAAATATCCACACTTGAACAAAGTATGTATGAGATACTCAAAAAACTCCATTGTGTCCTAACCCAGGAGATGTGTCGCACTCAATGATAGAGATAGTAGGGAGGTAGAAATCAATAGTCGTGGCTCCATCCATAGGCAATCTGTTTTGGTATTTGGTGCAGGGTAGAGGCTTGAAAGTGGAATGTCAAAATGCTAGCTTACGACAGCTCAAACTTTGATGGCTAGGTGAGTAGGGTTAAATTTTTTTAAACTAAATTGAATGAACAAAAGAGAGAAAATTGATTCAGTCATGGTGAACATGGAAGGAGGGGCTCTTACTTGGTACTTGTATGAAGATCTTTGACACCCATTTTAGAGTTGTTTGGAGTTGGTTGGAGTTTTGCAAATAGTTTTTGGAGAGTTCCGACTTGATGTGGAAGGTACACTATTAGAATAATTTTTATTTCTTTATCAAGTGGGGACAATGAAGGAATACCATCGGTAGTCTGAGAGGCTCTCTTTGACCTTAATTGATGTGCTTGGGCATATGTTAGAGTGGCAATTTGTGAATGGGATGAATCTTGCAATTCAGGTTGAGCTGTTAGTAAACCAGTCCAATGGGTTGGTTTGGATCATCCAAATGGCTCAAAGGATTGAGAGCAAAAATCAAGCTTTGAACCAAATTAAGGCATTAGTGTGAAGGGGAA
Organism: Sapria himalayana; assembly: GCA_029783825.1. Classification (NCBI taxonomy): domain Eukaryota; kingdom Viridiplantae; phylum Streptophyta; class Magnoliopsida; order Malpighiales; family Rafflesiaceae; genus Sapria; species Sapria himalayana. The sequence goes on from JAREIK010000055.1 coordinate 550,178, forward strand.
ATAGAGGGGGATTTTCATGAGGGATGAGGGGGACCCAAAGGGTGTTAACTTGGAGAACTATGCCTGTGGAAAAATTATTGGGGCAGTGGGTGGAGACACCATTTAAAATATTTGTCTAACATTGAGTTGCAAATGAGGCATGAAAATGGTCATTATTATAGTTGCAATAAAGCAATATTTGTTTAGCCACAAATGTTAGCTACAAGAGTTATAGGTGGTAGTTTGTTTAAAGGAGGAGCTAGAAATCACTGTTGACATTGATGATGAACCTATATTTGGGAGCTATGAAGAATGGATCACATTATAACATAACTTTTCATGAACTTGGTGATAGGGTTAACAATCCCAAAAATAATGAAGCTATGAGATAAAATCAAGGATGAAGGGGTGGTAGTGATGATTTATCTATGTGTTATTTGTAATTTTATTATGGTGGAACCAGTATAAAAGAGGGGATTGAAACTTGAAAGTGGGAAAGCTATGAGCTATGGTGTAATTCTAGGCACATGGTTGACGATGAAAGGGGAGAGAGTCTGTCGAGATGTGGAGTTAGAATTGATGGCATTAATAGTCATAGAAGATTTATTGTCTTTGGTGTTGGGAAATTCTGGTATTAATCTGAGATTGTAATGGCTAGAGACCTTAGGCATTACAAATATCAATTAGAAGATCAAGGTGATGAGGGTTAACATGGGAGAAACTCGAGTGGAATTGCACGAGGATCCTAGCCTCACAAAATCTCAAGTTACATTGAAGATGATGACTAAGGTTATGGGACACAGAAGTAATAGCAGAGCTTAACCATTTAGGAGGGGAAATGAGGCTGAATTCAACTATGGTTCCAGTGGGATTTAGATTTGAACTAATGTTCTATCCAAAATCTAGAGGAAATCATTCAATGATTTGATAATGGGTTTAACTTGCCAAAAGCACTGCCATTAGTATGTGGAAAGGAGCATGCAACTATGCTTAAGGAAGGGTCTGACACTGATCAAAGTGTGATTGTATTGCTATCTCCAAATCTAAAAAGGTAAGATTGAGTGTTTAGTAGTGGAAATGCTAGTTGCTAGACTTATACAACTTAGCTATACTCCTAACCCTTGCCTAGTAATTATGAGATAAATCTATTGTTAGTTAATAATTTTGAGATTGAGTGTTTAAAGAAGGGTCTGCCATTAGTATGAGTGATGGTAAAGTTGTTAATTAATAATTTTGTATGAATTATTAGGTATTGAAACAGCTTAAGATGGTTCTTTTCCTGCAAAAAGCTTCAAGTTAAGCTCTCGCTGTTGGAGATAAAAAGAGAGGAATGAGATCTTTGGCTCGGCTTCGGTCTATTATGAAAAAAAAAGAGATGGAAAAAGCTATTGCCGTCCAGATAAAAAAAAGTACCGTGGGTTCTGGATCTAATAAGCTGGTCTCCTTGATCATACATTTTTGATTAGCATAGAAAACCTATTATATGAGTTACATGGAGTTGTAATTTTAAGAGGTGTTAAATAGATAATGCTGGGCCAACATGACTTGAATTTTGGTGGCTTAATTGAGTCATTGTGTTGTATTGAACATGATATTGGATAATGGTCACTAGCCAATCTAGTCACCACTAACTAGTGGCCACTACCCAATTGGTTAGTGGCTTTGGTTGGGTGGTAGTGTTGGCGTTGCTATGGAAACTCACACAAAATTTAATTCTTGTTTAATTTTTATAAATTAAAATATTAAAAATAAAATTGTAGTGTATTATAAATTAAAATGAAAAAAAAATTAAAACCCAAAAAAAATATATCTGTTATGAGTATTGATTTTATGGTATAAAAAATAATAATAAATTAAAAAATATTAATAATATATACTTTCGTTATCTAATATTTATGATCATTCTGTGTTTATAATATAATTTAAATTGTTATATTTGATTTTGAAGTTAGTATTATTGGTAGTCTTAATATCCGTATTATCGTCACATGAGTCATTATTTATCATCCATCCTTTTACTCTTTTTTAAATACTAATGTTTGAATCTTTTTAATTATTTAAGCATGAAAATGCTCCTATGATGTTTCCTCATAGTCTATATTTTCTATTATAAATAATATTTACAATTAAAAAAAATTGATTTTGATGTTATACTAGAAGTATTAAACGGGCTGGGTTGAGCCAAGCTGATTTATTTTTTTAGGCTCATCTGGGCTCACATGTCGTGATAGGCACTACATGCTACAGTATCGTGCCATGCTTGGCACGACATGGTTAACTAGAGAGCATACTCGACATGGCCTGTGACTTGTAATTAGCCAAGGTTTGGGCTGGGCCGGGCCGGGTATGGTCTGGCTAATTTTAGGTTAAGTTGAAATTAGGAAATTAGGGTTGCCAACACTGCACTGCCTTGTCGTTGTTGCTCATTGGGTTTTCTGGGCTGTTGCTCGTTGGGTTTGCTAGGCTATCGCTCATCAGGTATGCCAGGCCATCGCCTGTCATGTCGTTGTCCCCCTTGGCCATCGTTTTGTCGTCCATTGGGCATCGTCGCTTGTGTCATGCTCACATGTCAGGCATCTGGGTTGTACCAGGCATGACATGTGGGCTAATGATCCTTGGCGCGACACGACATGAATTATGATGAGGGTTGGAATGGTCTGGGCTTGGGTACAGTCCTCGATCATGTTATGCCGGGTTTGACATCTTTATGTTATACTAGATATTGGAGGGGCCGATGAATAATGCGTTATCTTATATAATATGAGATAAAGTAATAATTGGTACCTAAGTATTAAGATAGCTCATTTATATTTAACAATAATTTTGTTATTTGCCCTTGGCTAATTGAATGACATAGTCACTATAGATGAATATGGTGTAAATGTAGAGGTGTCAAATGGGCTGGGCCAGCTTGGCATGGCTTGAGGCATGGCCCAATTTGGTTGTGCCTAGCACGACATGGCATGAAAATGACCCATGCTAGGCATGTTCATGGCATGACTCGTGTTGTGTCGTGCCTAGGCCAACTAGGCCACATGCTAGACCAAGCACGACATGATACCATAGCCTGATTCTCCTGACTCGAACCCGACTACTCGAGGCCTGACGGATCCAAAATTTTAGTCGGGCTCGAACTTGACTTGCGATCTTTATGATCCAAGTTTGAGGCCAGAAATTTTGCCTCCACTCCATTCTAGAAGTTGAAGCTTCTGGAATGGAACTGTTCAGGTCGGTTTGATGGTTGAACTAATCTAATGGTAAAAAAAAATTCAATCTAAGTCATTGGATTTGCCTCTAATGATACTATGAGGCAGAATCCAACGACCCTAACGATTCTGCATGTTTTTTAATTTTTAAAATTTAAAAAAATAAAAAAATATTATTATTTTTAAATTATTTTTTTAATTTATAAAATCTCTCCTCTTATTCTAAGATTTATGTATTAAAAACATAAATCTTTTGTTCTTCTCTCTATCTCTCTAATTTTCTTTTTCTTAGGATTTTGGCATTTTGTATTTCGGGACTCGGATTTGGTGTGGATTGTGGTGCGCGTGCTGTGCGGATTGTGGTGCGCGTGCTGTGCGGATATAAAAAACTAAAGTTTATGTATTATGGTTTACATGTATTTTTTTGTTAATTATTTTTTATAAGTTTTAAAGTTTTAAATTTAAAATATATATTTTTTCTAATCTAGTGTCTCTCTAGTCTAAAAAATCAAAAAAAAATTAAAAAATGATAAATAGTAATTTAAATAATGAAAATGAAATTAATTATAATTTAGAAAATGAAAATTTTACGGAAAGGTTCGAGGATGTTGAAACTTAGGTTTCTTCGGTCTTCTCGACCCAAACATCCAAAAAATAAAAAATTAGAAGGATGTGTGTAGTTCGAACTCATTTTAATAAAATAAAAAAATATTAGAGGTGCTGAAGAAGATTGATATAGTACAAATATTATAAGAAAATTTTAAGCTGTAAGAGTTTGTGTGAGACTGAGTACTTTGAGATGCATGTCAAACTATGTACTATAAAATATGGTGTATTAGATTTTATGCAATCTCAACTCAGCGGTGAATTTTTTGAGGTTGGATTAAGTTCAGTCTCAAAGTTTACTCACTTCATATATTACAATGAGTTAAGGAGGAAATGCATGGCCAAACTGATCACAATGATGAGTCTTCCAATTTGATTTTCGGAGGTTCCAAGGGTAGTCAGTATCATGTAGACATATTTTTAGCCTGTATATTGTAGGATTCCTAGGTCTACATCTAAGAATGATATTAAAATATTATAAGTTAAAAAAATAAATAATAATTAATGAATTTAGAGAATATAATGGAGTGGTGTCCGTGATGTCTAATATCTTGACTATTCACGATAATGCATCTTTTGGATGCCTCACCGCTCACCATATAGATTTTAAATAAACACTGAATAAAAAAAAATTTACGATTCTCTGAGATTCTTCATTCTCATGATAGCCCAACTATTTTTAAATGCATGATAAAAATCTTTAGAGAATATAAAATTCAAAATAAAATTTTTAGTATCATATTTAATAATGTATCTGATAATAGAGTAGTAATTAATATTTTGTTAGAAATATTAGAGATGAATCATTAGGAGAGATTTTTTTATGTTAGATGTATGTATAATGTAATTAACCCGATAATACAAGCGGAAATGAAGGTGTGTGTCCCCACTTTAGAAAAATACACGTAATTTTTAAAAATTTATTCGTATGCTTCCTAGATAACATGAACTTGATAATTTCTGTTTATTTGTGAACCTTGAGAAAAAGAAATTTTAATCGGATGTGAAACACCGTTGGAATTACACATACATGATGTTGGATTAATATGTTGGATATAAATAAGTGATATTTGATTATGTCAATAGTAAGAGTGACGAACTTATTTTTGATGATATTGATTGGGCTACAAGAATTTTATTTTTTAAAATTTTTAAAGATTTCTTATGACATGATGAACACATGTTCGTTATTTTATATTTACACGACTTGCATTGTATTCGGGTACATATGTAATATTAGTAGCATGTTTAGGAAGTATTGAGATGACCTGACACTTTGTGATATAATTGTAGAGATGGAAACCAAATGTTTAAAGTACTAATCAATTGTTTCATTTCTTTATTAATTGGTTGCTTGTATGGACCTTAGGGTTAATAAAAAATGGGTAGAGAATATTTTAATTTACATTTACTCATGCATGAATCTTGAAGATTCACTTGAAGGGTTCATTAATGAGAAGTTAACTGAGCTTTTTACATACAATGATATTAGATATGGTAGTAATATTAGTGAGACTATGAGTACGAACATAGATACAATATTCAGAGATAATGACTTCTCCGTATAGTTAGCGAGGGGAAAAAGACGATGTGGTTTATATAATAGGTGTGAGTTGTCTCGATACTTAGATATTAATTACTGCTCAATTCTATTATATTCTGATACTAAGAATTTTGATATATTACCGTGATGAAAATCATTTGAGTCAATCTTTCTTGTGTTATCTAAAATATCACGAGATCTACTACCTCTTCCGATGTCGAGCATAAAGGTGCCCGACCCGAGGCATGACATGGTTTGGTGGTGCTAGGCCCTGCATGGCATCGGAATGACCCGTGCCCATGCTTGTGCCGATTCTGTTCAAGGCACGGCTCATGCCGTGCCATGTCGAGGCTAATTGGGACTTGTGCTTGGCAAGACACGACTTTGTATCGAGGCTAGTGGGCATGGTTACTCGGCACGAGCCTAGAATTGTTTCTATCCCCCAATGGATCTAAAAATTTCATCGGGGGGTCAAGCCCCAAACTGGACCCAAGATGTATTTGACCCAAGTCTGAGTCCACCTCCAATGATAAAATTAAAAAAAAAATGGAATGTAAGTCATTAGATTTCGCCTCTAATGACTATGAGGCAGAATCCGACGGACCAGATGATTCTGCCCCAAATTAATCATTAAAAATTGGAAAAAAAAATCAAAAAATAACTTTTTAAATTTTTTTTTATTAATCTATAAAATTCCTCCTTTCCCTCTCTTTAAGATTTTTGTTTTTCAAAAATATAAATCATCTCAATTCTCATTCTCTCTCTCTCCCTCCTAAATTTCTTTCTCTCGGAAATTGGGATTTTGGCTCGATTTTTTGGGACTCACAACTTGGGCTTGGTTTTGGTTGGTGTTTGGACTTTGGATTTGTGGTGTGCGTGCATTATGTTGTTTTATGGGTATTTCATATTTTTTAATTAGTTAATTCTTAATTGTTATCTAATTTTAAAATTTAATTGGTCTTTCACTATCTCTCTCTACTCTCTAGTCTAAAAAAATTTATAAAATGATAAATAATAATTTAAATAATGAAAATAAAATCAATTTTAATTTAGAAAATAAAAATCCCACTAAAAAATTTCAAGACTGCCAAAACATTATTTCTTATGGTTATGTCGACCTAAAAATTTAAAAAACAAAAAATTAGAAGGACTTCAGTAGTTTGGACTTACTTTAATATAATAAAATAAAAAAAAATTTAGAAATACCGAATAAGAATCAACACAGTACAAATATTGTAATAAAATTTTAAGAGTTAAGAGCTTGTGTGATACTGTGCACTTCAAAAGACATGCCGAACTATGCACCAAAAAATATGGTGCATTAGAAATTAGGCAAACACAATTCAGTGGTGGGTTTTTTGAGGCTAGATTCAGTTTATTTGCAAAATTTATTTCCTTCATATACTACAATGAGTTTAGGAGGGAAGACATGACCAAATTGATCATCACGATGAGTTTTTTGATTAGATTTTTGGAGGACCTAAGGATAGTCAGTATCATGTAGATATATTTCTAGTCTGTATATTATGAGATTCCTAGGTCCACATCTAAGAATGACATACTAAAATATTATTAGTTAGAAAAATAAATAATAATTAATGAATTTAGGAAATATAGTAGAGTGATGTCCGTGACATTCGATATCTAGATTAATCATGATGATGCATCTTATGCATGTCTCACCGCTTATTATATAGATTCAAAATGGACTCTAAATAAAAAAAATTTAGGATTCTCTGAGATTCTCCATTTTCATGATGATCCATCTATTTTTGAGTGTTTGATGAAGATCTTTAAAGAATATACAATATAAAATAAAATATTTTGTATCTCATTTGATAGTGCATCTAATAATGAAGTATCAATTAATATGTTTGTTAGGAATATTAGAGACATATCATTAAAAAAGATTTTTCACGTTAGATGCATGTGTCACGTGATTAACTTGATTTTACAAGTGGGAATGAATGTGTATGTTCTTATTTTAGAAAATATATGTAATTCACAAAAATACATTTGCATGCCTCGCAGACAATATGAGTTCAATAGTCTTTATTTGTCTGCAAATTTTATGAAGAAATTTTAATTAGATGTGAGATACTGTTAGAATTACACTTATATGATGTTGGAGTTATGTGTTGGATACGAACACGTGATATCTGACTACGTCAAAAGTAAGAGTGACGAACTTATTATCGATGACATTGACTGGGTTAGAGGAATTTTATTTATGAAAATTTTAAAGATTCTTTATGATACGACGAACATGTGTTCGTCGATTTATACTCACACGACATGCATTGCACTCAGGTACATATGTAACATTAGTAGTATCTTTAGGAAGTATCGAGTTGACTCGATACTTAGTCATATGGTTGTAGAGATGAAAACCAAGTTTTTAAAGTACTAGTTCATCAATTCATTTCTTATTGTTTGGCTGCTTGCATTGATCATAGGGTTAAGGTGAAATGAGTAGATAATATTTGACTTACATTTCCTCGTGCATGAACTCGGAAGATCCACTTAAAGGGTTCATTCACGAGAAGTTTACTGAGCTTTTTACATACTATGATACTTGATATGGTGGTAGTAGTAGTGAGACTCCGAGTATAGACATGAATATCATATATGTAGATGACGACTTTTTTATTCAATTAACAAGAGAGAAATGACGAGATAAACCATTGAATAGGAGCTAGATGTATAGGTATTTAAATATTGATTATTACTTAATTTCATCACATTCAAGTACTAAAGATCTTGATATATTATAGTGGTGAAAATCATACGAGTTCATATTTTTCGTACTATTTAAGATAACATAAGATCTACTGACTTATCCAATGTCGAGCGTAGTATGAGAGTTTGTTTTTTTTGTTGTAGTAAATGTGATTTCGAATAGGAGATTGAGATTATGTCCTTATATTGTTGAGACTTTAACATGCATGAAAGATTGAGAGGATTCGAGCTTGGGCATCCATGTTCATGTTAGAATTGCAACAAAAGGGAAGAGTTGATTGCTGATGATTATTCATATGATAATAATTTTGATATTGAGGATGATAATGATATAATGATGGACGATTGATGACATTGTCACTTGATGTCTAATGGTTGATGATTTTTGGATTGTGATACTTATGTTATCCTTATATCTGATTTTGATTTTTGATTTCAAAGTACTTATTTTTATTTATATTGTATTTGGTCTGGTTTGGTTTGATTTAGTTTTATTATTTATGTTTCAGACTTGCCGTGTTTTTTAAATTTTTAGTTGTGAGTGATGCTTGAAAGTTGAAACTTGAATATTTATTTTTTTTTATTTTCAAATTGATTTGATTTAAAATTTTATTTATATTTAATTTTTATTATTTTATTAATTTATATCTAAATTCTAATTATAATTACTAAAAAGTAAAAATAATTAATATAAAAAAAACTTTTAAAATATTAAAAATTTACAATTTATAATTTACAATTAAAAAATTTTTAAACATAAACAAATTAATTATTACATAGAAAAATAACATAATTTAAAAAAATTATTAAATTTTAAAAATTGACTCGTATGGGCTTGATCCGACATGTTATTTTAACCTATTGGCCCTATGGATGTGTCTGGCCAGGCCCGGTATCCCGGTTGGGTGGTCTAAAACTGTTCTGTCCAGTCCGGCCCATTTGACACATTTTGTCTAGCATAATATCAGAATATACTTTTTTTATTATAGTGAATGTGATTTTGAATAGGATGTTGAGATTATGTTCAGATATTGTTGAGACTTTAGTATATATGAAGAATTGAAAGTATTCGAACTTTGACATCTAGAATCATGTTGAGACTTTAGTATGTATGTATGAAGAGTTGATTGTTGATGATGATTCGTGTGATATTAATAGTGAGGATGATATGATGATGATGATATAGAGGATTGACGATTGAGACCTAGATGTCTGATATTTTATTTTTGATTTTCTCATTTATATTAGATTTGTTTTTGTTTAATTTTTGTTTGTGATATTACTTTGAGTTTGTGCGCGTCTTTGTGGATTTATACTTGAAACTTGAATATTATTTTTTTATGAATTTTTATTTTGCATTGATTTTTAATTTTTATTTATTTTTAAGTTTTAATATTTTATTAATTCACACACTTACACTGATACACATCTAGTTTTAAAATTTAAGTTGTTTATTATAATAAATAAACTTAATGTTTTATTTATTTTAATAAAATAAAAATTTAAATAACAGTTAACTTTAACTAATTATTAAAAACAATAACAAAAACTTTTAAAGAATTAAAAATATATAAATATTAACTAATTTGAAAAAAAATTTAAATTTATTAAAAAATAAAAATAGGCCCATACAGGCCAAACTTAGCTTGTGTGGGCTGACCCGGCATGGTTCTTTACTTGCTTGGCCGTGCTAGGTCTAGCCTGATGAAATCTTGTTGGGCCAGGCACGGCCTTGTGGCCCGGTTGGGCTACCTAAAATTGGTTTGGACCGACCTATTTATCATCATTATGTATATGTTTGTACTTGAAAGTTTATTAACACTATCATATCTAATATTATAATATGTAAGTATATTATCTAATTTTTCATTAATTTAATTATCTAGTTTTTTTATTGGCTCATGCAAACACATGTTTTCAATATATTTTTAAATTTTTTTTATTAAAATTCTAGGATTCATATAAATAATGAAGTAATAAAGAGATTACATGTATGATTAATATTTTAAATATTAATTTATATTTCAATAATTATGATATTAAAATTAACATATTTTTATACTTATTAAATATATTACGAATATTACATATATATTTTGGTGTAATACAAGTGATGGGAGCAGACACAGACAACTATATATTTGTTACATCATAAAAAATTTTTAAAAATTTTAATAAAATTTCTTATAATTTGAATAATCAATAATAAATTTGTGACTCTTACTATTATTATAATTTTATATTATATATTGGTAGTCAATATATAACCCTATATTTGGTAGATATAATTTTAATAATGTTTGATTTTTGTTTCAAATTTTTTTAAGTTTATTGATAAACATAAAGTATAGAATTTTTATTATTTGCAAGGTGCCTTAATATATTTGTTAGTTACTTTCTTATATTTTGTATTTTGGAGACTAATTTTTATTTTAGTTTATACTATTAGATTATTTATGTAATACATCGGGGTGTCAAACGTGTTGAATTGGGTTAAATGATTTCGAATTTAATGGGTGACGGGTGAAAACACGTAAACTCATATACGACACGTTTAATAAATGAATAAAAAATTGAAACACAAATACAAATTATTTAATAAACGGGTAACACGATACGACTCATTTAACACGTCTACTTTTAATGGGTTGGGTTGGGTCGGATTAACACGATAAATCACTCATTTGACTTATTTACCTATTTATCACACATCATTTTTTCATTTGTTTAAACGGGTAAATAAGATATAAATAGGTTAACATGTCTCACCCGAACATGACCCATTTATTAAATGTGTTAAATAAGTTGATCCGTTTATCACCCGAACCCATTTAAGTCTCACCCAAACCCTTTAATCAGTGATTAATCATTTTGGTTAATTGTGTCGTGTTGAATTTTGATAGGCTTAGTAATATATATCTATTATGAAAAATATTGCCCAAGGAGTCATTTCTAATGATTGAGATGAATATGTTAATAGAAAAATTATAATTTGAAGTATTATCGAATATAATATAAAAAATTTTATTTTGATTGTTATATTAGTTAAATATCCTAATCAAATATTATATATGGTAGGGTTTCATGCGAATGAAGAATTTCATGAATTTTTAAAATTTCTTTATTAGGTTCATTTAGAATCAATATAATAGGTAACGAAACATGTAAATAAAGTATCATTATGACAAGTCTAAATGTTGAATATCATAAACATCAATTAAACATCATTTAATTATATTTAAAATATTTTATTATATTATCTTTAATTATAAATTTAAGAATTCTCAAATAATTATGTTGGAAGTAAATTTGTATTATATTAATTATTTTAAAATATTTTGAAAATTTAATCCAAAAAGATATGCTAGTAAATAATTTTGTTATATTTTCTCTCAAATTCTTTATGGTAAATGATGAGGATTAATAAATTTAAAATTATTTTAATTTTAAGATTTTATAATTAAGTTGAGTTTGCCCAAAAATTAATATATCATTTTTTAACATATTGATTAATATTTTTTAAGGCAATTAGTATTATTATGTTAAAAGTAATTTATTACATTATTTTTTTAATTTAAAATATTTTATTATATTATTTTTACTAATACATCTAGGGATTCTACGATAATTATGTTGAAAGTATGATTGTATTATTTTAATTATTTAAGGATATTCTAATTATTTAATCAAAAAAGACATGTAATTAATTAATTTTGCTATATATTTTTTAAATTTTATGTTAAATGAAATAATTATTGAATTTAAAATTAATTTAATATCAAAGATTATGCCTCTAAGTTAAGATTTATCCGAAATTTAATATATTATATTTTTAGTGTATTGATTAATATATTTCTTAATTTAGTTAGTATCATTAATATTTTTACATTTATATATTTTTTATTATATATATACTGTTTTGAATTTTGTCGGACATCATTAATATATATATATATATTTGTTTATATTAAAGTGAATATTGGTTATTGAAATTTTTATATTTTAGGATTTAGGCAAATGAATAGAGTTTATGGGTCTGAGAGAGAACTTAGTTTTAGTTTTTGTTTTTTTATTTGGTTGGATTATTAGTATTATCAATATTTAGTTTGATTTATTTTTATTTAATTTATTATTTAATTTTTTTATGAATAAAAGAGAAGAAGAAAGTGTGAAATGATTTTTATTTTTTAATTTTTTCTTAATTTATTTATTGATATAAAAATTACTAAATAATATTAATTAATTTAAAAATAATATAATTGTAATATATACTTTAATTTTATATGTACACTATATATTTTTAATGTTCTAAATTTTGTATTATTGTGTTTGAAAGTTGTAATTATCATAAAATCTTTTATCATCAATATTTTGTCTAATAAAAATTATGATTTTATTTTAAAAAATTGACTCGATTACATTACATTATTATTTTTAGACTGAGGAGGGGAGAAAAAAGAAGCGTACAGATTAATTATTAAAAATATATTAATAAGGTATTTATAGAAAATTTTGTCTATTAAAGAATATATATATATTTAATAATTTTTAGGTCAGAAATCTGACATAAAGTAGATCTTACGAGTATTTCTTTGGTTATAATTGATTTATGTAGTTGTGATCTTATTCTTTAATAGACAATATATTAAAGATTTATGTAATTATAATTGATTTTTTTAGGTCAGATTAACTATATTCATAAATCATGATTCTATTTTTTAGTCACGACATATATTTTTTAACCATTGAGCTTATTTTTATAGTCTTGACCTTAATTTGTTAGTTTATCTTATCTTTATATCTTGGCTATATTTATTAGGTTGTGATATCATTTTTAGTTGTGATATCATTTTTAGTTGTGATAACATTTTGTGCATTGTGGTAGTAATTCTTATTTACAACATGTCTTAGAGCATCTCCAATTATACTTGACAAAATAGCTATTCAAAATATATTTAAATATTAAATTCATTAATTTAGCTAGCAAATTTTTAAAATATACACCAACCATACTTTTTATTTTACACATAACTTCCAATAATTTTAAAAAGTCAAAACATATATAAAGAGAGAGATAAAGAGAAAAAAAGGGAAAGAAAATTTAGAGAGCTCAATGGTTCTCCAAGTTTGTTGAGCCATTTGATTAAACTAAAAAATAGAAAGTGAAATAGGGAGTGTGTTGAAGAAGATTTTTTGTGTTTGGTTAGCTAAAATAGCTAAAAGTGAATATATAGCTAATCCGTTGGAGATGCTCTTAGTCATGACACTTTGTCAGTTGTAATAATTTTTAGTCAAGATAGCATATCCAAAAGGAAAGGGGAATCAAAGGTCTCTCTATCGAGAATACTTTGATAAAGTCATTTGGCAGCTGACAATATCATTTGAAGGCAACATAGATAGCATAATCCTAGGAGGTTCTACTAGCAGGAATATCTTGAGATGCATAAGATTTCAACAATAATAATATTAATCTGTAATCATATTTGTAAATAAATATTGTATATAAACTTTATTTTAATTTTTTTCCAATGCTAGGCTAGATCTTTGCTTAGAATTGATGTATAATTTGTGGATGGTAATTTTTGAATTATGATTTTTGTGAAAATATAGATTGAATTTTTGTTCATTTTCTTAAGAATTATGTAAAATCTTAGCTTTTGCCAAAATGTATACAGCCTACTATACATAATAAGTCGTAATTTAATGATTAATTACCTTTATCATCTAATATATTTTGTTACCACATCCATGCATGTTTTTTTTTTGGAATGTGATAGATAAAGAAAGCATATGTTTGTGATTCTTAGAAGTATGATAGACTATAAGAGAATATGTGCTGGAACCTTATATATGGATTGTTGGGAACAAGCTTTTACATATAAGGCTATAGATATTCATCGTGTTGACTGTGACAGGCAATCGATGAAAGGTCCAAATGCTATCCAAATTATTTGGCTATCCAAGATATTGTATGGTTTTTTTAATGACTGTTACTAATTAATAAGAAAACATCTTTTAGGCACTCACCCTGATAGGTGACAATATGTGCTTATAGCATGAATAATATAAATATTCGCATGCTAATGATCTACATTAACTATTCTCATCCTAATGATAATATGAGTATGAAAAGTGTGACCAATAATAATTGAGATAACATACTTTCTAATCAATGAATCAACAAATAGCATACTATATGCTCATTAAGGCTGAATAAAAACAATTTTTATGTGCACAAAAGTATATTAATTTGAGTTCTCTTTGAAGTGAACACCTATTATAAGCTAAACAATAATTTTTTATTATTTCAAACCAAACATATTAATTTTTGTCGGTTTGATATTTAAACTTTAAGTGTTTACTTTATTACTTGTTAGATGTGTATATTTGTAATTATATTTCATGTGAATAAAATTTCGCTCAAACATCTATATCAAGGAGTGATAGCTTGTCTCACTTTTTTTTTTTTGATATACTTATTTTGTCTGTGACCAATCTCAAAGATGATGAAATCTAAAATTCTGAAATGTTTTTCGTGAATACTTGATTACTCAAAATTGCTGCTAGCATTTTTTATTTGAGAATACGTGATTTTAGTATGTGTGAATGTTATTTTTTTGATTACGATTTATTTTTCAACAAGTCTAGAATCAGTGTGAATATAGATGTTAATGTTATATCTGGAATAATTATTCTTTTTATGTTACTTGTAGTTTTGCATTAATCATCAATTAATAAAAAGAAGTATCTATCAATAACATTTGAGTATATTGGTATATGGTGTAATGTTATTCCCATGTAGTCATCATATCTAATAATAAATTCAAGTCATCTTGATTTTAAAGAAAGTGAAATTTTTTAGGTAGAAAGATTTTTAGTCTAAGATGACATAATCTCTTAGGTCAGAGAGTTGATCGTCCAAGACTTTGAGTCTATATCATAAGATAGAAATATATACAATTTACTTAAACCAAAGATAAACCTACTGATGACCCAGATGATTATGTAATATGTTACTCTGATGCTTAATCTTTTGATTGTTCACCGCAAGAGGTGTTAAATCTTTAATATTATATTTTATAGGTTTTGTCATATTTGTATTTTTTTAATTAATTTTTTATTATGTTTTTTGATGATGGTAGAATACTAAGATTTTTTCTAAGATATTATTTCATCAATGATAATATAAGGTGATAATGCAAAAGATGCACACCCTTAACTATAATAGGAATTGAAAACTAATTTCATATTCATTAGGGAAATTTATTGTTTGTTATACATAAGGGTTAATTGTAAAGACAGATCTAGATGGAAAAATAAATCGGCATAAAGCGAGACTTGTAAAAGATCATTATAGTCTAGATATTTAGTGTGTACTATTAGTACGCTTACTTTCCAATGACCAAAGTGATATGAATAAGAACTTTTATTTCTATTGCACTATCTTATAGCTGAATGATATATTAATTAAATATAAAGAATAAATTGATTCATCATAATATTGAGGTGTATATGGAGCAACTATCTAAGTTATAAATAATATAATAATTTTTTTTGTAAATTATGAAAGATCTTGCATGGCTCGAAGCCATCATTAATAATTTGATTTGCGAGATTTTTATAAATAATTATTTCATTTAGTTTATACAGTGTATTATTATTTTTTATTTATTTTTTTGGAGGAGTTTTGATGTTATAATTTTATCATTCATGTGAGTAGATATCATTTTGATTAAGAGAGATAATAAGATGAAGATCTTCTATCTCAATAAATACCTTTTTATCATAATTTCAAATAAAAGATTTTAGGATATTCATTTTTTTTGTCATAATTGAGGTTTATTTTATGATGGATATTATTTTGTTATAGAAGGAATATATATTTGGTATTATTGTAAATATTTATTTTTCTGATTATATTTTAGTAGATATCCTTATTTATCTATGTGCTATATAAGATGTAAATATTTATTTTGAGATTTAGTATAACTATATAATATATAGTTATGATATTAACTACATGTGAATTCAATTGAAGTAAACCTATAGGAAAGGTTTCCGAGGACTATATATTATTTTCATTTCTTTTAAGTTTTAATTTAAGATTCGTGATATGTATATCACAACTTGTAGGGAACGTGAATTTTTAGTTTATTTTTTATTATTATTATTTTAAAGAGTATTCAACATGTGACATGCATTAAATCATATATATATATATATGTATGATTTATGTATTCAAAGGTAAGTTTTTTTGACATTAATACAATTTTTTATTAAGTACTAATATTATCTATTTTTGAGTGTCTATAATATACTTTTTGAACTAACACTTTTTATGTATTTATTTGTTGTTATACTTGGACCTACATGCATTTGAGTATTGTGTTGTTGTCAACTACTTGTGAACTTGTTGGTCACATTAGAATGATATTACCAAGGAGTTTATTGAATTGCAAGCTAAAATACAATATGAAAAATATTCAAAAACTAAATTATGAATGTGAACAAGAGAAATTCTTATATAATGAGTTTGTCAGATTGGAGCGTAATATAAATTGAGTGTTTTCATCCATAATGTAGAAAAAAAAATAAACACATTTATAATTTCTAATATTCTTCAAGTTGGTGTGTAAGATTTGCAAGACATTTTTAAAGATATCCATTAGTTGTTATGTTGTGGGAATATAAGATATAGATACTAGATAGTAATGATCCTATTGTGTAAATTTTCAATGTGGTAGTTCACCTCTAAATATGATTTATTTGTGAAATATTAGATACAATATTATATATCTTATTACCAGATTATAATGATAAAGAGTAATAAAAGAAGAGAATATATATCCAATTTCTTAGAGTAGGTGCATGATCCGAAGTATTATAGGTGTCTATCATCATTGGCATTAACTATGTCTTTGTGCTAGAACTAAATAATTGTATGTTTTTAAAAGATGAGATTATCTCTAAAAAATTTTAAACATATTGTTGTTCTTCTATTAGCATAAGTTATTGCTCAATTAGGATTTCTGTCCTTAATTAATTGCAAATGTTCGTGATTATCAAAAAAAATTTTAAGTTTGTAAAGATTTTTTTCATCTTAGTATGTAGAGAGTTATGTCCTTGTGAATATGCCAAAAAAATTAAGAAATAACTATTTATATTAATTGTCTAAGTTAAATGAATATTTAATCTTTTATATCATATATATATTTTAGTAGAATTAAATGGACGAGTCATATCATATGAGAAATCAATATATGGATCAATATGAATATATATTGTAGTACAATCTAAAATATCAAACTATATAAAAATATTAATTGTATACCATCTTTGTGATAAAATAATATATTTTCTAGAATATATTATTTTTATCTTAAGAAAATATACAAGTCTTTCAAGATTTTTTGTTTGAAATTATGAATGAAGTTGTTTATTAGGTTTGAAAATTTCTAACTTATTATCTTTCATGATTTGAATATCATCTATATACATAATAAGTAAGATAACCATTCCTAAAATATTAATTATGTAAATCAAATGAAATAATTATTTGTGAAAATCTTATAAATTAAACTTTTGGTGATTATTTTAAATTAGATAATATTTTTTGTAATCTATAAATTATATTTATTTCTGATGCTTGAAATTCATGTGATTGTATTAGATATATCTTCTTATTATGTTTATCATGAAGAAATATATTTTTTATGTATATTTAGTATATATTTTATCCATGTGATGTTGTTAGTGAAGTAATAATTTAGTTGAATATTATTTTGTATATTAGAGAAAGTATTATGCTAATCAATCTCATTTGCTTGTGTGAATTTTCTTGCAAATTTTGTTTTAAGATAATTTATTTTTTTATCAAAATTTATTTTCACATCAAATAATTTCTTGTAATCAACAACATAACTTTTATTTAATTGTGGTGTTGTTTGTGGGTCTCATTCTAGGTGAGATGTTTCATAAGAAGAATTAATCTGACTCTTTAATAAATGTTTTATGATCAGAGTAGTGTTTATTGCATTACACATGAATTTTTTTTTGATTGTATTCTAAGTAATACTATATTTAACATTTCTAACTTGACTATCAATTTTTTTTTATCGAAGATCTTTTATGTTTTGTTATCTTTTTAATATATTATTTTACTATATTCTTGTTTATTTCTTTTTTCATTATTGCTTCAACTATATTTGTACTTTGAGCTTTTTCTGCATTGGATGTTAAGATTTTAATGAATATTATGACTCATTCTTCTGTGCTGGATTGTTGTTTTTCTTCATGGATTTTTATTGTTGTGACACTAAGTTTGGTTGAGGCTTTATCTTTAAGCTTTTATTTGTCATTTTTTTTTATAATTACTAAGTCATTGATGCTGAGGCTTGAGTGAAGCCACAACTTTTCTTTGAAAATTTTCTTGTCATTTTTATTTTGTATATGCAAAGTCAGAGCATTGTATATAGACGTGGTCTAGTCTATAAGTTTTCGATGAACTAATTCATTATGTATGTCCAAAATTATGATATTAGGCATAATCCTAATTTTATCTTTATGCTTTTCCTAATAATTTTCATTCTATAACACCAAAGGCATGTTACAGTGCACTAACAATGACTTTTTTAGAGATTTTCTTGGTCATTTTTGTTATGTAGCATTAAAGTCATAACATTGTGCATAACCATTATATTGTCTTTAATTGATTCTTCCATAATTTTTATATAAGGCTTATTTTTCTCTATTAATTCCTTAGTTTTCTTAGAGTTATCAATTTAAAATTTCTTAGAGGTTACAATTTTAAAGAATATTGCAATCTCAAACTAGTTAATCTCTTCTATTTTTTTCATTTTCACAGTTACAATATAATTTGTTTTCTTTGTATTTATCATTATCAAGTTAGTAGTCTTGTATACAATTATTGATTCGCTAATATCTTATTTTTTTATTATCTAGATCTTGTAAGTCTTTGTAAATGTTAAACTTTACGTATTTTTTAGCAACATAAAAAATATTTTTTTTTGATATCGATAATGGCTTGTTCTTTGGCCAAAAGTAGTCATCCTAATATTAAATATAACTAGTCTCCCATATCTAATACAACTAAATATGTTGGAAAGATAAACACGCGCATATTGATTAATACATTTTTGATGATTTTAACTATGTGCTTCATTGCTCAATTCATCGACTAGAGTGAGAAAAATATTGAAATAATCTTATTGAGATTCAATCTTCAAGTGATTTGTAAGGGCATAAAGTTGATACTTGATCTATAGTCATATTTATGATAGTAGAATTTATAGTAGAATTATGTTTTTTGAGAAAATCGCAATGTTTTCACTTAAATTTTTCGAATCATCTTGTTCTAAGTATCTGTATAACTTCTAAGCCATGACTTTTGACAAAGTTATGGCTCAATTATCCTCAAAGTAACATAATCTTTTTATTTTGAAAGCCTTCATGATTCCTACATGCTTCTATGTAATATTAATTAATATTTCTTTGGAATTATTTTCGTATTACTTTACAATATGTTGAATCCCATTTCTTTCATTTATCATGCTAATTTATTGAGATAAAGCTTTATATTTCTCATTATCGAACTTGTTTCTTTAATTCATGCTTCATGTATTCACTTCCAATTATTTTGGTTATCTTTTTATTTAATTCTACTAAGATAGTTTGCATATCTTCTTTCAAAATTGACTTCTCTTCTCTTCGTAAAAGTTAACAATTAAAACATGAGACTTCATAAATAGTGTAACTCACTATATTATTTTTAATATTTCTTAAAGATGACCTGACATTCTGCAGTCCATTCCAGTATTCTTTATATGAAAATTTTTAATGATATCTCATATTCGGTTGATAATGAATTAGAAAATTATTATTGGGTCAAAATATATACATTTTGATTTGTGTTTGATTGAGTTCTTCTAATGTATAAATGAGATTCAAGTCCACTGATATATGTAGATTTAAAATGATGATCTTGCCTGATATTCTTCTAATTTCTTTTTAAGTGTTATTCTTCATTAAAAAAGATTATATCTTCATTTCAATGGCATTGAATTGATCTTACTCTAAATTTTAGCTTGTGTTTTATAAAATGAGTGATTCATTGGAGTATTATAGTTATTTTTTGTTAGTTCCTCAAATAAATAATAATATGTTTCTTTTGGTAATTTATTCATAAATCATAATTGATCACTAGTGGTCGTATCAACTGTGTACCTCATCATATAATTCAATCAATTCTAGTAGATTTGAGCTTCGGATGTCAACTCAAATTTATATTGAGATATCTACGCAACAATTCTTTAAAAGTCTAAAATATCATATATATTCTTATGTTCATTTTGTTAAAATTAGCTTATCATGCTTTGTAATTGAGATGTAATTGAGATGTAATTTGAGGTGTAATGAATTTTAGTGTGAAATGTTGTTAGTAATTAATCCAAACTCTCAATGGTAAATATTGCAACAAACTTTATACCTTATTATTGAATGAAAAAGAAAATAAACATAACCTCAAAGATATTATAACATGTATATTAGCGTCCTATATGTTCTTTCGTTGTATTTTTGTTGTTGTTGAACTATAATTATGAGACTTAACATCAACTTAAAAGTAATTAGCTTCAACTAGTTGTAATTGAATATTTGAATAACTATTCATTATCACATGTTTTGTTAATGTTAGTGTCTTTCATTGATTTTTTATCAGCTTTTTGTCTGATAATAACTTTTCTAATTTTTTTTATTTTTGGGTATAGAGGGAACAAGTTAGTCCTAGAGCTCTTGTCTATGTTAGTTTGCTAAATAAAGAAACAAAAGTATGAAGAATATAAGTAATAACTAAAATATAACTATTCACTTTCAAATAAGTTAATAATACTTAAAATAGAATCTAGAATATTTATCAAATTTAATGTTATTTAAACTTTTAAAAAGAATTATCTTTTTATAAGGATATTTATGATAGTTTACTGTGAGTAATCAAATTAAATAAATCTTAGTAATGATATCAAAATTTGTCATGATTTTCTTATGATGTCTAATTCAATCAGTTAGGTGTTATCTTAAAAGTTAGTTAAAGAAAATGTCTCATAAATAGAGATTTGCAAATGCTTGTGTTATACTAGTAAAATAGACTTACATCTAGAATGAATATCAATTTCATACAGATTTTATTGGTAGTTCATTTATTCAATAGTGAGTTGATTCTTTTTCAGTAGAATGTATACTTGAATTCTTAGATAATATTAGATAAATGAATTTATTTATATAATCTATGTGTTAATTTTTAAGTTGCTTGACTTACATTATATTTGGATATAGAATAAAGATTGAAGTATTGTGTAATGATTTTTTATGCTAATATCATATAAGATGGTTGTCATCATTAAGTTCAACTTAGTGGTGGTATTCTAATAGTTATCTTATTAGTATGTTATCATTAAGATAATAATTAATATTTGATTGAAGGTCATTCATAATAACAAATCTTTTAGGTGATTTTGTAAATTATCTTTCTTGGTTATTTTGTATGCACATTTTTTTTCCGACATAAAAACTAAAGATTAATATAATTAGTAAGCATTTATATTTTTGATTTTGTAAGTGCTATACTCAGATAATTAATTTATGCTTCCTTCATGCTTTACCAATGATAATTATACAAGTAAAAACAACTTATAAGAGCTTTTATCATCTTGTAAGTTACAACATATTCACATATGTCCTAATGATTACCTATCACTGTCCTACAAACAATGATTCTAAAAATTTTTGTGACTTTGTAATGTTTAATAATTTTGTTGGTTAGACAATGTTTCAAATATTTATTAATGAAAATATCTTGTCAATAAAGATTCGTAAGTGCATGCATCATAGAAGTAGTAAAATAAAATTTTGTTCATCTATAGATCTCACACGTATTATTATGGTAGTTTGATTTTTTAATAGTGAGATAATTCATATTAGTAAAATGATTATTTAGATAATCATACAATTAATAAATTTATGAGTTTATTCATTTAATTTATGTGATGATTTTTAAGTTACTTGATTTATATTATTTTTAGAGACAATAAAAATTGAAATGTTGTGTAATAACTTCTTAACCTAACATTATGTAAGGTAGTTCTTACTATTGAGTCCATTCCAATGGTGATCGTTTTATACATATTTCAGTCATTACCAAAATAATAATTAATCTTTGTTCAAGGATCATTCATAATTTTAAATATTTTAGATAACTTTGTCAACTGTCCCTAATGATTGTTTCGTATGCACACTCATATTTATTGTCTTCATGTATCATAATGATTAAAGATTAATATAATATGTAAGTTTGTGTACTTTTAGCTTCTTAAGTATTATATTCACATAATTATCATATATTTTTCTCAAGTTTCAGCTATAGGAATCATACAAGTAAAATCAACTCACAAGGATTATTACAATCTTGTGAGTCACAACATACCCCCATGTATGTCTAGAAGATTATACGTTGCTAACTTCCTTGTTGATGATGTGACTCATACATCAAATATGAATCTTTTAGGATAATTAAGAATATTTTATTTACTATCCATTCAAATCAAAAGTATTTATATTTTTGATTGTAATTATTATCCTCGTGATAATTAACATTCCCAAAATTTAAGGTTCAATATATAAGTTTATCTTAAATATTGTAGTCGAAAGGATAATTACTTCTTTCATATTGTATGTGTGATATATTCTTGTAGGTTATTTGTCATCGTTTACTATGAATATTTTACACAAATTTATTAATAGTTAAAAATTTTTAGTTTAAGTTATTTTTATTTCTCACCTATCTATATTCATAACACAAAATAAATCAAATTTAGTTATTTATAAATAAAAATAATGTTGCATCATATATATTAATTTAGACAAATGATAGACTCATACTTTTTTGGTAAAATTCACTAATCAACCATAGAGTGTGGGGTTTGAGAGTTGCAGTCTCCAATTTTTAGTATCCCAAAACTTGTGACATTAAATAAATATCATATTATTGGCTTAACTATTTTTGGCTCTATAATATTCTGTAACTTAATAGATATGATTTTGTAAAAAGACATAGATTCTAATTTGAGATTATGAGGCATATTAAGAATATAATTATGATAATTAGACTTAGATACGACCTTTAGTATCTGTGAGGTACTTTGTTGTTGCATCATACAATTATTATTGTAGTCATTTTAATTTTAAGAGATAAATATGATTGTGATTTCATGATAATATAAGTCATTTAGAATGTGGTTACATAATGGAATGATTATGCTAATAAATTGATAGTGTCATGATATATAAAGATTGTCATGATCTTTTAAGTAAAGTTTTTATCAAAAATGCATATTAAAATTTTATAAGTTTTTTTGTATTGCTCTCTTAGCTAAATATTTTTAAAATCTAATTAAATTTATGATTATTTATCAAAAATTATTAAAACTCAAAAGTCATGAAATTAATGTTTAATTCTTTTAAATTCATATCTACGCAACATCATATAACACTAAAATACACATGAATTTTTAGTAGTTTGAATACCAAACAGTATCTCATCAATTTGTTTCTACATTTCTTTTTGATATTGTTTCTCATTTTGTTGCAGATTTTCTTATCTTACATACTCTAAATTTGTATGTTTTTTCACATTTGGATTTGACAACATAATCTATGTTATGCAAAATATTTATATCATAACTTAATAAATTAATTTGAAAATAGCAACTTCTTATTGTTGATAAGCTATCATTTCTTTGACAATTTTTTTTTTGTCATTTGGGGGTATAAACTTACTAAAAAATATATTCATCCTTTTCTCCATTGTTATCAATCTAGTCAACTCTAAAATTCTAACATTTTTTTTTTACTCTCTTTTATTTGAAGTTTGATAATTATTTTTAGATAGATTTTGAAATGAAAATAATAAGTCTGCTCAAGTGATATGTTTATTATTGAACAAAATGAAGTTGTATTAACCATACATCTTGTCATATAATTCAACCTATTATAAAATATCTAGGAATTGAATAATAGCTCAAATCCATGTTGAGCATCTTCTTAGAAGATTTTTAAATTAGTCTTAAACATTATATAAAGTATTCTGTTTATTTTGTTTGAACTGACTATTCCTCATCATGACTTTTGACATAATTTGAGGCAAGAACTTAGTTTTAAAAGTTTGCACAAGTTTATCTAAACTCTCAATGAATCCTCTAAATATGTATTGAAACCAACTCATTGCCTTGATATTTGATAAAAATGAGAATATTCACAATTTCATGATATTTAGATTAATTTCATTCATCTTGACAGTGTCGTATAGCTATAATATCTTGACATGATTGTTTAAGCCTTTTGAAAAATGTCTATTATATCAATGTTGCATCATGACATAAAGCTTGTTTTCAACTCAAAATGTTTTAATTGTATAGTTTGCATCCATGTCTAAGAGTAGTTGTTTATCAAAATAGATCTCTAATAATTTTGTAGGGTTTGGTGGGAACTAAACTATTGAATAGCTTGTTCGGCACCATGTGGTTGTTTTCATTATTCTCATTGTCTTTCATGATCACTTTCTTAATTTTATATCTCAATAATTATTTTTTTGTTTTCTTATTTTTTAGATCCAAAGGTATTAATTAAATCATAAATTTTTAATGTATGTATTAGAGTGGATACAAATATTTGGGGCTACAAATACAAAAATTCAGTGCATGTATTAGTGGCTACAAATACAAAAACCAACAAATATAAAAATAAATATTAAACAATAATAGATATCCAACAATTGTGTTAAAAACTTATTGACTATCATAATGCTAAAAAACTTTTTGTTTTTATCACAATATTAGAAATTCATTGGATGAGTATATATGCCTAACATTAATTTAAGTTATTCAAGTAATACATTGAATATAAGTTCATATATCAATTCCATAGAAATTATTATGGTAATTTGATCAACTATGAATTATCTACTGCTTAAGTTGAGTAGATATAATTGGTTATTAGATAGATTCTTAGATTTCAAAGTTAGTTTATTTTCTTATGTATGATGAAATTATTTCTTTTATTTTGGTAATATTACACGGTTTGATGGTTGAAGGGTAGAACTATGTAAGATTTGTTAAGCCTTGTTGGTGTTTAAGAAGGTTTCATCCACAGACTATCACCATTGTGGAACATTCTTTTATGAATATGCCTTCAATATACTTGCCAAGTATGCTAAAACTTCACATCTACATTTGGCTGCTTATATTTTTATATATTTTATATAATATATTAACCATCTTTGATGATTGATTCGATTATGCATATTTATTCTTTAGCATTTTTGTTATTAAGATTAGTAATAATATGATAATAATTATGTATGTTCTTTTGATTTCGTTAGTATCATACTCATATTAATTAATGTTTTTATAATCTTTAAAAATTTCACTGATGAAAGTCATACAAGAGAAACATAATTACAAAGACTATCACCACCTTATAAAATATGTCTCATTGTATGTGCCTTGTGGCTTGTCACCAACTACCATGACCAATCTATGATTCCTAAGAATATATAAAATACTAGATTATGCATTCTAAATAACTCAACATTATTTGAGAGCTAGTCTTTTTAGAAGATACACAATAGAATGATCATAATGATATTCATGCATTCGTCTTCATATGTGTCATACTTATATCAATTAATCTTATATAAATCTAGGATTTTCACATGTAAATTCATCACATAAGAAAGAAATCGGAGGGTTGTCACTTTATATTAATAACAACCTAATGCATGTGTCTTGTTGCTTGCCTTGCATAGGCTACCACATCTAAAATGCATATACCTATTGGATGATAAAACCTAAAATCTCTATTCTAATTATAAGTGTCAAACGGGCTGTACCGTGTTGGCATGATCTATTTTTTGGTTGCCCAGTCTGGTCGTGCCCTGCAATGCCATAGCAAGGCTTGGTAAAATAGTGGTGTCGTGCACGACACAACTTGTTTTATCTCGCCCCAGCATGGCTCGATCAGCTCGAGTCCGAGTAGAATTGGGCTGGGTCATGTCGGGTTGTGCCTAGAGTTGGGTCGACCAGTTGTTGATTTTAAATTTTAAATTTGTAAATTTTAAGTTGTCTATTATGAATAAAGATATAAATTCACATAAATCATAATAAAATAAAATTATTAACAAAAATTTCAATAATGAAAATAACAAAAAAAAATTATCATTCAAAAATAAATTAACACAACATAATAATCATCAAATCAAACTCAATCCCAATGTCAATCGGTGTCGGTATGTCAATAATTATCATCATCGCATTAGCATCTAATAGTATCACTAGCGGTGGGCTCAACATTCTTAAAGTCCCATGAGTTATTATCTGCTAAAATTTTTGTGCTCTTGTTTCAGCCCGATCCTGGATCTCCAACTTGAATACTTCTAATCCTTCATGCATGCAAGTGTCTCAATTATATATGGTCGTAGTCTTGATTTCCTATTTGAATAAACATTGACTGTAATAAAAAAAAGTAGACTTTGATGTTATGCTTGATACCGGAAGAGTCAGTAGATCTCGTGTCATCTTAGACAACATGAGATAAGTGGACACATAATTTTTATTATTATAAAATATCAAATTTCTTATTATAATTATGTGATATGATTAAGTAGTAATCGGTATTTAAGTTTTGAGATAGTTTATTTCTTATTTGACGGTCCACTTAATCATTTTCTTTTTGTTAACTGAATAGTGAAGTTCTCTCTGAATATGGTGCCTATGTTTGTACTCAGAGTTTGACTATAATTACTATTATACCTAGTGTTGTAGTATGAAAATAACTCAGTTAATTTTTCGTGGATGAACCTTTTAGGTAGAGGTGTCAAACCCGGCCCGACCCATTTTTTTTGAGCACGGGCGTGCTTTCGTGACGGGCCTGGCAGTACGGGCCTAAACTAGGCCGTAAAGGCCAGACAATTTTTTTTTTAATTATTTTGTTTTAATTTTTATTTTAATTATATAAATTATTAAATTATATATAAAATTATAGATAATGTATAATATTATATATTTATAATATGAAAATTATTAAAATTTATTAAAATTACAAAGTTAAAGTTTTTTTAATAATATAATATAAAATTAGTTTAAAATTTATTAGAATTATATAATAGATTTATAAATTTATAATAGATTTATAAATTTTTAATAATATAATAAATAAATCAATAAATTATGTTAAAAAAAAATTAAAAAGTAAAAAAAACATAAGCAAACCAAATGAAAAATGACCAATCAGTCATTAGATATTGAAGGTTCGAACCAAACAAATTAAAGTTTCAACGTAACGTATAAATAAAGCGTACAATCAATAAAAATTAAAACATCGAAATCAAAAAATAGTAGATCATCATTAATCATTAATCGGTATATCATGAGCATCATCAGCCGCAATATCAAGATCAGTATCATATGGATCATCATCACCAGCAATCAACTCTTCCGCTATTGCAGTGAATGCGGCTGCAATCCCTGTCCCAATCCCAGCTCCAGCACGATCATGGATATTAAACATCGAATCCTCTCAATCCTTCAAACAAGCCAAGACCTCAATAATATCTGGACGTAATCTCAATCTCCTATCCGAAATTACGTTCACTGCAACAGAAAAAGCAGACTTCGAATCAGACACGACCCGCGGTCTTTTTTTGCGGGAGGGGCGAAGCAAGGGCGACACGGGACAAACCCGTGCCTGTGTGTCGTGCCACGGGCACCGAACCGTGCTGGGTCAGGCACGGCACGACACGGGTCAGGCATTGCCCGTGCCTTACCCAGGCCCGGGCCCGGGCACGGGATTTTCCCATGCCGGGCCAGCCCAAGCACGACTAAACTGTGCCTCGTACCAGCCCGGCCCGGTCGGTTTATACCTCTACTTTCAGGTTATTGTCTCTGATTCATTCATATGAATATGTATGTTAAAATAATTTTTCTTTTTCACATTAATCCTGACATCCATGCATACAACCAGATAATAAAGAAATGAAATGGTGGATCAATATTTTAAGCATTTGATTTTTATCTCAATAGATATGATACTAAATATCGGGTCATTTTTAAACTTGTTAAACATGTTTTAATGTTGCATATACATTTGAATGTAATGTAATTAATGAGTGTGTACAAAGATGAACACATGTTAGTCGTGTCATAAAAAATTTTCAAAAATTTTTTTAAAAAATTGTTATCTCAGTCACTGTCATTGATAATAAGTTCGTTATTATTGCTATAGGCGTAGTTAGATATTATGTGTTTTTATCTAATACATGACTTCAATATTAAATAAGTGTAATTTTAATTGTCTTACATTCGTTTAGAATTTTTTTAGACCTATAGACAAATCATGACTATTAAACTCATATTGTTTGTTAGACATCTGAAGGTATTTTAGATTGGCAGATAAACAAAGACTACCAAACTCTTGTTATCTGCTAAATATCTGAAGATATTTTAGTAAGTTTCATATTTTTCTAATGTGAAGGAAATAATCTTAATTTTTGCTTGTATTATTAGGTTAATAATGTAACACATGTATTTAATAGTTAGTCTCCAATGATTTTAACAAATATATTAATAGCAACTTCGTTGTTAGATGTATTATCATATATGATATTAAATATTTTATTTTATATATGATAATTTGTAAAGATTCTCATCATACACTTGTATATAGTAGAACTATCATGAGGATGCAGAATTTTGAAAAATCCTAAAATTT
The DNA here is from genome assembly GCA_029783825.1 of Sapria himalayana. NCBI lineage: Eukaryota > Viridiplantae > Streptophyta > Magnoliopsida > Malpighiales > Rafflesiaceae > Sapria > Sapria himalayana. The sequence continues at coordinate 579,086 of JAREIK010000055.1, forward strand.
TTTTATTAAGTTTTCATTTAGAATCTACAAAGTAGACAGTGAGACATACAAAGAATGCATTATCATGATTAGTGCATATTACGTTTAAAATCCTAAATTATAGTTGTTCTTCTAGTTTTATTTTTGTTTTTTGTGTTCAATTCCACACGCACTTCTATATGTATATATTTTTTTAATAATATTTATATTATATTGATTTTTCGTTGATATTTCTAATATTTTATTTTGTATTATATTATCGTGAATTCAAATTATAGATATTTTTTTTATTTTTTATTTTTTAGGGATTTGAGTTTGACTTGAGGTCATAGGAAAAAATATAATTTTGGTCCATACATTCTCGTAGGATTATTATTAGTATCTATGTCTATCTTATTTAATCTGATTTTAGTTATAGTAATTATTAGTCATTATTTTAATTATATCTAAATTAGAGATAAAGTTGCATCCCACAATCGTAATCGCACCAGAATTCCCTCTCTTACAGTAAAAAAGAAAAAACATAAAAATTTACTAGAAAGTAGAACTGTAGGAGTTACAATTTATAATACATAAACAAAAAAGTATTTTGAGAATTAAGAATAAGATTATTAGAGAGCAGACAACAGAGGATAATAATAGCTAGAGATTTGAGAGTTAATTTAATACATAAATGAGAATAGAAAACTTAAAATTCTTAATCTATATTTATAGATTTTTAAAAACTATATATATATTTTTTAAATCTTGAATAATTTTTTTTTTTTTTGATTTTTAAGTGGAAAAAACTTGATAGCCATTGGTTTCTGCCTTGGCCGTTGGAATGAAATCCAACTGCCAGGATGTGTTTTGAATTTATTAAAAAAATATTATTTTTTTCTGATTTTTATTATTAGTGTTTGAATTGTGGGTCAGGTTTGTGGCTCTCGGGTCTTGATGTGATATTTCTGTATGTACTTTTTGCTAGTGCATAGATATTGTTCATTTACTAGTGCATATATATCCAAATAATCAATATATTCCTTTTATTTAAATCTTTTAGTTACTAATTTATACTTAGATGTTTGAATCATGCCATCAGTGTGATATTTCTTTCAAAATACTTACTTTCACCCAATTGATTTAGATCATTGTGGAAGTCAACCAATTCTCATATTTGGTTGGTCTTAATTGAATATAATTCATCATTGATAGCATGTTTTCAAAATATAACATATCTAGAAGTTATAACTTCTTTGTTTACCGTAGGATCCTTAATTTGAAGTACTATATAGAATTTTCTTATTATAATTTTTTATTTCTTTTTTTACTAAGTGAAAATAATTTTTTTAAGAGTCCTCATCTTATCTCATCACTTTTTTCTTTCTGGGTCTTTAGTTGTTTTGATGCACAATGGGTTGTTCAACAACCTTTTAAAATGTCTCTTCTTGAGACTCTCTAATACTAGTATGTACTTGGAAAATGCTACCTTTCAATTCAAATTTTAAAGAATTTTATCTCTCTATTCAAGTATCGTATTAGATTTCAAGTCAAATAGCCTATAAGATTTACAATTTGAGCCATAGTCTACATATACATACTTAATGACTATCAGACTTTTTCTAATTGGATCTATTTTCTTGCTATAATTACGATACTCGTTTATTTTAATACAACCTATTTTATGCATCATTTCCTTTCATAACTCATGAAGATATCCTAATTTTCTTTTTATGAATTATATTCAAATTATGATAAGAAGTCACAAAGCTTTTTCTCACAAATTGAAGTCATGTATTTTTTTTATTGTTATTTTTATCTTTATCATGATTGGGCTTTAAAACAATTTGACTTTGTTAGTTTAACAATTAGATTATTCAATCATTTTATCTCTTGATTTTGATTCTTCCCCCAAGCAAAATTCTTTTTAAAATATTTTTAATGAGCAAATTTAATTTTTGTAGATAACCTTTTTTGATAACATATCAAACATGCTGATATTTTTTAACAATAATAATACTAATTTGGAAGGCCTCTGAAAGTTTGATTTTGAGAACCTTTAAATTATTCAAAATTACATGTAATTTATAATTTTGTGGTAAAAAAAAGGTTTTAATCAAAAAAATATGAAATCTATGTATTCACAAACAAGTAACTTTTTTTGTAATTTATTTCTCGAATTTATACTTGTTATCATGAGTCTCCTATTTTTCCCTAGAAAATTTGGCATTGGTGTAGATGTCATATAGCCTATTAGATAAGACATTTATGATATTTCATCTTTCTCTTCCTTTCTTGACACCACTGCTTGAGGTGTGTCATTTTTCTTTGGTTTCGTTAATGATGTTGAGATGGGACCAATGATATAGAATATCTTGAGCACCTTGTGGAGAAATCTCATAATATATTGCTATATGGTGAAGCTAGAGTCATCATAATGATCCAATCACATAAGGTCTTGATTCAAGATATTGATGGTGTCACCTTCAATTTAAAATGAACTATTTGATTCTAAAAAAAATATAAATACAATAAAAAAATAAAATATCCTAAAACACTTGATTGATAAAACAAAACTTTCAAAGTTACAATGATACTCACCATTACATGCGATTGCTAACAAATGCACTATTAAAATATATAAAAAAAAGAACATGAAAAGGCTCAAACAAGTTTTTTGAATGTGCAATATTCTATTTCAGCCAACATTCTATAAGTTTTTAATGAATAACCTATGAAAATACTCCTGAGATTGACAAAGTATTTTCACATCTCTACATAAAATTTCACAATAAAGCATATTAATACTTATAGAGTATTTTTTAGGGTTAAAATGTGATATGGTGAAAACACCAAATTAAATATTCTACTTAATTATCATATTATTTAAAGATTAATTCTTTTATAATATGCACAATGAATTAGTCATAAATATATGTGTTTTTATCTTTGTAAGTGTTATAATTTCAACAATTAAAATTATCTCAATTTTATCTTATCATAACCCATGAATAAGTACCAAGATGTAATGAATATCTCACTATTTGTAATGACCACCATGCACAAACTTATAATATAATTAAAATTTTAAATTTTAGTTTTGGCTAGCATTCATTTTCATAGACATCCAAACTACAATATTATTACAAACATAAATATTACACATTCATTTCATTATCACACAAGTATATAAAACTCACTATAAATTTTAATTTAATCTAATATTTAGAAAGAATTCATTCAACATATTTGGAATGATATTTTGTGAATCAAGGGTTCTTAATGACAATACTAATGGGGCTCTAAGTCAGAAAACCTATTTCTAAATAATTTTTATTTGCATTCACCTTAAATCTGCTCCTAAATTAGGGTTGAAAGTCATGCTGTGCTGCCTAAGATTTGAATGTCTTTGGCTCAAAATTTGATTTTTCTCTCCCTATTTTGTAAAAAAATATAAATATTGTTTGTATAATTGGGGGTTTTATGTGATTTTATAAGCTAGAATTTATGATACTAGCTTGAGATAATGATTTTTTTTCTCATAGAATCTTTTCTAGAGTATAAAAGTCACAATGAGAAGAAAGTCACAATTTAATTAACTTCCCTCTTAAGCAAAAAATTGTGGCAGCAAAAATGATGTGACCAAAATATTTTTTTTGAAATAAAAAATCATGATATTGAGATAGATCATGATTGAAGTAATATTATCTAGAATACAATGACATTATGCTAGGATTGAAGTATAAAAAATAATACTTAATGTTTTTTTTTCACAAAAAAAGGAAAGGGAGAATTGGAATTTTTAAAATGAAAATTACGACAATAGCTTGTAGCAATTACTTTCTTGCGTCATTGATTTTTTTTTTGAAATACAAAAATTAGAGGTGTCAACCGGGCCGAGCCGAACCGGCCTGATCCGGCACGAGGCACGGTATGATTTGGCCGTGCCTGGGCTGACCTGACACGGGAATTTTTCATGCCTGGGTCCATTCCATGCTCGACCACAACTCTAATTGTGTTGTGCCATGCCGATGCCAACCGGGCCTCGTGTCCTGCTTGACCTAGCATTGTTTCGTGGCTCGTGGCATGACCCGCCAGCACGAGACCTCCTGCACCGCTAGTGCCATATAGAATGGGAAAATGCACGGGCACGAGTCAGAATCCACTCTGACCCGACCCGTGGTCCCGCCTAAACCCCCCCTCATCGGTTAAAAAAATAAAATTTGAATATTAGCCGTTGGATTTTGCCTCCAATGGCTAGGGGGAAGAATTCAACGGTCTTTATGATTCTGTCCCCTAAATATCAATAAAAAAATAAAAAAACATAAAAGTTACTTTTTTAAAAATAATTCCATTCCTTTAATCTGTAAAAAATATCTTCATCTCTCTATAAATTTTATTTTTTTCATAAATATTTATTCTTACTCTTTCAAATTTTTTTAAAAGCTCTTATTTTTTTCTCTCTTTGGACTCAGAATTTCGTCATTCGGCTCTGCTTTTCGGGACTTATAACTTGGGTTTGGAAGTTTGAACTGTACTGTGGTGCACCGTGCACGTGATCTACATTACTGTTTTATGAGTATTTTAATTTTTGTTTTCTATTGAACTATAACTTTTAACTTAAAAATTAATATTTAAAAAATTAAGTATTTTGTTTACTTTTCTCTCTCTCTCTCTCTCTATCTAATCTTTCTCTCTAATCTGAATATATAAATCTATCATCTAGGCTCTACCTCTTGTTTAACAAAAACCTAAAAAAAATAATTATTATTAATAAAATATATTTAAATTTAGAAAATAAAAATTTTATACAGAGGTCTGAGACTGTTGAAACTTTAGTTTCTCCAGTTGTCTCAAAACAAACCAAAAAAATAAAAAATTAGGAGAATTTCTGTAGTTTGGACTCATTTTAATATAATAATATAAAAAAATATTATGGTTGAGGAAGAAGAAATTGCACAGTGTAAATATTATATGAGTAATTTAACATGTAAAAGTTCATTTAGGACTGAGCACCTTAAGAGTCATGCTGAATTATGCACCAAAAAATATAGTGCATTAGATCCTAGGCAAACCCAATTTAACACTACATTTTTTGAGACTGGATCGAGTTCAGTTTCAATTTACTTTCTTCATATACCACAGTGAGTTAGGTAGAGAAGACATGACCAAACTTATCATATTGATGAGTCTTCCTATCAGATTTTCGAAAGATCAAATGGTAGTGAACATCATGCATACATATTTTCAGCCTGCTTATCGTAGGATTCCTAGGTCCATATTTAGGAATGACATATTAAAATATTATAAGTTAGAAAAATAAAAAATAATTAATGAATTTATGACATATAGTGAAGTGGTGTCCGTGACATCCGATATCTGGACAAATCACGATGAATCATTTTATGCATTTCTCACTAGCCACTATGTAGATTCTAAATGGACAATGAATAAAAAAATTTTAGGATTCTCTGAGATTTTTCATCCTCATGATGACCCAGCTATTTTTGAGTGTATGATGAAAATCTTGAAAAAATATAAAATTTAAAATAAAATTTTTAGTATTATATTCGATAACGCATCTAATAATGGAGTGGTGATTAACATGTTTGTTAGGAATATTAGAGACGCACCATTAGGAGAGATTTTTAATATCAGATACATGTGTCACGTAATTAACTTGATTGTACAACTGAGTATTAAAGTGTGTTCTCTCGCATTGGATAATATACGTAATGCACTATAATATGTTCGCACTTCTCGCAGACAATAGGAGTTTGATAGTCTATATTTGTCTGCGAATCTTAAGAAGAAATTTTAATCGGATATGAGTCACCTTTGAAATTACACGTACTTGATGTTGAAGTCATGTGTTGAATACGAATATCTGATATTTGACTACGTCAATAATAAGAGTGACAAATTTATTATTGACGACACTGGCTGAGCTTCAAGGATTTTATTTATGAAAAATTTGAAGATTTTTTATGACATAACGAACATGTGTTTGTCAGTTTATACTCGCACGATTTGTATTGTACTCAGGTGCATATATAACAACAGTAGTATATTTAGGAGTATCGAGCTGGCCCGACACTTAGTCATATGGTTGCAAAGATGGAAACCAAGTACTTAAAGTACTGGTCCATCATTTTCTCTCTTTATTGTCTCGCTGCATGCATGGACACTAGGGTTAAGGTGAAAGAGGTATATAACATACTGACTTATATTTCCTCGTGCATGAACTTGGAAGACTCACCTAAAGGGTTCATTCACGAGAAATTGACTGACCTGTTCACACACTACAATATTAGGCATGGTGGTAGTAGTAGTGAGACTATGATTTCGGACATGGATAATTTCTTCGGAGATGATGATTTTTCCATTCAGTTAGCGAGAGGGAAACGATGGGGTGGACCGTCACATAGGAGCGAGTTTTCTCGATACTTAGATATCGATTACTGTTTAATCCTATCACATTCTGATACTAAGAATCTTAATATATTACTGTGGTGGAAATCATATGAGTCCACCTTTCCCGTGCTATTTAGAATGACATGGGATCTACTGATTCCTACCGTGTTGAGTGTATCATCAAAGTCTACTTTTTCTGTTGTAGTAAACATGATTTTAGATAAGAGATCGAGATTATGTCTAGATATTGTTGAGGCCTTGGTTTGTTTGAAAGATTGGGAGGATTCAATGTTTAGCATCCAAGATCGTGTTGGAGCTGGGACTGGGACTGGGACTGCATTCGATACGAAAGCGGATGAGTTGATTATTGTTGATTATGATCCATATGATAGTGATTTTGATGTTGTGGTTGATGATGATTCGTGTGATAGTAATTTTTATGTTGTGGTTGATGATTATCATGATATACCGATTGACGATTGACGTGATTGCCAGTTGTCAGATGCCAATGCCACGCTACGCTGAGTATCATTTGTTATTGCCAATTGATTTTGATTTTTGATGTCTCACGGTCACGAACACAGTTGATGATTTCTGTTATTCTTGATTTTAATTTTTGATTTCAATGTTTTATTTTATATTCATTATATGTTTTTTTATTTACGTTACGTTGTATTTGTTTTGGTTTGGTATCTATTGGCCGATTGGACATTTGGGTTGTTTTTATTTTTGTGACTTTTTAATTTTTTTAATGAATTTTTTTGTTTAATTTATTTTTGTGTTTAAATTTTTCATTAAAAATTTTATAATTTAATTTTAATAAATTATAATCTAAATTTATTAAAAAATAATAAATTTTTTTTTATAATTTATTAATATTATATATTCAATAATTTTTAAGTTACAAATTTAAAATTTTTAAATATTATCTATATATAATATATATTTTATAAATAGTCTAATACAACAATTTAAATATTTAAAAATATAAAATTTTTATTTTTTTAAACAGGCCCGTACGCGCCTGACCTGACATGGTAAATTTATCGCCAGGCAAGCAGGTTGTGCCGGGCTAGACACGACACTGTACAGTAACCGTGCCGTGCCTGGCCTGGCATGAAAGCACGGGCGTGCTCACAAAAAATGGGCCGCTCTGGCTCGGCACGTCCCGTTTGACGTCTAACAAAAATCACGACAAAAGAAATCTTGCAACTCAAGTAATTTTTTGTTGGAGTACAAAGTTATAGTAGCGTGAATGTCATGACTGAGATAATTTCTATTTCGAATATAAAATTGTCATTAGGAATGATTGTGACTAAAGTAAATATTTTTTAGAACATAACATTATGATGGTGAGAATGTTCATGTTTGAGGCTTTTATTCTTTGTAACGTAAAGTTGTAATGATAAGAATGTCGTGACTTAGATTTATAATTTTATATCACAAAGTCATAGTGAAAAATATTATTATCACTAAAAATTATTGTGTTATGTAATTTTTAGTTATGTATTAATTAAGTCGCAAAATTGAAAAATTCTATTCTTGTACCGGTAGGGTACTTAGTTGTTGCGACATGAAAATATGGTCACAATTTTCTTTATGTTTTCAAGTTAGTATAGGCATGACTCTAAGAAAATATTATAGGATTGAAGATAGTCTTGCATTTGAAAAGATTGTGGTAACTTAATGATCGAGTTAATGTACAATATTTATCATGATTTGTTTTGTAAAGTTTCGACCAAAAAAAGATGTTGCAATTACTTTTATAGACGTAGAAAATATAACCAAGTCGTGACACGAGAAATGTCATGAATGTCTATTATTTTTTTCTCCTTTAAGTTATCTCTATCAAGCCTATAAATTTTATCTAAAATATGCCTGATTTTATTAATATTAATCAACTTTCATTAAAATGATTAATTAATGAAATCTTTACATTTAAAATATAAATACATACAAACACATCAATAATTACATGCCAATAATCCAAAAAAGTTGGTGCATAAAATGCTGAGCAATGCTCCAATAAAAAAAATAATAAATAAAATAATGCATATAACAAAAACAAACTCAAATACATTAAAATAAAAGTCACATAACAAGAAAAAAGAAAAGTGAATACAAAATAATTACTAATAAAATGAATATATGTTTTTATGTTGATAATCCATGAGTTTTCTATACATAAAAAAAATCAATAATACCTTGAGGAAAAAAAAAGTATCTTCTGATGCTTTATAGAAAAGTTTTTTATACTCCTCTCTAGTAAATATCAAGATGGATAAACCCTGTGAATATTCCTTGATAGCTCCGGAAGTTAGTTTATCTATCTCAATATTATGCCATATTTCTTCATTTCTTCTCTAGAAATAATACCAATAAATATCTATAGTATAACTTATTCTCTGGTAGTGTGCATAATAACATGAGTCTTTCCTATCTTTGCCTATGTCGCGACTAGTATGCCACTAAATAATTTTAGCTTTTTAATTTTGATAACCAGAATTTCTGACTCCTCTTAAGCTCATTGCCCAAAAAAATAACCCAAAAAGTATCAAAAAAAGATATGGTCCATGGGCAACTGAAATCCACTCCCAAGTGAATCAAAAATGACTGTTTTAGGTCACCAAACTTCATTCCCGAATTAGGGTTTCAGGCAACCAAAATCTACTACTGAATTGTGATTTCAGGGCAAATAAAACCTACAACCGTGTTTGGGTTTCTGGCCACCCAAAACCAATCTTCCGTGTTTGAAAAAGTCTTTTACTACAATTTTCCTTTGAAAACCTTCTACCACACCAAAACTTGCCATAAAAAATAATATCTGCCATAATAAAAAAAGCGATCTTTTACTGCACCAATCTTTCACCTCCCAGTATATCAATGACACCTTCATTATGAGGTCAATGTGGTGGACATATGCACATAGCACATCCCACATTGTGGGAGTGCGACAACAATGCAAATCCTTCAATTCATGCATGCCAATGTGTGTGAATGATCAGCACACACATTCACATGCATTCTGTTAGTACTATACACTAGACCCCCCCCCCCCCCCCCCCCCCTTCTATCCTTTGTAACTATTACACACCCTAGGATTGGTTTTCTATAGAATATTAGCTATGCTACCATATAAAATTTCAAATCGCATAAACATAAACAAAGTAATTTTAATAAAAATAAATATCATGCAATATTCTTATATAATAGGCCAATTGATTGAGGCAGCCTACATGTTGGGTGCTCACATCAATAATAACAAAATAAAAATATTATTAGATTTCATGTTACAACCTCACATATAATTATACTCTATAATAAAAATCATATATCAAATATTGTTATATAATATATAAAAATAATTGGGGAAACCCATAGATCATGCTCCCTCATGAAAAGTACAAAAAAAATAAAAAAATATATACAAATTGAAAATTACAACACCTGATTCAAGTTGATATACAACAGTTCATAATATTATATCTGAAAGTGAGAAATACATGATGAAATATCTTCAAGATTTTTATGAAAATGTTAGCTGACTTTTCTGTTATCTAAGTATAGAGGTATCAAATGAGTCATGCTAAATACGACATGAAATGGGTGCTCATGTTGTGCCATATAGGCCCACCACGTTGTAGGTCTGCCTGATATGACCCGATGGAAAGCCTTTATAACTAGTTGCACTGGGTCATGCCGTGTGGGACTGGGCGTGTCAAATCAACAGGCACTTGCATGACACTACCACTAGCAAGGCTAGTGCCCATTGAAATTGAGCAATGCTAGGGCCAAGCCCATTGGCCATTGTGCTTTTGGTAGTTGCCAAGAAATCAATGCTTGACCAGTGACCATTGGCATTACAGTGCCCCTAGGCCCCCGCACTGCAAGTTGTAGTTGCAATCTTGTAGACTATCGTGTGTCACACTCTCACTCTTGGAGAGTTATTCTCATGATCAAATAAAGACAGATGACTATTAGATTCTATATTTAAGCAAGGAAGATTTTAGAGACTTGAAAAGTCTTCTCTTTAATAGAAAAATATGACAAGTTTTAGAAGATTCTTGAAAAATTTTATACATTGTGGAAGATCGTGGAAGGAATGAGATTATATATATATATATACGATAGAATATTTTATAATTAATTAGGCTTGTAGAAAATTATCAAATGTTCAAGCCACTTTCTTAGATATGTATACAAGAAGAGAATGATCTTATATGCATACCATCAAGTTGAGAGTTATTCATTTCTTTAGTAAAGAGTCTTTTTTATCTTTTAAGTTTCTGAGTTCTCTTCATTTCCTAGGTGTCGATAAAGTATAGCTTGTCAAGTGAGCTGGGGGCTATCTTGGTGACATCCATGAGACAATTTGTCCAAGTGGAACACAAAAGTTTAGTGAGAAGATTAAGTCTATGATAATTAATATCAAAGACAAGTTATATGTGAGGATTGGGAAGTAACTTGTAAGAAATAATGATAAACTTTCATATGAAAAAAATATTTGAGCAAATGCAAGGATGAGAACATGACTCTCCTGCTAAGAGAGATAATAATGACAAGTCTTGTGATCATTTCATGAGATTGGATTGTTTGTTGATCAAGTTGGAGATTATTATATTTATAACAGACACGTAAGGGTTTGATTTCATAGAGAAAAGCATGAAGATTCAAGATGGTGTCAAGGGTGAAAATTTTGATCAAGGTGTAGATCCAAGATCTTTAAGAGGGGTTTCTAGTCCTGATGATATCATATGAGGAGTTTTCACAGTCCAAGGCATGTATGCTAGTTTGGATTAAAATGTGAAATTTTTGATCTAGTATGAGAAGGAATTGATGCAAGAGGTAGATATTTGCAAAACATTATTGTCGACGTGGGGCATGACCACTTATGATGCGCCAAGGATGAAAGTGACAAATCCACACATCTTGAATAAGCAATAATTTACTAAGGAACTAGATAATTACTTGTGACATATAAAGAGATTCTTTGAGACAAAAATACTAATTTAATGAGATATTAAAAGTAAACATTGCTACTCTCTTTATCTCACTTATAATGTAATTCTATGATGACATAGAAGATTAATGAAATAGAAAATGAGATGTTCACTATAGATGTATTGGATATCTTCAAGAGAGAGATTAAGAAACAATTAAAGTCAAAGGATGTGTCATATATGTCATGTAAAAAGATTAAATATCTCAAGCACACGAGGTCAATTCTTTACTATGACATGACCATGATGATAATAAAGTGACTTATAGATTTTCAAAGAAGAAACTCTTACAAACCAAGTCACGATTCATGGATGTTCATACTAAAGGTAGTGAAGACAATGGATCAAAGAGCTATAATGTTGCTAGAGAATGATCAAGTGTAACATTTAATACCAAAGAGAGCAAGTGTTGGGGCAAGATCAAAGATTTCAAGATAAAAATCAATTATTTTCTACGTGATTGATCATATTGGGTATGTGAATATTCAAAATGAAATGTGCTTAATACTATGATCAAGAGTGAGATCGAGCAAGAGGTTGATGATGTTTATATGTTGTCAATATAATTGTTGAAAACCTTCAAGTCAAGCAAGTCAAAGAGCAATCTCAAAGCATATTACTCATATACGTGGAGGATAAGGTAAATATGCTATTCATCAAGACCATGATAGATACTATTACTACACATTACTTTATCTCAAAGGAGACAATGAGACTAATGCACCAAATATATAAAGTAGGTTGGATGAAAGTAATTAACTTTTCTGCCAAATCATCATAAAAAGTAACTCGTATGATGATAAAGATTGGGAGGTGAGAAGGCAAGATTGATTTAAAGGTATCATCTATGAATGACTTCAAGGTGCATTCATAATGGTTACTTTGAAAGAAGAGGGGCCATATATGGTTTTCATAATCATTGAAAACAAAGATAAAGCCCCTAGGCTTTAAGTTATGTAATTGGTGATATGATTGAAAAAAAAATGAAATAACCTATTTGGCAGCTCTTAAGGAAGATAATTGATTTTAAGGGAGTTGATATGTAAATAGAAGTCAATAAAGTGTTGAACGAATTCAAAGACAACTTAAGTAGTTGAAGTGATAAGCCAAACCTACTGGCATGAGGCCCTATAGGATGACACCCTTAAAATCGAGGAGTTGAGAATACAATTAAAAGGTTAGATGTCAAATTTTTCCAACCACTATGGTGCATTCATCTCGTCGTCAAGATGCATATCCTCTTTGCTGTCTCACTTTTTTAGTTGTCTTCTTAACTAAAGGACTTAATAAGATAATTTTTTATGGTGCACCGATCTTATTTCAAAAAAAATATGATAGGTCATTGAGGATATGTATCGACTATCGGGTGCTCAACAAAATGATAATAAAAATAAATATATAGTTCTTATTATTGCTTGATTTGATTAACTTGGTAAAGAAATGTACTTCTCGAAGTTGAACTTATAGTTGGAATACTATCAAGTGAGGATATGTGAATGAGATGAGTCAAAGATTATGTGTATGATTATATATGACTCTTATGAGTTTATAATAATGTCTTATGGTCTTACTAATATATCTATTATATCCTGTGCTTTTATGAACAAAATATTTTATTATTTTTTAAGAGTTTGTGATGATATACCTACATAATATTGTTATATATAGTAATACCTTAAAAGAGGATGTTATTCATTTGAAAAAAAATATTATGGTGGTTAAGACAAAATGAGCTATATGTCAAAAAAGAGAAATGCTCTTTTGTTTTAGAAGAAGTGAACTTTTTCTTGGGACAACATATTATTGATGAAAAATTTATGATTGATGAAAACAAGATCAAAATATTTTAGGAATGAGATCTCTCTACTAAGATGACTTAATTAAGGTCTACCTTGGGCCTACTTAATTATTATCAATAATTCATTATGAGTATTCAACAAGAGTAATTTTATTGATAGATTTTCTCAAGAAGATAAAAGAATAAACCTGGGATAAGAAGTGTCAACAAATTTTTGAAGACTTAAAAGTGACCATAATGGATTAGCTGGTGTTGACACTACCTAACCGCACTAGGGTGTTCAAGGTAGACACTGATGCCTTTAACTTTTTATTGGAGGGATTCTTCTATAAAAAGTATTCCATAGTTATTGAAAGTTACAATCAATGACTTCGAAGGTTAAGAGTCTCATTTCTTCAAGAGTCTCATTTTCTTAGCTCACAAGAGAAAGACAATATAGTTTTGCATGAAGGATGATCAACTCTATACTAAGGTGAAACAACTCTACATTCCTAAGTGAGAAATATCAGAAAAAATTTCATTAAGGAGTATTATGATTTCAAATGAGCTTGTAATCTAATACAATGATATACTAGAACATTATTAGAGTTTATTTACTATTAGTCATATATATTAGATATAGTAGAGATTTATGTGAGAATTTGTCTTTTATATTAATAAGACAAACTAGAACAACACCAGCTCAATAATTTTTTGTAGCCACTGCCTATAGCATAACAGCCTTTGAAGAGTATCATCATAAATTTCATCATCAATTTATCTAAGTTTGAGGAATATGAATCTATTATAATAGTGGTGGACTAATTTTTAAAATATTTTATCATATAAAAACCCATAAAGATTACATAGTAGAGGAGATATCTCGGCTACTTCTCAAAAACATGGTAAAATATTAGGGATTATCAAAATTCATTATCAGTGATCGTGATTCATGTTTCATTGGATAATTTGGATTGTGTTCTATAAACTCATGATATAAAGTTTCATTTCTCTATTAATTTTCACTCTTAAATTTTTGGGCATATAGAATGAATGAATGCATTATTAGAGCTATATTTTAGGTGTATTGTGAATATTAATTAGACTGACCGAGCTAAGTTGTTAGATGTGACTTTATTCTCATATAACTTATAAAGAGTGTGACAATAAAGATTTCATTCGAGATATTCATGAGACAACAACTAATGACTCCTCACACCCTTAACTAGCGAAATTATAAAAAATTTTTATACATTCACCTATATATTTTTGAAATAAATGTAAATTAAAAATATTGATATTTATGTTCTTCATTGATATTGTTGCAAAAATTTACATCGATATATCTTTAATATATCTAATATATTCATAACATTCAAGTATTACTTTTTTTATCGAAATTAATATTTTAATCATTGATTAGAGGATACACAAGATAGAATCTAGTAGTCTACAAAATTGATAAAAGATGATATGAGTAGGTTGACATAACATACTTATACTTAAAATAGGATGTTAGAATGATAAAAAAGTTGGCTGATAAGAAGACAAGATGTACAAATTTCTAGGTTGGAGATTTGGTGCTTGTCAAGCTTGTGTCACAACAGTTTATGTCTTTTTGAAATGTGACAAATAGCTTCTGAGGAAGTATGAAAGTCTCTTTCCCATATTAGGACAAGATTAGTAGGATATCTTACAAGATTGAGCTATCGCCAAGATTAGAGATTCATCATGTATTTCATTTTAATAATTTAAAACTATATCATGAAGATAAGGAGGATCCATGCTGATGAGTTCCTAAGAGAACACTTACAATAATTGTGATATCCTATGACATGAAGATGAACTACATCATGACAGATTAATTCTTGAGGAAGAATAACTTATAGTCCTACAAAGAATACATAGTAAAATAAAAAAAGACTACTTGAAAGTAAAGTTGATTGGGAGCTAACAATGATTTTATGGCATTTCTAAGATTTAATTGATGCAATTCTATGCAAAAAGATAGACAATGAAGTTTATGGCTTTGGTATGTGAGAATGTCACACCTTCACTCATGGGGAGTTCCTCTCTTTATCAAATAATAAGACATGACCTAATGGAGTTTTATATAAGGTGTGAAGATTTTGAGAATTTTTTCGTTGCTAGAAGAATGTGCAAGATTCTAAAAGTTTTTAAAGATATTTATACTTGTATGGAAGAGCATGAAAGGAAGAATATTATATATACACATGGTAGAATATTTAATATTCTCTAGGCTTATTGAAAAATGTTAACAGTTCTAGACAATTTTATAGATATGTATACAAAGAGGGGTGACATTATTTGCAAACTACTATGTGTTTCTCATTTCTTCAATAAAAAATATTTTTTTCTCTAGTTTTTTTGAGTTCTTCATTTCTTAGGTGTGGGTAAAAGCCAAATATAACTTTACAGGTGAGTTGGAGACTGACTTTGAAATACCAAAGATGCGAAATATCTGTCCCACCTGGGAGCTTAATAGGAAGAGTAAGTCTAGTGTGACTTAGAAATGTCACACTGGCACTACTACGTGCTAAGACACCACGCACCCCACGAAGTGTAGTACTTGTCCTGGTACCACTACGTGACTGTGGTATTGGTATTGGCTTTTATTTTTAATTTTATTTTTTTTAAATATAAATATTAAAAATAACCTAAACTATACTTTAATATAAATTAAAATGAATAAAATTTATCAATCCTTAACTCAATAAAAAATGTGCTTCATTTTCAAACATTGTGGTGTCGTATGATGAATAATAATTAATTTAAAAAATTTAATAATAAATAAAATGAGTACATCATTAAAAAATACGCATTGTATGTTAGTCATTTGGGTAATAGAATCATATATCTATGATTTATATGTGTTAGTAGTATGATTTGGATCATCGCGTTTATTTCTAAAGTTAGTGCTACCCTCAATTGTCTTTAATGCATGTGAGTTATCATCAACAAATAACTTATTCACTTTATTATAAATATTTATCTTTTAATCTGTTCATTCATTTACGTATGAAAGTATTTTCTACAATATCTAGTCATAGTTTGGATCTATTATTTGAAATAATATTAATAATTATAGAAAAAGTAAATTTTGATTCAATGTTAGAAATTAGAGATGCTAGTAGAAATTATTATATTTAAATTAGCATTATTATATAATATAAAGGATGAGCTAGGTTAATTAGCATTATTTCCACAAAATTATTATATTTAAATTCTTATTATCATTATATAATATGATAAAATAATAATTAATATTTAAATACTAAAATAACTTGCTCATATTTAATAAATCATATTATTATTTGTTCCTTACTAATTGAATAGAATATGCATTATCTTTGAATATGATATTTATATTTATACTTGAAGTTTTCCTATAACTATTATTCTTAGTATTATTATATGTATTTTAATATATTTTATACTATATTTACTTTAACCTTGAGATTCATATAACCAACTAAATAATAACAAAATAAAATAAATAATTAGAATAATAAATATTTGATTTTTATTTCAATAAACAATGATGCTAATATTGTATGTGTACCCAAGTGCACTACAAATGACGATGGTATACATAAACAAATATATGTTCATTCAATCATAAAAATTTTAAAAATTATTTATTTATTGTTCAATATGGATTTTTAATATTAAGTTTGTTACTCATATTATTGGCGTAATTATATATCATGTATTGGTATTGGTAGCCAAATCATAACTCTAATATCATGTATATATAATTTTAATTATAATTGACATATATTTGAATTCTTTTTTTTATGAGCCTATTGACAAACATAGAGTGTGAAACTCATATTGTCTGCTATATATCTTAATATATTTTAATTAATTTTTTATGTTTTTTAATATGAAAGATAATATATTTAGGTTAATTATGTAATATATATATATATATATATATATATATATATATCTAATATAAAAAATATTAACTAAGAGTCTATATCTAATGATTATGACAAACATATTAATATTTATTCTATTATTTGGAATGTTATTGATTATAATACTAAAAATGTTATTATGAATATCATATTTTTTAAAGATCCTCATTAAACATTTATATATGACAAGGTCACTTACGATCTATATAGTTGGTAATGAGACATATGAATTATGTATCATCATGACTAGTTTAGATGTTAAATGTTATGAATATTACTTCACTATATTTTTTAAATTCGTTAATTATTAATTATCTATTTAATTTAAAATATTGATCATGTCATTCCTAATGGTAAGCCTATGAATTCTATGATAATTATGTTGGAAGTAAATTTGTATTATAGTTATACCTTTAAGATCTTTTGAAAATTTAATCGGAAGATCCACGTTCAATAAATGATTTAGTCATGCATTCTTTACAAATTCATTGTAGCAAATAAAAGGGATCAATGAATTTGATGTTGATTTAATTTTTAATAACTTTTTTGCTAAGTTGAGTTTGCTTATATTCAATGAATCAAATTTTTTGGTGCACTAATTAGCATATTTTTTTAATGTGACATGTCTCACTATTACTATTATGTTATTTTTTGACACTTAAATATATCATATCTATTAAAATTTTTTGACACTTTAATATATATATTTTTAATTATGTTAAAGCATATCAAAACTATTAAAATTCATTTAGCTTTAAGATTTTTTTTTTGCAAATGAGTCGAGACTATGAGAAAGAAATTAATTTTGATTGTTGGTATTTTGGTTGGGTTATTATTATTATTATATATAATTAAGGATAAATTAAT
The DNA here is from genome assembly GCA_029783825.1 of Sapria himalayana. Lineage (NCBI taxonomy): Eukaryota > Viridiplantae > Streptophyta > Magnoliopsida > Malpighiales > Rafflesiaceae > Sapria > Sapria himalayana. Next base: position 597,046 of record JAREIK010000055.1, read on the forward strand.
TTTTTTTATAAAATTCGTAATTTATCATTTTTAATATGTGAGATTGGATTGAATGTAGGAGACAGAAATATTTATTAATTTTATCTAATTTTTTTTTAATTAATTTATAAATCTAAATAAAATAAATTAATTAAAATTCAATCACAATGTATATCTTAAATTTCTCTGTGTGACAGACAATTTGGATGTTGTATTTTGTATTCTCACACTTAGAAGTGGCTGCTCATCAATGAGAACAAAATTATGGCTAGCACATGATTCATAAAATTAAAATTATATATTATTTAAAAAATATAAAAAATACAACATGATATTAACTTGAGAGCAATAAGAGAAAATGAGAGAAAAATAAATTGACAAATTAATTGTAAAAACAATCAAATCAATTATATTGTTATGAGAATTTTTTTTTTAATATTATTTAGGATAAAAGTCTATTAGTCGTTGGATTTATGCCAATGAGCCATTGGAAGCAGACTAACAGTGACAACTCAAAATGCACAATTCAATTTTTCTTTTCAACATGTCAGCTACGAGTAGTTTTTCATCTTTGTCAATGTTGGCAGCCCAAACTGCCAAAAAAAAAAAAGGCTGTTGATGGAGAAAATCATTTTTTTAAAACAATTAAAAAAAATCAGTCTTGCCCTGCCAATGCAATGTATCTGAGACCTTTATTTAAATATATGTTATAAAAATAAGCTCATTATTAATTAATTTTATCTCTTATGAAAAAATAATTCATCTTTATGTACTTGGTGTGCTCATGAAATATAGAAATAGAGACCACATGACTTATTATCTAGTATCATTATAAAGTATTGTAGAAGAGATAGATGTGTCAAACGAGCTGATCCGGCACGAGCACGACATGCTACAACTTCGTGCCCCAATCCTTTATACCATGCCGGCATGTGGGCATAACATGTGATCACGCACCAAACGTGATCAATATGAGCTTAATGCCCAACGGGTGAGGCTTGCCGAGCCCCAAAAGAGCAAAGATACTTGGCGGCGTGTTGTCGAAATCTTAATTTTTTTAATTTAATTAGGGGTTTGTCTGACCCAAACCTGGCCGAACCCGGCAGTTTTTGGCTTCGGCTCCGTGTCGTGATGGCACGGCATGATAACATGGTTGTGCAGTCTAAAATTGGGCTGGGCCATCACAGGCTGGCCCATTTGACACCTCTAAGAAGAGAGTAGATACTCATTTTTTTGAGCTAAAGCCACATTCAAAATATCTTATAATTATAGTAATTACTTTAAATCCGTGTCGTTACATTGAATTTATAAATAAATATTTCTTTTTTATTTTTCTAAAAGACATGATTGGTTGTATTCAAAAAATATTTTAAATTCTATTATAAATATTTTCTTTATTATTATTGGTATATATTTAACATATTATTAATTAATACAGAAAATAAATTTCAATATTGCTCTTTGAATAATATCATACAAGCATGATCTTATAAAATGAGCTTTAAAATAATGATAACTCACAAGATAAATGTTCTCATAAAAAACATAAAATAGAATAAGAATAAATGAATAAATAAATGATAATATCTCCTTTTTTTTTTTTCTCAAAACTGAGTTTGAAGAAAATAAATATATAATTAGATAGTTAATTTTACTTATGATTATTTTATAAATAAATAAATAATAAATATTTTATTATTTATTCATTCTTTGTAGAAGTAATCCATTTTTATGTATTTTATTTTCTCGTGAAAAATTAGATTTGAGGCAGTAAGTTTTATTTCATAACTATCACACTAAATAATCATGAGAAGAAGAGAGTACATATTCAATCTCATTGAACAAATAACATAATTAATGAAATTTCACAATTATCTCTATCACTTTGAATTTTGCCATACGCAAGATTTCAAAATAATTTGCTCTTTTATTTTTTTCATGAGACAATGTTTCTTCTAATAAAAGAGCAAAAATATGTTATAGATCTTCTCTCTATGTATGTTAGTTCTTAATCTAAATCTAAACATTAAGCCAGCTATAAGTATTCACGATTACAAAAAATTATTTAAAGTTCTGAAAACTTTTTCATATATCCTATTTTGCAAATAACTGTGTTAGGGTGAATTTGCAAAGAAGAATCTAAAAGATAATTAACTATATATTTGATCATAATCCAAAATATCAACTTTTACAAAAGTATCACGGGCATATATTTTTAGTAATAAAATAATATTTCTCATAGAATAATTCATTTTTTTTATCAAAAAATATCTAAGGCTTTTATATGCTTCATTTAAAATATGTCTGAAGGTATTATTTAACAAGTTTATCAAATTAAAGTAGTTTTTATTTCATGAAATACATAAAATCATAAGTTATAATTTCACATGCCATTTAATGACACTATTAAGTATTTTCATTCAAAGGTAGTAGGTTTTGAGATTAAGACTCATCAAATATAATTTCTTTAATTTTTTGGGAGTAAGATTTTAAGATATTAATTTTTCTCAAACTTGTAGTAGTATTGTAATTTTGGAAATATTTATTATGTTTTTTTAGATAAACTCTTTTACAATTCACACAGTAATACCTATTTTAATAAGCTTATTGCTCGTAATTTTTTATTTAATAAAATTCACAAAAGTATAAGTTATAACCTCACGTGTTATTTACGAATTTAGTAGGGTATTTTCGTCCTAGGATGCTGGATCTAGATTTTAAGACTTTACATACTCATACTCTCTTTGATTTTTAAGAGTAAGATTCTCGAAATATTAATCTTTCTCAAACTTCATGCTAAGTAGGAACTTTATCAAACTTCATGAATTGGTACAGACTAGTGAGCCCAATATTAAAGATTTGATCCTTTTTTGTTTTTGTTTTTTTTTTTTTTTCTTTTTATGATAAATTGAATGGTGAGTACCAATTCATACTTTTTTCCCATTCATATGATTTCTTTCTTTTCTTTTTCAATGTTCATCTTGTTGAACATTATTATAGTGAATAAAAGCTGTTTTCTGAAGGCTAATTTGCTTGTAGAATGAAGAAATCTTGTAGTTGGTCGTAGAGAATGAGAAGTATTTCAAGAAATCTCGAGGTCTTGAGATTGGGAAGAATGAACTACTTGGAATCACTCAAACTACAAGAAAAGTTGGTGTTGGAAAGAAAAGCTCAGAAGATTGCAGACACACTCCTGTCCATGCAGCACCCACACACATATACTGTTGGAAAACGAAGAACGGATCACAATTTGTTGATTTCGAAGCATGAACTCGAAGACATAGGAGCTCAACTCCACCACACTCAGAGAGGAGGAGACATCACGTACCACGGGCCGGGCCAAGCTGTCTTGTATCCAATCATATCTCTGCGCGATCTCGGGCTTGGTGTTCGAGCCTACGTGGAGAAGCTCGAGCTAGCCATGGTCGAGCTGTGTTCCACGTACGGCTTGGAATCTTGTGCTGGCGGAAAGGGTGAGAACGGAGTTTGGATTGGAGATGCGAAGATCGGCGCCGTGGGAGTTTCCATATCACATGGAGTCGCATATCATGGTCTGGCCTTCAATATTGATCCAGACTTGAGCTATTTCAAGCACATCGTGCCTTGTGGGATAGTTGGCAAACAAGTGAGTTCCTTGAGAAGGGAAACGAGCGGCCCGCTTCCTTGTGATGAAATTATTCAAGAGCAATTGGTGGCTTGTTTTGCTCAAGTTATGGGTTTCATTGTTGTTTATAAGGAGACTTGCTGTTCTGTTCAAAGCTCGTAGATTTAGTGTTGCGTTTTGTCATGAGTTTTGTTCATTGTAGTGTTTGATGTGAGCAATTGAAGTGCAAACAAATGTTAATGTTTCATCTTGGTGGTGTTCGTCATATTTATTGCCAATATAGTAGTGCCGAGTGAGAGTTTTGTGTGCTAGGTATAATTTTTAGTTATATATTTTTTTTGTCTCCCTCCCTCCCTCCCTTAATTCATCTCGTGTTATCAATTGGCTCCTCATATATGGGCCTTGGAGCACTATGCCGCAGCAGGTAAGGCCCCCTTCCTAGCAGCATGAGTAGAGTGGGCGAGTGGTCTTGCTCCTTTGCTAGTTAGATTATCATATTGTTGGTCGATCTTTAATTATGTTTATTATTGAGGATGCTCATTAATTTATGTGCCAATGGTATGATATGTGTATATATATGTATGTGTATGTGTGTGTGTGTGTGTGTCAAAGAAGCAATATTATAATTTAATATTTTTTGTCATTGAGGTGGAATTAAATGCATAATAATAACAAGTATTAAAAAACAAAATGATTATATATAATGTATTCATGTTATATTAGATAATTATCATTATAAATATAACTTAATGAAGACATGTATATATATATGTATGTATGTATGTATGTGCTATAAAGGCTTATATATATGTTTGTGTGTGTGTTTGTGTAACTCTAAATAAATATATTTATATATGTTTGTGTGTGTGTTTGTGTAACTCTAAATAAATATATTTATATATGTATATTTGATTTTAAATTTATAAAAATGAAATTGCTTTTCGAAATCAAAAAATAGTTTTGTTGGGTGGTTTTCAAATTCAAGAGCTACCAATTTTTTTTAAAAATGATAGGTTAAAATTGAGTTTTTGATTTTTGGGACTAAAAAATGTAAAATATTCATGTTTTTGGGATAGTTTTTAATAGTTTTTTATTGATGTGGGAACTAAATAATAAATATTGCCGAAGTTGGGATTCCAAATATAAATTCACAAAAAAAAAAAAAAAAAGAATAATCTTTAAATAGTGTAGGTTATGTTTATGGGATGCAAAACGAAATTATTTATGTTGTGGTTTTTTTTTTTAAATTTTTAAAAATATATCTCAAAATATAAAATATTTATATTTTGCGACCATAAAGATCAGAAAACTAGTTTTAATTATGCAATTTTCTATTTAAGAAGGAAAAAAAAAACTAGTTGATTTTCAAAACTGCTTATAAAATTATCGATTTTGTGGTGAAGTTTTGAACCCGGGACACATGAGATTTAATTATACTTAAAATCATTCAACTACTTACATCAATTTGCTTATTAAGTAAAAAATAAATATATAAATATACATAAATATATTTAAATATATAAATACACATAAATATTTTTTTGTGTATATATCTAGATATGTTTTGATGTATAAATACCTATATATGTGGGGGTGTGTGTGTGTGTGTGTGTGTGTGTGTGTTAGGTGTATACACGTTCATATATTTATATATTTATTTTTTGCTTAATAAATAATTTGATATAAGTAGTAGAGAATGATTTTAGGCACAACTAATTATCTAGATCATGTGTTTGAAACTCATACTCACCACTATGAAATTAATAATTTTATTGGTGATTTTAAAATTATCTAGTGTTTTTGTCTAAAATGGCAAAGGTGAAAATTAATATATTTATGTCTTTGTGGATATTTTAAAAAAAAATTAAAAAAAATCTATTATAATGTAAATATTTTTTGTTTTGGGTTAGAGGGGTGAACACATTTTGGTTTAAACCTAAAAACCAAATCAAATTGAACCAACCCGAACAAAAATAAATGGTCCGGTTGGGTTTTTTGATTTATTTTTGGAAAAAAACCAATTTGAAATTGACCAATTTTCGGTTTTTGGTCTGGTTTTAAAAATATTTCTAAATTGTGGTGGTAGAAACCGTGGTTTTAAAAACATAAATTAAAAAAAAGGCTTCACACGAAAAACCGAAAAGTGAACCGTTAAATTGTGGTTTCTAAACCGAAAAATAAAATAAAATCTCGGTTCGGTTCGGTTACAATCTTAATCTATTAGGTTGAACCGAACTCAGACAAAACAACCGAAATCGAACCGTTCAATCTATTAGTCAAAGTCACCACTCTTACGTTCAGTAAATGTAATTTTATCATTAAAATAAGATGATTGATTAGTCGAATGCCCGGGTAGGTCGTCAGGCAAAGATACAAGATGTCCGTCTCCGTCATCAAGAATAGGGCAGATCGGCCACTTTGTGAAAAAGGCGATTTCGCTCTTCTAATTAATTTTCGGGAAAACAAGAGAGCAAAAAGATCGATAACATTTCCCGAGAAAAATGTCAGAAGCTCTGATCAATGGCCTCTCTGGAGCATGTGGAGGAATCGTTGCTCAGTTCATTACATACCCTCTTCAAACTGTAATCGGGGAATGATCTTCTTCATGTTTAATCTTTTTTTTTTGTATATTCCTACTGTGTTTAAGTAAAACGAGAGGCTTCTATCTAACTTGGTTGGTGGTCGAACAGAAAATTGAAATGGCTACTATTATAACTTTCAAACTCGATATGCAGGTAAATACTCGTCAACAAACGGAACGGAGTCTAATGAAAGAGAAGAAGAATCTAGGAACAATCGAGCAAATGTGTCAGGTTCTTCTCTCGTTCACTACCTATCAATTTTGCACAAGCATGCTGATGTATCTGAACTCTAAAGATGCCTTGCTCTTGTTTGTTAATTTTCCACCTAGAAAGCAAGAGGATAAACAGTTTGAAGCACGATTTTGTTTATGTGGGAAATTTTATCCTCTTTTTCCGTATTCTCCTTGCCATCATGATTTTGTTTTTTCATATTCATCATCTTCCTATGTGAGATTGTTGCCCATGTAATCTGCTTTACAGTTTCAATGGATGACAATCCCCGAATGGGATTTAACTGGTGCTAGACTAAATATATAGTGAAAATGACAATAATGCCATTGTCGGCCTATTAGCTTTGCAAGTATGTGTTCTTAGTAAGGAATGGATATCGCAATAGCACACACATATCTCAATGAAATTATGTTCATAGTGAATTTTTTTATTATTTGCCTTTCAATCTTCTTTTGTAAATACTGTGAATGGGGACATGTTTAGGTTGTTAAGCATGAGGGATGGGAGCGACTATATGGAGGATTAATGCCATCGCTTGTTGGAACAGCAGCTTCTCAGGTGATCCTAGTTAGCTTCCTTATGTTTTTTGAAAATTTTAAATCTTCATTAATATTTTTTGAAGTGGCACTTATTAGTTTCATATGAAGTTATGGTACATTATTTTACTATATCTATTGTTAAATATCCCTCATAGCCTCCACAAAAATGTAGTTTTGAAATCCTTTGTCTTTGTTGTTTTTATTAAGTATATTATGTTATGATATGACAATAGGTGATCAATTTTTATATTCCCATAAAATTAACTATGATTCCTAGATGTTAATTTATCATAGTAAGCAAGTCTTATCTATTGCTTTTTTTCGACTAACACTCAACATTTGTAACCAATTCAATTGATTTATACTTTGAGCTATGTGTTGTGTCCAACCAAATATGAAAATATCACAATTTATCATGGTCTAAATTGTAAAAAAAAATTGAACTACTCAAAAATTAGTTGCATCAACAAACCTTGATATCTAATATTTTTTAGAGAAATTTAAAGTTATTTTCATAAATTTTAATTGGATATTAAAAATCAAATTAAAAGGTGTGATCAAGGCCATAATTGTGAAGGGCGTGAGGTGCACCAAGGTGCAACAATCTTCTGGAGCCTTAAGGCACAAGATGCCTTTAAGGCACAAGATGCCTTTAAGGCACAAGATGCCTTTAAGGCACAAGATGCCTTTAAGGCACAAGATGCCTTTAAGGCACAAGATTTTTAATATAAGTCGTACTTTATTTTACATATATTTTTTAAAAATATAATCAAATATAATGAGTCTCGCCTGTGAATAATATCACTCCTCAGGGAAGGTGCACCTGCACAGAGGTGCCCCTTGCCCCAATGCGAGGCGCCATGTATGAGCTTCGCCTATGCCTGAGCCTAGGCATGCCTAAGGTGCTTCTTTCACAACCATGATCAAGAAGCAAAAGACACAATCAAGGAGTATTTTAGTCTAGTCTCGCTTCCAAAAGCCTGTCTTTTTGAAGTCATGTTTTTCCCCCTATGCCTCAAAATGTTTTTATCTTGTTTTCCCTTAAGGTATTCTTCAGAGAGTGCTTTAACAATGTCTTTGAAAATTATAATTTTATTTTATGTTTATGATGTGTTACATACATCTTATATAAAATATCTTAATTAAGCGATTATCTTTTATGATTTTTATTATAGTATTATTAAATATAATGTTATATATTATTTTGTTTTTTATATTTTATAAAGATATTTTTCACGATATCATATATGATAGTCATCATGAGAATATAATATTTCGTGAAATTATAATATTTTTTTGTTAATTTTTTATTAAAATTAATATTTTGGATGATGATACACTTGAAAGATATATTACTCAGAGTAGTACATATATCAAGTGTCAATGATATCACCCTACTTTACTATTTATATAATATGCATGTCACCTCATTTATTTGTAAACTTGAGGGCTTTTCAATTTATATACACCTTCCTAAAAAGTTTCATAAATAAATAAATTATTCACAAAAGTTATTATTTTGAATAGTTGTGAATTTATGAGAAATAAAATAATTTTAGTTTCGATCATTTTGTCTTTTAGAGAAATAATATTAAGATAATAATATTATTTATCTGAGTAATTTATTTGGTTTTCAAATAAATTTTAAGTGAGTTAATTTTTTATCATGGTTAGTTTTCATGATGGTTGATTACTTGTATTCAAAAATATGCTTTTTAATGGATGTGAAATTATTTGTAAAGTCTTTATAACAAAGAATGTATATCTCATATTTTAGCTTTATCTATTCTATATGAGATAATGTATCAAAAAAATTGAGTGTACTAATATCAAGTAATAAAATAATATTAAATGAAAAGATAATAGTTGTGAATATAAACGTACCTATGACGGCAATGTCAAATATTACGAGTTTTTTATATTATTTTGTATTTTAATTAAAAGTTTGAATTTAAGATTGTGATCAATCTAGAGGTGTCAAATGAGCCGTGCTGTGCTGATACGGCTTGTTTGAGCGAGGCATGACCATGCCACCATAAATTGCCAGGCATGACACTGAAACCTGTTGACTGGCCCTGCATGACATGGTAACTCTGCTGAACTATCTTTGTCGGAATTCTCTATGTGAAAATGCAATGAGTGGTCGGTTTACGTGATCGGCCAATTGCAATCGACCACCTAAGCTGTGGCTGGATTTTTTTTAAAATATCTTGCACAATCGGGTGGTCACCTAGACGGGATTGTGCTACCGGCTAGGCACATGGGTCATGCCTAGCTTGGCATTAGGTATGACTCGCGTCGGACCATCATGACATGAGCTGTGCCATGAGACAACACAATCCAGGACTAGACATGGCTGAACTAGACAGTGGTCTGGGCTGTGCTTGGGTTGGCCGACCTGGTTGACACATTATCTTCTAATTAGATTAAAGCAGAGATATGTATTGATGCTTTGAGTACTATAAGGCACAAGTTCATTACTTTTCTAGAGTACAATTATAATTTCAACACCAAGATCATGATCAATTTGTATTAGTGAGAGTTTTGGAAGATTGAAAGGAGTTGTGAAGAACAAGGTTAATATTTTGATTAACTTGATTTTCCCAAAAACATAAATATTCTCATGAATAGATTTTTGGATAGGAAATATCAATGTTCTCATTAGAAGGCCTACTTATAGGATTATTGATGTAGAAAAATATTGAGTTATGTTTTTTTGAAATTGGGATACAATAATCTCAAAAGTAGCAAATACATCTTATTCTTGACTTCTTGTGAAAATTTTAATTGAATATGGATGGGAAAACATTTTCCAAAATAATCAACTTAGAATTAAATTTAAAATATTTTTATCAATATTATTTTGTTGTGTTGATGGGAATGTTTTAATATTTTTAAAATATTGAAAATGTCCAAATATTTTAGGAATTTTATATAAGTTGAGAAGAATAAATACAAGTCATTTTGCTCAACTTTTAATAAAATCTTTTAGAAATTCAATTGATTTTCTAGAACATTGAACTTGGAAAAAAATTAAATTTTAACTAAGTTGCTTGACCATACAGATTATAAGAATTAAACTATGAGGAAACTCAAATATTAAGTCATAAGAAAAAGAGAGTTTTTGATTTGATATTATCAAATCTAATATCTTTAAATATTTTATTATTAATTATGATAATATCATAAGTTCTATAATAAAATAAGTCAAAATGTTAAGTAATGATTTATTATTTATAAAATAATTATTTGTTATTGAATTTATTGCTCATGAAATTGGATGGAAGTGCCAAGAGAAATAATACTTGAAAGTTGTAAAATTTGTAGAAAATGAGAATCACTTAAAAATACTTATTTTTAATAATAAAAAATGAGATGATTAAATTTATGATGGCATCTAAATTAGTGTCTCATTGTGAGTGCTTATTTATAAAAGTTATATTCAGTGAATAAGTTTCTAATTTGAATTTAGTTAATGTGAGATCTAAAAAAGTTTAATATTTTGATATCTTTATTTTTGAAAATCAAGAAGTTTGTGCTTGATGAGTCACGAAACCAAGACGTACCCATTTTAGATGAAAGTATTTGTTATTATACTAAGATATGATATTCGTTAGTCTTCTTTTATGATATTTATTTTTATTACTAACATAAAAAAAATTATAGTGCATCACATTTTAATTTTTAATAATCTACAAAAATAATTGAAATAGATAAAATTCAAACTTGGAAAAAGAATTACTAAAATTGGATAAGTTGTAGAATTTAAAACGTTTATTCTTAGTGGTAGACATTTAGGTAAACTCAAACTAAGTCGAATTGATTTGAGTTGAGGATGATACTAGTGTGGGCATAAAAACTACATTCTAACACTTTCAAAAATTTCTAGTTTGATATGTGCATTGATGTGATCTAAATTTATAATATAGGTTTTTTGTACTTGAACACAACTACCCAATTAGTCTTCCAAACTACTCAAATTTTTGTTGCCATATTGATCTTTTGTAGAAAAGACAAAAGTGATTTGGTGTGCCTATAATGATTAATATATCATCTTTTTTTTAAAACTATCACTAATATAAAATGTGATTTTGAATAATGTTGAAAAAAATAAAAATAGGAATTAAGGTAATGCAAATGATCATGCAATATTCATTTATTTATGTACACAATTCACTTTGAGATATTGATATAACTCTTTCAAATATTTCTTAATGATACACAATAATAATACATCAATTATCATCAGTAATATATGCATACATTAAGTGTGATTACATAAATGCTAATATATTAGATCTAATAAAAATTTAGGAAAAAATAATACTTGGGTGGTTAATCACATTAGAATTCTTATATTGCATGTATATATTGAAGTTCATTTTTTTTGTGCGACGATAAGTATTTGTCTAAATATGATAAATTTTGAGTTTGAGATTCATTATTCACAGCTTATCAGACTTTCGGGGGTGGATTGTTGAGATTTTAATCTCTTTCAGACTCCATGCTAAAGTAGGACTGTTGTGCACCGAGTGCAAACTCTAATATATGCATACATTATATATATGAAATCAATATGTTTTTGTTCCCTATTCAATGTTTTGTTAATAATGTTAAATCTCTTTTACTTGTTGATAGGTAATACAGTGAGTTTATTTGATTAATGATTTCTTAAGTGCTTGGTTTTTTATGCAGGGTGTTTATTATTATTTTTATCAAATATTTAGGGAAAAAGTGGAATACATTGCTCGTAACAACAAGAGGAAAGGGATTGGTGATGGATCTGTTGGGATGTTGTCCTCGCTCATGGTAGCAGCTTTAGCAGGGTGATTAATCTGATGTCATTCTCCTAGGTTCAATTCATCATATTTGAATATGTTATTTCTGTTTTATGGTCTGCTCTATGGTATAGAATTTGAAAGTAAACTTCTCATTTTGAGTGACAAAGTGTATAGCTCGTGGAAAATTATTATTAGTTACAAGGTATAGGAGAAAAAAGCCATCATAAGCAGTTAGTTTTTAAGAAGAGGCTTACTTTCCTAATCCAAATTTAGTCAAATCCTTTTTTTTTTTTCTAAATGAATTAGTTTGGACTGGGTTGGACAAAAAAATCAAGTTTCCAGCTTAGCTGAGCCATGTCCAACAAGGTCTGCATGGCCCCCTTAAGCCATGTTCATTATCTACAGGCTTGTTTGTAGGCCCACCAAACAACTTAAAAAGTATTTATTTTAATTATGAGTATAATTTAATAAATAATCTATATTTTAAAAATATTTTTTAATAGAAAATAGTTTATTAATAAAAATATTCATTTTAAAATTTTACTCATTGAATAAATAATTATATTTACAAATGTGAGAGCTATATTCAAATATGTGAAGAAATGTTTCTCGGATAGAATAGTGTAGCTAGGTCGATACATATCCATTTATCAATTTTTAGTCAATCTTTTGTACATTTTAATCACAAAAAAATTATATTTTAGCTACAAAATAATAAAAATATTATAGATATGTGAAGAATTATTTTATTTATTATTTTTTTGTAGTGATGAACTATTATATATTCAAATAGATCTTGATAAGTTTAATAATTTTATATTGAAAAGTATTTTTGTTTTTTGGATAGAATTATGTATATTTTATCTATTATTTTTTAATCTTTTAAGCATATCTCTACTTCAATAGTATATGATGTTAAACTATATTTGTCTTGATTAACTACTTTTTTACTTGGACTAAACACAACTTCTATTGCAATCTTGTTCACGTGAAATTTTTGTATATTATGAGCAAAATAATCAGTGCATAAAATATTTTTGTTTTGATTTTGATCATAACAAAATATTAAAATTTTCATGGTTTCAAAATAAATTTACATCAACAATAAAATATCTATCTAAAATAGATGTGTTGTTTAGAGTATTATTTATAATTTTTCTTATTTTTCAATATTTTTTATTTATCATTTCAAATATTGTATTGTCTAATATTTCAAGACTTAAATAATTTGAAGTTTAAAATAAATATTAATTATTTTCATAATAACTTGATTTGAAGTTGAATTATATAAACCAAAAAATATAATAATATTAAAATATTTAAAGAGATCTCGTAAAATATTTATAATATATCAATCATAATCATTTAATATGCTAATACCAACTTCATATTTATGGCTAATATATTGTATTTCATATAGTTTATATTTTTTTTATATTTTCTAATTTTCTCTAAAGTTATAAGTGAAATTTTATATAATTGGCATATTCAAATTTATATATATATATTTTTTCATATTTGATATTGTTTCATGACCAAAAAAATAATTTATATTTTGTCTAATAGCAATTTTTTATTTTTTTCAATTATCACATGTTTTAATGTATATTTTATAATTAAATTTAAAATATATTCATGATGCACATAAAATACCTTTAAATGACTTTTTATTAGGATTTTAGAAGTATTATCTAATATTATTGTAAGTATTTTATCATGAATGCTCAAATATGTAATTTTATCATGAATGCTCAAATATGTACTTTTATCATGATGCTCAAATATGTACTTTTATCATTTATTAACATTATTATTTTTTATTCTACATGGAGTATTTAGTAATTTAAATAAATTTATTTTTTTACTTAATTTGTATTCACTTTCTTTGTTGTGAGAAATTATACATAATAACCTAATGTGAATTATAAATAACTAATTATTAGATGTTAAACAAATTATTTCTTTTATAAATTTCTTTTTGTATATTCAATTATTCCATATTTTTTTAGTTGTATTCTCAAATTAATTTCTAAATTGATGATTAATAGTTTATTATATTCTTCATGAAATATTATGAGTTTCTATTAAATTAAAAGGTTGTTATGCTCTTATTATATAATTGATTATTTTTTCATTATAGTAAGATTTATCAAAGGAAAATATTTTTAAATAAGTTGTGTTTGTATTTTATCCATTAGTAATAAATTTGTTATAAATTTTATATTTAGCATTAATTTTTTTTATTTTCTAAAATTATTTTTATTGAATAAAATATATATATATTTGAAGTGAATGTTTTGTTTGATGATATTTCATCACATTGACTAGATGAAGAAATACCTCTTATATTATAATTATCAATAAAAGATCATGCTAAAAATAATAAAATAAAAATATCACAAATAAATAATAGTAAAGTTGAAATATATTATCGAATTGAAGAACTAAAGTATAAATCTTAGAAAATCCAAACTTTTAGAGTTATCAATATTTATTATGCACCTTTAATAATGTTGTATAATTTAGAAAAAATTAAATAATTTTTAATAATTTTTTTAATTGTTTGATGATCATTGGCAAATTCGAATTTACATTCATTTGATTGCCTATAATTTTGATTGACTCATAGTCCCACTTGCCACCTAGCGTGACCTACTGACCCATGGCTTTGGCACAATGGTCCTTATCTTTGGGTTGGGATGGCCATCACCTATTGGTGACTTGGTGTTTCTTTTGAAGAGTTTATAAAATATATATATTATTATAAAATTTTAGTAATTCATTTGGAGTAACATGTAAATTGCTAGCTTATGAAGGAAAACATATTAAAAACATCAGATTTGTAATTTAAAATGAAAATAACTACACATTTATAAAAATCAATTAGTATATTTTTTCATAATCCACACATAAGCATAAAATTATTATAACTACGAGTGATAATTTTAGCTGAGCTATTTGGCTATGTTTGTGATTTGGCTATTTTACCTAATGTACATTTTCTCTGAATTGAATATAACTTGGGGAGTGCAAAATCTTGACTTGGTGTGTTTTGGGCCAAAGCACTATAATTTTTTTGGGTTGCTATGCTTAGCTTGCAGACAAAAAATGCCTTGCTTGAACATGACTTGCATAATAAAAATCCATTGATTTTTTTATCCTTCAATGACTAGACCATTGGATACACATTAATGGTCCCATGTTAACTAATTAATTGTGTATGTATTTTTTTCTTTTTTTCATGTTATTCTCAAAGTAATACTTTTTTTTCTTAGTGTTGTATTATATTTATTATGACATTTAATTTTGTTATGTGTGAAAATCTAAAATAACTTAAATAATGAGTCTAATAATGTAAGAATGATATTATTGATGTTGTTTCAAGAGTGAGAAAATTAGATGCAACTGTAGTAACACATTTTTTAGTTGTTCAGTGGCAATAACTGAAAAAATATTTTAAGGTATATTATTCACGTGCATGAAATGTGTTTTGAAATTGAATTAAAACCTGATGAAACATGCATATACAAATTTGTTAAATGCAAATATTATTTTAAATTATCGAGTATAAATTTATTAGTGAGTACATGTTATTTATTACTGTTTGATGAAGATAAATTAAAACATAAGATTGAGAATGCTAAACTAAAATAATTAAAATTTAATAAAGATTAGTTATCTAGGTATATTTTATTAAGATTTACCCTTAGTTTAAAATTTTTAAGCTAATTAATGTTAACTAATTTATTAATGAGTTTTAAAGTATCTTATTACTATCATATTTGAAGATTAGCTTAAAGTCAATATGAAAAAATTGTATAAATACAACTATAAAAACTTTTTATCATTAGTGTCTTAATGATTATGATATTAACAAATATATTATATCAATCATTCTAAATCATGTAATATCTAATACAAGAGTAATGAATTTATATCTTAAAAATATTCTAAATTTTATATTATTGGAAATTTTTTTTTTTCATATACAATGTATATTATATAATCAATTTAATTAAAAAATTAGATATAATAATATTTAGTGGTTCACTATAAAATATTAAAAAATGTGATATCTTGAATTAATTATTTGTTTAAATGTGAAGCTAAAATTTGAATATATTACAAACTTTTAATTTTAAAAAAACAAAGAAATTTGGAATATATGTTAAAGTTTGATGAGATTTTATATACACGATATTAAAAAGCATGTTATTATATATAATTACACTTTGTTTTTTATAATTCCAAAATGAATTTCTAAAAAAGATAGATATTGATTGGATTATAGTATAAAAATATTTGGAATTTTTTGAGGCTTTTCATGAATGCCCAATTATTTTATGTTACACATATTTTTCAACTAGTTCCTTAATATTTTAATATTGGTTTGAAAATATATTATATATTTTGATAGATGAATTTAAAGTTGATTAAATAGAAAATTTTATATCATAATTAAAAGATCAGTCAATAGTCATGTTGTATGTATAAAAGTATATGTTGGACAACTAAGAAGTGATATATTCAAAGCACGAGGGTAACACAAATTAGGATGATAAAATAAATCTGGTAAAATTAAGAATAATAAAATTAGATATAAAATTAAGAAAGAAATTAAGAATAACTTAGATAATAAAATAAAGAAAGATTGTCTAAAGTAGTTTAGTCACGTCCAACGTTATCCTTCTTGTGTACTAGTTAGGAATTGTGAGACTATTTGATTGAGGAGAGAAAATGAAGGTTGACCTATGAAAAATTTATTATAAATTATAAATAAAAATTAATTATAGCGAATATGATGTTTAACATAGTTGATTGAAAAATAAAAACCATTCAATTAATTCTAAATAATTGAGATAAAACTTGATTAATGATGATTATGTTATATTATTTTATATTATATATAGTGACAATGTTTGTTCTTAATAAGTAATTCAATGCATGTTTAATATTTCTTTAATATACAAGACTAAATTTTTATAATTTTATAATTTTGTATTTATTTTTGATCATAGAATTAATTTTTCTTGGGTTGTTAATGTTAATCAAAATTAATAATTTGAATTAAAGAAATACTTGAATTTGACTTTAAACTTAATTACATCAACAAAAATTTTCTAATGTAAAATATTTTAGCTAGTATAAGATATCTTAACTGGTATAAGATATTTCTGTTGTTTTCATGCTTATTATTTGCATAGATTTAGTATTAAATATCGGAAATTAATTTTTGTATGAATGAAGAGTATCATTTACTAGTCATGATCTAGATATATTATGGCTTGCAATTGAGGGTAACATTGAAACAATCACAATAGATTGTATGATATGAAAAATTGATGACACATTTTGATAATTTCAGAATTGTTTATTTTTATCATGTATTCGATTGTACTTTTGATATATAAAATATGAATATGTAATTCTTTGCTTTTTTTTCTTTTATTTATTTTTGCATGTTATCTATTATGTGTTTAGTTGAGTGTTCAAAGTAAAATTATTTTAGATATAGTTTTTAAAATATTATTTTCATTTTTTATATAATGAACACTTTTTTTAGAAGAATTTGAAAAATAATTTGTAAAGGGATGAGTGACCTGCCAAAATAACTACATCTAATTGTAATGATTATTATCAATAATTAATTTATTTATGAGTTTGAGTTATTTTTTTTTTTTTTGATGATTGTATTATGTCATATTGTGTGCAATATAAAATGTTAGTAAAATATAATTATAATTGATAATATAAAAGTATATAATACAATGTCCTTCACATTGATTTTTGAGATGAGATATGTAAATTGAAAAAATAATGTGCGATTGGATTTTGTAAGCATTACAATGTATTATTTAGATTGAGATTGAATTATTTAAAAAAGAATAATTATTTTTTAATTAATGAATATTTTGGAACAAATTGTTTGTAAATTGAGTATGACATTCATGATTGTATTGTATCTATTGAGGTTTGATTTATTTCTTATTTATTGTTTATCTTGTTTGTTTTTCATTATTTGGGAGCATTCACTATATGAACTATCCCAAATTTAGTATATATGATTTATATTATATTATGTAATTGATTTTATTAAATTAATAAAACTGTTTTTTTTTCTCTCTTTTTTTTTCTTGAAATCTAATCAAATCCTAACTTTTGAAACCACATTGAACACGATATCAAATTTTCATTTCTAGTTAAGTGGCAGCGATGGTGGGGTGTGCAAGTGCTGATGCACATTTTGACGGTTATGATGATAGTAATCATCAGTAAATTATGATGGTAGCAATGGTGTTGTGGTATTGTAATAGCAAAAAACTATGTACAACATGTATTTTGAGCTTTTTTGGTGTTTCATGGTCATCATAGACTTTTGATTGTGTGTTTCTAGTAGTCTAGAATCATTTTTTTGGTGCACGATGGTGGACCTCTTTGTTGTTAATATAGAATTGTTTCATTGAGCGTGTAGATGTCTTAAAGTATTTGAAATTTCTATTTTTAGAAGTTTTGCATAAAATTATGTTGCTCTGTGCAAGTTTTTTTTGTTTTAATTTGATATTGGTGTGAAAGTTTGTGTTGTGAGATTAAAAAAAAAAGAAAAATGGAGGGAATTATTGTGGTATTATTAGAGATAACTAAATGAAAATTAAAGACAAATATATACTAATTTTGGGTTGTCAATGAGGATCTATTTTATGACACAAGGTTATGTGGGTTATTTATTGAAAAACTTGTATTAAATTGAGATTGATAAGTGAATGATAGTTGACACACAACTACTAGTATAATGTACCTATTACAGTCAATTAATTCTAGCACGTTGAGTGTGTCTGATTCTTATGATACTTCCAAGATAGTTTGAGACTTGGTTGCTTCAATAATTTCTTTGATGACATCTCATTTATATAGTGGTATTACTTTTTCTTGATGTGTAAATTGATTGACAAGAATAGATGACTCATTATGCAACTTGGTCATAATTTTTGTGAGAGGATTGTTTGTGTGATTAATGTTGATGGATTAGATTGCATGGAGGAGACTTTTTATGTAAATTTAAAGTATTTTTTATATGTATTCATTGAAAGATTAATTTTTTCTTTTGCAGACATATTTCCTTTTTTCATATGATCAATCATAATACTATGATATTTTTGTCAAACTATGAGAGGTAGCAAGATGGTGGTGACTTGTTCTTTTAGTGGGAAGTTGGATCATACTTATGAAAGGTGTTCGGCATTGCACTTTGAGTTATGATAGAAATTTTGAGGTTTAAAGGATAAACAACATATTAATGAACCTACTTGGTTTGGTTCTTCAACATTTATATTAATTTGCCTTGTCAAACATTTATATTGATGCTTTCTTAGGAAGAGTATGCTAGACTTTGATTGGATATTACTGGCTTAAACATATCTACATTCATCATACTTTTTGCTTATCATTTCTTTTCGAATTCTTAGATAGTAGATTTGAGAGTGAATATCATGTTATATATAATCATTTTTTTTTTTGTTATGGAATTTAGAGATTCTAATATTATTGTGGTCAATGACATTATTGTACTTATAATGAGCATAACAATTTTAATGTATGTCATTTACTTTTAACATATGTTATGTATGTATCATAATTTTATCATAATTCAATTTTTTTCAATTAATTTAAAAAGAAATAATATTGTGATATTTTTCTCTTTTTTTAAGTATTTATATGCATAATTTCTTCAGGCTATACATATGACATTCCTGGGGATTGAGTCAATTGGGTTGTACATGTTTTTCTGGATAGATATATAGGATTGCATAGAGGGGATTAGGTGAGAATATCTGTACTGTTTTTAAAATGCTACATTGGGACAATAATATGTTATTTTTCGGACTTAGATTCATTGGGTCATACTCATGAAAGGTGTTGGATGTTATACTTTGATTTATAATGAATTTTTTTGAGGTTTAAAGGCTATACATTATACTAATGGACCTACTTAGTTTAGGTTTTCAACGATCATATCTACTAATCTTGTTACGAACTTATATTGATGCTTGTACATGTTTTTCTGGACAGATAGATAAGATTGCATGGAGGAGATTAGGTGAGCATATTTGCAGTATTTTTTACATGTATTCATTGGGAGAACAATATGTTATCTTGAGGACATAGATTCCTATGTTGCACAGACACGAACACGGGGATACTACGCGGCAAGATACGGGGACACGGTAAATTCTAAAAAACTAGGATATAGATACGGCTAGGATACGTCATGATAAAAAAATAAAATTAAAAATAAAAATTATTAATTATAAATATTAGGTATTTTAAAATAATTAAAAATACTGTATTTTAAAATAATTTTAAATTCTGTATTTTAAAATAATGTAAACAAAATTTAAACCTTCTAACACCCTCCCCCCTCCCGAACCTTTCCCCCCCCCCCACCTCCCGAACCTTTCCCCCCCTCCGAACCCACCCCCCCCACCCGATTTTTGATTTTCTTTTTTCGATTTTTGAACTCTCCCCCTCCTAATACAGTTTCCAAACCCCCCCCCCCTTTCCTTTATAGAATTAGGTTACCTTGGGTGCTGTCGGCGGTGTGCTCCTCCCCTCCCCGTTTGACGCAATGACAACTGTTTCCGAACAATGCGTCGGATACGTTTCCGACGCGTATCTGATATGCCACGTGGCGTATCCCATAAGGATTTGTGTCCGATACGCCACGTGGCATATCGGACACGTATCCGACCCGTGTCCACGTGTCGGACACGTGGACACGGCAGTTCCTAGGCGTATCCGTGCAACACAGATAGATTCATTGGGTCATACTCATGAAAAGTGTTTGAAGTTGCATTTTGATTTATAATGATTTTTTTGAGGGTTAGAGGTTATACAATATACTAATGGACCTACTCAGTTTAGTTCTCCAATGATCATATTTACTAGTTTTGTTACTCACTTTGATACTTTCATAGGAAGAATATGCCAAACTTTGATTGGGTGCCACTGACTAAGAAAAGTCTTTGTTCATCGTAATTTCTATTTACCATCTCATTTCATGTTCTTAGATAATAGATTAGAGAGCAAATATCATGCAATATGTAATCATATTTTTTTTCTCTTGTAGGGTTTAGGGTCTCTAATATTATCATGACTACTAACATTGTTGTTCAAGTGATCGGCAGGATAATGTTAGTAATTTGTCTTTTCTTTTTGATATATATTTTATATATACTATAATTTCATCATAATTTATTTTTTATCACTTCATTTTGAAGGGATAATATTGTAATGTTTTATCTTCTAGTATTCATGTGCAGGATTGTCAAATCATACATATGATTTTCTTGGAGATTGAGCTATTTAGATTGTACATTTTTGACTCGCATAAGCTCTTCTAAATATCACTATTAGTATGTTCTCATAATAATTTTTGATAATGATATTTCTAATGATTTAGATATTGTTTATTTGAAAGATTAATTTTCTTGGTGGTGTAAAAGATTAATCATTAAAGATTAATCATTAGATATTCTTCTAATGATTAATTTTGTTTAATTAATAAATTTTACATGTTTGTTATTTTGTATATTTATTGAAACTTGTTGTTCAAGATGATTTGAAAAAATATAATGATTTTATAATTAAGATTTGAAATTCAATTTGATATGTTAGATCATCTCTAACTAGAATCATTTTTAAAATGCGTGCTGAACATATGAAAATATCTTGTAAGTCTCTCTTGTGTCTTGATGTGAAGACTGGGTGGAATGTCACCTATTTGATGTTGGGTAAAAGATTGTAATAGAACATTAGTGTTTGTTAAATTCTAGAAGATATTTTATGATGTTACTTTTCAAGTTTTCATGATCTTTACATGTTACTTCAATTATTTTTTTTGAAGAATCTATATATGTGCAAAGAATATTGTAGAAAAAGATTTATTGTGGGAATAAAATGATAGTTGTGTATGCATGCAGAATAAAAAAAATTCAAGTATTGGAAAAATTTTAATAATGTTAATTATTTATTGCATGTTATATTGAAATATGTAAACTTTTGTTTTGAGCAAGTATATAAACCAAGTGAAGCTAGCACAAACATTGTTTAGGTTGAATTAATTTTTAATTGATTATATGAATGATATGGTGATTTATATTCAAGCAAAGATGAAAATAAAATGAATAATTACTTTAGATCAAGAGAATTAATGATAATTAAATCGATGATATTGATGATGTATTTGAAAAGAAATTAAAAGAGAAAGCATCTTTGGAAACTAAATTTGAGAATGGAATGTATTATATAGATAATCTTAAAAAAATTAGATCTTTTCATATTTTAGATTGATGGAAGTTAAATGCTTATCAATATTCAATTCTCTCCAAAATATCAAAAGATATATTAATAATTCTTTTTTCAACAATCACTTTTGAATTTGTTTTTATTACAAGTTGATGCATATTTGATTCATTTAAGAGTTTTTTATCTTCTAAAATTATGAAGACACTATTTCTTCACAAAATTAATTAAAGAAAGAAAGTAATTAATTTGTAAGAAATGATTTATTTTTTTATGTTTTGCTAGAAATTGGAAAATTAAGTAAAATTAGAGGAAAATCTAATAGAAGAAGATATGTGAAACTCATGTTGTTTAAGCCATTAAAATATTTGTTGGTTGGTATATTTCAATATTTTCGTACTTAATTTTAACAAATGTTTTAAATTACTTTAAAATTTTCTTATGTTATACATTTTATATTTTATAATTTTATATCTTGTCAAATTTTTTTTAAATACATAAATTAGTTTAAATTGTGATTCAATCTACAAACCAAATCAAACTCACAATATTAAGTTTGATTAGTTTGAGTGTTTTGATCATTTTGGATTGAATTATAATTTTTTTAAATCAATGTTATAGGTATAGATTGAATGTTATGCTCAAACGGGTCCAAATCAATCCACGAACACCCCTATTCATAGTCTCACCAGATGAGTTTTATAATAGCATTAGTTGATTGAAGTTAGAGTAATGACTTAGATCTTCTGATTGTATTACAGAAAGAATCTAAAATATGTTTTTTTTATTATTTTTTATCTTTAAAATTTTTTTATTCTCATTTTGATATTATATATTTTACTATGTTATTCTTGATAGTTATATGATATTGAATATTATTTATGAGGTACTTAATCATTTTAGATATTTATATACTATGTTGAAAGAATTAAATGTTATCGCATCTAATTATATATTAGATTTCATCTCAAAACTAGTAGGTTAGCAAGTAGTCAGATGTAGATGGATGTATAGGGTGAAAATGACTCAAGGGAAAAATTGGTTGATTCAAGGCTTGGTTAGTAGTAAGAGATTTTACATAAATATATGATATTGACTCTTATAATATTTTCTTATTCATGATCAAAATAATTATTATTAAGTTGATTTTTTTATGTTGCAACATCACACAAGTCGATTATGTATTAGTTAGATATATGAAATATATTTTTTATGATGATGTAGAGGAAGAAATATTATGTAGTAGTAGTACTAGTTAGGATTTATTATTCTTATGAGTATAGGTATGATGTTTACATTGTGGAATGATCTCTATGGCCTAAAATATTTTTTTTTTACATAATTTATTATGTTTTCTTTGATACTTATTGTATTTGGTCTTAGAAGATATTTGATAAATAATTTTAGTTAACTTTGACATGGTTTAGGAGGTGAGTAAGTTTTATTAGATATATATATCAATGATATTTTAATTACATGAAATGATAAGTTTAATATATCTCAATTAAGATTATTTTTATTGAGTTTCAGATGAATGATTTTTAATATTTTTTCTTGGTGTTGATGTCAGATATTTAGAAGGCATAACTTTTTTTTCTCATAGAGGGTACACTTGAATATTTTATTTAACTTCGGTATATCGCGATATGTACTTGCTAACTCATGACTTGATCCAAATGTAGACATATCCATTGATATTAATTTATTTGTTGATCTTACTAGATATATGATGATCATAGAAAAATTAAACTATTTGACAGTAACTTGATTGGGTATTTTCAATGCTATGATGTTAATATAATTAATTATTTTTAGGTTTTTTTTTTGATAAATTCATATAGATGCCGTGTTTCAAGATTCTTAGGTCTATGAAGAAAAATTCCAAGATTCGAGATTATGTTTAGAGATCTTAGGTATGATTGGATATATGTGTATTTAGATTCTAATTGGACTCTAATGATTATAAAGATGAGTTACGTTATAGATGATTTTTTAACTGATCTCATCAATTATAAAAGTAAGACACATATAATAATTTTAAGATTCAGTGCAGTGATAGAATATCTAACAATGTTGTCAGAAATTAGTAAGCTTCAATGGACTCGTTATTTCTTGAAAGACTTTTGCTTATTAATTTAGAGATCAGTGATATTTTATCGTGATAATCAGACAATCAAAATATTATTTTTGACCTGGTATTTCACTATCTGATAATTCATGAACATAATTATAATAATTGAATAGTTGTAGTCTAGGTATCTAATTGCGATCTGATTGTAGATATTTTCATAGAGATTCTCAGAGAATCACATGATATTTTATTTTCTTTCAAATTAGATATGCACATTATGTATGCCCTAACTTGATAGAGAGTATTGACATTTAATTTGTTTTTTTATTGTTTTATTAACTTTCTCATTACTTGGGAGTGCCTGACGTGTGAGCTACTCCAGGTGTGTGTGTGTGTGTGTGGTTATTTTGTATTCAAAAGTTAATGTCTCATTGTTTAATAAAATATTTTTTGTTGTTTGATGTTTTTTACGGTTGTTATTCCTTTCTCCTCTATTTTTGCCAAAACCCTAGCTTGGATTTTGGTACAATCAACAATAAAAATATACAGGAAAAATTATTAAAAAGGGTTAGTGGGGATAGATAATTATCCAAAAGAATGGAGATGGAAAATAATTACTCTAAAGGGTGAGGATATAGAATAATTACTCTGAAGTGTGGGCAAAATCAAAAATGCAAAATTTTCTTTTGACTTATTTTTTAAAATGCAACTTCAGCCTACTCGATAAGGTTTTATTAGAGATGAATATTCTCGACAACCCATTGAAAACATAGGCTCCATGTTTCTCCCACACCTCTCTGTCTATCTCTTCTTCATTGTGTCCATGAGTTCTTCACACTCTTACTCCTATTCAACTTCTCTCTCTCATATTCAATTCTTCAGCACCTGCATGGACATGCCCAACAGCGGCTCCTATCAATACTAAACTACAACAATGCATTTCTATGCCTAATATCATCTAAAGTGCAAGCTGGTGAACAAAACTAATCAGCATACTTTACTTTTCGAATATCCATGCCCAACATCTTCAAAGAACAACTAGAGGCCTACAGTATATTGTCATTCATTCACAAATCCATATATGATCATAAGTATCATGAAAACTCACAAATTTTTTTATGTAAATCATATTTTATTATCTCCTCACTTTCAGGGCTAGACATTTAGAACATGAAATTCACAGGATTGGATACATGTGGATGATTCAAAAAGCGCTGATGCCATATTAGAAATTAGACTTTGACCTTACTCATCCCCAAAAAGTAGCAATGAGTCATATTTTAATAATTATAGTGTGTGTGTGTGTGTGTGTGTGTGTGTGTTACGTTTTAGTGTAGTGATAAATATATTTATCCAAAGGTGGTAAGTTTTAGGCTTGAGACTCATTATATACAATCTATTTGATTTTTAGGAATAAGGTTGTTGAGTTATTAATATTTATTATTTCTCATTCTAAGAGGGTGTCTTGGTACGAATTTTACTATGTTATAATATAACCCAATGAAATGTAAAATTTTACCACGAATTGAGCTAAAAAAAAGTTATATCTCATTGAATATATTCAGACATTGGTTCTTCTGGCCTGTTCGTTCTTGCTCGTTCTCTAATTTTTTTGTGCAGCCTTGTTATGATTCTGATAAATGAATCCAACTCAAAACCTAAAGAGGCCTTTGAGTTTCTCATTTTATGTTCTCTAATGTAGGGGTCTAAATGTACTGGTGACGAATCCCATTTGGGTGGTGGTTACGCGTATGCAGGTGAGAAAAATCTGGTTTTTTTATCGTTTTTTCTAGAAACTAGATCTCATTATCAATATGAAAAGCATGTTTCTTTGTGCGTATCAATTTTTGAATTTTTTTTTTTTTCGGAATTGATCTTTTTTTGTAACCTCGGAACTTGAAAAACATGTTCCTTGTTATTTTGGAAAACTATTTGTGTCTGATATAATTCTCTGTAAGCAAAGAGGCCCAAATGCTTACTGAATCAAAGTTGAATGGATCATGGGAAGTTGAGTCCCAATCCTTGTTTACATTATTTCTATGGGTCTTCTTTGGTTTAAACTTTTTTTTTTTTTTTGTGTGGACGCAGACTCATAGAAAGGCTTCGAGGATAACACAGCCAAATAATCTGACATTGGCTGTTTTTCCAGATGAATCAATTGCAGTTTCAAGTGATCATTCTCACTATGGAATTAGTAATGCGGTACGAAACATTAACTAAGCATATTTTCTTTTCATTGCACTTTTTTCTTGATTCTCAAAATGTAACACTAATGATAGAAAATAACTCAAATATTTAATAATTCATTAATTTTCATATCATTATTAGCATCAAATATATATAATCTGAGTCGGTAATATGAATTTTAATTCTCCAAACAAAAAATCATACAAAAATCCTCGAGTAAATTCAAGTCTTGCATAGTTTCTCTTATTTTTTTTTTCATTGAAGGATATGAGAAATTACTTCTTATAAAGTATATAGTCTCCTTTTCATATGTCTGCCTATAATTTTTCTGACACATGCGATGACTGATGCGTAGATATTTTCTAATCTTTTTATTATGATTTTTTTTTTTGAGTTTTGCTATATATTAATCTTAGCAGATATTTGTGTTATTTAATGAGTATTATATGTTGTAATTGAAATTCTTTGAAGGAGAAAGTATGGGCCATACGTTTTTTGGCTTTGCGTGGAGTTATTTTTATATGCTAACATAAGTTTCAAAGTATTGAGATTTAAGTCTTTTGAGATAATTATTTTATGATTAATAACCAATTTATAATATTCATAAAAAATAGCATATATAGAGATAATTATTGGGGAAATTATGTTGGTGCGTAACAATGTGAAATTAATTAATAAAAGAGAATTTATTTTAGTTGAATTGATTTTGAGTAATATTTGGGGAAATTAAATCTTCAAACATGTACTCAACTAGTGTACTCTCATAAATGCTCTCATGTCTCCACTTGGCCCTTGTCTCTGTAGTTAGGTGCCTCTCTCACCCCACAATATTTTGGGAGTGGCCAGAAAAGAAAAGAAGAAAAAAATAATATCTTTGTAGCATGGTTGCGAAAGGTGTGCCTTAGGCACTCCTAGGCTCAAGCGCAGATGAAGCTCAGACATGACGCCTTGCCTTGGCTGGGGTGAGGCTCGTTCACACAGGCGCATGGATAGTAGAAAAGGCGTGTGCCTTCCCCGAGGCACAAATCTCTCCACAAGCACGCCTCTGAGCAGGCATGCCTGTGGAAGCATCCTTGTTATATTTGAGGGAGAGGGAGAGGGAGAGAAATTGACCAATTCAATTGGTCTGATGTATTGACTATTTATGAATATTTTATTATAAAATGATACATTAAATGAATTGAAAAGTGATCT
Organism: Sapria himalayana; assembly: GCA_029783825.1. NCBI lineage: Eukaryota > Viridiplantae > Streptophyta > Magnoliopsida > Malpighiales > Rafflesiaceae > Sapria > Sapria himalayana. The sequence goes on from JAREIK010000055.1 coordinate 624,513, forward strand.
TCATGATAAACTAGATTTGACTTGGATTTTAGTGAAATTGATCAATTGAATCTGATCGCTTAATTTCAATGATGAGAAAACTGGTTCGATCGCTAGACTGGATCAGTCAAGCCAATTAGACCGGCATCCTATTGAACCGAGCACGAACTGCCAGAACTGGCAATCAGACCGGTGAACCAATCAAACCATCCAATTTTGAGCGCTTCACACTCGACCCACTTAGCCAGCCCCTCCTTGCCCTTCGAAGCAAGGCTCAGCCTGCCCCTGTGGCCCTGCCCCCCTGCTCAAATATATATATATATATATATATATTTGGTTTTCAAAGCCAACTGCCCACTTCATCTGGGCTCAATTTTTTGGCTTAACATTGGCAGGCCCAATTATCCATTTGATTGGCCCATTCCATGAACACGAACAGGAGGGGAGGGTTATTTAACAGGTGACAAGTCTCACATATCCTTCTTCCTTTCCTCATATGAGAGTAGGTTGAAGATTTCAAACAAAATGAAATTGAAAATATAAGATTATGGATCGAACCTCATGTATTATGTAAGATTTTTGTTATATATTCACCCATATTATATAACCTTAGTATCGTCAATATTAATTAAATAATAAACTATAAATAAAATAAATAAGTGATGTAATATTTTTTATAATTAATAAAGTAATAGGATGTATAACTTTTAATATATATACATATATAAGTAAATTACATAATTTTTAATAAATAGTTTCGTATTTAAATATTATATTATATGTGTATTATTTTACAAAATTTTAAAATATTCTATAGATTATATATATATATATATATATATATATTAAATTCTAATAATATATAAAAATATATTTATGACATCAGCAATTCGATAGTAATTTGATTGCTGATCTGATTGGTGAATTAGTAATTTTAAAGATCCAGTCATCAGTATGGTTTTATCAACATTGCTTAATTTAATTAGCTTTAGAAACTATAATATTTAAACAAAAAATTACTTGAAAATCAGATCAGCTAGTCTCTAGCTGTGGTGGCCAATGCTAGCTCTGGCTTCGATAAAAATTCAGTCTTTAAATATATAAGTAAATTAGATATTTAAAGATTCAGTTTTGCGTGACTTTTGTTGTGGTGGCCCATGCTAGTCTCTAGCTTCGACAAATTAGGAGCTTTGGTGTTTAAAGTGCACAATACTCATTCATAAAAATTTTGATCACGTATATGAATTTTAGTAAAGATTTATTTTCAGATCATATTGTTTGGAGAATTAAAATTTATATGAATGATATAATCATACCAAAAATCTGTTATAATATGATTATATCGTCAGGATAGAATTATTAAACTATATGATATATGAATAATAATCTCATCAATCAATCAATCATCAAAAGGATTTCTTCATCTCAAAGCTGTTCCATGGTTCGAATTTTTTTTTTTTTTAATGGTTTTTAGTTAATAAATGCAACAGATCCGAGAAGTACATGATGAAGCTGGAATTTTGGGCTTTTGGAAAGGCATATTCCCAACATTGGTTATGGTTAGTACTTAGTAACAACATACAACTCGAGCTGCTTGGTGGTCTCTGATTTCATTTTGCTTTTTTTTTTTAAAAAAATTTGTTTGCAGGTGAGCAATCCCTCAATGCAGTTCATGCTGTACGAAACAATGTTGAAGAAATTAAGTAAACGGCGCTCCTTATTTTCCAAGAACAGCCATGGGATCTCTGTGTTGGAGGTTAGAGTTTTCCTGAATCATTTCTATCTGCTAATTAGAGAGATTCATTTCTGAATCGCCCAAATGGACAAGTATTGGAGATTGATCTGTAGAAGTTGTTTTTGTTGCTTTGGTAGCTGATTTGTGGGATTATTGTAGGTGTTTGTTCTTGGTGCTTTGGCAAAGCTCGGAGCTACTATAGCGACGTATCCCCTTCTCGTCGTGAAGGTGAATCAACTTCAACCCTGTTGTTCAGAGTTTTTTATTTATTTATTTTTTTTTAAAAGAGATATTTGGGTGGGTGTGCTTCTAGCTTCATGCTTTTGTTCATCTCAACATTTCAGTCGAGGCTTCAAGCAAAGCAATGTTCTTCTGTAGATAGGAGGCATCATTACAAAGGTTTTTGGCTTAGAATTTTTGCACAAATGATGATGCTTTAAATTATGTAATCGTAGTGCATGTGAAGATAGGATACACAAAAGTAATTTGGACAAACAATCAATGCTATCGCATCGTCACGCATGTAAAAATAGGAAAAAAAATGACTTTTGAATTGGTTCTTATTTTTTATTGAATCTCTTTTGAGCAGGTAGTGTTTTAGTGCGACTATAAGTATTTTTGTTCAAGTATGGTTGGTCTTGGATTCGAGACTCATCAGACACAGTCTTTTAGATCTTTGGAGGTAAAAGATAGTTCAAGAAATTAATCTCTTTCAAATTCTATGATAAGAGATTACTTATCGATGTAGTTATGATATCCATAAAGAAGTAAGCTAGGTTTCTCTATAGGCTATATAAATATGAATGTGTTTGGAGATTACTTATATGTAATGTTAAATTCTAAGCAATAAGAAAAGATGAATATGAATATATATTATAGTAATAGTTTCATTCTAATTTTTTTTTCCTAAAAAAGAAATTATTCATATTTATTTATTTTGTCTACTTGAGAAATATTAAATTTATGGTTATATATATATATATATATTTAACTCCATGACTGTTACATTAAAGAGTAATAGGAGAAGAAATTGGATACTCAACTCAATATCTTATAGTTAATGCTAAATCATAAGAATCTCGTAGGTAATAGTCATCATTATTTTAAATTCTATCTTAACAAAAATATAAAAATCTATCATATATCTTATCTTTCTACTTGCCATGAAGAATTTATACTTGCCATCAAGAAAAATAAAGTAATTATTTTTCTATAATTTTATCTTAAGTAGTAGAATCAACTAGATGAGTCGTGTCAGAAATAAAATTATTATCTGGATCAATATGAGCATTTGATAAACCACGCTCCAAAAGTTTAATCACAGTAAGATTATCAAACATATATGTTATCTATAACAAGATAATATCTCTCTTGCAATAAGTCACTTATATATACAGATTATATTTGTCTTCAAGGTCGTGTGTTTGGAATAATGATTGAAAGTATTTTTTGAGTTGAATGATTTTCAACTCGTTATTTTGCTTAATCAATATGTTATTCACATATATAATAAAAAAAATTATCATGACTCTTGTAGAAGAATAAAGAAAATACTTAACATATTTATGTAATTTAATCGAGATGGATGCTTGTGAAATTATCATAAATTAGGTTCTTTGTTGTTGATTCAAGTCGTACAATATCTTTTATAATATGTAAATTATGTTTAATTGTGAAGCTCAGAGTATAAGTGATTGCTCCATATATGTATGTTCTTGGAGGTTATTGTAAAGAAATGTATTTTTTTGGGGGTGTGGTGTTGTGATGGGCCTTACCATTTGGCTCTTTTGCCGAAGTATGACACATCCCTAAAATGACCAGATTGGGTTGTGTCAGATTGTGGACTCATGTTGGAGCAAGATCTAACCCAACTTGTGTGTCAGATAAGGCACATGTCATGCATTTGTCACTTAAAATGTGATTTTGACCAAAGGCAGCGGTGCTTGTGTTGGGCATTGATAGTGATAGTGATATAAATCAATTTTAATGTTCTTTTTAAATATATATTAATCTCGACTGTTTGGATTTTTGTCCAATGGTTCTGGACATAAATTCAAATGTTGTTGGGTTTCTGTCCACAAAAAAAAAAATTAATATTTAAATTTTTAAAAAATTCTAGATGTAAGTAATTAATATTTATAGTTTTGCACACTTAAAGTATAATTTCTTCTCTCTTTAAAAAACTAAAATATTATGTATTTTGTTATTTTTATTTGTATAGTAAAAAATTATATTAATTTATTATTGGCAGGACTCATGTCCATAATCATCAGAAAATAAATTATAGTTACAGATTTAAATTTGGTTGACAGGGGGGGGATCCAAGTCTAAAGTTCTTTTATATTCAAAAATTTCTAAAAATAATAAAATATAAAATATTGAATATTATGAAAATGAATCAAATATTAATTTAGATAATAATAAGCTGATTGAAATGTTCAATACTAGGTTATCTCTCAGTCATAAGTCAAACATAATTTACATGAATTTATTTTAAGATTATTAAAAATAAAAATTTTAGAGGATTAAAATAAGGTTTAGTACAATATTATAAAAGCATATATACATGTAATACTAGAGGGGTTGGACATATTAGGAAACATGTTGAATAATTCATCAAAAAATATAATGTATTGAATTTCAAGAAAATCTAACAAAGTGGTGAGATTATTAAATTTGGATTATTTTTAGGTCTAATAATCTCATTTATTTACCACAATAAGCTTCTAAATGAAGAGATAGCTAGTATGAGTCTTTCACTTAGATTTATCAAATATCTAAAATTAATTAATTATATGCATAAATATTTCTTAGTTCATTTATCATATGATTTCTAAGTTGATTGGTAGAATTGACATAATAAAAAATTAACTTGTAATTAACAAACTTAAAAAATAAAGTGGTGTGATTTTAGTGGTTTTTGATATATATATATTAGTCATGATTTCATATGTGTTATTATCTACTTTAGTGATTTTAACAGAATTAAATTAAAAATACTAAGTTTTTATGAGATATTTTATTTACATGATAATTTTGTCATATATAAGTGTATATTGAGGGTTTTAGGGAAATATAAAAACCAAAATAAAATATAAAACATAATATTTGATTATACTTTAAGCTATGATATCATAATAAGTATTTTCATAAAAATATTTAGAAATTGTTCTTTAATTGAGATTTTTTATGATAGATATATGTGACGCATAATAAACTTAATAGTAAAAACATTTTAAAATTTAATTTTTTACTTATTATAATAAATATAAAATGTATTAAAATATATTAAGATACTTAGCAAACAAAAGACTTTTATAGTCTATATAACTCAGTATACCTAAATAATAATAATTTTTTGCTTGTCAAATATTTTTGAAATTTTGCAAATTTTATAATGTTTTCATGTATTTGTTACCAATAAGTGATATTTGATTGTATTAAGTATAAAATTAGTAAAATAATAATTAATAAATGATATTGAGACATAATTTTTTTTTTTTAATTCAAAAAAATCTTTTTATGATATGACATGCGGTAGAGAGTATTTATACGAGTACTTTCTTTAATTAAAATAATGACTATATATTTTTTGAGAACATAATTTGGAGAAACATATTTTAAATATTAATCTTTTATCTTATCTAGTTGTTGTTTAGCTTCCAATTTGGATCCCAAGATTAATGTCGAATGAGTAAAATATTATCAAATTCTCATTCACTTGTATAAATTAATCATAATAATTAGATGATAAAATTTATGAATAATTAAATTATTTATTTAAATATTATAAAATAAGAATGGTTGTTTTAGCGAGCCTCTAAGTGCAAAGATTAATACTATATTCGAAAATTATGATTTATTTTATTTAGTTAGCTAAAAGGACAAATGGCAGAGAGACCTATAGGATAAGAGTGAGTTATCAAGCTACTTAGATATTATTTAATATCTTATCTTGTCTCATGTTTTCGTAAAAAATCTAGACATATTGAGTTGCTGAAAATTATATAAATTTATTATTTTATGATATCTAAATTGATGTGTGATCTAATATCTCTTCTGGTGTTTAGCTTAAGAACAAGATAATATACATTAAAATGATGTGTGATCTAAGAGTTGCACATTGATAATATACATTATAATGATGATAAGAACAAGATAGTTTCCAGCTGCTTTCATATTCATTCTTAGTTGTTGGGTTGGGTTTGGACTTTAACGGCCAGGCCAATGCTAGCCCCCTAGCTCTTAGGCCATAGTAGGCTAGCACGCCACAACTCATGTTAAAAATCATATCTGCCCGGCACTGCATGATGGCCCAACTAGGCATCAAAAAAATGGGGCGTGCTGATTTTCACCTCCAGAGATGCATAGTATAACTCTTTTGTCATTTCTAGAGAGTAATTGCAAGATTAAAATGAGAGGAATTAGCTACACTTCTTATAAATTTCTATCTTTTTTTTTTCATAATCAATATGATAGTTTCATATGAGTGTTGCAAGTAGAGTTGGTTGTCACCATAATTGGAAAATAGTGCCACCATACTCTTCTCTGACACTATTGGCACACAGTAACATGCGCAATCTTCAACACAATGCACAGACATACAAGTGCATTGTGTTGGCACAATGCACATATCTACTCTCTATATCTCTCTCTCTAGCTTTTAACCATTACTCGCCTGGGGGTTGTTTTTCCTAGGGTATTAGTTCTGATATAATGTTGAATTCTATAAAATGTGTATGATGCATGTTTGTTTTGTATAGAGGTATTGGTTTTAATTCCTACTGATAACAGATTCCTATCATGTGAACATATTTTTGGTTTACAATGTGTTTTTTTTTTTTTTAATTTTTTAGAAAAGCCAAAATATCTGTGATTTATTCTAAACTATATGATAACGTATTATTGTCGATATTTTTTTCTTTTTCATCCCAATTCTTATTATTATGAAACATTTGAGGGGAATTAACTAATCAGTTTAATCTGAGATTCCTATGTTTACTTCATACAAATACTTGAAATGAAATAAAAATTCATTCCCGATGTGCCAAATGGGTCCTAAGTTTCATTGAAAATAAAGTAAAAAATTTTGATTTGCACATGGGCGGCCCTAGGGCACATTGCTCCCGTTTAGCATGAGGTATATGTGATGATATCTCGATAGTCTTATCTCTGAAAATCAAAGAAATTTTGTTAGATGAGTCTTGAATCTGAGATACAATATCACATCAAGGCATGTCCTCTAATATATGTATGTAATATAACAACTTTATTCTCACGTGAGTACTTTTGATTTTGGAGTCCTACAATGACTTGGTGTGTTAGTGTTTGTGTAATCACGCATATTGAATCACATATAATACCCAAAAAATGTGGGAATAGTCAACAACAAAGATATTGTGCTAAACCAAAACATTGTTGAAATCTGATCATGAGTTGCTTGCTCTTGCAAAATTTGGCCATCTCATAGTTATGATTTGCCAAATCATAACGATGTGATGGCGAGCTCCACTCGCCGCAGCCTCTCTAGTTGTGATCAATCTAGTATTTAGTTTTTTGTATTATATATATGCTAAATCAAGCAGACCCACCTGCACCATATTTAGGAACATTGGATGCGGTGCTCAAGATTGTTCGGCACGAAGGATTCCATGGGTTTTACAAAGGGATGAACACCAAGATTGTACAGAGTGTTCTTGCGGCTGCTGTTCTATTCACGGTGAAGGAACAACTCGTTAGAAATACTCGTTTTTTGGTTTCTAGGGGCCGTGGCATCATGCTGTAGAAGGCATTTATGTGGGGTTTTTTCCTATTTTTTTCATTAATTTAGCCATTAATTTTTCCTTGGCATTCTCACCTCCAATAAAATCAATGTGTTGTGGATTCGATACCATTATGATTCTTCGCTTAAATTTTCTACAAAGCTGCCTGTTAATTTCTTTCCCTAACTTTTCCCTATATGGAAAATTATTAAAATTTGTATAATTGCGATAGTCTGTCTTATTTTGCGTTTGCATCACTAGTCGCCCAAAATGTAGAGTTACCAAAATATGATGTTGAGTAAAAAAATTGAACAAAATTACAACAAAAAAAAAATGTTTATTATTATGGGTTATTTATTCTAATTATTGAATCTGAGTAATAACAATTACCAAGTTGTTGATTATTACGATAATAATAATCATCATTTTCAATATTATTGTAAACATAAAAGTAAAATTTGACAATGCGAATGTATGAATACACATATTCCTAGGATTTAGCAAAAGTAATTAAAAAGTTGGCGCGGAGATGCAGAGGAACCCACAACCGCGCCTGGAAATAGGAATTCTAAGTGTATGAATTTTGAAAGATCACTTCTTCTTCTTTGCTTCTCCAGAATAAGAATCAATCAAAGCCCCAACATCTCTCCAGAACAGACCCTCTACCAACACTCCATCCTTGGTAAACCTGCACAAGCAATGCTTATATATGTGCCTATACAAACTCTATGTCTACATATGGTTTTGTATACATATAGGAGAGAGATAGAGAGTGAATGAGTGAGAGACCACTTGGTGACACATTTGGTAAACTGTGAAGGTTTTCCTGCAGAAATAGATTTGGGGTCCGCACTTGTGACAGAGAGGGTGTAATTACTTGAAAACCTGGGCAATTTAGAAGAGACCACTAGGCCAGTGCTGGTATAAGATCCCTGCCCACCCAAAAAAAAAAAAATCATTTTGATTGGAAAAAAGATTATATTTATGAACTAGTAAACCAACCTTACAAGTGATTGTAATATTGAAGCTATATTATGCATTTGCAAAAAACTATGCTTCATCAAAAATGATCATACCCAATATCCAACGATGGATTTCTTTTAACTATAAAAGCTTGTGGGTGCCTAAACTCAAAACCCTAGCACCCAAGAAATGATCGTATTTATGATCATATTCTTATTCCGCCTAGGAACACAAGTTTGATCTCTAGGAAAGCTGGACACATTTCCTCGAGGTGTCTGTAAGATTACTTTTCATGTGATTGGGATTAGGGTTTTATATGATTCGACCAAAGAGCCGCATGGCACATATATGAGCCATAAGATAGCATGGGTTGGGCTTGAGAGGGAGGTGAGAGACAAAAAAAAAAAAAAACCCTACCATCCATGAGTGGCATGATCTCTATCTAAAACAAATCAAGTGGGCAAAGGAGTGTATTCATGCATGCATGTGTGTGTGTGTGTGTGTGTGTACATATATATATATATATAAGATTAATCATATGAATTTTAAATTTCTAAATAATATAGAGTCCTATCAATTGTATTAGAGTTCTATCAATTATTTTGTAATAGAGAAATAAAAAAAATATGATAATACAACAAAATCTAATAATTGTTTCATAAATATCTCATTCTCAATAATTCAATTAAAACAAGCTCTCTACTCGCCAAGACATGATCTATCATCACAATTTTTTTTTCTATATTTAAATAAAAAATAGTTTAATTGTGTGAAACAATTAGAAAAATAAAAATACCAACTTAAATTATATTTACCAAGAAAATGAAAAAAAAAATACATATATTGAATGACAAATAATTGTGTAATAAATAGATTAGATTTGAAACCAAGCTACTAAAGTTAGAACATTTTTTTTGTCTGATATAATCTAGAACGCCCTAAAGAAGATAATCTAAGGAAAACATTTCATTATATTAAGAAAAATAAAATAACCAAAAAACTTCGAAAATACTTGAACACAAAATCTAAGAAAAAAAATTATGCACAATTATATCGGTTTGAAAATATTTAAGAAAAAAACCCACTAGTTTTAAAATTTTAAAAAGAAGTAATTCAAAAGTCTGAAATAAGCCATGCCATTTATTTCTATTATACAAATTTATTTTAGGAATATATATTATTATATTGGTGTTTCGTCAACATCTCATTAGAGCCCAGGTGTCCGCTGGGGCGGGAAATGGCCCATGTGCTGATGATACACATGGGCACTGCATGTGCTGATGCACGCACGACCAGCAAAACACGGGCTCTGCATGTGCATGCCCATGCTGAATTTTATAAAAAGCAGACAAGTGAAGTGAAGCCCATGTGCCTACTTAAATAAAAATAATGTTTGTTGCCATTGCATTTGCCATGTAAAATAATCAAAATTTTTTAAAAATAATAATATTTTACCTATAAAAATTATTTATAAATTAAATATCAATATTTAGAATTTTTTTCATTGAAGCTTTAAAATAATTCTTCTCTATTTCTGAGATCTCTGCTTTCTAAAATTTTCCAAGTTGTTTATTATATTTTTTAAAAATATTTATTTAAATCCTAATTAAGATATAATCTTATAGATTCATATTAGCGGATGAGCCTTGTGATTATGGACATACAATTTTCTCAGCTCCAGGCTTAAATTCAGGTCTAAATTTTTGTATTGTACATAATAATTTTTTTTTTATTTTTTTTGCTAATTTGTAGTAAAAAAAAACAAATCTCTATTATTCTCAAAAATTCTATAAAAATTTAAAAAAGATAAATATTAGTTAATATTATAATAATGAGATATATAATAATTTAAATAATGACAATCCTATGAAAATACTTAAGATTGGATTATTAAAAATAAAATTTTACGAATATCTATAGTATTGATCGACTTTAGGATTATTAAAAATAAAAATTTTTAAAGCATCAAATAAAATTCAACCCAATGTATATATTGTAAAAAAATATATATTCTTTAAGAGCACTTGTAAGACTAAACATCTTAGAAGACATGTCATTATTATTTCTCACTAAGAATTTGCAAGGTAAAGCATAGTTAGATTCATTGTTATCATAAATTTTCTACTTTCACTTTTAAAAGATCTTAGGCTATTCATTTAATAGAGAAATACTTGCAGCCTGCATATCGTAGCTTCCTTAAAAATTCCATTGAAAAATAATTAATAATTAATAAATTTAAAATACAAATTAAAATGATATTGATGAAATCTGATATTTGTACTGGTCACGGTGGCAAAGCATTCGCTAAAGGTAAATGGTGGATCGAGCAGGCCAAGCACACTCGGTGAAACAAACCAAAAATGTCAGGTCTAGCATGAGTCTAGAGGTCTCAAGTGAGCGAAACGACTAGAGAATGACACAAGAAAAGGCCCAAATTAGCATTGTCTGGCCTAGCACAGCATGGTACAATACTGTGCATGGATCGAGACCATGCCAACTAGAAGCACGACTCGTGTTGTACTACTCAATGGCCAGTCATGCCTCATGTCAAGTCTAAAGGTGTTAAATGGCCCAAGCACAACCCAGTTCAGCCATGCCTGTCCCAGTATAGTATGGTCCAGAATCATGCCGCCTCATGGCACGGTTCGTGTCATATTGGGCCAAGATTAGTCATGCCTCATGCTGGATTTGGCATAATCCATGTGCCCAAGCCCGGTTTCACGGTCCATCGGCCTGGGTGACCATCCGACAAGATGAACTAATATAAAAAAAAATAATCATAAGCCAAATGTTGCTTACGTGGTCAATTGTAATTGGTTGGCCATGTAAGTCAACCACTCATTGTGTTTTTAATGCAATGGGTTCCGTATGCACGTTTCGGCATGGTCTGACAAGGTCCAACATGACTGTGCACTCAACAGTGCCACCATGTCGTGTTGGACCATATCATTTCTAGCACAACATGGTGGCACAACCATACCTAGCAAAAATGAGTCATGCCGGCATTACACGGTCCGTTTAACACATCTATTCAAGTCAGGAACGCAGGTCATGCCTATCCTATTAAGCATGATCTAAAGGCAAATAACCCATGACCAAGCATGGGTCACGAATAATGGGTCGTGGACTAATAGGTCCCAGGCTCTCAACCCAAACTCATGCTAGTTAAGTTTTTATGCAACAGGCTCTGACACAAAAAATGACTTGGCATAGCCTATCATTTTCAGTGTCGATTAAAAAAAATAAATTTCTATAAAATCTAGAGCCATCATATTTATTCCCAACATCTACAAGAAGAAATCTACCAGCTATGAAATTTCAACCTATATATATATATATATATATTATTTTAATATAAAAATATTATATAAATAGAACAATAAAAATTTCTTTAATATTATTTTTCATCTCCTATTCTTTTCCTCTCCTCTCTCTATTTTCCTCTTCTGAGTTTAATCGACAGTGCTAATATAGAATTGCTATTTTTCTTTATTAATTATTTATGCTAACAGGTAGGCCTAATCTAGAAAATTTAGAAAAAAAATAAGAGGTGATAAAAAATGAAATACAACTATGAAGCATAAGATTCTATTCAAATAAATTGACACAATTTTATTTTTAATTTTTTATATAAAAAAAATAGATAATAAGTTTAATGATAATGAATTTAACATAAATTTAGACAATAACAACCCAGCTAAAAGGTTCAAAACTAAAACTAATTTCTCTCCAATGAGTCAATCCAAGCTTATTTGTCTAAAACTACTTAAATTATGATATATTCAGTAATATGAACTACCTTTAAAATAATAAAAAATTAAATTTCAAAGTATATCAAAAAAAAGTTAGTACAATGTATATATTATAAAAAATATATATACATATATTAGTACATATGACTCTGACCACCTTAAGAGATATATTAATTAATACAATAAAAAATATGATATATTAAATCTCAGATAAACCAATTGAGCAATAGGGTCATTGAAATTGAATCAAGTTTAGTTTATTAGACCCTCTTTATATATCATAATAACTTTGAAAGAATGCAAGGCTAAATTACGATTATATATCTTCTAATTAAATTTTAAAAAGATCATAAGATAATTAATATAATGTAGAGATATTTCCAATATGCATATCATATGATTCATAGATTCACAAATAGGAATAATATAATAGATTATTATAAATTAAAAAAATAATTAATAATTAATAAATTTAAAAATATAATTAAGTTGTATCTATAATATATATTATTTAGATTAGTTATGACGATACATCATTTGCATGTCTTACCACTCACTATGTAGATTCAAAATAAAAACTTAATAAAAAATTTTTAAATTTTTTAAGAACTTTAATCATCATTATGACTCTGTCATATATAAGTATATATCTAAAATTTTTAAAAAATATAACATTCAACAAAAAATATTTAGTATTACTCTCAATAATACTTCTAATAAATAAAGTCATTATTTTATTTGTTAGAATAATTAAAGAGATATCATTAGATATAATTTTTTATATTAGATATATTTGCCATGTAATTAATCTAATAACATAGACAAAAATTTAAGTTGTTTCTCTTTTTTTAGAAAAAATTAAAAAATTTGCTGAATTACCTCAACACACCTATACAACAACAAAAATTTAGTAATTTTTATTTTTTAATGAGGCTTAAAAAGAAAAAAAATTCTAAATAAATATGAGACACAATTAAAAATATAATTACCTTATATTAGAATTATATGTTAACTACCAATATATAATATCCGAATACATCAACAATAAGAATAATAAACTTATTATTGATGATTAAGATTGTGATAAACTTTTTTATGAAATTCCTAAAATTTTGACATTATAAATATATATTTATCTATGCATGCTCTTACCACTTGTATTGTACTTAGGTGCACACACAATACTAGTAGCATATTTAACAAATATAAAAATAGCATATATTTAGTATCATAACTATTGAGATAGAAACGAAATATTTAAAATATTAATTATTTATTTTAACTCTATATTGCTTGTCTACTTGTATGAATTATAAAAGTAAAGTGAAAAGGATAAAAATTAAATTAGGATACATTTTTACTTGCATGAACCAAACATATATGCCTATAAATTTTATTTACGAAAAATTATGTAATATATTTATATTTTATGATACTATGTATGATAATTATAGTGAGACTCCGAGTATAAACATGGACATCATATTGAAAATAATAACTTTTTCATAAAATTAGCTAGAAAAAAAATAATAGAATAATCTGTCGAATAGAAGCGGTCTATCTTGGTAATTAAATACTGATTACTACTTTATCCTTTCACATCATAATAATAAGAATTTAAATATTTTGAATTAATAAAAATCATACGAATTTATTTATCTCGTATTATCCATAATGACACATAATCTACTGACTCATTCATTATCTAACATCATATCAAAATCTTTTTTTTTGTGATAGTCAATATTATTTTGGATAAGAAATCGAGACTATGATCAGATACTATGAAAATATTTACATGCATTAAAGAGAAAAGATTTGAGATTAATCATACGGGATAAAGTAAAGAGTTGCTAACAAATGAGTTGATATCATCATGATTCGTATGAGAAACAAGGATCATTCACGAAGCCATTAACCCATTCAGAATGCTACCCACAGTTTGTAATATACTACCATTCAAACAACATGCTGGAATTCATAAGAGCAGCAGCAGCAGCAGAAATGAAGATGTGATTGCAGACATCAATATGAAATAACAAACTCATAAGCTTACTTTAGGGGGATGGGTATATAATATTGCATGCTTATCATTCAGATAAATTATCAGCTGCAAGAGACCATGGAAAACAACATATTTGCCAGAGTTAAGGAACATATGAATCATAGTTTCACCCATACAACCACGCTACAATTTCTAAGTAAAAATAGCAGGCACATTACTCACATTGTGTGATTGCTGTATTGAAGTACTTCTGGTGTATCACTTAACACGCTTAATTTTTAGTTAGTTTTTTACCCATTCAACATGATATCAAAGCATAGATAATTTTTCCTACGGTCACCCCAAAATGCCTCTGCCGTCGATGTTTCCCACAACGGTCACAACCGGTGACAATTTTTTTAATTCATCTTAGGTGTATTGGCACCCTTATCATTGTATTCTTTTTAACCAGAGTGATCTTAGATCATTTTTGAGGTATTTTTAGAAATTTTTCATTTGGATACCAAAATGCTAGATCCTAACTGAATATTTGGTCACATAAATTAGTCTTTTGCGTCTTTAATATAAGATATTTTGACAGGTATTCAAATTCTACACTTTTTGGTGTGTTCTTCAGTTTGAGTTGACTGGGTTGGGTTAGGTAGACCCGATTACAATATAATAAGCCTGATTATTGTGTTCTTCTGTTTCATTTTTCTGTATTATATATGGAATCGCTCAACATGTGGCATGCATCAATTCAACAAGCCTCTTTAGGCCTGGGTGGGCCACAGTGCCATGTCAGGCACTGCACAGGTGGTGCCGTGTTGACACGATTCCAAAAAATAGTAGCCCGGCACGGCTCATTGGCCCTCCAGATGCCCAGTTCATGACGGATCATGCTAGGCCGGGTTGGGTCATGCTAAACAAACCACGGCCACACACCAGGCACGGCTCGAACCCTGTCTAGCATGAGTCATATCCAAGCAAGCCTGGGTTAGGTCCTGTCTAGCCTGGTTAGTTCCAGGCTAGCGTGGAACAGGTCAACGCTAGCCAGGGTTAGCAGCTAACCTGACCGAAACCACCCACAAGGACCAGCCTGCCGGGTCTTGCCGGGTCATGCCGTGCCCAGTGTTTTGCCATATGCGGCACATGGGCCAGAAACCATGGACCGGAACAACCCGAGCATGCTATGAGCTGGATCGGCATTATTCCCAACACCATTCCAGTAGTGTACGGCCTTGCCATGAACCAATTTTCACTGGCCGTGCAGTGGGGCCCCTGCCCATTTGGACACACCTAAATGGAAGCACTCAATATTTGACTTTTTTTAGTTTGTTTCTTTACATACTATCAGAGCCAGATTTTAAAGAAAAATAAAACATATAGCATTTACAGGTGCATAACCCTAGACAAAAGGACACGTGCAATGCACCAGCACATACACGTGTGCATGTGTGATGGCCATCAACGTGGTGAGGAGGGGCAACACTAGGGTTAGGCAGTAAATGAGCCAAAAATTTGGATGATATCAAAACGTTTTTGGGCTGGAAACCATATTTTTGGGGTGGAAGGCTTCAGAAACCCCAAAATTAGGTTTTTGAATTTGTGAAGAATCATTTTTGGCTCCTAAAACCATGATTTCGGGGGGTGGCAGCAACATATTGCACCCTCAACCCTAATTAGAAAGTGATATTTTTGGAAACCCCAAAATTAGAGCTCCAGATTGGTCACTACATATATAATTATTTGGTATTATTTTCAAATAAAAAACTAAGAATATTATAGATAGTTGAAGGAAATAATTTGACTAAAGAATCCATTCAGAGGTCCTCAGAATCTTATCATCGAAACTTCTAGTAAATAGGGATATTTGGGATTCACTTCCATAGGACATCAACAAGTCTTTCCCAACCTTTTAAATACTACTATATCTGTTCCGAAATGATAGTCTAATATTGCACGAAAATTTATTCCAAAATGATAGTTCGATATGATAAAATAAAATTTAATTCATTTGTAAAATAAGTTTTGCTACATTGTTGGCTTCCTAATTACAACTGACAATCACAGGAAGACTCATCGATCCAATTATTTATCATTGATTGATTTCTATGCACTTCTGAAATGTCAAAAAGACATCATTGAGCTTCTCCAAAGAGTACTACTGGAAAGAATTTTTCACTACAACAATAAGCTCATTGATGTCCTTAGTTGTATGCTGATGATGAAATGTCTAAATGGCTTTGAAGAAGCCAAGATCGAATTATCTATTATTAAAATTTACTGTTTATAATTAATTTAACTAATTTTGAGATCCAGTTGACGAATCATGTACGTAACATAACATGATCAAATTATACACCAATCAAAAATTCTCAAAAAGATCTTCACAAAAAACATAGTCATAGAGTTTTCCTACTATTTGGCTCTTTATTTTTAAAGAAATGAGTGAATCAGACTATAATTTCAGAATAGAGATTATACAATTCTTGAGGCTCATTGCTTATTTAGTATTCCTAGATCAATGACTCTGAAGTCAATAATCATATTATAAATAATCACTTTTTTACTATATTATTTTTTTATTATTTTTTTAATATTATGATAGTCAATTATAGTCCTTTATAAATTGCGTATGACTCATTTCTTATATATGTTTTATTTATTTTCGATTATCTTGTATATCTTATTTATAAGTTATCTTTCTAAACAACTATTTAATTCTGATTTTATTTTATTTTTTAAATTTTTATATACATGATTGAAATACTCTACATAAAACTTCAATTGGGATTAAGAAGAGTAGACATATACCTTTTATCCAAAGGTAAAATCTCATCATGATAAGCATTTAAGTATGATAGATTTTTTGCTTGTTCGTTCTCAAATTAGTCATCCATCGCTGACCTTGTTAATAATACATTACCCTAGTCTTAAATATATTTATACTCTTGAGTGTAGGACATATCAGTTAGGAAAGTATGTCAGCAATTTCTAACCTACCAATATTTTAGTATGAATAAGAACTCATTCAATCTTATATACTCATATATGTTAAAACCTAGCAGATATGTGATTAGGAGAAAGTTTAGGTAAGTAACTACTTTTATTTTTGATTACTCACAATATATACAAGTATTTCTTTTTGTATTGAATCATATGTATTTTTTTAATTTTTAGATATTTTCTAAAATAGCAAAAAATTAATTTGATAAAATATTAAAAAAATAACAATTTATAATAGTATATTTTAGATAGATTCAATATTTACTATATGGATCATAAGATTATATACAGGACTTTTTGTATCAACACACAATTAAAAAAAATACATTTAGACTCATTATTTTTCCTTACACCTCAGTAGTCCCACTTTGACCTCTTACTAAGAGAGAATTACAAGTTTGTTATATTTGAATGTGTTGGCCCACATTATAATAACACACATATGAAATCATCATATATATCAGTAAATACAAATCATATTGACTTTGGGGTGAGTCATATTTTCAAGGAGAGAAAATCTCTCTCTAGTTCAAACCACATAGTAGTTTATGAGTCTATTCTAATTCACGATAATGAAGAATCAGACTAGAATACATATTTTCCCAAAACTTAGAATTTATACAAAGAAAAAGAGAGATACACAACATGCTCAGACCAAAGACAAGTCTATTAAAAAATCAAATTATCATGTAATCAATTCTTCTAATTTTAAACTTTTAAACATTCTTTAGAAAGAACATAGGAATTATATGTAGTACCTAATTTTAGAAGTATCATCATACTCAAGTCTCCTTCTAATGAATTATCTAAAATAGGATACTACTAGGCCATGTCGGAAAGAGATAATATTCTTGTTACCCATAATGTTGAACATAAAGAAATATTTCCCTGCCCAAACAATGATAACTTTGAGCGATGTCCTATCACTGTCAATGTCATATATATATATATATATATATATGATTTTTAGCTATCGAATTTCTTTCAACGACTAATTTATTAGTGAAATATTTATTATTCCAAAGTCTGCAATGCAGCAAGACACTAGTTAAAAAAATTAAAAAAAGATGGATTGCTACTACTGCACACATAAAGTAAAGGTATACATTACATTTTTATTTGTGTTCTAATTGATAAAAAATATAAACTTATAATTTTTTTTATGTTAGAATAATAAATAAGATAAAATAAAATGATGAATTATGATTTTAACGATAAACTCATCAAAAGGTACAAGGACAAAACTATATTATCTCCTATAATCTCGACCCATTTATCTAAAAACTTTAAAATAAACGAATTTCAATAGTCTGGAAATATTTTAAGAAAATTAAAACTTAAAAAGCTAGTGGTGTCAAAAAAGATTTGATACCATATAATATTATGTATATGTGTGTGTGTGTGTGTGTTAGTACACTGGTCACCTTATGAGATATATAAATTAATATACAAAAAAATATGATATATTAGATCCCTAACAAATTTATCTAAGTAGAAAAACCTTTGAAATTAAATTAATTTTAGCTTCGTAGCCCCATTCATTTGCCTACATGTGTCAAATAGGCTGGATCGGGCTGGCCCAACCTGACCTATTTTTTTCAAACCTATACGGACTCACGTTTCATGTCTGGCATGACACAGTTCACTAGATGGCAAGCCCAAGTTCAGGTTGGGTTGGACCTATTTTAAGTTTAGATAAATTTTGGAAAATTAGGGTTGGCACCGCCACGCTGGCATCGCCTGTCGGGTGTCGCCCCCTGTCGGGCATCACTCGGCGCATCGTCGCACATGTCATACCCACATGCTAGGCACCCGAGTCATTCCTAGCAATGCACGCATGCCGAAGATCCTCAGTACAAAAAGAATTGTGCCGAGGGTCTGCTCGGCACGGTCCTAGACTGTGCAGTGCTGGGCTTTGGGCCGTTTGACACATCTACATTTGCCAGAATAATTTTGCAAGAAAGAAATACTATTAAATTAATTACTATAATGAGTCTTTTAATTAGATTTTTGAAGAATTATAGAATAATCGGTATTATACAAACATATTCTAACCTGTTTATCATAAAATTTCCAGTTTTACTAATAAAAATAATAATAATATATTATAAAATAAAAAAATAATTAATGATTAACGAACTTATAAAATATAATTGAGTAATATTTATAACTTCTGATATCCAGACTAATAATAATAAGACATCATCTGAATGTCTTATCATCCACTTTATCAATTCTAAGTAAATACTTAATAAAAATATTTTTGAATTTCTTGAAATTCCTCATTCTCATGATAACCTTATCATATATAAGTGATTGACGAGTATCTTTAAAGAATATGATATTCAGAATAAAATTTTTAGTATTACATTTGATAATATTTTAAATAATCCTCATTAACATATTTGTTAGAATTATTATATATGTATTATTAGATAAAAAATTTCACATTGAATATATATGTCATATAATTAACTTAATAGTACAAACAATAATAAAAATTATTTTATCACATTAGAAAACGAAAAAAAATTATCAAAATACTTTAGAACACATAAAAATCAATAAAAATTTAATAATATAATAATCAACAGGCCTAAAAAATACCTAACAAATATAAGATACTTAGAATTATACCTGTTTGATATTAAAATCATGTATTAACTTTTAACATATGATATTCGACTATATCAATGATAAGAGTAGAGAACTTATTAAATATTTAATTTATGATATAAAAATTTTATTTTTGAAATTTATATAATTTTCATATGATACGATAAATATATTTTCATCTATGTACACTTTCACTCCACTTGGATTGTACTTAAGACTTGAGTGCATATATAATATTAATAACATATTTAGCAATTATAAAGGATATTCTATTCTTAGTGTCATGACTGTTAAGATAAAAATTAAGTATTTAAATTAATAGACCTCTATTCCAACTCTTATTTGTTTAGCTTTTTGTATGAATCCTATGATTAAAATAAAAAGAAATAAAAAATATTTTAATATATATATTATTATGCATGAACCAAGCAAAAAAACTTGATTGCTAGATTCATAATAAATTCAATTATATGTTTATATTTTACAATACATTGTATCATAATTTTAGGGAGACTTTAAGTATATACATGGATATCATATTCAAAGATAATAACTTTTTAAATTAGTTAACTAAGGACAAATAATAATATGATTCATCAAATAGGAGTGAGTTATCTCAATGTTTAAATATCGATTAATACTTCATCATAACGCATTATGATAATAAAAATTTAAATAATTTAAATTGATAGAAATCATACAAATTTATTTTTCCCTTAAAATCTAAGATATGATATATTATTTATTGACCCCTATGATGT
Source organism: Sapria himalayana (assembly GCA_029783825.1). Taxonomy (NCBI): domain Eukaryota; kingdom Viridiplantae; phylum Streptophyta; class Magnoliopsida; order Malpighiales; family Rafflesiaceae; genus Sapria; species Sapria himalayana. The sequence goes on from JAREIK010000055.1 coordinate 645,074, forward strand.
TTAGCATAACATCAGAGTATTCTTTTTTTGTAATGGCAAATGTTATTTCAAATAGAAAATAAACACTATGACCAGATATAATAGCACTTTCTTGCTTAAAAGACAAAAGATTTAAGATTAAACATTCAGGCACATAATTTAATGATATCTTCGGGGTCTAACATAGCATCAGAGTATATTTTTTTGTGATAGTGAATATTATTTCAGATAGGAGATATAAATTATGAACAAATATAATAAAATACTTTCTTGCTTAAAGGATTGAAAAATTCAAGATTAAGCATTTAAATTAAAACAAAAGAATTATTACGAATGATGGCTCATGTGACATGAAGGATACTACTAGTATCAACTTTATAATCATACGTGAGCATGATGATCATATATTATATGCTCACCATATTAGTACTACAGACAAACTAATCGCAACTATTAGAGGACTTGCATATAAAATATGATACATATTTTTTTAGATTTGTTTCTTCTAATATATTATATTTATATTCATGAGTCATTGACTACTTATTTATGTTGTTGATTTTTTCTTTAAAATTTAACATTCTGATTATATTGTTATTTTTCATACGATATCATGAATTGAAAGTAAAATATTTTTTAAATTATTAATTTTATTCATTTAAATTTACAATGCAATCTGCAATGCAATTTTTTTTATTTTGATATTTACATTATATATTAAATAAAAATAGAATATTTTATAATTTTTTATTGGCATAGTCGACCACCCAAAACCAGCATGACCGAACACATCTCAAATCTGACCTGACACGACTCATCATGACAGAGCCAAATAGCAAGCTGATCACGCCATTTTAGGATGGTCTACCATCAAGCCATACTAACACAGCATGGCCTAAGAACCACCATCTCATATCATATCAGGCATGGCATGATATAGTATGTTTGACATATCTAGGCCTATTCCATTATTCCATTATGAATGTGTCAATTGAGTCAGGTGGAACAAGCCCAACTCACAGCCCAACCTAAATAAATCATGTAAAACAGTGTGGGCAAAATTAATTTTATGCCGGTCCATGAAGAATGGCCCACATATCATCACACTTCAGTTGAAATGCATGGGCCCTTTTGAGTAGCTTTTAAAAAACTTAACACATGAATCCCACGTGCCAGTTTTAATAATTTTAAAACATGTGATATGCATGCGCCCCATTTAAACAAAATGTTATTGCCAAGTAATGACCAACTGATGACAGGTCAGTCAACAAGATAGTGATGCACATTGATGTCCTATCAATAAAGTAATAAAAAAATAAAATAAAATCACATTCAGCTATTAGATCTCTTTCCAATGGTTGTGGGAAGAAATCCAACAAATGTGAATTTTTATCTAATTAAAAATTAAAAATATTTTAATTAGAAAAATTGTCTATAAATAAGAACTTAACATTTATAATTTTGATAGTCAAACTGTAATCTTTTTTCTCTATTTCTAAGCTCTTTATTATAATTTTTTAAACATAGTTATTATAATATTTTAAACACAGTTATTATAATATTATATTTTATATGAAATATAATCGTGTGGATTAATATTAACAGACAAACATTGTGATTATAAGGTTAAAAACTTGTGGTTTCTCATAATTTGATTCGGATAAATCGGATCTAAATTTTTGTAAGGCACGCATAATTTATTATTTTAATTGTTTTTCTTATACATTAATTTAAAATTAAAAAATAAACCTCTATTTTTCTCAAAATCTCTCTAAAAATTAAAAATACTAGTAAATATAAAAAAAAAAGAAGTTTGAAATTGATTTAGATAATAAAAACCTGACTGAAATGACCTAGACTAGATTATCTTAGTCATAAGTCAGTCTCAATCTTGAGACTTGAAAAACCTAAGAATAAACAAAGAGATCTATAATATTAATTCACTTTTAGATAATTAAAAATAAAAATTTTAAATAACTCAAGTAAACACAATATATATATTATAAAAAATATATACTTAAAAAATACTGATAAAACTTGATATCTTATGAGACATACTTAATAATATACAAAAAAATATAATGCATTATATCATAAGCAAACACAACTAAATGAAAGAATCATTAAATTTGGATCTACTTCTTTTTTGGCAACTCCATTTATTATCACTATGAGTTTACAAGTAATAGTATGGCTAGGTTCATTGCTAACATGGATCTTTCGCTTAAATTTTTGAAAGATCCTAAGCTCGTCCATTTAATAAAAAAATATGTTCAACCCACCTTTCGTAGGATCCCTAGGACGATCAATAAAAATGATGTAATAAAAAATTATAAAATAAAAAAAATAATTATTTATTAATAAACTTAGCACTTAAAATAAAACAATCTCGATGATATCTAATATTTAAACTAGTTATAATGATAAAACATTTGCAAACGTCATTGCCCATTTTATTAATTCTAACTAAAAATTAAATAAATATTATAATTTCATGTGATCATCTATTCTCATGAATATCATTTCATATACGAGTATCAATTTATAATTTTTAAGGAATATGAGATACAATGAGCCTTTCCTTTGGATCCATTTTCACTATGTACTCATCAAAATCTCACTATTGATTTACTTGAAGGCTTCAAAATAAAATTTCACATTTAATTAGGTATAAATGTATTTAGTTCATATAACATAATATGTTGTCATCATATATAATTAAGTACCTCAAAAAGAATATCTAAAATCATATAATCGTTGAGTTAGAACAAAAATAAATATATAATATCAAAATAAAAATAAAAAATTATTACAAATAATGGACATTGAGTAGAATATGTCGATAATTTATTTCATAACACAATGAGAAAGTCCAAGTTTCTAATCCGGATGATATTAACTAATGTGATAGAAAACACATTTGAAGAAGACTGGATATATCCATCTAGTATATATTATTAGATTTTGATAATTAAATCTTCCAACATTTATTTCTCTCTTGTTGGGACCCACCTTGTGTCCAATGGAACACTCACACTAAACTCTTATTTCTAGCACAATATCGAGAGAGATGTATCATTACTCTCTCCAAAATCAATTATGCTAGTAGCATCAAGTATACACATAGGATCAAGATCATCAATTACCCCCACATGAGGTGTAACAATTAAACATGGGAATAAGCTTACAACTATAATGTCTAAAAGTGCACTCTCTTTCATCGAGTTTTTTAAAAATAATTTATCCTCAAAAAATATTACAGCAACACTCAAAATAGCCCTCCTTAATCTTTGGTGATTAACACCTATATCACTTTGAAGTACTAGAGCATCCAAAAAATGTGCGCTTGATAGCAGGCATAATTATCTCTTCTATTCAAAAAAAATAAATCTTAAACAAAATAAGTACCCTTAAAAATAATGAGTAAGAGATAAAAAAATATTTCCCGACTATATCATTAAGCAATACAATTTGGGAGAATATAAGATAGCATCTAATTGATTAAAAAATTAACAATTAATAATGATTCTCCCCAAAACATCTAAGCCCACACCTATGTAGTAAGAGTGTCTTAGTCATCTCAACTAAATGTAGGTTATTTCTCTCAACTATATCATTATGTGCAAGAATCCTAACACAAAATGTCTAATAAACCACGATATGCTCCTTGAATAAATAAAAAAACTAATAATAAATATTTTCTAAAACATTGTCACTTATCAAAATGTTATAGTCATACTGAATTTTTATTTTTTTCATAAAATTACAAAAAATGAGAAATATTTTAGATCTTTCCGTAAATATTATAAATTATGTATAATGAATATAATCATTAACAAAAACATAAAATATCTCAAGTCAACTTATATGGTCATCCTAAATAATCCTTAAATATCAGAGTAAATCAGAAACAATGAATCCTTGATAGCAACTTTATGACGTGTCAAATAAAAAAGTCTAGCATACATTTTTAATTAACAAAATATTTCAAATCATCATATATGATTATCTTAAATAATCCTTAAATATCTAAGTAAATCAAATTCAATAAATCACTGATAATAATTTCATGATATGCTAGATAGAAACTCAACTATAAATTTATAATTGACAAATCTCACAATCAATAAATATCAATCACTTTTTTGATGATCTACTTTAAAAAAATTCAGCATAATATATATATCATGCAAGAGTGTATCACTAGCGAATCAATATTAAATAGGCATCTAGAATGACTCCTATGAGATGAAAAAAATAAGTGTAGACCACTTGCTCTATCTCTAGAATAATTATCTGTTTAATCTGTCAATCCTACATATAAATATCAAAAAGAAGAGAAGACAATAACACAACATATTACTTAGTAAAATAACTATAAAAAAATAAATTATAATAAATTTCGAATATATATAAAGCATATGTCAAAAGAAAAAATCAAACATTAATAATATTGTGCCTCTGACCCATACAATAGTATAATTGATAAAAATAATAACAAAAATTTTACTCTAAAAGAGAATTCAAAAGAGTATAATTATATATGATATGAGTATTAGCTCCCAAATCTATGACTCAATAATTTATAGTAAGATAATAAGCAGAAAGGAAAGAGAGCATAGACATGTTTTGGCCTAAGATAGTAAGACCCAATGAAAGATGTATGATATATATCTCTTGGGGAAAAACAAGTGTAACAAGACTAGTAGATATAATTGTAGATAAATCATCTGAGTACATTAAGTAGTCTGCTGTAAAACCTTTGAAGCTCAAAAAATCCATCATAACTGTAGATGCAATATCCATCACCTCTCTTAAAATATATCTTAATCTTCCACAGAGAATAACAAATAGCTACTAGCTTTCTATTTCTCAGAATAAATATACTAGCTGTCTCGTTGTCACTACGTTATGAAGATGTCGTAGAACTATCATTGATCATGCTAGCTCCAATCGATCTAGATGAAATTATACATGTCTAAATCACCATTTGATATATCTCTAAAAGAATTAAAAATATTTTCTAAGCAAAAATTTGTGTCCATAAAATAGAATATTGCTCTTCCAGCATGTGAAAAATATTACAAATCTAATCATCAAATCTCCTAATACAATCTCATATATCAACACAAATATCACACTAACATTCTTCTCTCACGAGTATATCCAAATCGCATTATATGTCATCTCATTTGGATCAGTCAAATATGTACAATAATAATTAAATAATATCAATAATACAGCCAAGTCCCAACGAATCTTCTTGCATGCGTCACAAAATTCAAACACATTAGATATAAAGAAATCATTCTATTGTTATAGATATATTAGTAATTATGCGATAAGCATCCACTCATCATCATTCACTAATAGTTGAGCACAAACTAAATCCTTATAAACATAACTCATAGAAAATGTATTTGCCCTCAATTTTTACTGAGTTATTCACAATAATCTCCCAATAATTCCAGTCATTTTCCTTTCCTTTTTCTCAAAAAAAAAAATTCACAGCACAATTAATTCCAAACATTTTATGCACAAATCACCATAATTCACAGCACAACTAATAATTTCCTTTTTCTTACTGATTTTCACACCAACATCAACGAAGATAAAATTTGCACAAATCACCATGATTTTATGCAAAACTTCCTAAAACAAGTATTCCAAACATTTTAGAAAACACACTGTATCGATTCTATATCATCACCGTGCCACCATAGTGGAATCCATCATCATTAATCAAAAATGGATTCTTGACCACTAGAATCACATCATTGCATGTCCAATGATCACAATACACCAAAATACCACAAAAAAAGCCTATTATATGTGGGTCTCGACCTCAATAGAATAGTGGCACTATTCTATTGACCTCCAAACAATAGCATATATTATTATCTGCATCATCACTCGTACAACAGAACACCAACACTTACATCACCAAACAATCCCTTAATACCATGTTGCAACCGATTTTAAAGTTTTACCCGCAATATTTTTTGCGACAAGAGGGAGCGAGATGACGAAGAGAGGAGAAAAGGGAAAAAAAATTTAATAATTATAAAAATTATTTTTGAAAAATACAATATCAACTATGCAAAACTATCTGGCCAAAGGATTGAGAATACAATTATGTATATTAAAATCAAAAGATGAAGAGTTTCATAATTCCAAAATGAAATTTAAAATGACCAGAAAACAAAAGATGTAAACATGGCTAAGGATATAATGAGATGCAGCCAATCAAAAAGTTCCTGTTTTCCGGGAACTTCTTATTGTAAAACTGAGCAACAAGAGCAATAATTAAAATAATAGATCCCATCAACAACTTCAAATTGCTCATCTTCACATCCTCCACATATCCACGGCTGGTAACAATCTGCAATAAAAAATCAAAATAACATTAATTACTCCATAAGGCTAAAAAATAGATTGACACTTGCTGACTTGAAGAGTACTTGTAAAATTATTGATACTAACATCAATCAATTATCACATTCATGCATTATAACATGAGAACAAAAAAATTATATAATCACTCAAAGAACTCTCATATGATGGAGATCATCTAAATATATTAAGTACAAACTAAATATCTAACTACTAACTACACGCTGAATATGATTAAATAAATTAGAGAAAAAAAGTAAAACCATTTTAGAATTTTCATGAAAATATTTACATAATAATTTATTAATGAAATGTGAGTTGTAATAATTGGTTGAATATGACTAAAATTCCCATAAATCATAATTTATTTTTATATATTTTATTTGCTCAGTAAAAAAATAATCAAACACATTGTGAAAATTTTTCTAACTGTCATGACAATAAATAATAAAAAGAGAGAGATAAATCAATTTGCACAAATAATAATAATAATGTATTTTATTTTTATATGATACAAGATTGTAATAAAAAAAAAAGATAAAAACCAATAATCAATATTTGATTTATACAAATAAATGTTTAATTAGAACAAAAATAATTTATCAATTAGGTATGACTATAATATATTAACAAAACATTAAAACATTAAATATGTGAAAAACAACATTAATATGATCTCACATAAAAATTTTAAAAATAATTTCTTATGGTATTAAAATATAATATATTTGATCTAAGAACTATCAAATAATAAACTTTCAAGTTGAGGAAAATAAAAATTACTCATTCACATAATAAAAGAGTTAAAAACTATATATATATACACACACTCTCACTCACTCACTCACACACATACATACACATGCAAAACAAAGATTGAGACAGCCCACAAACAATGTGCTCTCACACAAGCAAAAAAAAAATAGACAATAAATAAAAATAATAATAAATCAATAACAAGTTTTAGGATTTGCCCTAAATCTTCTATCATGTGAAATAATTATAAATCTCATTATATTTCATCTACTCTTATAATACTAGATTAGCAATAATAGTTTAAATTATTAGTCTATCACGATAAAGCATAATTGATCATTAGATCTAGAGATTGATATGATCAATTTCTTCAACTAGTTATTAATGATTAAAACTGATAAATAATTAATATCATAACGAATATATTATATATTTGCACTCGATCTAAAATAATAGTAGCAAATTTTTAGAGTTAAGAGCATCTGACATGTTGGCTGCCTCAAATCATATATATAATGATTATTATAATTCATTTTCTAGGAATTTTTTAATAATTATATTTTATTTTTTTTCTCCTTCATTCCTCTCCTCTCTCTCTCTCTCCCTCCTACCATTTCTAAAACCATCTAAGGGAATCCTTAAAACTTGCTTCAAATACATCAAACTATGTTTTATAATATAATTCTTATCAATTTCTTCTTTTAAGCACGAGATAATTCATCTAACATTATGTTCTAGCATTCCTACATATAATGAGATAGCTAAAAATAAGAATTAATATCTAGTTAACATAATGTTCTAAATATTTTTTGGAAGAAACAGAATCAACCATTAACTTTCTAATCAATCATATGTCATCTTTTATTCTCTCAAATTACATCTCATATAAGTGTTATACTCATGAGATAAACTTCTCTTTCTACATAATTTTTAGTTATATTTGTTTGTCTGCAATCTTCTAAGACAAAGAAAAGGTGGTTACGTGTGTCATTAGGCATATCTTCATTGGGTAGTCTAGTATTCAAACGAGATATATGTGTTACAAAAAAAAACTAAGAAAATTATTACGAGTACATATATGATTTTCTTCAAGGATGAGTCCTTTTTTAAGAATTTAACCCAAGAAAATATATATTCAACCACCATGATAGTAAATGTGCTCATATTCAAACGAGATAATCAATAACTCTGCTCATATGTTTGCCCTTGATTAGATGTGTCAAACGGGCCGGGCATTCTGGGACCCAGCTCAGTTCAACCATGCCTAGGCCAGCACAGCACGGTTTGGAATAGTGCCTTGGGCCGAGCAGGCCAACTCTTGGTACTATTCGTGTCAGGCTAGGCATAGCCCATGTGCTTGGCCTGAAGGCACGGTAAACCAGCCTGGAGACCTAGCTGGATTTTTTTTTGAAATATAACTGGAAAACCGGGTACGACCCAACCCAACCCAGCAAGTCCAATCATGACCCAGTCTAAACCGATTACCAGCCGGGTCTGTGGTTCTCAAGCTTGTCGTGCCTGGCACGGTACGATTACAATACCAGACCATGTCGGGCACAACATAGTAGCCCGATTGAGCCACCAAAAAATGGGCCGAGCCTACACAGCCCAATCTGTTTGACACTTCTACCCCTGAATGGCTGATTTTGAAAAAAATGAGCTCTTTTTTAGAATTTTGTGTCAGGAGAGAAATCTAGCATTAGTGCCCCACTTGACAATTAATACAAGATGTAAGTCATTCTACAAAGATATAGTCACCTGATGATTCTCATGTTACATCTGCTAATCCAATTTGAAATAGTTACTTAGACTTTTTGATTGTATTATAAAATAAACTAATAACATATTCTACCTACTATTCATTCTTACGAATACTTTCTTATTCTCATTTTAAAACTATATATTTTGATTTCTTATCCTCTATAGATAGTTATAGGATCCCTTATATTGTTTTTGAGTTAAAATTTCAACGATAAAGATGACAAACTATGTTGTATGAATTGAGAACATTCATATCTAATTATATTTAATATCTTATTCTAAACTATTAGGTAAACCAATAATATGATACAAATAGATATACAATAGGCCGAGCAACCTAGGTATAAGTATGACATGTGAAAACCATCCCACAGTAAGGACCAACACGACTAAAACTGTTCTTGAAACAAGCACGAAACCAAGGAATCTAGCCCACATACCACAAAAGATGTGACGCAGCATGGCCCGACTAGATAAAAATGATGCTTGAAATAGTGTGCGCCATGGTTTCTAGCACGCATACCACAAAAGATGCAGCATGACATGAGACGGCCAAATAAGCACGTCAGCCTATGTAAGCAAATTTCAACTTGGCTGACAAAACCAAACTAACCTGAACATGACCCAAGCTAGCTTGGAATGATGAACAATTTATGTATATTCCAATTTAAATTATTCTTACAATTCTAATTTCATACAAAAAATTTAGGATCTCTTAAATATTTTATGAGTACAAAGGTCAGATACTCAATAAAACATAATCTTTCTTTCTAAAAATAGATATGTTTTGAATATTTTAAATAATTTTAATATAATGATATATGCACTTGTTTACTCTCAACTTAATCAAAGTATAGACTTGTCTATAAATATCAATTCCTTAGTTGATTTCACCACATATAGAAAGATTATAAAAAAATAAAACTATCTCATGAAAACCAAATCAAATATTATAAATACAATTGATCACTTCCTAAATTTTTCCAAACAAACTTACATGTATGGAGTTTTCAGGATTCTTAGGTCGTCATTGAGAGATGAATGGCATAGCCTAGTTAGAGGTGTCAAACGGGCTAGCCCGGCCCAGCCGAACCCAACCCGTTTTTTAGAGCACAACCGTGCTTTCGTGCCGGGTCAGGCACGGTTTATCAAAGCCAGGCCCGGTCGAGCCAAACCAGACCAATAGGGGCCTGGTTTAAAAAAAAATTAAAAAAATTAAAAAAATTTTTAAAATTTTATATTTTAGTTTAAATAAATTATATATTATATTATATATAAATAATGTATAATATATTAAATTTATAAAATAAAAATTATTAAAATTTTAATAAAGTACAAAGTTTAAATTTTTTTATTAAAAATATAATATAAATATATTTTAAAGTTTAATATTTAAATTAATAAATTGACAAATATAAAAAATTTATAACTTGAAAATATTAATAGAGTTTAAATTTTTTTTTATAATTTAAAATAAATTTAGAATATAATTTATTAGAATTAAAATATTAAATTATAGAGTTTTAATTTTTAAATAAAAATTTTAAACAAAAAAATAAATTAAACAAAAAATTTCGTTAAAAAATTACAAAATCAAAAAAACAAAAGCAAACCAAATGAAAAATGACCAATCAGCTAATATATACCAAACCAAACATATACAAGTTTTAAGTTTCAACTTAACGTAAAAATAAAGCGTATAATTAATAAAAAACAAAACATTGAAATCAAAAAATAATGAATCATCATCAATCGTCAATCGGCATATCATGAGCATCATTAATCTCAACTTCAAGATTACTATCATATGGATCATCAACATCAGCAATCAACTCCTCCACTTTAGCAGTGGATGCGGATGCAATCCATGTCCCAGTTTCAGCATGAACATGGATGCTAAACCTTGAATCCTCTCATTTCTTCAAATAGACCAAGGCCTCAACAATATCTGGACGTAATCTTGATCTCCTCTCCGAAATCACGTTTACCGCAATAGAAAAAAGACTCTAATGCTACGCTCGACACTGAATGAGTCAGTAAATCCGGTGTCATTCTAGATAGCACGAGAAATTTGGACTCATATGATTTCTACCACTGTAATATATCAAGATTCTTAGTATCAGAATATGATAGGATTGAGTATTAATCAGTATCTAAGTACCGAGAAAGCTCGCTCCTATGTGATGGTCCCACCTAGATGTGTCAAATGGGCCGTGTCGGGCCCAGCATGGCGGGCTGTGTCGGGCCGGCCTGGCCGTACGGGCCGGCCTGGCCGTACGGGCCAGGTAAAAATTTTTTTTTATACTTTATTGTTTAATTTTTATTTTAATTATATAAATTATTAAATTATATATAAAATTATAGATAATGTATAATATTATATATTTATAATATGAAAATTGTTAAGATTTATTAAAATTACAAAGTTAATTTTTTTTATAATGTAATATAAAATTAGTTTAAAATTTATTAGAATTATATAATAGAGTTATAAATTTTTAAATGAAAAATTAAAACAAAAAAATAAATAAAGGAATAAATTATGTTAAAAAAATTATAAAAGTAAAAAAAAACATAAGCAAACTAAATAAAAAATGACAAATCAGGGATTAGATACCGAAGGTCTAAACCAAACAAATTAAAATTTTAACGTAGAATATAAATAAAGCGTACAATCAATAAAAGACAAAACATCGAAATCAAAAAATAGTAGATCATCATCAATCGTCAATCGGCATATAATGAATACCATCAGCCGCAACATCAAGATCAGTATCATATGGATCATCATCATCAGCAATCAACTCCTCCACTATCGCAGTGGATGCGGCTACAATCCCTGTCCCATTCGCAAATCCAGCACAATCATGGATGCTAAACCTCAAATCCTCTCAATCCTTCAAATAAGTCAAAGCCTCAACAATATCTGGACATAATCTCGATCTCCTATCCAAAATCACGTTCACTGCAACAGAAAAAATAAACTTCGATGCTACGCTCGACACAGGAGGAATCAGTAGATCTCATGTCATCCTAGATGACACGGAAAAGGTGGACTCATATGATTTCCACCACTATAATATATCAAGATTCTTAGTATCAGAATATGATAGGATTGAGCAGTAATCAGTATCTAAGTACCGAGAAAACTCGCTCATATGTGATGGTTCACCCCTACGTTTCCCCCTCGTTAGCTAAATGGAAAAATCATCATCTCCGAACAAGGTATCCATGTTCGTAATCACAGTCTCACTACTACCACCACCATACTTAGTATCGTAGTATGTGAACAAGTCAGTCAACTTCTCGTGAATGAACCTTTCAGGTGGCTCTTCCAGGTTCATGCACGAGGAAATATAAGTCAGGGTATTTTCTACCCCTTCCACCTTAACCCTAGGGTCCATGCATGCAGCGAGACAATAAAGAGATGAAACGGTATATCAGTACTTTAAGTACTTGATTTTCATCTATGCAACCATATGGCTAAGTATCGGGTCAGCTCGATATTTCCTAAATATGCTACTAATCTTGCATATGCACCGGAGTGCAATGCAAGTCGTGGGCGTATAAATCGACGAACACATATTCGTCGTGTCATAAAAAATCTACAGGAATTTCATAAGTGAAATTCCGGAAACCCAATCAGTGTCGTCAATAATAAGTTCGTCACTCTTACTATTGACGTAGTCGGATATCACGTGTTCGTATCCAACACATGAATCCAACATCATGTACGTGTAATATCAACGGTGTCTCACATCCGATTGGAATTTCTTTTTCTTAAGATTCGCAGACAAACAGAGATTACCAAACTCTTGTCTGCGAGGAGTACGAATATATTTTAGTGCATTACGTATATTATCCAACGCGGGAGAACACACCTTCATACCCGCTTGAACAATTAGATTAATCACGTGACACATGCATCTGACATGAAAAATCTCTCCTACTAGTGTGTCTCTAATATTCTTAACAAACATATTAATTACTACTTCATTATTAGATACATTATCGAATGTGACACTAAAAATTTTATTTTAAATTTTATATTCCATAAAGATTTTTATCATGGACTCAAAAATGATCGGGCCATCATGAATATGAAGAATCTCAGAGAATCTTAAAATTTTTTTATCCATAATCCAGTTAGAATCTATATAATAGCTTGTGAGACATGCATAAGATGATTCATCGTGACTTGTTTAGATATCGGACGTCACGGACACCACTCCACTATATGCCATAAATTCATTAATTATTTTTTGTTTTTCTAACTTATATATTTTTAGTATGTCATTCCTAGATGTGGACCCAAGAATCCTACGATAAACAGGCTGAAAATATATCTTCATGATGTGCACTACCCTTGAATCTTCTGAAAATCTGATCGGAAGACCCATCAATGTGATAAGTCTGGTCATACTGTCCCTACCCAACTCGCTGGAATATATGAAGAGAGTAAACTTTGAGACCGAACTCGATCCAGTCTCAAAAAATACAGTGCCAAGTTGGGTTTGCCTAGGATCTAATAGACCATATTTTTTGGTGCATAATTCGGCATGCCTCTTAAGGTGCCCAGTTCCAAACGAACTCTTACATGTTAAAAATCTCATACAATATTTACACAGTGTCATTTTTTCTTTCTCACCCCTAATATTTTTTTGTTTTATTATATTAAAATAAGTCCAAACTACAGAAGTCCTCCTAATTTTTTATTTTTTAAAAATTTGGATTGAGACGACTGGAGAAACCAAAGTTTCAGTAGCCTCAGACCTCTGTGTAATATTTTTATTTTCTAAATTCAAATATGTTTCATTAGTATTTATCATTTTTTAGGATTTTTGTTAATCAGAATAGTTATTTAGAGACTAGATGACTGATTTTAAATTTTTTTATTTTTGGTCTAGAGAGAGAAAAAAAAAAGTAAAAAAAACGTAAAATAAATTACCCTGTAAAAGCAGTGAGGTCGATCACGTACACGATGCACCAAAATCAAGCTCAAATTTCAAAACTCAAGTTGAGATTCCCAAAAATCCAAGCCGAATGCCGAAATCCAGAGTCCCGAGAGAGATGAGCAAGATTTTTGAGAGAGAAAATATGAGATTTGAAAGAAAAAATATTTATGAAAAACATAAATGTTATAAAGAGGGGGGTGAAATTTATAGATTAAAGAAAATATTTTTAAAAAAAAATCATTTTTTTATTTTTTTAAATTTTAGGGGGTAGAATCATGAGGGCCGTTGGATTCTGCCCCCTAGCCGTTTAAGGTGAGATCCAACGGCTGAAATTTAAAAATTTTTTTAATTTTTTTTTTGCCCGTTGGGGGGGAGGGAATTGGGTCGGCTCGGGGGACCGCGGGTCGGGTACAATAAGACCCGACCCGCGGTCTTTTTTGCGGGAGAGGCGAAGCGAGGGGGACACGAGACGAACCAGTGCAAGTGTGTCGTGCCACGGGTACCGAACCATGTCGGGTCAAGCACGGCACGGGCCCGGGCACGGAATTTTCCCGTGTCGTGCCTCGTGCCGGGCTAGGCACCTCTAGTCACACCCCGATATTTCCCCATCGCTAACTGAATGAAAAAATTATTATCTCCGAACAAGGTATCCATGCCCGTAATCACAGTCTCACTATTACGACTACCACCACCATACCTAGTATCGTAGTATGTGAACATGTCAGTCAAATTCTCGTGGATGAACCATTTAGATGGGTCTTCCAGGTTCATGCACGAGAAAATGTAAGTAATGATATTTTCTATCCTTTCTACCTTAACCCTAGGGTCCATGCATGCAACGAGACTACAGATATAGAACGGTGGACTAGTACTTTAAGTACTTGATTTCCATCTCTGCAACCATATGGCTAAGTGTCGGGTCAGCTCGATACTTCTTAAACATGCTACTAATATTGCATATACACCTGAGTGTAATGCAAGTAGTAGGAGTATAAACCGACGAACACAGATTCGTCTTGTCATATAAAATCTTCAAAATTTTTATAAATAAAATTTCTGAAGCCTAGTCATATTATCAATAATAAGTTCGTCACTCTTACTATTGATGTAGTCGGATATCACGTATTCGTATTCAACACGTGAATCCAACATCATGTACGTGTAATTTCAACGGTGTCTCACATCCGATTGGAATTTCTTCTTCATAAGATTCGCAGACAAACAGAAACTACCAAACTCTTGTTGTCTTCGAGGAGTGCAAATATATTTTAGTGTATTACGTATATTATCTAACGCGGGGGAACACACTTTTATACCCGCTTGAACAATCAAGTTAATCACGTGACACATGCATCTGATATGAAAGATCTCTCCTAATGGTGCGTATTTAATATTCCTAACAGACATGTTAATCGTTACTCCATTATTAGATACGTTATCGATGTGATACTAAAAATTTTATTTTGAATTTTATATTCCCTAAAGATTTTCATCATACAATCAAAAATGGTCGGATCATCATGAGGATGGAGAATTTCAGAGAATCCTAAAATTTTTTTATTCATAGTCCAATTAGAATCTACATAGTGGCTGGTGAGACATGCATAAGATGATTCATCGTGACTTATCCAAATATCAAACGTCACGGACACCACTCTACTATATGTCATAAATTCATTAATTATTTTTTGTTATTCTAACTTAAACAATTTTAATATGTTATTCCTAGATATGGACCTAGGAATCCTATGATAAGCAGTCTGAAAATATGTATGCATTATGCACAATATCCTTGGATCTTCCTAGATATGGACCAAGTCTCAAAAAATACAGTGCTAAGTTGGGTTTGCCTAGAATCTAATGGACCATATTTTTTGGTGCATAATTTGGCATGCCTCTTAAGATATCCAGTCTCAAACGAACTCTTACAAGTTAAATTTATCATATAATATTTACAGTATCATTTCTTTTTCCTCATCCCTAACTTTTTTTTGTTTTATTATATTAAAATGAGTCCAAACTACAGAAGTCTTAGTTTTTTAATTTTTAGATATTTGAATTAAGACGATTGAAGACACCAAAATTTCAGCAACCTCAAACCTATGTATAATATTTTCTTTTTCTAAATTTTAATATATTTCATTAGTATTTATTATTTTTTAGGATTTTTGTTAAACGATACACTTATGTAGAGACTAGATGATAGATTTTAGATTTAACTATTTTAGTACAAGAGAGAGACTAGAGAGAGACTTAGAGAGGTTGATCACATAAATTACCTAGTAAAGCAGTGAGGTTGATCACATGTACGATGCACCACAATCTAGCTCAAAATTCTAAACCCGAGTTAAGATTCCCGAAAAGCTGAGCCAAATGACAAAATCCCAAGTCCCAAGACCCGATGACTGCGGGAAGCCAAGAACCGATGACTGCGGGTGCGGGTCTATGTGTGACCCTGACCCATGCCGATGGGTCGTGCCACGTGCCACCGAACCATGCCGGGTCAGGCACGGCACGAGACCCGGTTGGCCTCGGCCCAGCACGGCACAAATTGTGCCTTACACGGGCACGACATGGGACCGGACACAAAAATTCCGTGTCGGGCCGGCCCAGGCACGGCCGAACAGTGTCGTGCCTCGTGCTGGGCTGGCCCGGTTGACACCTCTAAGCCTAGTAAATCTGATATAGAATTTTAAACTTTTATATGAGATAATCTAATAAAATAAGAAGATTATTATTTTAAATTCAATGTAACAACAAAATACAAAGCCATGACATCGATTACATGTAAACTCTAGTTAATTAGCCACTTCTTGGAAGAATTTTGATTAGTATATCAATACATTATTATCAATTTAGAATTTCATGAGTAGACAAATCATATAAAAATTGATCGTCATTTCAAAAAGAAAAAGATCTAAAATGATTCGATAGTTATTATCTACATAATAATTTTATCCATTGTCATACCAACTAACAGGTTACAAACATATTCAAAAAAGCTCTTAGAGAACCATATGTTTTTTCTTTTTTTCTAAGTTGTGTATTTATGACATGCACACATCAACTTAAAGGAAAGTTGAGGTTTGATTTAGTTTTTATTTTT
Source organism: Sapria himalayana (assembly GCA_029783825.1). Taxonomy (NCBI): domain Eukaryota; kingdom Viridiplantae; phylum Streptophyta; class Magnoliopsida; order Malpighiales; family Rafflesiaceae; genus Sapria; species Sapria himalayana. Next base: position 662,024 of record JAREIK010000055.1, read on the forward strand.
TTTTTATTGTTTGGGAATATCTAACATGTAAACTATCACAAATTATATATCAAGTGATTAATATATAGTTTTTATTTTTTTATTTTCAAGGAATTTTTCAATGTGCGATTACATAAATTCTAATAAACTAAATTTCATAAAAACTTTAAAATTAAATATATTTATACAAGAATAATATTTTGATAATTGATAATCAATGAAGTCTTTGTATTGCATTCATCTATTTGAGATTATATCTTAAAACGATGATAAATATTTTCGTCAAATAATAATAAGTCTCGATTTTGAGACTCATCAAAGACAACCTCTCTAAATTTTGAGGATAAGATTGTCAAGATAATAACTTCTCTCATACCATGTGCTAAAGTAAAAGCTTTGTTCACTGGGTACGATTTCTATCTCCATTTTCAAGGGGTATTTCAATAATAATATTTTTTTAATTTTCTCCCTTTTCTCTCTTATCTCTCCCTCCCTTCCTGAAGCTACCTAGGAAACATTCTAGAATATGCTTCAATAGCACTCAAAAATAAATATGAATAAGTTTACCCTCAAATCAAGCAATTTCTATCTCCCTTCATTTTCAAGAGATATATTTAATTGATCATCACTAATAATAATAATAATAATAATATCTACATATATTTCTAAGATCATATATTATATCTTTGATTCACATCAATAAAAACAAAATAAGTTAATACACATCTCATAAGAAATAATATAATTACTATAAAAAATTATTAAATCACACCCTAAGAGATTACCTTAGTTCATAAAAAGAATTTTACAATCTATAAATCATACTTACTCTCCTAGGATAATAAGATCTAGTGGTTGTTATACATGTACCTCCTAAAGATATTGCTACAACATATGATGATAAATTAGAATTGCAACCTTAGCATTTGTGAAAACTAACTTATTATAGTTAGCTTAAATTTAAATTTCATCCAAAATAATTATATATCAAATACATAAATACATTTAGTGATGGATGCACACAAATATAAATCTATTATTCTTTTCTTCTAACAAAGGCCTCTTTTTGTTGGTGATTTCATTCACTAGCGTGTGATTATCAAACCATTTCCCAACAAATAATTCACTCATCATGATACATATTACATGGATTCACATATGCATACTTCTCATCCTCATTATTCCTATCAATAAATAAAATTAGTTTTCAACCCACCAAAAAAATAAAGTTAGTTATCATCCCATTGCATATTGTATATTCGTATAAAGCATGAATATTTTCCATATCCACAATATTATTTCTTTTTGATTTATTTTTTCCTTCAATGTGTCATATTTCTGTTCACTTCATGAGGCATGTCAAAACATTTTTTTATATTTAAAAGAGGATCTATAAATGAAAAACAAAACTTCAAATGCATTTCACTATTCTTTATCATAAAATAAAAATAATTACAAATTATTTTATTTCTATTCTCTTTCAATTGTGTATAATATTTCCAAATAGAATCTTCGCTTATAATACTAGCATTTTCAATTGTCATTCTCAAAAATTTTGAAATTTTTGAGAAATAATTACTAAAATAGAAAAAAATAAAAGAAAATATATATATAAACATCGATTAATTTGTCTATCATTTAAAATTAAATTTATCTATTTATTTACATGTTCAATTAAAAATAACTATTAGATTGAAATTTTCAAAATTAACCACAATCAATCAAAGAAAATTATATATATATATATAAACTCTATCCACATACATGAACCCTTGATTAAGCATTCATGAAAATCTTGAATCTTATATAAGTGAAATAATATGAAATGGTTCCTATGATTTCACCATACTAGAACAAGATGAATTGGGTTTCCACCCAATTTGTGAAGCTCGGCTCAATTTTTTCTGGGTTAACCCAACTCTGAAAATCTGAAATATTAGATTTGAATTCAATATATAATGTATTTTTTTTAAACAATATATCATTTGTCGATTTCAATATTCTAGAAATTTCATGAATTTATAATAAATATTTAACTATGATCACAATCTATTTCCTTGAATAAATTTGTAGGTTTAAATAAACATCTTCTTTAAGTTATTTTTTGCTCATGTAACTAGGCCAATATGAAGAGAAGCAAAATACACATCTATCAACTAAAATATTATCTTTACATAGTAAACTTTTTGATCAAGTAAGATTTTTATGAATGATAGTAAATAATTATTGAATAATGTTAAACTTACACACATAAATCAAAATAAAACAATAATACTCATTGAAAAATAATATACAAATCAAGCCATTATATAATTGATAAATATGATTAGAGCTGCCAACAGAATAAGTATTCACATCACAAATATAAAAAAAAATAAAAAGAAAATAATATTACAATGATATAAAATTAAAAAAAAAATTATAATACCACTCTTCAAGTTGGTGTATACAAGTCAAAAACATCAAGCTTAGAAAAAAAATAAGTTAAAATTTCTTCAAGATCCTCATTAAAATGTATACTGACTACTTTGTTGTCTAAATATATATTATAATATTAATTTTATCATAAATCTTATTCTTGATTATAAAATTTATTTTGCTATCTAATTGACACAATAAAAGATTATGAAAGAAAAGAATGCATACATAATATTCTCAAATAAATGTCACATCTAAAATATCTCACCAGTAAATTTTATCATCATTCTAAATTATATCTATGTATTTGATCTCTAAATAAATATTTATATTTTATTTTTCCATGAGTCAAAAATACCTCTAAGAAAAATACAAAACTTTGTCATAGATCTTTTCTTAGTGTATATTGGTGCTCAACTCAAATTTTAATATTCGACTTACTGCAAGTATCCATAATTCCTAAAAGAGATCCCAGACACTACAGATTTTATCTCATAACTCAATATGCAAAAATTACGTCATGTTGAACTAATCAAGAAGAATCTAAAAGATGACTAATTATTGTATATCTGGTTTGATCATAATCAGATAGTCAATCTTTTATATAATTCTCCTATAAATAGTATAGTTAAATGGAGAGATTGTATCGGAGATGAAATCAATATCTAAATCAATATGAATATCTATTGAAACAAAACCAAAAAAAATAATCTCTATAAGAGTATCAAATACATATCTCTTCTAAAAAATAATAATATATTTCATATAATAAATTATTTCTGTATCAAAAAAATATGTGAACCTCTTAATATTATTTGTCTAAAATGATGTTTGAATGTACTCTTTGAGTTAGGTGATTTATAATTTATCATCTCTCATAATTAAAATATTATTCACATAGACAACGACAAAATCATTATACAATCAAAAATTTTCTGAAAAAACAAAAAAAAAACTCAGTAACACACATGAATAACTTAAATAATATTTTTGCATATGAAAATCTCATAAATCAAATTCTCAATGAAAGCTTCAGGTCATACAAAGCCTTCAACAATTTGTAAAGCACACCTGATTGTATTACTTGAAACACAGGTGGATACTCAATGTATACATCTTCCTTTAATTCACCATGAAGAAATACATCTTTCATGCCTAACTGATACATCCTCTAAATATTAGATGTTACAAAAAAAATAAGAATACACATCAAGACTATATTGATCACTAAAAAGTAAGTATCCTGAAAGTTCATACTAAATATTTGAGTGAATTCCCTACTACAAATCTCCCCTTAAGGCAATTTCCCTTCTCATCTAGATCTATTTTCACATGAAACACTCACATGCAACTAATAACAGACATTTCCAAATATTATGGTACTACTTCTCAAATCTCATTAAAGTAGATGATATGCATCTCTTGCATCATAGCCTGACATCATTCTATATGAGATAATACACCGAAAGAGACTTTTATATCTTAGTACTATAAAGAGAAATAATAAAAATAAAATAAAATAATGAACAAAATAGAAATACAGTAAAATCTATGAAATCAGGTGCTAAGTATAACCCTTATGTCTTTTCTAAGAAGGTTTAGCACATCTCTCTCCTAGTATAGATTCTAAATCCTTGGTGATCAAGTCTCCAAGTTAGCAAGACTTAATATGAGTTTGTACTAAAGAAGATATTGACTAATACATCATCTCAATCTGAATATGATCACCTACTCAGGACACCTCACTATCTCCAAAGTTAGCTGAACTAAATTTATTAATAAATATAATACTCCAATGGAGCAACAATAAACTAATTACCAACATACTCATATGTAGCCTCAATAATATCTACACTCTTTTTCTAGACTCAATAAATATGAGTTATTACAAAAAATAATAATATCTACACTTATTAAAATTATATCAATCTCTGATAATAAATATTTATATCATCTTTTAGTATTATAATACCCAAGACAAATACATATTAAGATCCTATATAAAAAATTTGTCTAATCCCATATAGCAATTAAGGACAAAATAAATATATCTAAAAATTTGAGAATCGAGTCAAATAGTCTCTTGATTATGCAGGAATTAGGATATAGAAATATATGTGCTAAATATTAGAAAATTTAAAATATGACCATTATTACAACTAACATTCGGACATTAAAATAACTAATAAATATCTTTTTAAAAACCTTGAATAAGTCTAAACACATTTTTTTTCTCTAAGCTTCAAGTGATGAACTTGTATGCACCAGTTGAAATGTGAATATTGTAATTTTCTTATTTTGTCATTGTTACGGTATTACTTTGTTTTGGAAACAAAAAATATATATTAAAAAAAAAAGATATGATTATCAATAGTGTAAAATATTTGATCCAGTATTGATAATCCAAAAGTCTAAAGTAATAATACGAGTAAAACAAATAATTATACCTATAATATGAGAAAATGATATATTGTTGCTATAGCATTTGCTCCTCAATCTACAATCCAAAAAACCTAGAATAACGTAATTAATAAAAAATACAATGAATATAAAAGTGTCATTTGTCCATGCCAATAACAACTAAATTTCATATATTATATTATATATATATACATATTATATATGTGTGTGTGATTAGACAAACACTACCACACTAGTTATCATTAGAAATTCAAAGTCAACTAGGAACAAACCACAAGCCTTGTCATGGGTGTTAATGAGTCAGAGCAACCCAAACCCAACCTAATTCACCAGCCTTGTCATGGCAAGGCACATTATGATCCATGTCTACAATTGCTTGTGTCGAGCCTAGAAATTAGGTATGCATGCCTATTTTATTCAGCAAGGCATGACTCAGCATGATGGCCTGAGTAAGTCTAATTAGGCCTGCTTTCAATTAAGTATGTGACAATCACACACCTCAATCCTAAATAAAAAAAAATCTCCAAATTAAGGACATGTGCACCTCACATGTGCCTAATTTCTAAATTCAATTAAATTGAATTCATTTCGAATTAAAACCAATGCCAAATAGACTCCATAAAATAAATTTAAAAAAATTAAAAATACACAGGGCACAGCAACTTCTAAGTCACTACACCTTGGGCATGTGGTCTACCACGTGCATTCAAAAAGTCCTAGATATAATCCAAAGGACAACGACAAAAGTATTATATCTAGTTTAAATATAAAAAAATAAAATAAATAAAAATAAATAAATAACTATTTTTTAGCTTTTAAAAATATAATTTTTAAATAGATATTTGCTATTTTGTATTCTCTACATCAACTAAATATTTCTCTTCTCTTCTCTCTCCTATTTTAACTTTTTCTCTAAAAAATTCTAACATCTCTATTTTTCTTGCATTTAAAAACATTGTTATAGAATATTATTTTTTGTTAATATTTATAATTTATAGATTATAATTGGTGGCGGAGAGTGTTTGATCCGACAAATCATAACTCACACCAACAAAATTACAACAATCAATAAAGAGATTATAAGCTTACAAGGTACAAGTCAACTAACGCAAAGTCTAGAATCATTAATATAAATAATAACATTAATTTTTTTGTTTTAAATAATATATAATTAAAAATTTTTTTCTGCTCCTAACTCTCTAAAAATGTAAAATAGTTATTATAATAAAAAAAATTAACATTATAGATACATTTAAAATAAATAATAACAACTAACGTAAATTCTAAGATTGATTTATCTCCAAATTATAGGTTGGTAAATGACCCTAAACAACCTAAGTTACATAAGTTTAGAATCATTTTAACATTATTATAAATAAAAATATTAGCAAAATAGAAAAAAATTCAACTCAATATAAGTATTATAAAAAAATTTATAATTACAAAATTAATCATGAGACTAAATATTTTAGAAGGCATATCGAATAATATCTAAAAATGTTGTACATTTACTATCATGAATTAGCTAAAGAATACATTAATATGTTGAATGATGGTAAGAGTCTTTCACTTAAATTTATAGAAGATCCTATATTAATTCATTATATGCATAAATATATTCAACCAACTCATTGTATGTTCCTTAAATCAATTTCTAGGAATGATGTAATACAAATTAAAATTTTAAAAAATAAAAAATAATTAATAAACATAGAAAACATACTAAAATAATATTGTTGATGTTTAATATATGGACTAGTCATAATGATATTCCTTTCAAATGCACTATTGTCCACTTTATTAATTATAAGTGAAAATTAAATAGAAAAATATTTAAATTTTATGATATCATATATCCTCATGATGATGTGTCATATATGAGAATCTTTTGAGAATCTTTTGAAAATATAAAATACATAATAAAATACATATTATAATATTTAATAATACTTCCAATAAAAATATCACTGTTAGTATATTGACAAAAACCATTAAAAAGAGATCCTTAGTTAAAATGTTTCATGTTGATTATATTTGCCACATAAATAATTTAATAGTATAAATAATTTCACCATAATTAGAACAAATTAAAAGTGTATTATAACTTCTACTGAAAGTCACACCATTAAACTTTAACATACTTGATATTGAATTCATATATTAGTTATTAACACATAATATTCAACATTTTTAATATTAAAACTAATGAAATAAACATTAATAAATCAGATTAGGACATACAAATTTATTTTTTAAAATTTATTAAAAATTTTAATGAAAAACTTGTATCTGCCCATATGCATTCTCATATCTTACATTGCGCTTTGGTACATATGTAACATAAGCATGGATATTTAACCAATATAGAAAAGTGGTGGGCTCGAGGAACAAATAATTCTAAGGGATAGCTTGATGCAATTGTATGCGCCACAAGAATAATTTTTAAGTTTTCAAAAAGCTTGAATCTCTCCTTAAACAAAGCTGAAACAAAATAATACAATATGTATTCCATATGCATACAAGTTAAGCTCTTATATAGGAGCTAATTTGGAATAGGGCAGCCCACAAGTTGGGTACTCCCATCCAAAATAAAATGCAAAATAACATTTAATGCATAAAATAAATATGCCAATCCATCCTACCAATAATTGGGGCAGACCCAAACTTTTAACCTTATTGCATGATTGCGTCTCACATATGTGAACTTGATTTGGGGTCTAACATTACCATCAGCCCAAACTTTCACTTTATCCTCAAGACAAAATTCAAGAAACTGAATGAAAATAAGGCTGAAATTTTCCCATTTGGCTTCATACAAGTGCAAGTACTTCCATTTGAAGAACACCTTCATACAAGTGCAAGGATAATATTTAGCTGGATGGTGGCTGAAGAAAGAAATTATAGATCATAGGCAACGTGCCCAATGCGTCATATTACCTGAAAATGGCCATAATATCTGGTTGCCATCTTCGCATTCGGTCTTTGGGTCAAGGATTGTTGTTGGGATGGCCAAAGCATCAAAAAGACCAATTCCCCTTTTTGATCTTCATGGTGTCGCTTATAATCTGCATATGCTTTTATTTTCTGCTGGGGTCCCAATAGGAACATCTTGAGATCATCCAGAGCAGCATCACAATCTCTCAACAGCTGGCCTACAGCTGAGACTGGTGACTCTCCATTTCCATAGCAAGGGATAGTTGGTTCATCTCTGCCACATAAGACCCAAAAAGAAGTGCTTTGGGTGAAGGTGTGGTATGATGTATTGTACCAATAATCTGCCCATGAAAGCAACTTTGCCAAAGCTTATGTCTGTCCAAAACAAAGCAACAAAGGTTCATTTCAAGGCATCGATTGACTAATTCTATTTTACCATTGGATTGAGGATGGTATTTTTTACTCCGCCTGATGGTGGATCCTTGAAGTTTAAATAGCACGCACCAAAAATGACTCTGATCTCGGTCTGATATGAGGGATTGTGGGATACCATGTAGGCGCACAACTTCTTTCAAGAAGGCTTCGGCTACTTCTAGAGCAGAGAACATCTTTTCATATGCCTTCCCAATATAATTCTGCAATTAATCTCTAGTATGTTTTAGTTCCCCGGAATGCCCCCCTATTGGTGAGCTGTAGAATTCTGCCATAATGAAAGGGATGAAAGCAGAGATTGTTTAGAAATGACCAGCCTGTCCTTGTAATATAGAATCCCATTGCTGATTGTAAATCAAGTTGAGGATTGCATACCAGTTTCAATACCAGCTCTTATTTGTGTGAGAAAGAGATCATTATCTAATTTTTTGTGTAACTCATCCTGATCGTGCCAAGGTGGATCAGTTAAAGTGGCACATTATGCCAAAGATGGGAACCTTAGACAATGCATCAGCCACCTTGTTGCTAAACCCTGCCCAATATTGAATGTCTAAGTAATATCACATTAATTAAGTTGTTCAATTCTGATAATCTACTCCAATTACATGCTGTTCTAAAAGAAATTTGACGCTCTGTTGATCAGAACGAACAATGAATCACTTCCCTAGCAGGTACTTTAAGAACAACAAATACAATGATCATTAAACCCTTTCCCATATGATGGCTGAAAAATGCAATTGGTGGTAAAGCTGGAAATAACCCTCAGCTTTCATTATCTAATCATCAGAGTTTTTCCCAAAGAATGTTGGCAGCTCGATCCTTCAACTTTTCTGATTGTAGTGAGCATAGGAATGGTAGTTATGACCATTATGTACCCCTACGAACTCCTGCGCTATATCAGATTCTACTTGAGTCTTGCCGGCAACGAAGGGTGAGCACGAATAGATGTTCACTTCATGCCCCTTTAGAATCTGCTCAAACTTCTCACTGATTGACTGTAATTGTTCCTTTAGCAACCCCACATCACTTTGAAATCAGTTACCATTCCTTCCAGGTTTTCTACCCTCTGGACTACATTTTTTTCCATGCTCAAGAATTGTTCTCTAACATCAATTTGGTGGGCTAGGGAAACAAACAATTATTAGATCTAACTCGATGCAATTGTATGCACCACAAGTATAATTTTCAGGTTTTCAAGAGGCATGAATCTCTCCTTGAAGAAAATGGTAACAAAACAATACATTATATATACCATATGCATACAAGTTAAGCTCTTATATAGGAGCTAGTTTGGATTAGGTCAGCCAACAAGTTGGGTACTCCCATCCAAAATTATAGCAACCCACAAGTTGAGTGCAGAAAGTAAATGTCAATCCAACCCACCAATAATTGGGGCAGCCTAAACATTTAACCTTATTATATGAACTTGATTTTGGAATCTAACAAATCAAATTTATATTTTAGAATCATAACTATTTTAATAAAAAAATATATATTTTAAATATTTGCCTACTATATCACCTCTAGTGAGACTCAAAAAACAAAGATTAATACTATATTTGAACATGATTACTTTTAGATTCAATTAACTATAGGTAAACGATGAGGTAGTTCATTAAATAAATATAAAATATCAAGATACATAAATACTAATTACTATTTTATTTTATCTCGTGTTAATATGTATAACTTGAACATATTGAATTGGTAGAAATCTATTAACCCATCTAATATTTAGTATAACATCAGAGTTTACTTTTGTATAACTATGAATATTTCTTCAAAAATGTCCAATATATTACAATAAGATATCATACAAATTTTGTCATACTAAAAAAATAAATTTTCAAGATCAAGTTCAAGCACTACAATAACATATAGATAATGCTGTACAATACAAAATTTGAAATTGAAAAAATCAAAACAAATCAAATTGAAAGATGGTGATGCTTTAATTTTTATTATATTTTTTATGTTTTGGTTTCATTTTAAAAAATTATGTTGTTATATTTAATTTTACATGTGTAGGAGTATGTATGTCTATCATTTATATTATTATGTAATTTTTTTTAATATTTTTTAATTTACATTGTAATTTTAAATTTAATTTTTTTTAATATCATTTAATCTTTTTTTAATTCGTAATTTCGAATTTAATATTGTTGAAGTTTAAAAAAATAAATTTACTTTTTCTTTTTTTATTTTTATTTTTATTGCATTATGTATTTGTTGAGAGCACCCAACTTATAGGTTGTCCCAATTAGTATGCTTATCTATATAAAGGCATTTAGTGTGTTATTTAAAATATTGAATAAAATTTAATTATATTTATCTCAAACATCTACATGGTAAGAGCCAATAACTCTAGAGGAGAGTGATGCTCACGGCTCACTGCACACCAACTCACCCCCATTGTCGCACACCCACTTTGTGCGATAGAATTGTGTGCACGGGCATAAACACTCATTGCGTCGACCCTTGCAGTACAGCCATGTACACATGGCAGGCACGCAATAGAGATAAAGACACACAAAGACACAAAGTGGAGCCTGAGACATGGAAATGCATGCACATGATGACAATGAAGTGGAGGTGCACAACGACCAACAGAGTCCAATATGATGACAATGACATGACGACAACGCCAATGAGGATACCGATCAGAGGCAAGGAGGAAGAATGTGAACTATGTGAAACTATTTTCTCATGGCACATAGACAAGAGGGATTTTCTCTTTTGGGCCATTACTAGTTCATCAACTTGTTTGTAGGGATTGAGATTTGTGTTCTTATTGAGTTTAGTATTTCTCTTACTTCTGTTATTCGCGAATTAGTAAATCCATGCATTGCTATCTTGAGAAATATTCCTAACAATACAATTTATAGAAATATAGATGTATCATGAGCTTATAAATTAAATGAAATTGTAATCCTTCATATTGATGCTCCTAGTTATTTTGCTAAAATAATTTACATAAAGAATATATTGCAGGACTATTAAGTTGATGGTAATAATTCTCCCAAGCATGAATCAGATGTTAAAATAATCTACTTTTCTATTTTAGGAATGACACTGATTGAATATATTAATTAAAGTGTTGTTCAACCACTACAGGACTTGCATCATGAATACAAATCTCTAAATACCTGGTTATTTTCAATTCAAGTTCAAACACAAAAGTTCTTGACTTTATCAAGAGTTGGGATTGTAGAACAAATTGGTAAAGAATAGTTTTTTGCCATAGTTCATGGTGATGTCCAAGTTTGCCTAGAAAGCATTTCTGCCAAGGATGGAATGAAAATACATAGAGGTGATGAATTTATGACTGGGTGTGAGGTTACTCTTCTCTATTACGAGGAGGTGATGATCCCATAAGTTGTGACTATGACACTGATATTAGTTGATGTGCTAGTGTCGCACATAGCTTTTAGTTGGTTGTTGATGCTGAAGTTGAGATAAAGAGTGGTGGGAGCTATGGTTGTGATGAATGCTTTGTGGTGGCTCATTGTTGTCCCAATTTATATATGTTGCTTGTAGGAGCTACGTCAAGGCTTGGAGTGCCTTCTCACATAAAGTTTTTTACATATATGCGATTATACTTATCTCTCTCATGCTTCTACCTTCATGATATGCATTATTATTATTCTTATTTTATCTCTTATTTTATTATTATTCTTCCAAAGTTTGCTAAAAGATAATATTTCTCATTGATTTTTATTATTATTCTTCCTAAGTCAACTATGAACAAATATTCTTCAATTTTTTTGTTGTTATTTTTTCTAAATCAACTAGAAAAGAATGTTTCTTAAATTTTTTAACATTATTCTTCCCTAAATTGATTAAGAAGGAATATTTATTCAGTTTCTTTTTACAATAATTTTCTTAAATCGACTACATGAGAATACTTTATAATTATTTGATGTTATTCTTTATAAATCAATTAAGAGAAAATATTTCTCATTTTGTTTTTTTTTTATTCTCCCTAAATCAACTAGAAGATAATATTTCTCAATTCTTTTATTGTTATCCTCACTAAGAGCATCTCCAATCACACTTAACAAAATAACTACTAAAAATATATTTAAATATTAAATTTACTAATTTAGCTAGCATATTTTTAGAATACACTCCAACCACACTCTCAATTTTACACCTAACTTCTAATAATTTTAAAAAGTCAAAACATATGTAGAGAGAGATATAGAGATAAAAAAAGAGAGAAAATTTAGAAAGTGGGTTGGAAAAGATTTTTTGTGTTTGACTAGCTAAAATAGCTAAAAGTAAATAAATAACTAACCCATTGAAGATTCTCTAAGTTGGCTAGAAAAAAATATTTTTTAATTTCTTTGTCATTATTCTCCCCAAGTCAACTGTCAACTAGGTAAAAATACTTAGCTATTTTGCTATAATATTTATCTTGACAGATATTTTGCTATAATTATTTTTTACCATTGATTTAAATTGACATATACTTTATTTCTCATCATATTTCAATGCAATAGATTTCGATGCATCAATTTGAAAGGGATGATTAAGTTTAAAAGTTTTGTTTTTTTTTCTTTTTTCTTTTTATTATTACTTACGTATTTGATATTTTGATGGGAACACTCAACTTGTGAAATTCTCTAACTGGTGTGCTCATCTATATAAGGGCATTCAATGTGGTGTTTAAAATATTAAAAATAATAATCATCTCAACTTTCTACAAATATTTTATAATTAATTATATGTATATATATATATCGCATATATATAATATTTTATATATAATATATAAATTATAATATGTGCAAGTGTAGCTGCACAAATGACTTGTGCAGTGTGCATACAGTTGCAATTGCCACATGCTGGCAACTAACTACTGACAGCCAGCTGTCTCCAACAAGCTTGCTACTGACCATCAGGAACAAAACCTGAACAAAGCACACATAGCCATCAGCCAATAGGAATCAAAAGCCTGGGCCCTAGGATTGTCAGTTAGGACTAGCACCACATCTAGGCTTAAAGGTATGAAAAGAGCCCGGCCCAACCTGGTTCAGCCATGTCTGGCCAGCACGACACAGTCCAGAACCATGCATCGTGCCGAGCTGTGTTGAGCCGCTCAATGATACAATTCATGAATCGCACCATGTTGAGCCATGCCTCATGCCAAATTAGGCACAACCTATGTATCTGGCACGATGACATGGTAAACCAGCCCAGATGACCGTCAACAGCCACGACAGGCAATCACCCGGGAAATCTAATTTTTTATTTTTTTTTAAACATTAAACCTCGTGATAAGACGGTCTAACTTTTTTAAAACAATCGACCACATGAGCAATTGTAATTGGCTAGGTTTCATATGCACCTTCAGCACGGTCCTGCACGACTATGCCACCGTGTCGTGCTGGGCCAGTGGACCCATCCCACCATGTCATTCCTATACCTTGTCTAGCACAGCACGATGGCACAATGGCACGACTGGGCCTTGCAAAATTTTCCCATGTCGGCATAACACATCCCGTTTTATACCTATACCTAGGCTAGGCTAGCATGGATTAAGCAGGTGAGCCCAGACAAGAACTATGCCCACAGACAGAGTCATGCCAATTGTTTTCTGGAATAACTTGACCTGGCACTACAAGCATAACCTAGTTTGTAACTAAGCCTTAGAGGTATTAATTAGGCTAGGTGCTCCAAACATAGCACGAGACATGGCAAGATTCAGTAATGTCTAGCACAAATGGCAGAGTGTTGCCTAGTCGTGCCGATAGCAGTTAGCCAGCCAAAAGCATTGTTCGAGACATACCAATCTAGAATTCTTGGCATGGAAGGCATGGCATGGCACGACATGATGGCCCGTGCAAGCCAATTTTGCCAAGCTAGCCTAGACTGAATTGGGCTAGCCTATCCAAGTCTAAGGTGTCAAGTGGGCCAGGCACGAGGAACGATCCGACTAAGTCGTGTTTGGCCCAACATGACACAATCCATAACTATGGCTGGACTTAGGTCATGCCGACAAAAGGCACGACGCATTCCGTGCCTCGTGCCTAGCCCAACATGGTGACCATGACCCGAGACCACGCTTGGACTTCGAACCCATTAAAAAAAAAACTAGGTATTTTTTTGGGCACATGAACCCAACCATCTACGTTGACATAGATAATTGGCCTATTGGGGCAAAAGTCCCAATGACTAAGGAGAAGTTATTGGGCACGTGTGCACCTGTATCAACATAAAAAAAATTAACAAGCAAATCCTTGCCGTTAGAATTCATTCCAATTTCTAATAGCTAGGGGTAGAAATCCGTCAACTATCAAATTTCTGCCCCTATATATATTAAAAAAAATAAATTTTTTAAAATATATATATTATTTTAATTTAAAAAATCTATAAATATAGATTAAGTTTTTAGAATTTTTCTTTCCCAAGTTCAAAGTTATCTCCTTTATTATGCTTTGTTTCTCCTCTATTTTATTGTTCCTCTTTCAATCTCTCTCATTCTCATCTCTTAAAATATATTTTAAAATTTTATTTTTGTTCTTTAATTTTCTCTCTTTCTCTCTCTCTGCAAGATTATGGTTGTGGCTCTACCTCTATCCATTGAAACTAAAAACTAGAACAGAATAGCATTTGACCTCCAATTAAGGTTACGCTAATATCTAACAATACCAAAATTCAATTATTTTTTTTATTTATAAAAATTAGACTTAATTATTTTAAACATAAATAAAAAAAATCAATGACTAATAGTGAATATAATGATAATAAAAATAATATTAATTTAGATATGAATAATAATAATAATCCTACAGAAATATTCGATGTCAAAAATAAATTTTCTTTCATGACCTCAACTTAAACTCAAATGCCTAAAAAATAAAAAATTAAAAATTTCAATTATTTAGACTCATTTTAAGATAATAAAAAATAAAAATTCTAAAAATATTAATAAAGAATCAGTAAATATATATATTATGAAAAAATATATACATATAGGATTATATGTGACATTGAGTAAATAAAAAGATATATCGATCAATGCATAAAAAATATAATTTATTAGATCCAAGACAAACTCAACTGAGCATAAGCGATGAGACATTTGAAGCTAAATATCTAAATCTAGTTCAACTTTTTTTATCTCATTCATATGCTACAATAATTTAGGGAAAAAAAACATAAATAATTATAATTATGAGTTTTCTAATTAAATTTTTAGAGAATCATATGATAGTTAATATCATGAAAATCTATTTTCAATCTGCTTATCATGAAATTCCTAGATTCACATGTAAGAATGACAAAATTAAATATTATAAATTAAAAAAATAAGTAATCATTAATAAATTTAAAAAATATAATAAAATAATATCTGAGATATCAGATATCTAGACGAATCATGATGCATCATTTTTATACCACAGCTTACTATATAGATTATACATTAAAACTTATTAAAAAATTTTAAATTTCTTTAGATTCTCTATCTTCATAATAATTTTGCCATATATGAGTGTATAATAATTCTTAGAAAAAATAATATTTACAATAAGATATCTAATATCACATTTGATATGAATTTAATAACAGAATCATTATTAGTAAATTTATTAGAACTATTAAAAATGAACTATTAAGTGAGATTTTTTATGATAAATACATGTGTTACATTATTAATATTATAGTACAAGCGAGGATTAAAAGTATTTCTCCAACATTAAAAAAATAAAAAAAAAACTCATTAAAATATCTTAATGAATAGTTTAGATGAACATTTTCTACTCCCAATCACAACCCAACACATATCTTAGGTTGAAGTGAAATTTAAAGAAAAAAAATCATGTGACATGTGCAGTGAAGTTGTAAGAGATGAAGTTAAGAAATAGAAACGTGAAAGGTATTACAACTAGCAAAGTGTTAAGGACTTGGGTGTCCGTCCATCCATGTTAACTTCAATTATAACCTAACAACTAGAGTTGCTCATAACTTTGAACTACTTCAATAACAAAGGTATGGCAACATTTCTTCTTCTTCTTTGAAGCTAGGACAAACAATTAGCATTGAGTTGTAGTTTCCCCTACTAAAGTGGATGATCTTGCAATACTCATTGTTCTTGTGCCACAAGTGCATGGTTGTTACACTTTCTTTCTTTTGTTCTCCTCTAGGCTTCTATCTAAGTTACATAAATGTTATGCATGCAGCATGGAATTCCACTTTCCTAGTTTTTTTCTCGTGAGCATCTTCCTTTTTCATGAATTGACGTCAACTCCAATCAAGCAGTTATTTCTACAAGTGACGCACAATATAAGCCCAATTGAGCTTTCATATTTTTTATATTATTTTGAGGGATACACAGTACAAGCCTATTAGATCTCATATTGATACTTCTAATATTACTTAATAGAAATTAAGAGAAGTCATATCCTAAGTAGGCAACAAAGACACGGAATTGATTTTATGAAAAATTAAAGATGGACCATCTTCTTTCAAATCCACAGATAAATAATCATAGACGACATTATAAACAAGTTAACTCGCAATTATCATCATTATTGAAGTAGTTGATTGAATTAGAGACCTCAACTATTTTTTATTCTTGCACCATATGTTAAATGAATTGGATCCTTGCAACCTTTTGTGGTCTTCAATAACATTAGTGATTATTCTCCAATGATCATTCTCCAATTCAATTGGAAAGAGAGCTGGAAAAATCATAAAAAATGGTTCATCATGTCATAACTTATTTAAGGTACTTAATCAAGGTACTCCACTATCAACGTGATCAAGGATATTGGCAATGAAGCCGATTGTGGACTATCCTATGCAAAGTCATTTTTATTTATTATATGAAATATTAGGTTGTAATATGAGGGGGTAAGATTTTGTGAACAAATTCCCTCTTAATGATTTGGAATTACCTCTGTTACGGTTTCGTCGAGGGTATGCTTGATTGAATGGTGATCCAGGAGATTAGCCTTCTTAGGCGGCTTGCTTACAGTGTCGAGCTTATTCTGTTCCATTTGTGACTGCACACACACCGTGGATCAGTTGTTCTAGAGAAACTTCCAGGACTTGGAACGTTGGCGGTAAAACTCAAACCAGGAAAGCTGCAACGAGGGTTGAGCCTTGGACAGAATTTTTCACGGAGCCGGACTCGTGATTTCGAATTTTCAGACAGATTAAAGTTTTTTTATTTTAGTAATTATTGCTGCTGTTTGCGGGCCTCCCCAAGGGGAATATATGTAAGTACTCCAAAACAAAAGTATTTATTATTTAGTAACCTAGGAGCATCTCCAACTTGCTAGCTATTCCGCTCACATTTTTGCCCCATCCACTTCTCACTCAACAAATATAGCAAGCATTGAGCTCTCACCAATACTAGTCATCAACTATAAAATATTGTCGAACATTCGATATATGTTCGAAAACCTATGCTTCCATCGATGTCTCAGAGGGCTTACCACTAGTTCCTTTCGTCGGCGTCAATTACATTGACTTTCAATTGCGTTTGGGTGAACTATCGCTTACTCACTCCTTCGCCTAACCTTCTAGTGACGCCTTAGCGAGTACGTTCGAATATGATGTGCCTAACGTTCCGTCGATGTGAGCTATTAGGGAAGATCATCCTCTGAATTAGCGTCATTGGTAGAAGCTGGTTCATCGGCTTAACCCAATCAATTGATATCTTTATTGTTGTAGGAGTTGTGGTCAATACCAAAAAAAGAAAAAGGAGAAAAGCCCCTATTGTCTCCTTCCCCATTCGGATCCAATAGCAACAAAAACATTCACACCTTCAGTTGAACAAAGTCGATTCGTCAAAGATGCTTGGAAACATGACGAATCATGTTTCTGAAATTTTATTGGCGTATAAATCTTTTTCGGCAGCAACAAAAATCTTCTCCATTACAGAATCCTCATTCTGTAAAAATATTTATGAAATCGTGTCTGATTTTGTCAAATATGTTTCATACCTTCTTCCTCACATTCTTTCCTATTTCAACAACCATATCCCTAATCTTGTAACAGATACTATATATGGGGTGGTTGGACATGCTCCAGTAACTTTGTTTTTTGTTATTAATTTCAAAACAGAAGATCTTCATCCAATTTTTTTATAAATACTAGTTGATAATTTTTATTTTTAGTGCTAAAACTAGTTGATAATTATCCAGTAACTAGTTGCATAAACTTCTTGGTAGATGATGATTTGATTACATGTTATTCGTTAAAAATGTATTTTAAGTTCTTGGATTCAGAATTATGCATAGAAATGATTTATTGATATATTCTGTTTTGATAAATTCTATATTTTTGTTGTTCTTGAATATTTAGATTAATGGATAATGAATTCTTTGATTCAAAAGTGCTTAAATGTTTTGATAAATTCTTTTTTTTGTTTGATAAATTCAAGTTTATTACTTTAAGCCTCCTGGTTGGATTTGATGTTAATTCTTTCTATTCATGTAAATAAATATTGCTTTTATGTGGTTAACCCCAATTCATCTTTGTTCTTCAACAATGTAGGTGCTTTGATGGATGAACATGGATATTAATTTACCAATCTATTGAATGAGGCAACAAACGTAGGTGAGTTTAACACTCAATCCGTAGAACAAATAACTCAGTCTTCACCAATATCACCTCAAAAAGAATCAACCACCAAAAAGTATCGAGGAGGCAACTTTTCAATTGAGGTGGACTTAGTTTTAATCTCGGGCTGGCTGAATACTAGTGTGGATGCCGTGAATGGGAATGAGCAAAAATCTAAAAGGTATTAGCAAATGGTTTGGGAGTACTTCAACAAATACAAACATGAGTCATATTGTAATCAAAATCAAGTTTCTTTGATGAATCGTTGGTCTTCAGTTTTGCTGGACAACAATAAATTTTGTGGGTGTTTTGACCAAATTGAAAGGTTGAATCAAAGTGGGCTGACTGAGAAAGACAAGGTATGAATGTATTTTAATTACAAGTGTGATAATATTATAATGATACATAATATAATTGTACACTTTTTATTTTAGATATGCAGCATAATGTATAAATTTTAGGTTGTGATGTAAAGAAAGTGTACAAGGAACTTTATAAATCATCTTTTTCATTGGAACATTGTTGGAATGAGTTGCAGTATACCCCAAAATGGATGGAGGATTCTCAGTCAAAGAAACAAAAAACAAAAAGTGGTGCAACTCCTAGCTACTCTAATCCTTCAACACCATAATTGGTAAACATAGAAGATGACAGTGCAGGCTTGGAGAGGCCAATTGGAAGGAAGGCTATGAAAAAGTGGGTAAAAAAAATCAAATAGCAAACTATCTGAAGATAATAATTCAAGCTTCATCTTATATTATTAAATTGTTTGAAGAAATGAAGGAAGAGAAAAAGAAGATGGCGGTGAAGAAAATAACTTTCATGGAAAAAATGGCTGTTGTCGAATAAGAGAAGTTAGTTATTGAACAAGAGAAGGTACAACTCGAGAAAATGAAGGATAAACAAAAAATAATGTGTATCGATACGAGTGTCCTACCTTCGATTCAAGCTAAATATTTTAAGCACCTCCAGATGGAAATCATGGCAAAGAAAATATAGTTTTTTCCTTTTCACCGAATTGCAACTTGTGTTATAATCTAGATTAAATTTATGAATGAATGTTTGGATTTATTTTTTTTATTTCACTATTTTAAATTTGATGACATGGTACAACACATATTCATTAAGACAATTTTACTGTTTTAAATTATGATATTTTATAATTATATTTTTGAAAATTAGTTAAAGTTAGTTGAAATATTAATCTATTTTGCTGAGCTTGGTTGGAGTAAATCTGAAGAGTTGCTAGCTAAAATATTAAATTGATTATTTAAGTATTTTTTTTACTAGTTATTTTGTTGAGTATGGTTGGAGATGCTCTAATCAAAACATAAATATTTTATGTTTTGGTAATGGTACCCCGTACCCATAATTAGAAAACAACTATTTTCTGATTTTGTAACCTATATTACATATATATATATATATACACATATATATATATAAATATTTATATATGTGCGTGTGTAGGATATATAAATTTACATATACATAAATGTTTATTTATATGTGTATTAGATTTATATTTATAATTATATATACATGTATATAAGTCTATATATAAATATACATGCTATATAGGTTTATATATATGTATGTACAAGTTTATCACTACAAAAAAAATGAGAGATTTAGAAATGGAAATTAGAAACGGCCAAGTCCGTTCCTAAAATTAGAAACAAATTTGAATCGGATTAGAAATAAAATTTATAAAATCAAGAAAAGATTGAAACGGAAAAAAATTGTCACTATTTAGGAAAGAAAATATTTGAGTTTTTTATTTCGTCACTAATGGCATTGCAAATTGGAATGCAGATATGCTGCATGGTATTTAGCAATAGAAACTTTTGTGCCCATTTATAATTAGAAATTGAATGATTATTCGTTTCTAATTTTTGTGAGTGATATTAATTTCGTCACTAAATGAGAAATAACATACATATCCATTGCTATATCATTTAAAATGATTATGTGACAAAAAGTCATTTCGTCGCTAAAATATAATAATTAATTTGCGAAGAACACTTTGAAACTTCGCACATACATAGAATTTCAGGGATTTTTTGTTTTTATTATGATTTTGTCCAGATCATTTGTGGATTGCATTCATCAATATATTGATCGACATACATTTCATCCATAATTGAGGTATAAAATTATGATTTTCATTTTATACCATATGTATTATATTCGGGAATAGCTATATTTGTGCATTTTGATGTTACATATACTTTCTTTTCATTTTTAATATTCATATTGAGTACTATCTTATTATTTTGTTGAATGATTATAAATATAATTGATAAATTATATATTTTATATTTTTTCTCATACTTCGATTTGCAAAATTTTTTTGTAACCTAATTAAGTTATATATTTTTTGTGTATTTTGTTATAGACCCATTGTTAATATCATTATAATTATTTTATATTTTATTTCCTTGCTTGGATTACATGAAATTTAATAATTTCAAAAAGAATAACTCATATTAATGGTACATCCTTAATAATAAATAAATTATAATTTTTAAAATAAATATGAAAAGTTAATTTGTAATAATAATAAAAATGGAACAAATGATTATGAGATATGTAATTAGAATGATGAAATATAACGAACAATTATAAAAGTAAAAAAAAAAGAAGCTATTTTAAAAATTTATATTGTTGTTTGATCTACATTTTACTAAAATTGTAATAAAATTAATAATACTCGCCTTTATTTAATATTAAAAAAATTTATATTACATGTCATGTGTAGTATATGACTATGTATACTATATGCTTCATATAGATTAGAAGAGTTTCCCATTCATTTATGAATATTCTCTATCACTAGTTGATTTATTTTTTATATTTTTTCATTGACACAATTTATTATATTGATATTGATAATTTATTTATTATTTCTCTTACATATAATATGTTAGTCTAATTATTTTGTCCTCATTATTAATTTAGAAATTAATAATTTTGACATTACAAAACAAAATTTCATTATTAATGCAATTTTATCCAATATAGATAAATATCAAATATTTAGTTTTATGTAAATGATAAAAATACAACTTATGTTTTTTGAAAAATATTTAAGACATCGGAATAACTCACCTTATCTGATTTTAAACTAAAAGTTTCTAATAATTATTTTATTACAACATATTTGTTAGATTTATGCAATATCATAAAAATATTACTATATCTTTATTACAAATAGATCTATATGTATATTATTATGATTCAAAAAATGTTAATGTTAAGTGTTAGAGGAATGGAAAATATTATATGATATGATCATCAATGGATGAATGTAAAACTGAAAGATGGATTTTTAACTGATGAATTTGTAGATGAGATTGAGGAATTTATTGCCTTTGCTGAAAAAAAACCTGAATTTGTGGATGAAACAAAAATAAGATGCTCATGTAATGCTCGTAAATATCAAAATCAAAGTTTTCATGATATGGACACATTGTGATATCATCATGCAAAAAATGGATTTGTTAGCAACTATTATGTTTTGTATAAATATGGGGAATTAGTTGTGTCACAAATAACTTAGCATTATGTACATGGAAATATTGATTTAAATATCACGATAGAATTTGCTAATCTCGATAATGCATGTCAAGAAATTTAGAAGAATATTATCGGTCTTTTATTAAATCTAGATGTCACTAATAATATCTCAATTACATTAGTAAAATAATTTTATGAAATGCTAAAAGATACAAAGAAGTGGTTTGTAAAAGTAATCTGTATGGCCACTCAAAGTTATTGTCATGGCTAGACTAATGAATTTATAGGCAAAACATCAATTTTCAGAAAGTTATTATGATAAAATATATTGGATGTTATCTGAATTGTTACCAAAGAATAACATCATGATAAATAGTTTTTATGGCACAAAAAATTAATGTGAGGTTTGGATTTATCAGTGGAAAAATTACATTAATATAGTAATGGTTGCATGATATATTGGGGCATAGATAGTGAAGTAATTGCATATATTTTATGTAACTATCTTCAATACAAAAGAAATACATGTAAAAGGCAAAAAATAAATATTCCTCACAAGAAGATATATTATTTTTCATTGACTCCTCATTTGCAAAGATTATTTATATTTGATACTGCCGCTAATAATATGAGTTGGCACAAAGTGCATGTTATTTAAAATGGCATGATAGTGCATTGCTCAAATTCTCCTCATTGGAAACATTTTGATAATTATAATATATTTTTTGTAGATGAAAGTCAAAATGTTAAATTAGAGCTATGCATCGATGAATTTCAGTCATTCAGACAACAGGGAAACAATACTCTTCATGGTCGATAATTGTTACACCTTTAATTTACTACTATGGATGTGCATGAAAGATGAATAAATATTTTTGTGTGATATCATACCTAGTCTAAGAAATCCAAAAGACAAATTAGATACTTTTCTACAATCCCTTACAGTAAAGCTCAAAATTTTGTGGGATTATAGTGTCAAAACATATGATATATCTAGAAAGCATAACTTCAAAATATGAGCAGCATTTATGTGGACTATAAGTGATTTTCCTAAATATTCAATATTATTCGTATGGAGTACTATAGGGAAATTAGCTTATCCTCATAGTATGGAGGATTCAAATGTATTTTATCTGAGAAAATGAGGAAAGACTTATTTGTTTGATAATTATCATAAATTCTTACATGTAGAACATCCATTTCAAATGAATATTGATGCATTTAAGAAAGGCCATGAACTCATTAAAAGTGCACCACATTTGAGGTCAAGTGACAAAATATTAGAATTAATTAAAAGAAATGAGTTCAAAAATATTATAGATGTTAATGTAGATTACATTAATGCACAAATTTTAGAGAATTATCATTGTGGTTGGAAGAAAAAATATATCTTTTGATATTTGCCTTATTAAAAAATAAATCTTATTAGACACAACTTAGATGTGATGCATATCGAGAAGAATTTTTTTAATAATAATTTTAATATTATAATGAATGTGGAAGGAAAAATAAAAGTTAATGCCAAATTAAGAAAGGATTTGAAAGTGTTATGTTCACGTCTAAAGTTACCCATGAATGAATCAACAAATAAATTCTTTATGGCTTGTTATAATCTTTAAGGATGAAAAGGAAGCTTTGTAAAAATGACTATATAGCTTAGGTTCCCTAATGGATATGCATCTCACATTGGAAGATGTGTTGATATGAAGAAGCATAAGTTATTCATTATGAAAAGTCATGACTACCATGTGTTCATACAGAGGCTAATACCCCATAATATTCTATGATTTACTTCCACAAAATGTTTGGGAAGCATTGACTGAAATAAATATTTTTTTAAGTATCTCACTTGTAATATGATAAGAAAGGAAGAAATGGGGCAATTACAACATTAATCTTCATTATTTTATGTAAACCCTAGTATTTTTTTCCTCCTAGCTTCTTCGATTCCATGGAACATCTCCTAGTCCACCTGCTATATGAATCCATGATAGTAGACCCTGTGCAATATAGATAAATGTACGTATCTATTTGAGAGGTAATATATTTTTAATTTGTTAATCTAGAAATTTTAATGTATTCATCAAATATTTTTTGTTCTAATATATATTTATTTTAGATATCTTAGAAAATTGAAAAATAAAGTTCGAAATAAAACCAAAGTCAAAGGATCATTATGCAATATCTACTTGGTTGAAGAAGCTTTGATATTTTATGCGCTCTACTTTCGGCCACAATTAATTAATCGGCATAACAAATTGTTACCAAAGAATATATATGGTATGAAGAATGAATCAGAAGAAAATAATACTTTTTTCTATTTTTAGACATGCAGGTAGATCGTATGGTAGAGCAACATCAAGATATTTTTTGGATGACTTATAGTATCATGCTGTGCACACATACATTTTTGTTGAACTATGAGGAGGTTATACCTTATACTGAGTAAGATTTATAATAATTTCAAATTCTCATTTATTTATCATTATATGTGATATATCTTTTTAATTATTCAAATTACCTTCAATTTTATTTTTGAAGAATATTTGCTCAAGAATTAAGGCATGTAGAACCTCATATTGATGATGATTCAATTTATGGAAAGTTTGAAAAGGATTTTGAAAATTGATTTGAAAAATATGATAGTATCTAACTTATCATTCTTGGTTCTAAATAGTAATGTGCAACATTATATATATATATGAATTTATCCTTCATCATTTTATAGGTATAATTTTCTTCATTAAATATATGTAATATACAAATGAAGGAACTTGCAAAAGGATCATTATAAAGTTTATAAAAGTATCTTATACATTATGCAAATAGTTATAAATTTCATACTTTGAAATATAGTTCAAATAGAGCTACAATGAATGATGGTATTTGTATCAAGGGGTCTAACTATACCGCATGTGCTACTAATTTTTATGGCTAACTAATTGAAATTCTACAAGTGGAGTATCCTACTTTATCAATTAAAAGGACTATTATATTTAAGTTTGAATGGTTTGATCTTATTTCGAATATGAGTAATAGAATTCATCATCAATATAACTTTATTGATATGTACCATAATAGATTTTATCATAAGTATGATTCATTTATTCTTGTGATACAAGCTGAACAAATGAATTATACCACTTATCCAACCACAAGAAAAATCTGTGTAACTAATGGGAGATATGTAAAATAAAACTTAGATCAATTGTTGATGTTTTTGAAAAAGATGTAATGGTCACTCCATCGCATGTATCAGTAATTCAAGAGAATAATTTTGAACTTCATTCGATCGTTCATTAGGCAGATGATAGACTTCAAATTTTACTTGGTGAACGTAAAAATTATTTGGACATTAATGACTGTAATGTTGAAGAAGATATTGAAAAGGAATTAATTGCAGAATCAAATAATGATGAATATGTAGATAGAGATGATTTCTTATAAATTTATGACGATGACAAAAAATTCATTGACTACCTTGTTATTTTTGCATTCTCATTTTGTAATCATTAAAAAGTGGATGCTAAATTAAAATGTTTTAATTGTTTTTTCTAATGTTAATGTGTTTATCATTATATTTTGTTATTATGATATTTTCATTAAATATTTGTATTGCCTCTGTATTTTTCAATGTATATGTAATTTCATTTAGGTACGAGAGGTAACTATTCAAGTGGCCTAGAATCTCAATGTGAGGAGAAATAGAGGAAGTCAACTAATAGTTCGTGGAGAAGAAAATCTACATGTATTCAGTGATGACAACAAATCAAATATCTTTTTGCATTCTACAACATGTATGGAGGAAATTTTGGCATCACCTCATCATGACATACACAAATTTACTGCCATAGATATTTCATCTTCATCTCATTTTTTACCAAAAAATACTAATAGTTCCATTCAACATATCTTAGGACACATATGCAATGATACTATAGTAGTGACATCGAAAGGATATTCACAATCCTTAATTTGCATGTCTAGTTATGAAAAAATATTCATTCTACCCACAATTGACAATAAATAGTACGTAGCTTTCTTATATTTACTATATACATTCATTATCATTTTTCATTTTTTTCATTTCAATTAAATATAAAATAATATGTGAATGAAATTATAAATATATTATAATTTTTGAATTTTGGTATTCTACAATAATAACAATGTATCATATTGCTACTAATATAATTAAACATTATTATTAAAAATAAAAATAATTTTTTTGTTTACAAGTTTTGGATAATAAATATAAATGAAATAAATTTTAATTTAGTAGCCACAAAAAATATGTATTTTGTTTATATATAAATATACATGATGATTTTAAATTACTTACAAGTTTACTTCTTTTGCTTCTCATACAATCGAGAAGATATTTAAGTAGAGGGTATAATGTGGAGCAAAGTGCCCCAAAGTATGAACGAATTTTATAGGAGAGAATTTGAGGTACATTTTTCATGCATTTACTTGTTTTTCAATTTGGTATAATATGATTTACTTTAAAAATAAATGCATTACAAATATATTATTATGTTATTTGGATTTTGCAAAAAAAAAATACAAATGAAATAGTGTTTTTGTAGTATCGGTGAAGGATACATAGAAACATATGGTAAGTATGTGATACAATGACATGCTTGACAAATGGAGAAAAAAGTATAGTGAAGATACAAATTCTAATATTGTCCCTCTTAGTATTTGGATAAAGTGATAGAAATACTAGAATAACTAGGAGTTCAAGACCTTGTCCCAGATACCCTCACACAATCATCAGTTAGAAAAAGTAGGATAAAGACCAAAATCTCCAAAACATATTGGAGGTTCAAAGGTGACCTATCAACATTCGATAGATCTATTATAAATATCTTTTATTTTTTGTTATTATTGGAATTTTTAGGATCCAAAAGATAATATATGTGTCATAATGAATGATGTTCCTTAATTGTAACTAATATTTATTTTTAGGAGGTTGAGTTGGGATGTCCACCAAAACTGTTTGAAGTATTCAAGCAAATGCACAAGAAGGAAGAAAGATCATTTATGGACGAGCAATCAAATGATATAAATGTGAGTGTCTCATTTTGTACTTGTAGTTTCATTTGACAATTGCAAATAATAAAGAAAAAAAAATATAAAAAATTGATTATTTGGCATTAACTATAAATAAAATGCAAACTCAAGTATATATTTTTATCATAACTAATGATTTATTATTTATGAACTCATTAAATGTAATTACTATCATCATTTTAAAATATTTTGTAGTAGCGAAAGGATAATTTTTTGTGCAGGTATAAAATTTCTTTTAATATAGTAAGTAATTAATGAGTTATGTTGTATTTTAACAATTATAAAAAGATATGGAAAATATAGTTATAATTGTTTCACAATTGATAGATCATTCTATAGAGGCGCAATAGATTGATGTTGGACATATTTACCTTTAGGTTGTCAGAGTGGAGCCGAAAAAATGGTGAGTGTATGGTTTTGGTATCCATGCATCTATATTTTATCTAGGTTTTGTTTGATATTCTTCATCATTATCTTCCAATTATAAAATATGTTTGATGAGAGTTTGTGCAAGGAGATGCAGAATATTTAGGATACATTGCAAAGGAAAAATTAGAAGATGCAACAAAAGAATGAAGAGATGAAAAAAGAAATTGAAAATTTGAAAAAAAAGAGAGGCTGAAAGATTGAAAAGAGAAGAGGAAAGATTGAAAATAGAGGAGAAAAAAATGAAATTAGAGGAAGAAATGTAACAGATGATTTTGAAGATGGAAAAAATAAGATACAGGTTTGGCAGAGACATTATTTATTTTTCATTATTCTGAAGATGATCTAACTAAATCTCTAGAGGACACTACTTACCAAGAGAAGGACTAGTAGTTATTTATGATATGTTATTAATTTTTTGCAATATATGTTTTTGATATAAAATTATGGTTTTTGTTTTAATCTTTTTTTAATTACGTTATAAATTGTGTTTTCAAATTTATGGACATTTATGTTTGTTATTTGACATTTTATTTTATTGTAGATGTTATGTGAATATTTTTTGATGAATACTATATGGATGTACTTATGTGGTTGCAGGTCATATAATTTCTATATGTAATTGTATATTGTATACAACATATAGAAACTACACAAATGGAATTTGTTCATGTTGTAGACAATAGAAACAGAATTTTCCATTTCTAAATAGAAATGAATTCTTCCGTTTCTTTGATGATCCATTGCTCATTTAGAAATAGATTATACGTTTCTGATTTTTATGTCTTAAAATTAGCGATTGAATCCAAGATCCCTTTATTATCATAAAATATAGAGATGAATTTTTTTCGTTACTATTTATAAAAACATTATTGTATAATCCATTTCTAAAATTTAGAGAAGAAGATTGAAACTAATCTATTTCTAAATCTATCACTATTCAACCATAGTGATGGAATTAGAAATGGAATAGGGCATTTCTGATTCTGTCTTTTTTTGTAGTGTATATGTGTGTGTGTGTGTAAGTTTATATATATATAAAAACATATATAGGTTTAAATACAAACCCCATATATAAAATAAAAAAAATACAAGCCCCATGAAACACTTTTTGAACACGACAAATGGTTTCGAGAACCAATGTTTTCATTTTTGAAACATTTTGGATTTAGAAAAACCATGATTTTTTTTGAAGTTTCAAAATCATAAGGTTGCACTTTCAATATCCCACTATCCAAATTTATAGGAGTAAAGTGGGTTGGGCAGAATGGGCATGGCTTGATTCAATTGTGCAAAGCTAGCACCTAGTGTTCCTCATGCCCTGCCTAGCAAAGCCTAAATGGTAGCCGACGGCATAGCACATATCATAATGTGATTGATTTTTAAAAAATTGTCTATGTGCACAATACAAATAAATGGCTCATACCATTTTTTATAAATCTACGCATATATATATATACTTTTATATAATTTTATATATCCTGCACACACACACACACAAAAACCTAAATTTTATACACACACACACACATATAAGTGTTTCTTTTTATATGTATAGGTTTATATTCATAATTATATATACATGTATATAAGTTTATATTTAAAATATATACATGCTATACTAGGTATATATATATATGTATATATAAGTATATATGTGTGTGTGTGTGTGTAAGTTTTGATATATATAAACATATACATGTCTATATACATATAAATAAATACACACACACACGCACGAACGCACGCATGCACATACACACACATGCGCGCGCGCACACACGCACGCGCAAACATATAAAAAATTAAAAAAAAATTACAAACCACATGAAACTTCTTTTCAAACATGACAAGTGGTTTCGAAAACCACCTTTTTCATATTTAAAAAATTGTGGTTTTAGAAAAACTATTATTTTCTTTTTTTTAAAAGTTGCCAAATCACAAGGTTGCACTTTTAGTATACCACCATCCAGGTTTAGAGGTGTTATGTGGATTGGGAGGCATGAGCATAGCTTGATTCAATCGTGCATAACTAGCACCTAGTGTTTCTCATGTCATGCCTAGCACAACCTGCATGTTGGCTGATGGTAGAGCAAATGTCATGACATGGTTGATTTTTAAAAAATTAGCTATATGTACAATGTAAATAAATGGCTAGTAACATGTTTTGGCTGTTCGCCGCACCCCATGAAACCACTTTTCGAACATGACAAGTGGTTTTGAAAACCACCATTTTAATTTTTGAAAATAATGGTTTTAGAAAAACCATGATTTTTTTTAGGTTTCAAAATTATGAGGTTGCACTTTTGCCCAACTCACTTTAGAGGTGTAAAGTGAGTTGAACAGCCTGAGCATAGCCTGATTCAATCATGCAAAACTAGCACCTAGTGTTTCGCATGTCATGCCTAGCACAACCCACATTATGACTAACATCTATGTCTTGATGTGGTTGATTTCAAAAAAATCAGCTATGTGCACAAATTAGCCATATGAGTATCTAATGAGAATCTTTAGAGAATGTGATATTCTAATTAAAAGTTTTAATATTATGTTTGATAATGCTTCAAATAATAGTATCACCATTAACATATTTGGTTAATGGTGATACTATTATATCTACATGATGCCATAACTATTAGAGACCTTTAATTAACTTTCTTAATGTTAGGTATATGTATCATGAAATTAACATAATTGTGCAAGCAAGAAAAAAAATTACTTCCACATTATATAACATAAGATATTTAATAAAATATCTTAGAAAACCTAATAGATACTATAAGTTTTACATTTTATGTGTTAGTAAGCCTAAAAAAGAAAAAAAATTCTAGAAGATGCGAGATACTATTATATCTATATGATGCTATAGTCATATATAGGCTATCAATATATGATATCTGATAACAATAATAGTAAGAGTGGAAAAATTATTATTGATAATTTATATTAGGAGATTAGAATTTCATTTTTTAAATTCTTAAAGATTTTTATGATATGATAAATATTTGTTTGTCTATGTATACTTTCATTGCTTGCATTACACTTAGGTACATATGTAATATTTAAAAATATATTTAGCATATATTGAGACACCTTGATTTTAGTGTTAAGGGTGTTGAGATGGAAACCAATTACTTAAAATATCATTCCTTCATTTCATCTCTTTATTATTTGACTGCATATATGAATATTAGTTATCATTCCATTATTTTTGGCTTACTTCTAATTTTTGAACAATTTCAAAAATAGTGATTCTTCTTCTTCTTCTTTTTCTTTTTCTAATTCTTCATCTTATTC
This sequence comes from Sapria himalayana, assembly GCA_029783825.1. Taxonomy (NCBI): domain Eukaryota; kingdom Viridiplantae; phylum Streptophyta; class Magnoliopsida; order Malpighiales; family Rafflesiaceae; genus Sapria; species Sapria himalayana. Next base: position 693,101 of record JAREIK010000055.1, read on the forward strand.
TATTTCTACTTTTTATTCTTCATTTTTCTTTCTTCTTATTCTTCCTTTTCTTCTTATTCTTATTCTTCACCTTAGTCTTCTTATTATTGTTCTTACTTTTCTTCTTCTTCTTCTTCCACTTCTTCTTTGTTTTCTTTTTTTTTCCACTTCTTTGTGTTGTTCTTATTCCTCATCTTGTTTTTTCCTTTTCTTATTCTTCTTTTCTTCTTATTCCTCTTCTTCTTCTCCTTCTTATTCCTCTTCTTCTCATTCTTATTTTTATTTTTCATTTTCTTATTCTTTTACATATTTTTTTTCTTTTTTATCTTCCTCTTTTATGTTTTCTTCTTCTTCCTCCCCTCAGTATTTTCTTCTTCTTCCTCCCCTCAGTATTTTCTTCTTCTTTTTTTTTCTTCTTCTTTCTATTTTTCTTCTTCTTTCTCTTTTTCTTCTTATTCTTCTTATTCTTCCTCTTCTTCTTCATCTTCATCATCATCATCTTCTTTTTACTCTTCTTTTTCTTCTCCTTCTTTCTTTTCTTCTTCTATTTCTCCTTCTTATTTTTTTTCGTCATCTTCTTCTTCATACATAAATCTTCTTCTTTTTCTTTTTTTTTCTTCTTCTTCTCCTCTTCTTCCACTTCTTCATATTCCTATTTTTCATATTGTTCTTTTTCTTTTTCTTCCCCTTCTTATTATGCTTCTCTTTCTTCCTCTTCATCTCTTCTTCTTTGTCTTCTTCTTCTTATCCTTCTTTCTCTTCTCCTTCTTTGTCTTCTTCTTCTTTTTCTTCTTTTTTTTTTACTTTTCTTCTTATTCTTTCTCTTCTTATTCTTCCTCTCATCATCTTCTTTTTATACTTCTTCATATTCTTCTTGTTCTTGTTCTTTTTTTTATTCTTGTTCTTGTTCTTCTTATTCCTCTTCTTCTTATTCTACATCTTCCTCTTCTTCTTCTTTATCTTTTTATTTTTTGCCTTTTTCTTCTTCCTCTTCTTTTACTTTTTATTCTTCCTCTTCATCATCTTTTTAATCTTTTTCCTTTTACTCTTCTTCTTCTTCTTCATTAACATAATATTCATTTCCTTCCTCTTCTTCTCCTTGTTACTCTTCTTCTTCTCATCCTCTTATTTTTTTTTCTTCTTCTACTTATTCTTATTATTTTTCTTCCTCTTCTTCTTCATATTCCTATTTTTATTCTTCTTCCAGTTCTTCTTCCTCTTCTTTTTCTTCTTCTTCCTATTCTTTTTCTTTTTCTTCTTCTCCTTCTTCCTCTTTTTCTTCTTCTTCTTATTCTTCTTCATTTTATTCTTCCTTTTTCTCCCTCCTCCTCCTTCTCTTCCTCCTCATTTTTTTCTTCTTTTTCTTCCTCTTCTTCAATTTTTTCTTCTTCCTCATCATCATCATCATCATCTTCTTCTTCTTCTTTCTCCTCTTATTCATCTTTTTCTTCGTCCTCCTTTTCTTCCCTTTCTTCTCCTTCTCATTTTCCTTCTTCTTCTTCTTTATCCACCTCTTCATCCTCTTCTTTTTAATCTTTTTCTTAATTTTCTTTATCATTTTCTGCATCTTTTTCATCTTCTTCTTCATGTTCTTTTTATTTTTTTATTCTACCTCTTCTTTTTCTTCTTAGTATTCCTCTTTGACACCTTCTTCTTCATCCTCTTCATCCTCTTCTTCATCTTCTTGTTCTTCTTTCTCTTGTTCTTTTTCTTCTTCATCTTCTTCTTTCTCATCTTCTTATTTTTCATCTTTTTCTTTTTTCCTCTTCTACTACTACTACTACTTTTTCTTCTTCTTCTTCTTCTTCCTCTTCACCTTCTTTGTCTTCTTCTTCTTCTTTTTTCCTCTTCTTCTACTTCTTCATCTTCTTCCTCTACTTCTACTTTCTCTTCTTCTTCTTCAACTTATACGTTCTCTTCTTCTTCTTCTTCTTCTTCTTTTTTCTTCCTTATATTCTACTTCATTTTCTACTTCTTCATCATCCTCTTCTTCTTCTTCCTATTCTTTTTATTCTAGTTTTTAGTTTTCTTCTTCTTCTTTATTCTTCCTATTATTCTTTATGTTCTTCTACTACTTCTTCCTCTTCTTTATCTTTTACTTCATCCTCTTCTTCTTCTTCTACTTCCTCCTCCTCTTCTTCTTTTTCTTCTTCGACTTTTTCTTTTTTTTTCTTCATGTTTTCTTCATTTTCTTATTCTTCTTGTTCTTTGTCTTCTTCTTCTTTTTTCTCTTCTTATTCTTTTTTGTATTCTTCATCTATTTTTTTTTCTTCTTATCCTTCTTTTTCTTCATATGTTTCTTCTTCTTCTTATTCGTCTTATTCTTCTTCTTATTGTTCATCATCTTTTTTATCCTCTTCTTCTTCATCTTCTTTTTTATCTTTTACTTCCTCTTGTTATTTTTATTTTTATTCTTCTTCCTCTTTTTCTTCTCTTCTACCACTTATTCTTATTCTTTTTCTTTTTCCTCATCATCATCATCTTCTTCTTCTTCCTCATCTTCTTCTTTTTCTTCTTCTTCAACTTCTTAATCTTATTCTTATTCTTCTTATTCTTCATCATCATCATCATCATCATCTTCCTCTTCTTCCTCTTTTTCTTCTTCCTCCTCCTCTTCCTCCTCTTTTTTTTCATCTTATTTCTCTTTTTATTTTTATTTTTCTTTTTCTTTTTCTTCTTCTTTCTCTTCTTCACATTTTTATTCTACCTCTTCTACTTCTTTTTCTTCATCTTTTTCTTCTCATTCTTCTTCCTCTTCTTCCTCCTCTTCTTCTTCTTCATCTTTTTCTTCATTCTCTATTTTTTTTCATCATCTTCCTTCTTGTTCTTCATCTTCTTCTTCATATTTCTCTATCTATTCTTCTTCCTCTTCTTCTTCTTTCTTTTTTTCTTATTCCTCTTCTTTTTCCTATTTTTTTTCCTTTTTTTATTCTTCTTCTTCTTGTTGTTATTCTTCTTTTTCTATCTCTTCATCTTCTTTTTCTTCTTTTTCATAATATTTTTCTTCTTTTTCTTGTTCTTAATGTACTTCTTCTTCTTATTCTTTGACTTTTTATTACTATTATTATTCTTCTTTTTCTATTATTATTTTTCTTCTTATTCATTTTCATCATCATCATCTTCTTCTTCTTTCTTTTTTTCTCTTCTTCTTTTGCTTCTTCTTCTTCTTTCTCTCCTTCACATTTTTATTCTACCTCTTCTACTTCTTTTTCTTCATCTTTTTCTTCTCATTCTTCTTCCTCTTCTTCTTCTTCATCATTTTCTTCATTATCTATTTTTTTTTCATCATCTTCCTTCTTGTTCTTCATCTTCTTCTTCATATTTCTCTATCTATTCTTCTTCCTCTTCTTCTTATTTCTTTTTATCTTATTCCTCTTCTTTTTCCTATTTTTTTTCCTTTTTTTATTCTTATTCTTCTTCTTGTTATTCTTCTTTTTCTATCTCTTCATCTTCTTTTTCTTCTTTTTCATAATATTTTTCTTCTTTTTCTTGTTCTTACTGTACTTCTTCTTCTTATTCTTTGACTTTTTATTACTATTCTTCTTCTTCTTTTTCTATTCTTCTTCTTCTTCTTATTCATTTTCATCATCATCTTCTTCTTTCTTTTTTTCTCTTCTTCTTTTGCTTCTTCTTCTTCTTTCTCTCATTCACATTTTTATTCTACCTCTTCTACTTCTTTTTCTTCATCTTTTTCTTCTCATTCTTCTTCCTCTTCTTCCTCCTCTTCTTCTTCATCTTTTTCTTCATTCTCTATTTTTTTTCATCATCTTCCTTCTTGTTCTTCATCTTCTTCTTCATATTTCTCTATCTATTATTCTTCCTCTTCTTCTTCTTTCTTTTTTTCTTATTCCTCTTCTTTTTCCTATTTTTTTTCCTTTTTTTATTATTCTTCTTCTTGTTGTTATTCTTCTTTTTCTATCTCTTCATCTTCTTTTTCTTCTTTTTCATAATATTTTTCTTCTTTTTCTTGTTCTTACTGTACTTCTTCTTCTTATTCTTTGACTTTTTATTACTATTCTTCTTCTTCTTTTTTCTATTATTCTTCTTCTTCTTATTCATTTTCATCATCATCATCATCGTCTTCTTTCTTTTTTTCTCTTCTTCTTTTGCTTCTTCTTCTTCTTTCTCTTCTTCACATTTTTATTCTACCTCTTCTTCTTCTTTTTCTTCATCTTTTTCTTCTCATTCTTCTTCCTCTTCTTCCTCTCTTCTTCTTCTCTTTTTCTTCATTCTCTATTTTTTTTCATCATCTTCCTTCTTATTCTTCATCTTCTTCTTCATATTTCTCTATCTATTCTTCTTCCTCTTCTTCTTATTTCTTTTTTTCTTATTCCTCTTCTTTTTCCTATTTTTTTTCCTTTTTTTATTCTTCTTCTTCTTGTTGTTATTCTTCTTTTTCTATCTCTTCATCTTCTTTTTCTTCTTTTTCATAATATTTTTCTTCTTTTTCTTGTTATTACTGTACTTCTTCTTCTTATTCTTTGACTTTTTATTACTATTCTTCTTCTTCTTTTTCTATTCTTCTTCTTCTTCTTATTCATTTTCATCATCATCATCATCTTCTTCTTTCTTTTTTTCTCTTCTTCTTTTGCTTCTTCTTCTTCTTTCTCTTCTTCACATTTTTATTCTACCTCTTCTTCTTCTTTTTCTTCATCTTTTTCTTCTCATTCTTCTTCCTCTTCTTCCTCTTCTTCTTCTTCTTCATCTTTTTCTTCATTCTCTATTTTTTTTCATCATCTTCCTTCTTGTTCTTCATCTTCTTCTTCATATTTCTCTATCTATTCTTCTTCCTCTTCTTCTTCTTTCTTTTTTTCTTATTCCTCTTCTTATTCCTATTTTTTTCCTTTTTTTATTCTTCTTCTTCTTGTTGTTATTCTTCTTTTTCTATCTCTTCATCTTCTTTTTCTTCTTTTTCATAATATTTTTCTTCTTTTTCTTGTTCTTACTGTACTTCTTCTTCTTATTCTTTGACTTTTTATTACTATTCTTCTTCTTCTTTTTCTATTCTTCTTCTTCTTCTTATTCATTTTCATCATAATCATCATCATCTTCTTTCTTTTTTTCTCTTCTTCTTTTGCTTCTTCTTCTTCTTTCTCTTCTTCACATTTTTATTCTACCTCTTCTTCTTCTTTTTCTTCATCTTTTTCTTCTCATTCTTCTTCCTCTTCTTCCTCTTCTTCTTCTTCATCTTTTTCTTCATTCTCTATTTTTTTTTCATCATATTCCTTCTCGTTCTTCATCTTCTTCTTCATCTTTCTCTATCTATTATTCTTCCTCTTCTTCTTCTTCCTTTTTTTCTTATTCCTCTTCTTTTTCCTATTTTTTTTCCTTTTTTTATTTTTCTTTTTGTTGTTATTCTTTTTTTTCTATCTCTTCATCTTCTTTTTCTTATTTTTCATAATATTTTTCTTCTTCTTCTTGTTCTTACTGTACTTCTTCTTATTCTTTGACTTTTTATTACTATTCTTCTTCTTCTTTTTCTATTCTTCTTCTTCTTCTTATTCATTTTCATCATTATCAATATATTCTTCTTTCTTTTTTTTTTCTTCTTCTTCATCTTTCGTTTCTTCTTCTTATTCTTCTTCTTCTTTTTCCTCTTCTTCATATTATTTCCTTTCTTTTTTTTTCTTAGTCTACATCTTCTTGTTCTTCTTTTTCTTCCTCTTCCTCTTCTTCTTTTTTTCTTCTTCCTCTTTTCTTATTATTCTTCTTCTTTCTATTCTTCTACTTTCTCTTCTTCTTCTTCTTCTTCTTCTTCTTCTTCTTCTTTCTCTTCTTCTTCTTTCTTTCTCTACTTCTCCATCATCATCATCATCTTCTTATTCTTCCACTTCATCAACATCATCTCCTTCTTCTTCTTCCTACACTTATTCATCTTCTTCTTTTTTATTCTTCTTTCGCTTATTATTCTTATTTTTTTTCCTTTTCTTCTTCCTCCCCCCTCCCCCTCCTCCTCCTATTCTTCTTCTCCTTCTTCCTCTTCTTATTCTCCATTTCTTCTTATTCTTCTTCTTCTTGTTTCTCCTAATTTATTTTATTTTGTTCTTCTTCTTCTTCTTCTTTTTCCGGAATCTGTCTTGAACTTATTCTTATTCCTATTATTATTATTATTATTATTCTTTTACTTCTTCTTCTTTTTTCTTCTTCTTATTCTCCTTCTTCCTCTTCTTCTACTTCTTCCTCTTCTTCATCTTCATCTTCTTCCTCATTTTCTTCCTTTTATCCTTCTTCTTCTACTTCCACTTCTTCTTTTTCTTCTTCTTCCTCTTCTTCTTCTTCTTCTTCTTCTTCTTCTTCCTCCTCTTCTTTGTATTTTTTTCTTCTTCTTCTTAATCTTTTTCATCATCATCATCATCATCATCTTCTTCTTCCTCTTCATATTCTTCGTATTCTTATTCTTCTTATTCTTCATCTTCTTCTACTTTTTCTTATTATTATTATTATTATTATTATTCTTCTTCTTCTTCTTCTTCTTTTTTTTACTTCTTCATCTTCTTATTATTCTTCTTTTTCTTCATGTTCTACTTCTTCTTCTACTTAATTTTTTTTCTATTCTTCTTCTACTTCTTCTTCATCTTGTTCGTCTTCTTCTTCTTTTCCTTTTTCTTTTGTTTCTTCTTCTTCTCCTTCTCCTCCTCCTCCTCCTCCTCCTCCTCCTCCTCCTTCCTCCTTCTTCTTCTTCTTCTTCTTCTTTTCTTCCACTTTTTCTTTTGTTTTTTCTTCTTATTTTTATTCCTATTCTTCATATTTTTCCCCCTCTACTTCTTTTTCTTCTTTTTTTAAATGTTTGTTTTATTAATAATAGTCCTCTCTTTAGGCAGAGAAATGCCATTTTTACAAAACCCTATCTGCTACCCTTAAACCTTTCCCATACAATCCCATAAAAAACCCAAAACAAAAAATAATAAAATCCATACATTAGATCTAATTCACTTAAAGACACATATTGTATAAGAAATCTAGGCCTTCTTTTCCCCCTTTTATATGTTCTGGTAGCCCTTTTGTATTCTCTCTCTTTCTTTCCTTTGTGCCTTGATTATCCATGGAATTCTTTTCTTCTTTTCCCCAGTTCTTTTGCTCCGCCCCTTCTAGCTTGCTTCTCCTAAGTGTCCAGCTATCCTTCGAGTCATTTACCTTTGGCCATTCTTTGCCTCTTCCTATTATACTCTGCTCCACCTATTTTCCTACCTTTTGTTTTTTGTCCTTTCCTTCTAAGCTTTTTTCCAGTGGACTCTTTACACCCTATGTCAAATCTCATTCATCACAGACAACCAAAACAAAATAACCAATTTTAGATTCCTATTTCTACTTTTCAGGAGGGTGTAAGCCCCGTCCTCCTCTCTTTTTTCATGTTCCTATCTCTCCTTCTAGCTTCCCACTCTCTTTTCTGCTTCTCTTGCTTATTTCCCTTGACCTTTCTACTAACACCCCCCCCCCCCCCCCCCCTACTCCATTTCTCCTCCACTTCCTTTACTATTTTGCATTTCCAATTCACTTAAACCAAGACTACAAGCAGAGCTTCTAGCCACCTGCCTCTTATCATATCACACATAAACCACCAAAACCATATCATATATTATAACATCAATTAGCTATTTCTACTTTCTAGGAAGATGATTATCCCAACCTTCCTCTATTTTCTTTCTCTTTTCCTTGCTCAAAAAATGCATTCAATATAAGAGAGATCATTAATCTTCACTTCCTCTTCCTCTGGCTCCTCTCATGCTTATCCCCCTTCCAGCTTTAATTTTCTTGTCTGCTCCTTTTACAGTTCTTCTTCCTTGTATCCCATATTATAAGGTCTATACAACATCTTTATTCTCTACCCTTTCCCCCCAATAACTTCTACATCATTCCATCTACTAATTGAAATACAACCCACCGTAACTATCCTATCCTACTTCTATGCTACTTACACATTCAGTTTAATATAATAGAGTTTTTCTTTGTAGAGGCTAGTTGTTCCCACCTCTTTGCTTGCTCCTCTTCCCCACATTCACAAATTAAGCCACGAAATGACTATATAATTGCTTCTTTTAGTTTCTTCCTCTTCTTGCAAATTTTGTCATGCTTTCGATTATCTGCCCTTAACCCTTCTTGCTGATCTCTCCTACTTGAATGTGATCTTTTTTGAGAGCTCCTTAACAAATTAAAGTAGCAGCAACAACAACAACAAAAATACTCATCCCCCCCCCCCCCCCAATCCTTACATTTATACATCATTTCAATAAAACATGCATTCTCCTTTGCCCATTCCCTTCCTATTTTAATCGATGCTCTACTCCTTTCTAGCCTCTTCCTCCTTTAAACTCATATCATTTTAGTTTTTTGCCCTCAAATCTTCCTTTGTGCTTCCCTTTTGTCCTTGTGCCTCTTGCTTTTTTTCCTACAAAATAAAAGCAAACAAAACACATATGTTATCTCCCCCCCCCCCCCCACATTACCTCTCCACTACTTCTATCCTTTTATATTTTTGACATAAGGGAAGGCCATGCTATCCAACTTGATGATGCCTTTATAAATTTCTGGGTTATTGTCTTTAATAAATTCTTGTCTCCCTCTACTTACTCCTTCCCTTGTTAGCTTATCTGCCAGTTCATTTACTTCTCTATATATGTGTGCTATTTATCATTCTGATGCCTCATTAGCTTAGAGATCTCTTCCATTTCCTCCTCATATCTCTATCACAGTACTTTTTTCTCTATTAAATCTATTACTATTTTTGAATCTACTTGTATTCGAATATTTTTAAACTTGTTTTCCTCTCAAATTTTTAGGCCTTGTTTAAGAGCCAATATCTCTGCATGAAGTGCAGACATGTCTTTATAATTGATTGTGAATACTGAAATCAGCTTTTTCTCTTAGTCCCTTATCGCCCCTCCACCCTGCTACTCTCATATCCTTATTAAAGCTTCCATCCATATTTAACGCCATCTTGTCTCTTATGGGTTTCTCCTAGTGTACAATGACAATTATGTATGGTTTCTCCTTTATTGCCACTAGCCTCCATTTACTTAGCATATCTCTCTCTAACTCTTGGTTTTGGATCTTTATAGGACTAGCTTCTAAAATTTTTTATGTTTCCCTCTTAATATCTTTTAGGATGTCTTTCACACATATTTTTGTTCCTTCAAATCTACTTTTGTTCCTAGCCTTCCAAATACACCAAATGGTGATGTGAGGAATATTATTTTTCAACTATTTCTATGAACTATTAGCTATTTTTGTTTTACTCCATTTGTGAAGTCTATCTTTAAACCATAGACTTTTTTTTTGTGCATGGAGTTTTCTATTGCATTCCAAATTTCTTCTACTATTTTCCCTTGTGATAGTAAGTGATCTAAAAGTTTCCTAATTTTCTAAGCAACACTCATATCATGATGCTAATTTAATACCTTTAGCCTGTATATTTGAGTCTGTCAGAATGATATCCAAAGGAGCTTTCCACATAAATGTGCAAGTTTTCTATGGATTATCATTCTCCTAGGTCCATCTAAATAATTTTTGGACTTTTTTCATGTCTCTAACTTCATTTTTGGCTGATATCAATGTAAAATTTTATTCTGCATTGAGCATCCATTTCCAACTACTTCGGGTGAGTTTGGTATGCCTTTCCACCCTCTCTCTATGTTTGAGCATCTGCTTCCATACCTATGACTTCATGGCCTTCTTCCTTTCACTGTCTATATTATTTTCTATACAATATTTAGACCTCACAAACCTTGCCTAAAAGCTCTCATTCTCTTTTAATCTCTACCATCTTTTACATGCCCATGTTTTTGCCAGTTCTAGTAGACCTCCAATTCCCATTCTTGACTCCTCTTTTGGAAGGAATACATCCTCTCATCTTTTCCAATGTATTTTGTTCTTCCCCTCCCTCTTTCCCCACAACAAATTTGCTAATTCCTTTTATAGTTTTAAATATTCTTTTAGGGGGTTGTATTATCATTATATTATGCATCAAGGAGCTTTGCAAAACATGTGCTATTAGAGTAATTCTTCCTCCCATGTTTAACATTTATACTTTCCACCATGCTACCTTCCTCCCTATTTTATCTAACAAAAAATCTAAATATTCTATTTTTAGCCTCCCTTCATATATTGGGCACCCCAAATATATTACCTCCCTTTTTTATGTGAGAAGCCCTGGTTTTTTTAATTCTTTGATTCATGCTCCTTGAAGCTCTGGCCATAGTCTTGTATTGATATTTATGTATGTTAAGACAATGACCAGTTTCTTCCTCCATCATTTGAAATAGTTCCATGATGTTTTAAAGTGATTTAGCACTTCCATTCGTGAACATGATGATATCGTCAACATATGCCAGACATCCCACCAATGGAGTTAGTCTAGGCTACTTGAAAGATAATATATTGTCTTATCTTATCATTTCCTTAATATTAACTATCAATTATTCTAGATACATATTAAATAGTGATGGAGAAAGGGGGTCTTCCTGTCTTAGGCCACTCACTAGTTTAATCTCCTCCCATCTCTCCATTTGTGAGCATTCTCATCCACTTACATGATACACACATGTATATAAGATCTATCTAGGGTTCTACAAACCTCATTTTTCTCATTGTAAAACATAGTACATCTCATTCTACTCTATTAAAAATTTTAGATAAATCCAATTTGATTAATACATTATGCATGCCCTCTTGTCTTTAAACCTAAATCACTTATTAATTCTTTGGTCAGTCTATTATTTTCCATTATTAATCTATTTTTCATAAAACCTATTTGTTAATTTATATTTATTTTAGGCATGATTAGTGCCATCCTATTTTGTAATATTTTAGCCAAAATTTTTTATATTGAATTACATGAACTAATCGGTATATAATCCTTCCCTTTCTAGGAGGGTTATCCATCTTTGATATAAGGACTATGAGTGAGTATACCTAAGCCTTACCTATCTCAGCCCCACAAAATATCCATGCTAAAGCCTTTGTGAGGTCCTCCTTTATGATGTTCCAACATGTTTGATAAAAAGACTTATTCCAACCATCCGATCTTACTGTGCTATTCCCATTCATATTGAATATCGCTTCTTTTATCTCTTCCTCCTCCGGAAAGACCATGAGCATTTCATTATCCTCTATTGTGATTTTCATCTATATTTTGCATTAAACCGCTCCCTCTATGCTTACCTTCCTTAACTAAGTGACCTTTGAAGAAACCTTCAAAGTAAGCTTTGATATCCTTGTTTCTATCCAACCATTCACCTTCGTTATTCCTTATAACTTTTATTCTTTGTTTTTGGTATTTTACTCTTGCTATTGTCTGAAAAATCTTAGTGTTTTTATCCCCCACTTTTAACTATTTTATCTTGGCTTTTGGTTTCCAAAAGACTTCTTTAATATGTAGTTTCAATCAATCAGAGCTTCGCTTGTGCTTTACTTAGTGTACTTCTTTTTTTCTTCATCATTTTCTTCATATTCCATCTCTAATTTATCCACCTTAGCTTTCACATCTATAATGCTCTTGTTAATGTTCCCAAGCCTTTCCGTATTCCATTTTTTCAAACTAATCTTTATCCTCTGTAGTTTTAGTTAAAAACTTGAGAAGGATTGCCTGATGTTACCTGTCCCCATTCTTTCTAAATTATGTTTTGAAAATTCTCGTGAAAACTTTTCATGTTCTGGAAGACGAACCTTCCCCTTATGACTCTAAATTAATTTAATGAAATGAGTAAAAAATTGTGGTCCAAATAGGTTTTATTCAGGTGCCTCACTCTTGTGGAACCATACCTCTCTACCCATTTAACATTATGCGGAACTGTATCTAGTCTCGACCAAATTGTTCCTCTTTTTCTCCAGTTGTTGCACCAAGTGAACTCCGAGCCTAAAAAATTTACTTATATTAGATTTGTTTTGGTTTTTATTTCATTAAATAGTTGTATGGCCTCACCATTTGGTGCCCATCCTTCTTTCTTATCCTTAAGGTTTCTTGTAAAATTAAAATCCCCACCTATAATCCATGATTTCTTTCTCACTGCCAACTCTTCCATATCTCTCCATAGCTCCTTCCTCTCTTCCCTATAATTCTTTACATAAATTACTGAAATAATTTTTATCTACTTTTTCTTGAAATTTGACTTTATCATTTGTTCTATGTCATTTTAAGATTACGATATCCTGCTTATCCTTCCACAATAGCCATATTTTGCCATTGTGATTCGAGAAGCCTTTATCAAATCTAATTATATTTTTATATTTCTCTAGTTGTTCCTTCTCAACAATCAGTTTAGCTAGCATTAATAGTGGAATTTTTTATATGTGCTTAATCTTTTTTAACCTATTAATGGTGGGTGTATTTTCCACCCCCCTCCTTATACTTCTACCTTACCTGCCTAGTCTCTAGCTTTTTCCTCTTTGTCCTCTTTGTGATTTTTTCTAATTTTAGTATCATTTGATGCCTTTCCTCATTCTCTAGTCCCATCTCCTTCTTCTCTATCTTTTAACCTCTGCCTCTCCCTTCTCACCACTATCTCAAGGCTCTTCTCCTCTTCCCTCCCCTCTTCTACCCCTTTCTCCCCTAACTTATGCCCATCTACTAATCCCTCACTCCTCACCACTAATTCCATTTCCTCACCCGCTTACACTACTCATTACTCACAGCTTGTCTCTCCCTCACTACCATTTGCAAATGATTCCCCTCTTTCCAAGGCTCTAACCCTTCCCTCTCTATAACTTTCTTATACTTTACTATCTCTCTCCCTCCTCTTTCCTGCCATCTCTCCCCCCTTCTTTCTCCTATGGTTTTCTATCCCTCCCTTCTCTTTCTCGCTGTACACTCCTCCACCCCGTGCCCTAATTTCTTGCATAGAGAACAGTAGGGGGGAGGTTTTTTAGGACTACCTGCTGCAAGAAACCAGGACCCTCCATACTTACTATCCAAACTCTTTGAGGGATAGGTTGCAAAAAGTTTAATTCTATGCAAACTTTAGCAACACTCAGTCTCGATAGAGTTGTTGTGGCCTTATCTATTAATGTATGAGTTCCTACAGTCTTTGGAATGAGGTAGAGAGAGTGTTTTTTAAAAAGATGAATAGGCAGTAAGAGAAGTAGATACCATACTAGGGCCATTGACTATTCATTTGTTGAAAATTCAAGAGTCCATTTGAATGTTCTCATATGGAAACCCCTAATAAACCACGTACCTTTCATATAGATTTTGTGCATATCTTTTTTGACAAATAGTTGCATGATCATGTGCTTCTCATCGATTAATCCAACTTTCACCAGCCCCTTCAGCTTCAAGGAAGAAAAGAAGCTGCTTACCTTTTCAATATGAGGCCGTCCGTGTAAAGATTTGCCGATAATTGAGTATTTTTGAGTTTCAACAAGCCTCACGATGTAATTTATGTAGAAGTCGATTGCCAGCTCTCCATTTTTTAAATGCTTGTTGAAGGAGGAGCAATTTTATTAAAATGATAAGAAAATGATATTTTATTGGCCAAATAATCTATTTGAACCAATTCAAGCTTGAAAATGCAAACTTTTTCAAGATTTAGACTTTCACTCTCTACAAAACAACTTTCTTTCTCTTGAATTTTAAAGAGTGTGTTTTCAAAAAGAAAATTGCCAACTTCTTCATAAATTTCAAATACCAATATTTTCTTTTTTTCTCTCTTTTTCTTATTCTTACTTTTCTTATTATTCTTCTTCTACTTCTTGATCTTCTACTTCATCATCATCATCTTGTTCTTCTTCTACTTCTTTTTCATAATCCTCTTATTCTTCTTATTCTTCTTCCTTTTCTTTGACTTATTTTTTCTTCTTCTTATTCTTCTTCTTCATCTTCTCTGTCTTATTTTTTTCTTCTTCTTCTTCTTTTACTTTCTCTTATTATTCTTCTTCTTCATCTACTTCTACTTTCTCTTTTTATTCTTCTTCTTCATTTTCTTCAATTTCTTCATTTTCTTTTTCTTATTATTCTTCTTCATGTTCATTTCTTCTTCTCCTACTTCATCTTGTTCATATTCTTCTTTTTTTTCTTCTTATTTTTTTTTCTTCTTCATATTCTTCTTTTTCTTCCTCTCCTACTTCTTCCTCTTCTATTTCTTCTATCTCTTTTTATTCTGATTCTAGTTCTTCTTCTTCATCTTCTTTTTTTGTTCTTCTTCATCTTCTTTTTTGTTCTTCTACATCTTCTTCTTTTTCATCTTAATTTTCTTCTTATTCTTCCATTTCTTCTTCTTGTTCTTCTTCTTCCTCATCAACAACAACAACATCATCATCATCATCTTCTTTTTTATTTCTTCTTCTTCTTACTCTTCTACTTATTTGTCTTCTTTTTCTAATTCTACTTCACATTTTTCTTCTTCTTCTAATTCTTCTCCACATTTTTCTTCTTCTTCTTGTTTCTCCTCTTTTATATCTTTTTATTCTTTTTTTCCCTTTTCTTCTTCTTCTTCTTATTCTTTTACTTCTTTTTTTTCTTCTTCTTCCTCCTCCTCTTCTTTTTCCTCTCCTCCTCTTCTTCTACTTCCATTTCTTTTTCTTCTTCTACCTCGTCTTATTATTATTATTATTATTCTTCTTCTTATTCTTCTTCCTCTTCTTCTTCTTCTTCTTCTTCTTCCTCTTCTTCCTCTTCTTCCACTTCATCTTTTTATTCTTCTTCCTCTTCACATTCTTTGTCTTCTTCTCCATCTTCTTTTTTTCTTCATCTTCTTCTTATTCTTATTCTACATCTTCCTATTCTTCTACTTTTTCTTCTTCTTTTTCTTCTTATTCTTCTTCTTCACCTTCTTTTACTTTATCTTCTTATTCTTCTCATTCTTCCTCTTCTTTTTCTACTCCTTCATATTCATATTCTTCTTCTTCTTACTATTATTATTATTATTCTTATTCTTCTAATTCTTCTTCTTCTTCCTTTTCTTGTTCTTATACTTCTATCACGTCGTCGTCATCATCATCATCATCTTCTTCTTCTTCATACTATTACCTTACTTTTTTTTGTTCTCTTCTGGTTCTTCTTCATCTACTTCTTGTTCTTCTTCTTCTTTATCCTATTATTCTTATTCTTCTTTTTATTTCTTTTGTTCTTCCTCTTATTCTTCTTCTTATTCTTCCTAATCTTTTTCTTCTTAAACTTTTTCTTAATCTTCTTCTTCTCATTCTTATTCATATTCTTCTTCTACTTCTTCTACTCCTCCTTCTTCTATTACTTCAAAAATTTTTTCTTCTTCTACTTGTTCTTTTTCTTCTCTTTCTTCTTCTTTTTATATTTCTTCTTATTCTTCTTCTTTTTATACTCCTACTTTTTCTTCTTCTTCTTCTTTGGCTTCTTCTTCTCCTCTTCCTCCTTCTTCTTATTTTTTTTTCTAATTCTTCTTCTTCTTCTTATTTTGCTTTATTTTTTACTTCTTCTTATTAGTCTCTTACTTATTATTATTATTATTATTATTATTATTATTATTATTCTTTTACTTTTTCTTCTTTTCGCCTTTATCTCATTCTTCTCCTTTTGCTCCATCATCATCTAATTTTTCTTATTCATCTTCTTCTTTTGCTTCTTCTTCTTCTATTAATTCTTTTTTTTTCTTTTTCTGCTTATTTTTATTCTCATCCTTCTACATTTTTTTCTTCTTCTACTTCTTCTTCTACTTTTTCTTCTTCTTCTTCTCTTTCTTCTTCTACTTTTTCTTTGTATCCTTCTTCATATGCTTCATTTTTTTCGTATTTTTTTTCTTCTGCTTCTTTTTTTTATTTTCCATCTTCTACTTTTTCTTATTATACTACTTCTCTTCTCTTTTTCTTCTTCTTATTCTACTTCTTTTTCTCCTTCTCCTTCTTCTATCTTTTATTCTTCTTATTCTTCTTCTTTTTTACTATATCTTATTCTTATTCTTATTATTCTTTCTTCTACTACTACTTCTTCTCCTTCTTCATAATCTTTTTTTTCTTCTTCTTCATCATAATCTTTTTCTTCTTCTTCTTCATCATTTTCTTCTTCTTCTACTTCTTCTTATTTTGCTTCTCATACTTTTTTTTCTTCTTCTATTAAAGCTACTATTACTACTACTACTTCTTATTCTTCTTCTCATTCTTCTCCTAATTCTTATTTTCTTCTTCTTTTTCGTCTTATTTTTCTTCTTATTATTCTTATTCTTTTTTTTCTCTTTATCCTACTTTTTCTTTTTTTCCTTTTTCTTTTTTTCTTTTTCTTTTTTTCCTTTTTCTTTTTCTTCTTCTTCTTTTGCTTCTTTATCTTCTTTTTCTCCTCATTCTTCTTTTTTTTCTTCTCCTTGTTTATTTTTATTCTTCTCCTTCGTATTTTTCTTCTCCTTCTTCACCTTCTTATTATATTTCTCCTCCACCTTCTTGTCCCTCTTCTCTTTCTCTTTCTCTTCTTCCTCCTTCTACTTCTTCTCCTCCTCCTTAATGAATTTTTTTTTCTTCTCCTCCTCCTCCTCCTTCCCATTCTTCTTCTTCTTTCACTTCTTTTTTTCTCCTTCTCCTCCTCTTCCTCCTACTCCTCATCCTCTTTCTTCTAATTCTTCTTTTTCATCACATTCTTCTTCTTTTCCTTGTTCTTCTTCTTCTTCTTCTTTTTCTTCTCCTCATAGTTTTCTTCTTCTTATCCTTCTTTTTTTCTTCTTCTACTTCTTTTTCTTCTCTTTCTTTTTCTTCATTTATTATTATTTTTCTTATTTTTATAATTTTTATTCTTCTGATTCTCTTTCTCCTTATTCTTATTCTTCTCCTTTTCTGTCTTCTTCTTCTTCTTCTTCTTCTTATTTCTCTTCTTCTTATTTTTCTCCATATCTTTCTCGTTCTTATTGTTATTCTTCTTCTTTTTCTTATTCTTCTTTTTTATTCTTCTTCTTCATATTCTTCTTTTTTTATTTTCTTTATTATACTACTTTTTCTTCTACTTTTTATTCTTATTCTTTATTGTAATAATTTTTATTATAATATTTCTTCTTCTTTTCTTCTTCTCCTACTTCTTTTTTTTTCATCTCTTTCTTCTACTTCTTTTTCTTCTTCTCCTTCTCATTCTTCTTCTACTTCTTCTTCTCCCGATTTTTCTCCTCCTTCTTCTTCGTCCTTTCTTATTATTCTTATTCTCCTTCTCCTTTTCTTTCTTCTTTTTTTTATTCTTCTCATTCTTAATCTTCTTATCCTTCTTCTTCATCTTCTTTTCCTCCTCCTTCTTCTTCTTCTTTAACATTTTCTCCTTCTTTTCCTTCTTCTTCTTGTAATTCTTTTTCTTCTCCTTCTTTTTCTTCCTTTATTATTCTTTTTCTTAAATTTTTTTATTTTTATTTTTTTCTTTCTCCTACTCCTTATTCTTATTCTTCTCCTTCTCCTTCTCATTATTATTATTATTATTATTATTATTATTATTCTTCTTCTTCTTCTTTCTCTTCTTCTTATTCTTCTCCTTCTCTTTCTCATTCTTATTATTGTTCTTCTTCTTTTTCATTATTCTTTTATTATTATTATTATTCTTCTTTTTTTATTTTCTTTATTATGCTACTTTTTCTTCTTTTTCATTATTCTTTTTCTTTATTATAATTATAATTATAATTATTATTATTCTTTTCTAGTTCTCCTGCTTCTTTTTTTTCTTGATCTCCTTCTTCTACTTATTTTTCTTCTTTTACTTCTCATTCTTCTTCTCATATTATTATTATTATTATTATTATTCTTCTTCTAATTCTTCTCCTTTTTCTTCTTCTTCTTTGTCCTTTCTTATTATTCTTATTCTCCTTATCCTTCTTTTTTTTATTCTTCTCATTCTTAATCTTTTTATCCTTCTTCTTCACCTTCTTTTCTTTCTTCTTCTTCTTCTTCTTTTTTATCCTTTTCTCATTCTACTACTACTTCTTCTTCTTCTTCCTTTTCTCCTTCTTATTCTTCTCCTTCATCTTCTACTTCGACATCTCCTTCTTCTCTTTCTCCTTCTCCTTCTTATCCTTCTTCTTCTCATTCTTATTTTTCTTTGCATTGATCATCTTCTTCTCCTTCTTCTTCTCATTCTTATTTTTCTTTGCCTTGATCTTCTTCTTCTCCTTCTACTTATTCTTCTTTATATATTTTTTTGACTTATTCTCCTTGTCCTTCTTTTCTTCTTTTTATACTTCTCCTTCTTCTTCGCTTCATTTTCTTTTTCTTCTTCTTTTCCTTTTCATTCTTATTATTGTCCTTATGTTGCTTCTCCTTCTCCTTTTTTTCTTCTTGTCCATCTTTTTTATATTCTTCTTATTATTCTGATTCTTCTTCTCCATCTTTTTCTCCTCATCTTTCTACTTCTTTTTCTTCTTCTGCTTCTTCTTTATCTATGTTATCTTCTTCTTCTTTTCATTTTTCTTCTTTTCCATCTAATGCTACTTCCCCCCCGTTCTTATCCTTTTTCTTCTTCTATTTTTTTCTCATTCTTCTTCATTTCCTTCTTATACTTCTTCATCTTCTTCATCTTCTTTTATTATTCTTCTTTTCCATCTTTTTTTTCTTCCTCTTCTTCTCCTACTTCATCTTTTCCTTCTTCTTCTCTTGCTTCATCTATATATTCTTCCTATCATTCTTTTTTTTTCTATTGGTCCTCCTTCTTCTACTTCTTTTAATACTTCTACTTCTTCTACTCTTTCTTCATCATCATCATCTTCTTCTTTTCTCCTTCTACTCCTTCATTTCCATCTCTTTATTCATCATCATCATAATCTTCTTCTCCTCCTCCTCCTCCTTCTTCTTCTCCATCTATTTCTACTTCTTATTCTTTTTTTCTTCATCCTTCTTCTTTTTCTTATGCTTCTTCTTTGTATTCTTCTTCTTCTTTTCATATTCTTTTTCTTCGGCTTTATATTCTTCATCAACTACTACTACTACTTCTTCTATTTCTAGTTATTATTATTATTATTATTCTTCTTCTTCTTCTTCTTCTTCTCTTTCTTATTTTTTTCTGCATCTTATTCTTTTCCTTATGCTACTTTTTCTTATCCTTCATCTTCTCCTCCATTTTTTCTTCTTATTCTTATTCTTCAGTTTCTTCATTTTCTTATTCTATTACAACAATAACCACTACTACTTCTTATTCTTCTACTTCTTGTTTTTGTTTTCTTCTTCTAGATATTCATCATTTTCTTCTTCTTTTTCTACTATTTCTTCTTCTTCCACTTCTTTTAATTCTTCTTCCTTTAATTTTTATTAGTTCTTGGTTTCTTAATCTTCTTCCCCTTTTTCTTCTTCTTCCTATTTTTTTTCTTTTTTCTTCTTCTTCATCTTCTTTTTCTTTCTCTTTTTTTTCTTCTTTTTCTTTCCATTTTTTTTCTTCTTTTTCTTTCTCTTCTTCTTCATCTTCATATTCTTCTTACTATACCTTTTCCTATTCTTCTTCCCATTCTCTTTCTTTTTATTACTCTTCTTTTTTATTCTTCTTCTTCTTCCTCTCCTTCATCTTCTTCGACTACTATTTCTTCTTCGACTTACTTTTCTTTCTCATATTTATCTTCCTCTTCTATTTTTTTATTCTTCTTCCTTTTATTCTTCTTCTTTTTCTTCCACTTAATCTTCTTTTTATTCTTAATCCTCTTCTTCTTCTACTTCTTCCTCTTTTTTTCCCCATTATACTTCTACTTTTTCTTCTTTCTCTTCTTCTATTATTATTCATCTTCTTTTTCTTATTCTTCTTCTTCCTCTTCATTTTGTTATTATTCTTTTTCCTCTTCTTCTTCTAAATCTTTTTTTTTCATCATCATCTTCTTATTTTTTTTCCTCTTCTTCTTTTCCTCATTATACTTCTACTTTTTCTTCTTTCTCTTCTTCTATTATTATTCATCTTCTTTTTGTTATTCTTCTTCTTCCTCTTCATTTTGTTATTATTCTTTTTCCTCTTCTTCTTCTAAATCTTTTTTTTCATCATCATATTCTTATTCTTTTTCCTCTTCTTATTTTCCCCATATACTTCTACTTTTTCTTCTTTCTCTTTTTCTATTATTATTCATCTTCTTTTTGTTATTCTTCTTCTTCCTCTTCATTTTGTTATTATTCTTTTTCCTCTTCTTCTTCTAAATCTTTTTTTTTCATCATCATCTTCTTATTCTTCTTCCTATTCTCCTAATTTTTCATTTTCTTGTTCTTATTCTTTTTTTAATCTTTTCTTCTTCCACATATTATTATTATTATTATTATTCTTCTTCTTCTTCTTCTTCTTTTCATCCTCATCTTCTTATTTTTCATTATTTTTTACTTCTTCATATTTCTTTTTTTATCTTTTTTTATTTCTTCTTCCTCTTTATCTTTTTATTCCTCTTATTCTTCTTCTACTTCTTCTTCATGTATTTCATCATCATCATCATCTTCTTCTTCTTCATCTTCTTCATCTTCTTATTCTTCTTCTTATTCTTATTCTTCTTCCTCTTCTTCTTCCTATTCATATTATTCATCTTCTTATTTTTCGTCAATTCTTCTTCTCCTTCTTCATCTTCTAGTTCTTCTTCATCTTTTCTTTTTCTTCTTCTTGTTCTTCTTTTTCTTCATATTTTTCTTCTTTCTCTTTTTATTTTTCTACTTCTTTTACTAACTCTTATTCGTCTTCCTCCTCCTCCTCCTCTTCTTCTACAACATCTTCTTCTTCCTCCCCTTCTTCTTCCTCCTCCTCTTCTTCTTCTCTTCGTTTTATTCTTCATCTTCTTCTTTCTATTTTTAATTTTATTCTTTTTCTTTTTCCTATTATCTTTTTTATTCTTACTCTTCTTCTTCTTCTTTTTCGACTTATACTTATTCTTCATCTTGTTCTTCTTTCTATTCTTCCTCTTCTTCTTTTTTTCTACCTCTTCCTCTTCTTCTGATTCTTATTTTTCATCCTCCTTTTATTCTTCTTCTTCCTCTTATCTTTCTTCATACTCATCTTATTCTTATTCTTCTTCCTCCTCCTCTTCTTCTACCTTTTTCTTCATCTTTCTTTTATTCCTCATCTTCTTCTTCTTATTCCCCTTCTTCTTCTTCTTATGATTCTTCTTTTTCTTCTTCCTCTTTTTTTTTTCTTCTTCTTATTTATTTCATCATCATTTTTTCTTTCTCTTCTTCTGTTTCTTCCTCTTCTTTGTATTTTTCTTCCTCTTCTTCTTTATCCCCTTTTTTTTTCTTCTTCTTCTTCCTCTCATTATTATTTGTCTTTTACCACTTATTATTATTTTTTTTATTCTTACTTTTCTTATTCTTCATCATATTTTTCTAATTCTTATTTCTATTATTCTTCTTCTTTCTCTTCTTCTTCTTCTTCTGCTTCTTCTTCTACTTCATCATCATCATCATCTTCTTCTTCTCTTCTTCATCTTCTGCTTCTTCTTCTTACTCTTCTTCTTCTTCCTCTTCTTCTTCTTACTCTTCTTTTTTTTTCTTCATCTGTTTCCTCTTATTATTCTTATTATTCTTCTTTTTATTATTATTCTTATTCCATTTATTCTTTTTTTCTTCCTCTAATTCTTCTACTTACACTTTTCCTTTTTCTTCTTCTTCTTCTTCGTCATTTTTTCTTTTTACTCTTCTTTTTCTTCTTTTTCATTTCTTCTCTCTTCTTCTTCTTTTTTTTTCATCTTCTTTCCCTTCTTCCTCTTCTTTTTCTTCTTCTTATTCTTTTGATTCTTTTTCTTCTTCTGATTCCTCTTCTTCTAGTTATTTTTTTTTCTTCTTCTTCTACTTCTTATTCATCATCATCTTCAAATTCTTACACTTCTTTCTCTTTTTCTTCTTCTTCTTCCTCCTCTTCTTATTATTTCTCTTCTTCCTCTTATTATTATTGTTTCTCTTCCTCTTCTTCTTCCTCATATTTTTCGTCTTCTTCCCCCCCCCCTTTTCTAATTTTTGTTTCTTTCTCTTCTTATTCTTCTTCTTATTCTTGCTCTTCTAACTTTTTTACTTGTTCTTCTTTTTCTTGTTATTCTTTTTTTTCTTCTTTTTCTTTTTCTTGCTCTTCTTTTTATTCTTTTTCTTCTTTTTCTTCTTTTTCTTTTTCTTTCTCTTCTTCTTCTTCTTCTTCTTCTTCTTCTTCCTCCTCTTCTTCTTCTTTTTCCTATTTTCTACTTCTTTTTATTCTTGTAATTCTTCTTATTATTTCTCTTCTTTTTTTATTACTCTACTTCTTCTCATTCCTTCTATTTTTTTTCTTCTTTTTCTTTTCTTCTACTTCTTCTTCTTTTTCTTCCTTCTTCTTATTCTTATTTTTATACTTGTAATTATTTCTTTTCTTCTTCTTCTTCTTCCTCTATTCTTCTTCTTTTTCCTCTTCATCATTTTCTTCTTCTTCTTCTTCAACTACTTTATCTTCTTCTTCTTTTCTTCTACTACCTCTTCTTCATCATTATCTTTTTCTTCTTCTTCTCATTTTTCTTCTTTTTCTTCCACTTCTTCTCTTTCTTCTTCTTCTTCTTCCTCTACTTCCTCGTCTTATTTTTATTTTTCTTCTTCTTCTTCTTTTTATTCCTATTCTTCTTATTCTTCTTCTTTCACTTCTTCTTATTCTTCTTCTTTCACTTCTTCTTATTCTTCTTCCTCCTCTATTTCATCTTTTTATTCTACATTTTCTTCATCATGTTATTTTTCTTCTTCCTCCTTTCTTCCTCCTTTCTTCCTCCTCCTCTTCTTATTTTTCTTGTTTCTCTTCTTATTTTCTTTCTTTTTACATCTCTTATTCTTCTTTTTTTTCTTCTTCTTCCTTTGTTTCTCCCTCATCTTGTTCCTCTTCTTCTTGTTTTTCCTCTTCTTGTCAATCCTCTGCCTCTTCTTATTCTTTTTCTCTTATTCTTTTTCATCCATCCTCTTCTTCTTCTACTTCATATAGTTTTTAATATTCTTCATCCTTTTCTTCTTCTTTTTCTTATTACATTTTTTCTTCTTTTTCCTCTTTAATTCTTATTATCCTTTCTCTTCTTCTTATTGTTTCTCTTCTTTTTTTTCTTTCTATTCTTTCTCTTTTTTCTCTTTTTCACTTCTTCCAATCTTCTTTTTCTTATTCTTCCTCCTACTCTTCTTATTTTACTTCTTCTTCCTCTTCTTATTCTTTTTCTTCTTCCTCTTCTTATTCTTTTTCTTCTTCATCTTCTTTTTCTTTTTTTTAATTGTTCTTCTTCTTTATCTTTTTCCTCTTTATCTTCTTCTTTTTCCTATTCTTCTTCTTCTTCATCTTTTTCAACTTCTTATTCTTCTTCTTCTTATTCTTCTTCTTTCTCTTCTATGTTTTCTTCCTTTTATTATTATTATTATTATTATTATTATTATTCTTATTCTTCCTTTTCTTCTTCTTCTTTTTATTCTTCTTCCTATACTTCTTCTTCTTCTTCTATTTTTTCTTTCTTTCTTATTTTTCTTCTTCTTCTTCCGCTTATTCTTCATCTTTTTATTTTTCTTCATCTTCTTTTTACTCCACTTCTTCATCTTCTTCTTCCCCTTCTTATTTTTATTTTATTTTCTTCTTCCTCTTTTCTTTTTCATTTTTTCTTCTTCATTTTTTCCTCCTCTTCTTCTTCTTCTTCTTCTTCTTCCTCCTCATTCTTTTCTTCTTCTTTTTTTCTTCCACTTTTTTTTCTTCCGCTTCTTCTTTATTTAATTTTCTTCCTCCTCTACTTCTCATTTTTCTTCTTCTTCTTCCTTTTCATCTTATTCCTTTTCATCTTATTCCCTTTCTCATTCTTCTTCTTCTTCCTCCTCCGCTTCTTATTTTTTTCTCTTATTCTTCTTCATCCCTCCTCCTCCGCATCCTCTTCTTCTTCTTCTACTTCTTCCTATTATTATTCTTCTTATTACTCTTTTTTTCTACTTCCTCTTCTTATTATTCTTCTTCTTATTCTTATACTTCTTCAATTTTCTACTTGTCTCCTTCTTCTTTTTAATTTTATTATTATTCTTATTCTTATTTTTTATCCTCTTCTATTTCTTCTTCTATTTCTTCTTCTGTTTCTTTTTCTTCCCCTTCATCTTTTCCTTCTTCATCATCTTCATCATCTTCATCTTCTATTTCTTCATCCGTTTTTCTTCTTCTTACTCTTCTACTTCCTCTTCTTCTTGCTACTATTGTTTTTCTTCTTCTTTTCCTTTTATTTTTATTAATCCTCTTCTACTACTTCTTCTTTATCTTCCAATTCTTCTTCTTCCTCCTCCTTTTCTTATTCTTTTTCTTTAACTTCTTCATCATCTTTTTCTTCTTCTTTAATTTCTCCTCTGATTCTTTTTCTTCATCATCATCATCATCATCATCTTCCACTTCTTCTTATTCGTTCTCTGCTTCTTTTAATTTATCATCATCTTCTTCATTTTTTACTTCCTCTTAATCATTTTCTTCTTCTTTTTCTTTTTTTTCTTTTTCTTCCTTTTCTACTTTTTCATATCCTTTTTCCTCTTCTTCTTCTTACACTACTTCTTCATCTTATTCTACTTATTCTTCTTCTTCCTTTCATCTTCTTCTTATTTTCATTTTTCTTCATTTTCTTCTTATTTTTCTTTTTTTTTTCTTCTCCTTATTCCTCTTCTTCTTCTTCCTCCTCCTCCTCTTATTATTCTTATTTTTTTATTCCTTTTCCTCTTCTTTTTTTTCCTCATCTTATTCTTCATCTTTCTCTTTTTCTTCTTCTTCTTCCCCTTCTTCTACCTATTCTTCTTCTCACTCTTATTTTTCTACTTCTTCTTTTTCTTCATCTTCTTCCCTTTTTTCTTCTTGTTTTTTATTTTTTTTTCTTCTTATTTTTATTCTTATTCTTCCTCTTCTTATTTTCTACTTATTTATCTTCCTATTTTTTTCCTCTTATACAAATACTTGTTATTCTTCCTCTTCTTATTTCTTCTTATAAAAATACTTCATCTTCTTCATATT